>CM070586.1:11769762-12456664 GCA_036346355.1 Rhipidocladum racemiflorum | reverse complement strand
GACAAGATCCAGATTAAGTCCATCAGGAGGAAGGCAAGCGAGGACTTCAAGTTGGATGAGCAAGGCACGTTGTGGATGAAGGATCGCATTGTGTGCCTAACAAAAGGAGTTAAAGCAAGCGGTCGGAAGAAGCCCATGACTCAAGTACTCGATTCATCCCGAAGCGCCAAGATGTATCAGGATCCTCAAGCGAGAGATTCGGTGGCCGAGTATGAAACGTGAAGTTGCCGAGCATGTTGCATTGTGCGACGATGTGCGAGAGTCAAGGCATCAGATCGTAGACCAGCCAGGATTGCTACAACCGCCGTGAAAATACTCGAGTGGAAGTGGAGGAAATCGGAATGGATTTCACACGGTTCTTGTCAAGACTCAAGGAGGTTGTGACTCCATATGGGTTATAGTGGATCGCTGATTAAAGTAGCCCATTTTATCCTCGTGAAGACCACTTACTCGGGAGATAAATTAGCGAGCTGTACATGATCGGGATTGTTTGTTTGCGGAGTGCCAAAGAGGATTGTATCGACAGTACCCAATTTACCTCAAGGTTCGAATAAGTTGCATGAAGCCATGGGAACCCGCTTTAAACTTCAAGTACCTTATCATCCACAGGCCGGATGAATGATGAAAGGAGTCAACCAGATTCTGGAGGATATGTTGAGAGCTTGTGCATTGGCTTATGCTACCTCTTGGGATAAGAGAGTTTCTTAGTATGCCGATTCAGTTACAACAATAGTTGCTCGAGCTAGTTCTGAGATGTCACCTTTTGAGGCACTTCTGTGTAGTGGTCGACCATCGGACGCCATTGAATTGAATGAGCCGTGGCCTTGTGCGTCTTTGGGCTGATATTCTTCAAGAGGTGAAGACGGTCGCCATGATTAGGAAAGGTTGAAGATAGCCCAATCTCGACAAAAGAGTTATCTTGACAATCGTCAGCCGAGATTTGAGTTTTGAACCGTAAGACTTTGTATACCTCGAGTTACGCCTCGGGGAGTTAAGAGGTTCCATGCCAAAGGGAAACTTGCACCCTGCTTATGTTGGACCATTTAAGATTTTGAGCGCGGCGAAGTTGCTTATCACCGAGTTGCCAAATCGTTAGCGTGGAGTACATGATGTATTCCATGTGTCCCGATTGAAGAAGTGTCTTGAGTTCCCGAGAATGCAGACACCGCTAGAGTCAATTGAGTTGCAAGAGGATTTGACCTATAAGAGTATCCCGTGAGTGATTCTAGACACAATGGATCGAGAAACTAGAAACAAGTCAACCGTTTAAGCCAGAGTTCAGATGGAGCAACCATGCAGAGAGCGACTTGGGAGCGCGAAGAGGATTTGAAGAAAGAATTTCCAAACCTATTCTGTAGTGAGCCCTGAATCTCGGGGACGAGATTCTATTAAGGGGGGGCGGTTTGTAACACCCCAAAATTTTACTTTTCCTAAATTCATGTGTGATTTGGCTCTTTGGTGAATTTTTGGAATTTTCTTGTATTTATTTTGATTTATTTGTAATTTATTTGATTTTATTCCATTTTGATATAATTGAAGAATTTAATTTTGCAAATAAATTTTTGTTGGATATATTTTATTTGAGTCCTAAATGATCCAAAGTATTTTCCGAATTTTTAGGTCATTTGCTATTTTTAATGAATTAAATGAATTACTAGGAATTATTTTAAATATTAAATCATTTGGAAAATCAAACTCGGGTCAAATCTGTTGTCATCCAAGGCAAAGTCAGGACTCGTGTTCGAGTCCGACTGAAACCACGGACTTTCGACCGAACCACTCCTAACCCTAATCAATCCCAACCGATTGGATCAAGATCCAGTGAGATCCTACCGACCGAAGCCGTGTCCGACCGGACCGGTCGCCTTGCGGACGGGGCCGTTGATCGCGCCACGTGGGCGGCTGCGTTGCGTCGTCTCCGAGTCCGAGCGGACTCGCCGGTGAGAGCCGCCGATCGACTAGGGTTCCGCCGAGCACGCCTCCGGGGCTATTTAATGCCTTGACGCACCCCGAGATCGCCATCCCACGCCCCGAAACCTAGCTCACGCCGCTAGGGATCCCCACGTGCCTGGCCGCTATTGCTCGCCGAGTTGGTAAAGCACTCCGCCGCTGCTTTAGCGCCGTTCCCATCACCGTCGCCATCCTCCGCCGACGTTGACCCCAGATCCAGATCCTGCGCTAAGGCGCACCGTGCCTACCATCCACTTGGCCGGAGGCCTCGGCGCCGTCGGGTGTCGCCGTCATCGCCATCAGCTCCGGCATAGCGCGCCATTGCTCGTGCCAGCCTAGAAGATCTCACCGGTCCGATCAAGATCGCGATCCAGAATCTTGCCACGTCGCCATACGGTGAGGTTTCTCATTTACGATCTAGATCAATCTCAACCATTGGATCTAAACTAACGGTCGATTAACGCGTTCACCCCAAACGTAACACGGATCAATCTGGGCCGCTGATTTTCAAATCAACGGCCTAGATCTAGCCACGTGGCCAGAAGGCCAACCGCCATGATGTGATCGGTAGGGCCGTGTGCCAGAGAACGTGTCGACCTGGCCCCGGGCGCATGTCACGCTTCAGCTAAATCGCACCATGACGTCACAATAGCGCCATGGCGGCCGCATGTCGGTGGCTGTCTATCCGTTGCGCCGACGCCAAGAATGACGCTGGCAAACCACCGCCAGTGTCTTTGACTCCGACGTCGGCCGATGACGCCACCGAGTGGACCCACATGTCGGGCCTCACGTGGAGCCGTGGGACGAGTCCACCGTGAGACCGAGTAGCGTGGACCAAGTCCATGGGACCGGACGCCACCCACCAATCGAGTGACACGTGTCCATGCCGACTTAATAATTAATTTCGAAAAAAAGAAATGATTTAATAAATCGGTTTAATAATTGATTTGAATTTCAAAACTGGCAAACGCTTATAACTTTGCGTTTCAACTCCGATTTGAGCGATTCAAATTTCTAAATTTGTATAAAATTGAGATCTACCTAAATATGAATTTTATTTAATTTTTGGACTAAAGTTTTTCTCTGTAATATTATTTAATTGATTATTTAAACTTTAAATAATCATAACTTTTCAGTTTTAACTCCAAATTTAGCGATTCAGCTTTCTAAAAATCCAGAAAATTATGTTCTCTCTGTTTATGGATTTTATTTGGAGTTTGGGATCTTTTGCCTAGTGTTTATTTGTGTATTTGCTATTTGCACGCTTTACTGAGTAGACGTTGAAGTGCAGGAAGGATTCGAAGGAGAAGTGTTGACTGGGATCCAACTCAAGACCAAGAGCAAGTACTTTTTGAAGGCAAGTTGTGCTTTGACCATGTTGATCCTATTTGAAATCTATTTTGATTTAAACTATCGCATGCTAGTTCAATTAGAAAGATACTTTGTTTAAACATGGGAGGTTAGATAAACACCAATTTCTTTGTATGACACCTTGATTATCTAAGTATGTGCCATGATCCCTTGTCACCTAGTTGTGGTTTACTAGTTGGACATTATTAAATTGCCAACATGGGTTTAGGCTGCTGTAGTATCTTGCTTAGACACACTACGTGCTCATGACATGATTTTGGACAATCAAATGCTAATATGGACTTAATGATATATTGAACCTGTTTTGGAAAAGTATCATGTGATGTTGACACGTGGTGCATGGTAATCAACTCGAGGTTTGTCCTTGATTTCCCGGGGCATGTGGCAAGAGTAATCAGGTGGGCAGTGTGGTATTAGGGAGTGTTGATTTGGTTTTTCTGTAGTCTTGCCCTGGTCACTCTAAGGACTTAACCTTGCAAGCCTTTGGTGGTCATACTTGCAACCACATGGTGGAATGGGACGGCCCTAGTTGACTAAGTCGCTAAGGACTCACTTGTGGAGCCTCGGTGTCGATTACACCGTTTGTGTGATTGTACGGGGAGCGTGATCGTGGCTGTGGCCAGTACCCATCTAACGTGTGTTGGTCCCATACTTCGCCTTGGCTAAGGGAAGGGATGGTGTAGAGCACGAACAGAGGAGAGGACCACTGTGTTGTTTGAGGCTTCGAGAAGGCTTTGTTACGGAACTTCGCCTTTGTGGTGTTTATGTATCTTGTGGGTAAAGTGCATAACCTCTCTGCAGAGTGTAGAATCTATTTGAATAGCCGAGTCCACGATCTGGACAATGCTCGGAGAATTACACAGTCAAGGGTTAGACTTTCCGAAAATAACTTGGATTTGAAAAGTTGGGTTGGTTTAACAAAGAAGATGATGGAAATATGGTTTAGGATGGGGAAAATGTTTGTTAAACTTCTTGAAAAGTTATTTATGCTTTACTTATTTCTCTTGCTTTCGAATCTACTTTTATTACTTGTCAAAAGGCATCCCATAAATATACCTTGAGCTATTCCTTTGTACCAAGCCATGCATATAGTATACTAGCTTGCGTGTGCATGACTTCTTGAGTACCAGTACTCACCCTTGCCTCAACACAATACCAGTTGAAGAGGAGATTCACGCCATGGTGGGGAGGATTTCCAAGAAGACCCGTCTACTTAGGGGATGCGAGCCCGGTCGATTCTGCTGTGGTATCTTGGATGGCGCCCACGAAGTTTATTTGATTTTCCGCTGCTATTATTTTTCTCTGAATAAGTTTCGCCTTGCAAGGCATATATTTGTAACTCGGCCATAAGGTCGAGTAACCCTTTGATTATTTAAATAAAGTACTTTGATAGTATCGTTTGGTATGATTGTGATATATACCGATGTTAAGACTGTGTGCACTAGCGCGTTCCTGGACTAGTGCTGAATACACAGAGGGTCCGGATTTGCAAATTCGGGGTCCCGACAGGTAACCCTAAAACAAAATCTATAGAAATATCCTCCCAAGGTATACTAGGAATAGGAAGAGGCATATAAAGACCATGTGAATTTAAACGAGACTTAGCTTTATTGCATGTAGTGCAGCGTGACACATAGCGCTCGACATCGCGTCTCATCTTTGGCTAAAAGAAGTGGCCAGCCAGCACATCTTCAGTCTTCCTTGCTCCAAAATGTGCCATCAAACCTCCTCCATGCGCCTCCTGCAACAACAAAAGACAAACGGAGCTAGCTGGAATGCATAGCTTGTTAGCACGATAGAGCAAACCATCATTCAAAATGTATTTGTTCCATGTTTTCCCTTTTTTACAATGTTCATGCACTTCCTTAAAGTCAAAATCAGTAGCATATAAATCCTTAATCGTCTCTAAACCAAAAATCTTGTGATCAAGTTGAGATAACATGGTGTAACGTCTAGAAAGTGCATCAGCAATCACATTGTCCTTTCCTTTCTTATGTTTTATGATGTATGGAAATGACTCAATATATTCTACCCATTTAGCATGTAGTTTATTCAATTTAGCTTGACTTCTAATATGTTTCAATGATTCATGATCAGAATGTATAACAAATTCTTTACGCCATAGATAATGTTGCCAAGTTTCAAGCACACGCACTAAAGCATACAATTCTTTATCATAAGTAGAATAATTCAGATGTGGACCACTCAATTTCTCACTGAAATAAGCAACTAGCTTACCTTCTTGAATTAGCACGCCTCCTACTCCAATCCCACTAGCATCACATTCTATCTCAAAAGTCTTACCGAAATCAGGGAGTTGGAGCAGTGGAGCGTGGGTGAGCTTTTCCTTTAGCAACTTGAATGCTTTTTCTTGTGTCGGTCCCCATGTGAAAGCTACTCCTTTCTTTGTCAACTCATTCAGCGGGGCGGCAATGGTTCTGAAATCTCGAACAAAACGCCGATAAAATCCTGCAAGACCATGAAAGCTTCTCACCTGGGTGACAGTCTGAGGGGTCGGCCAGCTCTTTATGGCTTCAATTTTTGCTTCGTCCACTTCAATTCCCTGTGGGGTAACAACATAGCCAACAAAAGAGACTCGATCGGTGCAAAAGGCGCACTTCTCAAGGTTACCAAACAGACGTGCATCTCTCAAAGCATTAAAAACAGCGCACAGTTGTTCCACATGTTCTTCATGAGACTTGCTATATATCAAGATATCATCAAAGTAGACCACCACAAATTTATCAATGAAAGCACGTAAAATTTCGTTCATCAATCGCATGAAAGTGCTAGGTGCGTTAGTTAATCCAAAAGGCATGACTAACCACTCATATAAGCCGAACTTAATTTTAAATGTTGTTTTCCACTCGTCGCCCAATTTCATTCTAATTTGGTGGTATCCACTACGTAAGTCAACCTTTGAGAAAATAATAGAACCACTCAATTCATCAAGCATGTCGTCTAACCTAGGGATAGGATGACGATACCTTATCGTAATATTATTAATGGCTCTACAATCCACATACATACGCCAACTACCGTCTTTCTTAGGAACTAAAAGAACAGGAACGTCACATGGACTAAGGCTTTGTCATACGTACCCTTGGTCCAAAAGCTCTTGTACTTGTCGCTGAATTTCCTTAGTCTCCTCCGGATTTGTCCTATATGCAGCACGGTTTGGCAAAGTCGCTCCTGGGATCAAGTCGATTTGGTTCTCAATGCCTCGAATAGGTGGCAGCCCCGGGGGTATCTCAGCTGGGAACACATCCTCATACTCCTGCAAAAGGTTAGTGATAGCAGGAGGCAAAGAGCTAGACATATCATGAAATGAAAATAGAGCTTCTTTGCATATCAAAGCATAGCATGGTACATCATTCTCATTAATTTCAGCAATATCATATTTTGTAGCAAGCATAACACCACCCTTCAATTTAATTCCCTCGGACCTAGAACTAGGTTCTTTCTGGTCTTTCTTAGGTGGGAAAACATTTTTGGCCACTTGCTGATTTTCAGATTCTAGCACACTCTCTTTTCTCTCATTTTCAGCTCTCTGTTTATCATATTGCACAATTTCAGCAGGGGTCATAGGGAGCAAAGTGATTTTTTTCCCTTTGTGCATAAGAGTGTATTTGTTACTTCTACCATGATGAGTTGCATCAGTATCAAATTCCCATGGACGGCCTAACAAAAGTGAACATGACGGCGTAACAAAAGTGAACATGCTTGCATAGGCACTACATCAAAATCAGCAAAATCATGGTATGTTCCAATGGAAAATTGCACTCTAGCAGTTTGTGTTACCTTCGCCTTACCGCTGTTATTGAACCATTGAATATGGTAGGGATGAGGGTGTGCACGTGTGGGCAAGCAAAGCTTCTCAACCAAATCTGAACTCACCAAGTTATTGTAGCTTCCACCATCAATTATGACACGAACACGACGGTCCTTAACGATGAGGTACATCTGAAACAAATTATGGCGTTGTAGCTTGTCCGCTTGCTCCATTTGAGCGCTCAACACTCGTTGCACAATGATTGTCCTATAATTCTCGGTGGCAGCAGTCCCTAAAATCTCCTCATCATTGCCGTCCGTCTCATGGTCATCCTCATTATCTGCAAGGTTAGCTGCAAGAGCATTTTCATCCTCAACATCACTAGTACTAATGTACCCACCTTCTTCTGTTGCAATGTACGCTCGACGACTTGGGCAATCCTTCATGACATGACCCATCCCCTTGCATCGGTGGCACACAATTCCCGTTGTACGACCCGTGGAAGCAACCGATGAAGAACTCTTTGTTGGTGCCTGCACATGGTTAGCTTTGCTCACCTCGGGTGCCCGTGATGGTGATGGTGCTGCTAAACGCGCCCTACTCGTGGAGGGGGCAGCAGGCCGAGTGGTGGAAGGTAGGGTTGTTTGGGCTTGTGCCAGCGTCGATCTTGGCACCGATACACCACCAAAGTTGCTCCGTGTCCTTTGTTGTCTTCCCTGCAATTCTTTTTCTGCCAACATAGCAAGCTGGAACAACCTATTGATGTTATTGTATTCTTTGTAATCAATTATATCCTGGATTTCATGTCGTAAAGCCCCATAAAAAACGAGCCATCTTATCTTCTTCATCCTCAAATACCTCACAACGCAACATGCCTATTTGTAGCTCTTGATAGTATTCCTCTATAGATCTAATACCTTGATTCAAGCGTTGCAATTTCTTACGTAAATCATGTTTGTAAGAAGGAGGAACAAATCTGCTACGCATAGCTCGCTTTAATCTATCCCATGTATCAGGTTGTAAGCAAGAATTCACTACTTCATTCCACCAAATGATAGCAAAGTCTTTGAACTCACTAGTAGCTTGTCTGACTCTATGTACTTTAGGAACTAAATGGGAGTTAAATTTTTGCTCAATAGTTATTTCCCAATTTAAATAAGCTTCAGCATCATATGTTCCAGAAAAAGAGGTTATGGTAAATTTAACTTTAGAAAAAGGATCATCATTGCGGTGATTAAAGTTATTACCTCCCATACCTTGACGATTGTGATTCAGGCGTCGTTGTTGTTGTACATCTTGTGCAGTGGCACGAGCGTTGTCTTCTCCATCCACATCATCTCCCATGATAGACTCTTCTTGATTTTCCACTCTGCGAGCTCCATTGGGAGGCGGCTGTCTCTCAAAATTCTCCAACCTGGTAAGAAGATTGGCGATGCTTCTCTCTATCCTCTCCAATCTGTGTTCATTATCTTGTCCAATCCTTGCGATGTTTGCATTGATGTCATTTAGCGCGTTATTAAGCTCGTTCCGTGTAACACACTCATCTTCCTTAACACCTGCCATTGTTAGTTGAAAGAAAGACAAAAGAAACAAAGACAATTAGTGGTATAATCCCTATCAACTACTTTGGTGGCAGAAGGTGGATTCACTAACTCTCAAGCGCCTTACCACGCTCTTACAAGTGTTCTTACCAACGCAATAGGAAGGTACAACCGGTGGCTGGTTCGTGATACCGTGAGCGAGACGATTGCAAGGTAGGACCTAAACTGTTAAGAAGTATGTGGAGCTTGGAAGGCAATGTCAGGTAGCAAAGGAATAAGCAATATCGAAAACAGAATAGCAATGCTGAATAAATGTCCAAAGTACTTGTCGCAATTGCTGGCCTAAACGTGTTCCTAGAACTAGTTCAACCAAGCTAGGGATAAACTGAAGTACAAAGGACTCAAAGAATGCAAGCAATTCTATTTTTCTCCTTCTCTTCGTCTCCTTTTTGCTTCTCCTCTTTCTCTTCTCTCTGTTTTTTTTTGCCGGTTTGGCTCTTTCTCTCCTCTTATTTTTTTTAATTTTTTTCACTTTTTTTTATTCTATCAAAAATATATACCTCTTAACTCAGAGGAGAAACAAAAACCTTACAATTTGGAGCAACAGAAGACAGTAAATAGATGCCCGAAAGAATTGACAAAAACAGGACAGCAAACTTCCGGGCGCCAAAACTCGGTCTTAGAAGCTTTTTTTGAGGGTCTAAAAATGCACAAGTCTAAATACATGTGAAATTTTCACGTGCGCATCGTAACTAGTTCAACCAAGCTAGGGATAAACTGAAGTACAAAGGACTCAAAGAATGCAAGCAATTCTATTTTTCTCCTTCTCTTCGTCTCCTTTTTGCTTTTCCTCTTTCTCTTCTCTCTGTTTTTTTTTGCCGGTTTGGCTCTTTCTCTCCTCTTATTTTTTTTTAATTTTTTTCACTTTTTTTTATTCTATCAAAAATATATACCTCTTAACTCAGAGGAGAAACAAAAACCTCACAATTTGGAGCAACAGACGACAGTAAATAGATGCCCGAAAGAATTGACAAAAACAGGACAGCAAACTTCCGGGCACCAAAACTCGGTCTTAGAAGCTTTTTTGAGGGTCTAAAAATGCACAAGTCTAAATACATGTGAAATTTTCACGTGCGCATCGTCGTCCTCTTCGAAACAAAAAAATGTAGACCCAAATCGGAGTTCGTATGCAAAAGTTATGGCTGTTTTAGTGAACACTGCGCAAATTGGGTCTATCTCGGGCTTCACTTCCTCTCTGCAGTTCCAGTTAGGTTTAAGCGATCAATAGGACTGCGGCTAAAGATTGGAGGCTAGCAGTGCAAGGCAATTCACACAAGGCGACTCGTGACCTATCTAGGGCTTGCGGTGCGGGACAGATAACACAAGGCGACTCGCAAGGGCAAACCGAGCAGGACTCGTTTTGGTTTCGGAAGTGGTCTGTGGTGGGATGATCTAGGGCAGCAGAAATAGTGTCAACTAGAGACTAGGTTCACGTGTTCAACCAGCAACAAGACGATTACTGTGGACACAAATTCAACAAAGTAAACTGAAAACGAAAATTGCAAGGGCACAAGGGGTTGTAGGACAGTACGAACAGATCATGAACAATTTTTTTAGGGCTAATTTTCTGGACTCTAGGACGATGGCAGCAAAGATAAAGATGGGGAAACTAGTGTTACCTATCGGTAAACCGCGGCTCTAGTACCACTTGATGCACACGGCAGCCCGATCTTCCGATAGGTGGAGGTAAGTCGATTGGTGGAGACTCGACGTTGATGATCCAGCTACCGACTAGAACCGATCTGAACCCTGTAATCGCTACACCACGGCTCCGTTGGTTATCAACCACACACAAACACGGTTGACCTCGCAAAGAAGGCTTATCCCTGCATGCGAATCGAGAACACAAGCAAGAACGTAGAAGAAGCAATATGAAATTATGAATTATATTAAGCACACGAGTTGGGGTTCCACAAACCGATGATCGGCGAAAACTGACAGAGTGTCTAGTCGAAATCTAACAAAAACCCATGACCTAGAGCGGCGGATACAGGATATATGACAGTAGGGGGCGTGAGGGGGAAGACCTAGGGTTGTGTGCGGCTGGAAGGGGGGTGCACACAACCTGGGTTTGGCCCTCCACGCTTATAAGGCCCAAAAACAGCCCAAAATAGGAATTTTGTGCACTGTTTTGATTATTCCTGTCGACTCGTGATGAATCTGGAGATGAGACCAGAACCATTGGAAAAATATCGTCGTTATCTTTCTAACAAGCACAAGAACTCCTCCATTGGACTCCGTATGAGAAAGTTATGCCCGTTTTAGTGAAGTGTTGTCCCCTGACTCCGAACTGAACTCGGTGGCTGAATTGTGGATGACTTGCACTTCGGATTGACTTGGAGTTCTTCTTCCATGCTCCTAAGTAGTAAGACATCACAAATATTTAGTAGCATCCTATCCTCAATAATGTTATTATGATGAATAGCGAGAAACGAGCTCACCTCATGATTTAACTAACGTGCACGAGCTCGTGTCATAGGAGCATGATGTATGCGTGTATCCAAAGGAGTGATGTCCTCATCAGGTTAAATCGCGTTTTCGGGCCGTTTTCGGGATTTTGGGCCTTTCCGGGGCGATTTGGGCCTTATGGGGGACCCCACATGGGCCGAAGGTGGAGTTTTCCGGCCCATGTGGGGAGGAGGGCAGCATAACCCTGCCATGCGCCCCTCCTACCTCCCTTGTGTGCCCCCACCCAAAAACCCTAGCCCCCCCTTTCCCCTCCCTTGTGCGCCCCCCCTCTCCCTCTCCCTCTCCCTCTCCCTTGCGCCTCCACCTCCTAGCCGTCCCTAGCGAAGGTCCACGCCTCCCCTTGCTGCCACACCCCTCCTCTCCATAATTCTCTCCGTTGGGATGCTTCGCAACCGAGAGGATCCGGCGGATTCGGCGCGCGGAAGGAGATCGGGGGTCGGGAGGAGAAGAATTCGACGTTCGAGTGGTTCTTCGAGGGAGGTAAGGGTTTGCAATCTCTTTGTAGGGTTGTGGTGCTAGTTAGAAGGGGAAATTATGCCTAGAATTCATGTTTAGGTGCTGTAATTAGAGGTATAGATTCGTTTAGTAGATCTGTTTTGCGCAGTAGCCTCGGATAATTCCGTACAGTCTACATCGGTCGCGATTTTGGGGTTTTTAGGGTCGGAAGTTGGTCGGGCACCTGTTGTGTAAGTTGTAGATAATCGAAAAACCTTTCAATGAAGACCAAGAACGCTTAATTCCATCCAGCTGTTTAAAAGTTATGGCTGTTTTACCGAACGCTGTCAAATCTGTGACGCGAATGGTGCAGTCTATAATCAACTGTAGATTAGCGGGTTTTAGAGGCTGATTCAGTTTTCGCATTTTCTTAGAAAAAGTTAGGAAATTTCCTAAGATTTGAGAAAATGTACTCGTTTGTCTGATTTGGAGTCATTAAGCCCTAGTTATGGTCTTCCGAAGGCTACTGTCCCGTTGGACAGATTCTCTATTTTTTGGGTATTGGGAGTAGATCGCGAAGTCGGTATAACTAAGTGTTCTTGTGTGGTCTTGTGTGCATGTGGTTGAGTTTATTGAACCTTTGTGCATGTGGTGTGACCCCGGGAGTGCCGTCGTCGTCTCACCACGCCGTCTCACGAGGGTGAAGGCAAGTGTGTTGTGATGCACATCGTGTGCTTGGTTTTATCGTTATTCCTCATTGATTATGAGATGGTTAAATTGTGCTTGAGGCTTGATTAATTGCTGAAAACCTAGATTGCCATGTTATTGTTGTCGTCCATTATGCTATCTTGATATGTTAATATTGTTGATGCTTGAAACCATGGAAAAACAAAGGATATGCTGCCGAAATTTCGGTTAAGCAATTAGCGTAGTTGCTGTAATTTATTGTGAAATATGTGTTTTTGGTTGCTTCTAGTATCGTTTGGGTGACATTCGCGGCATACTAGGTGCTGAGGTCTACCATTTGTATTTTTCTTTAGAACATAGCAAGAATCATAGATGTTATTCTTTGGACCTTTACCCAATAGGCATTCATTTGCTAAGTGTCCAACATCATGACACTTGTAGCAAAATTTTTCGTTGGATTTGACAAACCTTGAGGCCTTGTTGCTCATCTTCTTACCCTTCTTGGGGACATATCCAAGTCCCTCCTTGTTGTATGAGCACCATTGACTCCCCAAGATTTTATTGAGTGTTTCCTTACCTTTGAAACACTTATCCAAGCTTTTGTTTAACTTGGTAACCTCCTTTTTGAGTTCCTTGTTCTCAACAATCAAGTCATAATTATTTTCATTTAAAAATAAGCTAGAACACGAGTTAGAGGTCATGGGTAACAAGTCATCACAAGAGGTGGCCATGCTAGACTTTGAGATAGAACAAGAATGATTATCTATTCTAAGCATGGCATTGATCAAATCACATGAAATTCCTATGTCATTTGTTGATTTGCAATTATTCTTGAGAAGGAGAGACTCATGCATTTCTTTTAGTTCACTATAAGAGTCCTTGAGAGAAGTGAACTCTTTTCTCAAAGCTTTATGCTTTAGCCTTCTCCTTACCAAGATATTCATTTAAATCAACAAGCATGTCTAGTAATTCATCATAGGAAGGATCATCATTATCGTGAGGATTTACCTTATCTCCCTTAGCCATGAGGCAAAAAGGAATGACGAAAGGTGATGAAGCTTCCTTGATGGCAATTCCGGAAAGACCCTTCTTCTTAGAAGGAGTGTCCTCACCGGAGGAGTCGGTATCCGAGTACTCCTCCTCAGAATCTCGCACTCCGACATGAGATTCTCATTTGCCTTCATTGTGCAGCCTCTTGAAGAGCCTTTTTCTTGCCATGGAATTGCTTCTTCTTTGATGACTTGCTCTTGTCATATTTTTCCTTCTTCTTGGGGCACTTTGAGGCAATGTGCCCTTTCTCATTACACTCAAAGCACCTGATGTTGGCAAACCGGTTTGAGCTTGAGTGATGTCCTTTCCTGTATTTATGAGGGCTGCTTGAGCTTGGATGCATTCTCATAAATCTCCTCATCTTCCTCACTAGAAGAGCCATTAGAAATTTAGAACCTTTGCCAGCCGCCGATTTTTGAATTTTACAATGAATGGGTTGAGGTAAGTATGTTCTACCAAATTATAATTAATTATGTTTTTGGACAATCTTGAGTTGCATGAACTGTGATATTAAGACATCTGGAGAGCTATATATGGTACTCACCAAGCTTCTGTTTTGGAACACTACCTTTCCTTATGTCTATCTTAGGGTTGAAGTTCCTATGATTCATATGCATAGTGACCCAATACATCATTTCATCAATACATGTAAACATTTTTTTGGAGTACAAGTTATAATGGGTTCACCATGAACTACTTCACCTAGCTTGCCTTCAAATTTTTATATAGTAGTATTTTCTTCTTTTACAAACAAGAGAAAACTTGGACATTGCACTTTCAAATTGTCATTTCTCTAAGAAATAACTTTTTTTACTCTTTATCGAACAGTATGTGATCGATTCCAATAGTTAGGACAAGAATACCAGTTAACACTACACTAAAAAAAGGATATGTAGCTATTTGACGCAAGTTGCTATAAAGCTGATATTATCCACAACATGCTGACAAATCTTTTTTGTTGCTGACAACATGCTCAAACATTTTATTTGTGCTCACTATGCCTTTCTAACCTATATATGTGATTGCTAACAAAACACACGCAACGACGACCATACTGTCTATTGGTAGCCTCATACCATACGGCGCGGCATAGCGCGCTACCACCCTCGTACTTTTTATTTTGCCATCTCAGGTAAGTCCTACTCATCTCACGTAAGACTTTGAGTTGTACAACCATAATCAAATTTTTCAAAAATGCTACAATAATAATAAGATTTTTTAAAAATAGCCCGCGGTTCACAACCTGTATCCTCAACTAATTATGTCACATCGATTATGCATGTGTGGCTTCGATTGGTGTCGGGACCCGAATCTGCAAATCCAGACCCTCTGTGTTTTCAGCACTAGTCCAGGATCACGCTAGTGCACACAGCCTCAACATCGGTAAATACCACAATCATACTCAACGAGATAGTAAAGTACTTTATTAAAAGGGAAATATAACCGGTTGCTCGACCTTATGGTCAAGTTACAACAGTACGCCTCGCAGGGCTTAAGTCTTATTCAAATAAACTTGCAGCGGAAAATAAAGAAACGTGTGGCGCCAACCAATATGCCACGTATTAACCGACCGGGCTCTCCCCTAGTTCAATCGGCTCTTCCCGAACTCCTCCTCCAAAGGTCTTTGGCGTAGATTCTTCTTCAACTGATGTTTTGTTGTTGCAAGGGTGAGTACTTAAAGCACTCAGCAAGTCATGCACATGATGCAGTCTAATATTCTACATGCATGGCTTATTACAAAGGATAGGCTAAGATGGTTCCTTTGCAGTAAAGCACATTCATAGATAACAATAACAGATTGAAGGCAATAAAACAGTAATAGCAATAATAACTTCACAAACAATTTCACAAGTAAAGCATTTATCAGCCTAAAGCAAGTTCATCATTTCCAACACCTAGTATCCATAAACCAAGTTCATTTTCATAAAGTCTAACCCTTGACTGTAATCCCCGAGCAGTGTCAAATACCGCGAATTCGGCTATTCGAATAGATTTTACACTTTGCAGATGTTATGCACTGTAACACCCCAATTTTTGATTTTCATGAATTTAAATGAAATTTTACACTTTCGAGAATTTTTGAAATTTTCTGGAATTTATTTGGATTTAATTTGAATTCATTCCCTTTGAGATAATTAAATAATTAAAAGTGTTAAATAAAATTTTGTTGGAAATATTTTATTTGAGTCCAAAATGTCTCAAAGTATTTTCCAGAATTTTTTTGGAATTTTTCTGAGTATTTTGCTATTTTTCTCGATTTATTTGAATTTCTAGGAATTAATTTAATTATTAAATCGCTGGAAAATCCGAATCGGTTTTACTGTTCATCCGACCGAGTCGAACCCGAGTCTGACTCGAATCGGACCAAACCCTAACCCACGCGACCGTTGGATCGAGATCCAACGGCCTGCGTTGCACCATGTCACCTGAGCCCGAGCCGGATCGGACCCGCTCGCGCCCGAAGCGATCCCAGCCGTTGGACGCGCGCACGTGGACAGCCAGGATGCGTCCACGTCACCAGTCCGAGCCACCGCCGGATGCCAAGGGCGCTAGTGGGCCTCGGTTTCCGCGGTTTTCACGGATGCCGAGGGCGCTATTTAATGCGACGCCACCCGTGTCGTGACCGCCGTTTCCGTGCGCACGTTTTTCCCTAGGTCTTGGAGCTTCAGCCGCCGTAGCCACGCCGCAATCACTCGCCGTAGATGGAGACGTGCGCCGTCGCTGTTTTTCGCCGTTTACCGTCGACTCTGCCGTCCTCCGTCGCGTGGGAGCCCAGATCCGGAACCCTCGCGTCGAGCCGCGTCGGGGAGGACCATCCACTTCGCCAGAACGTGCCCGAAGCGCCGTTGGCCACGTCGTCGTCCTGAGCTCCAGCGTCCTCTGCTCTGCCGCACCATCGCCGGAACCGCGGGCTCCCTCTGTCGTTGGATCCTCATCGAACGGCCCAGATTCGTCCATGTCACCCGTAAGTGTTTTCCACATTACGGTTTTTAGATCTATTTTCAACCGTTGGATCTAGATCCAACACTTTAGATTGAGCCACGTAGCTGTAGCCTGCACCGTGTTAGATCTAATCTCAGCCGTTAGATCTTGATCGTACGGTTAGGGTTAACCCGCGTTGTAGCGTTAGATGCTTTCTCAACCATTTGATCGAGATCGAACGGTGTAGATCAAGCCATGCGTCGCACGCCGGGACATGCCACGTCGCCCCCATGACGCGGTGAAACCCGATCCAATCTTAGCCATCCGATTAGAATCGTGCGTTCCAGATCAAGCCACGTTACCCCAAACGTGCGAGATCCAGATCCAATCCCGACCGTTGATTTTCAAATCAACGGCCGAGATCGTGCCACGTGGCTGGTAGCTGAACCGACGCGGTCAGCACGGGCCCGCTTGTCAGCGTATGGGCGCATCGTGCGATGACGACATCCGTGATGTCATGCTGGCGTCAAGGTGGGGTCCAGCTGTTAGTGCCGTTCGGTCGAGCGGTGATGACATCAGCAATGACGTCATCCAGTGGGTCCCACGTGTCAATGACACGTGCACTCGTGGACCGGGTCCACGGTGGACTGGACCCGAGCCGTGGGCCGAGTCCATGGACCGGATGACGCAATGCTGACGCAATAAATCGATTTTTCAATAGAAAAATAAATGAACTAATTCGGTTTATTCTTTTATTTGATTTTTCAAACTTCAAACGCTTATAACTTTTGCATTTCAACTCCAATTTGGGTGATTCCAATTTCTATATTTTTATAAAATTAAGCTCTACATAATGGTGAAATTTATTTAATTTTTGGACATAATTTTTCTCTGTTTATATTTCTTTAATTGATTTTCCAAACTTTAAACGGGTATAACTTTGGCGTTTTAACTCCGATTTGGACGATTCAAATTTCTAAAAATTTATAAAAATGTGATCTCTCTGTTTATGATTCTTCATTGAATTTTTGAACACTTTTTGTCCACTGTTTAATTATTTATTACTATTTACACGCATTACGAGTAGACATTGAAGTGCCCGAAGGCTACGAAGGTGAAGTTTTGACCCCGGAGCCAGCTCAGGATCAAGAGTAAGTACTTTTTGAAGGCAAGCTATGCTTTGATCATGTTGAACCTACTTTTGAAAATTATTCTGATTCAAGCTATTGCATGCTAATTCAATTAGGGAATGCTTTGATTATTTTCGGGAATTAGATAAATGCCTAGTTCCTGTATGACACCTTGATTATATAATTATGTGCCATGAATCTTTTGTCACCCTAGTTGGGGATCATATTAGTTGGTCGTTGTTAAATTGCCAACAATGGGTATTTAGACCGTTGTAGGAAATTGCTTAGACCTGCTACCTACACATGACATGATTTTGGACAATCAAATGTTTATATTGACTTAATGAGATGTTGAACCTGTTTTGAGAAGTATCATGTGTTGTGATGTTGATGATGGCACGTGGTGCATGGTAACCAACTGGGTTTGATAAATAGATTTATACCGGGGCAAGTGGCAAGGATGATGTGGTGGGCCATGAGTGGCACCGGGGAAGTCATTTTGGTTCTTTGGGTAGTCTTGCCTTGGTCATCCTAAGGACTTAACCTTGTAAGCCTTTGATCTGAGTCGAACGTGCAACCACATGTCTGTAATGGGATGGACCTAGTTGAGTAAGTTACTAATAACTTGCATGTGGTACCTCGGGGTGTCAACTACACCTTTTGTGTAGCTTGAAAGGGGAGCGTACCAGAGCTATGGCATGGTACCCGTCCAACGGTATGTCGGTCCCATATTTCGCCTCCAATGAGGGAAGGGATGGTGTATGGCAGAAACCGGAGAGGTTCATTTGTGCAGTTTGCGGTTTCCGAAAGGCTTTGTTACGATCACTCGCCTTTGTGATGTTTGACTGTATCTTGTGGGTAAAGTGCATAACCTCTGCAGAGTGTACAACCTATTCGAATAGCCGAGTCCACGGCCTTTGGACCTTTGCTCGGGGATTACAGTCAAGGGTTAGACTTTCATGAAAACAACTTGGACTTGAAAAGTTTGGTTGGGTTTATTGATGACGTTGATGGAAATGTGGATTAGGAAAGGGAAGAGTGTTTACTTAACTCCTGGAAAAGTTATTGATATTATCTTTACATTTACTGCTTTTGAATCTACTTATGCTACTTGTTAATTGCTGTTTACTGCAAATGAACCATGAAACATTCCTTGTACTAAGCCATGCATGTAGAATATTAGTTGCATTCTGTGCATGACTTGCTGAGTACCAAGTACTCACCCCTTGCAACAATACAACACCAGTTGAAAAAGAAGCGACGCTAGCTTTAGAGGAAGAACTTCAGCGTCTATCTAGGGAGCGAGCCTAGTCAGTTGCCTGTAGTATACTGGATGGCACCACGTTGATGCTTTTATTCCGTTGCAATTAATTTCCTTTAATAAGTTTTCGCCCTGTGTGGCGTACCCTTGTAACTTGACCTTAAAGTCGAGCAACCAGTTTGGCTATTTTAATTAAAGATTTTACTACTATCGATGTGTATTATTGTTATATTTACCGATGTTGAGACTGTGTGCACTAGCATGATCCTGGACTTGTGCTGAATACACAGAGGGTCCGGATTTGCAAATTCGGGCCCCAACATGCACTTTACCCACAAGATACAGTTAAACACCACAAAGGCGAGTGCCCGTAACAAAGTCTTTTTGGAAACCTCTAACTATACAAGTGGACCTCCCCGGTTGTTGCACACTAGCCCTTCCCTTAGCAAAGGTGAAGTCTAGGCTAACCAACCGTTAGATGGTTACCTAGCCGCAGCCCCGGTACGCTCCCCCTACAACTACACAAAAGGTGTAGTTGACACCGCGAGATACCACATGCAAGTTATTAGCAACCTACTCAACTAGGTCCGTCCCATACCGGACATGTGGTCGCACGATTGACTACCCGAAGAACCAAAACATCTTTCCCCTGAATCAACCATGGCCCACCTGACTATTCTTGCCACTTGCCCCGGTCTAAAGCATTTTATCAAACCCAGTTGATTACCGTGCACCACGTGCCATCAACGTCATCATCAATAACACATGACACTTTTCCAAATCATGTTCCATAACTCATTAAGTCAACATTAATATTTAATTATCCAAAATCATGTCATGACTATGTGGCAGGGCTAAGCATACTACATCGGTCTAATTAACCCATATTGGCAATTTAATAATGTCCAACTATTAAATCCACAACTAGGGTGACAAAGGGTTCATGGCACATAATTATATAATCAAGGTGTCATACAGCAACTAGGCATTTATCTAATTCCCGAAAATAATTAAAGCATTTCCTAATTGAATTAGCATGCAATAACTTGAATCAAAATAATTTTCAAAAGTAGGTTCAACATGATCAAAGCATAACTTGCTTTCAAAAAGCACTTGTTCTTGGTCTTGAGCTGGCTCCTGGGTCAAAACTTCACCTTCGAAGCCTTCGGGTACTTCAACGTCTACTCGTAACGGATAAATAAACAACAAATAAATAAAAATAGAGAAAAACTAATGTCCAAAAATTAAATAAAAATTACCATTAAATAGAGCTCAATGTTATAAAAATTTAGAAACTGGAATCACCTCAATCGGAGTTAAAACGCAAAAGTTATAGCCGTTTGAAGTTTTGAAAATACTTATTAAAGGAATAAACCGAATTACTTCATTTATTTTAAATTTGAAAATTCGGAATTATGACGACAGCATGACATCAGTAATAAAATAATAAAGTAAAAATATATATATTCGAAAAATAACGTGTCACTGACAAGTGGGACCCATCGATGACGTCATCGCTGATGTTACAGCGCGGCGTGCTAATTCGCTATGCGTGGCATGCTATTCTATGTAGCACGACGTGCTAACAAATCCAGGCCACTCATTCTACATCCAACGGTCCAACGGTGACGTGCTATTCCTCCAAGCGCGACGTGCTATTCTTCCAAGCGCGACGTGCTATTTGCGACGTGGCTCAATCTGGTTCGTTCATCTAAGATCCAACAGTTCAGGACAGATCTAGCCAGAACTATGTGCACCAATCTAAACCGCACGATCTAGATCCTACGGCTCAAAACAGGTGTGCTACGGCATGCTATTTACGTGCTCACAACGTGTTAACCAATCTACGCCCCCCAATCTAGATCCAACGGTTTAGAACCAATCAAACCCAACTAACAGAACGACAACGTGGGCTCACCTCAGCGGTTAGATCTTGATCGGACGATTGAAAGAGCTCGAAGAACCCGATGGTGGTGCGGCGGACTGCGTTGGCCGGAGTTGGGGACGACGACCACCCGCGCGGCATTTGGAAGCGTACCTGGCGAAGTGAATGATCCTCTTCAAAGTGCCTCGTCACGGGGATCCCAAATCTGGGCACCAACACGGCGGGGAAACGGCGGGCGGCACCGGAAAATGGCAAAAACCGCGGCGGACCTCTCCTCCAACTTCTGCGAGCGATTGCGAGTGGATGGCGGTGGCTTGAGCTCGGCGACCTAGGGCTACGGGTGCGCACGGAAACAGAAAACACAACACGGGTGACGGCGCATTAAATACGGCCCTCGGCGTCCGTGAAATCCGCGGAAAACGAGGCCCACTCGGGCACGGCGACGACTTAGAGAGGGTGACATGGCTCAATCTCAGCCGCACATGCGTACACGATCAACGGCTGAGATCGCTCCGAGCGCGAACGGATCCGGACCGGATCCGGTCGAGGTGATGTGGCACAACGTCGACCGTTGGATCAAGATCCAACGATCGCGTGGGTTAGGGTTTGGGCCCAGCTCGGTCTGGCTCGAACGCGGCTCGGTCGGACTCGAGTCAGACTCGAGTCTGACGCGGGTCGGATGAACAGTGAAACCCATTAGGGTTTTTCAACGTTTTAATATTTAAAATAATTCTAGAAATTCAAATAAATCGAGAAAAATAGCAAAATGCTCAGAAAAATTCTGGAAAATACTTTGAGACATTTTGGACTGAAATAAAATATTTCCAACAAAACTTTATTTAAATTTTTTTAATGATTTAATTATCTCTAAAGGGAATAAATTCAAATTAAATCCAAATAAATACAAATAAATCCCAGAAAATTCCAAAAAATCTCAAAATTGCAAAATACCATTTAAATACATGAAAAGCAAAAATTGGGGTGTTACAGTTGGCTACCTCCAAACATCGGAATTTCACAGAAATTTGCACAAATTTCACATCTCCAAACAATGGAATTTCATTGAAATTTTACAGAAATTTCGATGGAAACAATTCAATTCCTGCAAGAGTCAAGAAAAAGTGTAGTGTTTGAAATGTGGCCAAAAGGTTGAGCTAGCTCATTAAAGAAACCAAGGTACCGTGGCATGGTTTTTGCTCCACGATGGCTTGGCATCTTTTTTGTTGAATGCTACTCAGACCGAGTTTCTTGTGGGCTGAGCAGAAAGCTTTCATTCGAGTACACAAGGGCGCATAGTGAATTTTGCCATGGAAGTATATTGGGAAATTTTTGTATTTGATATAAGATTCAACCCATATTCTCAAAATAAAACGATACAACATTTTTGCGTATTTACAGAAAACTCAGTCATAAACGGGTTTTGAAATCTCGATTTCAATACCCAAAATTTCAAATTCCAGTTTAGCTTTTCCCGGAATTTCAAATCTCGTTTATGGTGTATTTGGATTTTCAAACCTCGGTTTTGGGGTATTTTGGAATTTTAAATTCTGGGAGTGCCATACCCGGTTTCTGAAATTCCAGGTATGCATACCCGGAATTTGATAATCCGGTAATGCATACCCGGTTTTTGAGATTCTGAGTATGGTCCATTTTGTTTTTTCGATTTTAGCTACTGTTATTTCGTGTTAAAGAATGTATATTTGAGTTGATGTAACGCCCTAGTTTTCGCTTTCTAGAGAAAAATCTAATTTAAATAAATTAAATTCAAAACTTGGAGTTTCTTTGGTGTTTATATTAACCTGGCATCCATTCCTATCCAAATCGGGATTTAATTCCCTTCCGGTCGAAAAATCATTTTTCCAGATTCCCGCCGGTACCCGAAATTTCACCCAAGTCCAAAAATGATCCAAAAATTCCAAAACCACTTCAATTATGTCCCAAATATTCCAAAATGATTTTAGGAACCATTCCCCGGATTTTTGGACCTCCGTTCCTATTTTATCTCGCGCGGCTTTTGTTTAATGCCTGCGATCCGCGCCCGAATATTTAATTCCACAAAAATCATCCAAATTCCACGAAACCAATTTTATTGGGTCCCAAATATTCTAAAATGGTTCTAGAAATTTTTTCGGAATTTTTAGACCATTTTTGCTAATTTTTCTCTCGCACTTTACCTCTCACTTACCTGGGACCAATGAGGTGGTGCCACGTGGCACGCCCTGTAGCATCATCTTCTCCATGCGTGCTTGGCTCCCAGGAAAAGAGCAGAGAGTCTCCATTCATGGCTTCTTGTAACACCCCAAAATTTTGCTTTCCTTGAATTCATGTGTGATTTGGCACTTTGATGAATTTTTGGAATTTTCTGGAGTTTATTTGGAATTATTTGGAATTTATTTGAATTTATTCCATTTTGAAATAATTAAAGAATTTAATTATGCAAATAAAATTTTGTTGGAAATATTTTATTTGAGTCCAAAATGATCCAAAATATTTTCGAATTTTTGGAATTTTTCTGAGTCATTTGCTATTTTTAATGAATTAAATGAATTACTAGGAATTATTTTAAATATTAAATCGCTGGAAAATCAAACTCGGGTCAAGTACTGTTCATCCGACCGAGCCCGAGTCAGACTCGTGTTCGAGTCCGAGCCACGTGACTCGACCGAACCCACTCCTAACCCTAATCAATCCCAACCGTTGGATCAAGATCCAACGGCCGAGATCCGCCGACCGGCCCGAAAGCCGTGTCCGGACCGGACCGGTCGCGCCCTGCGGCGATCGGGGCCGTTGATCGCGCCACGTGGGCGGCTGCGATTGCGTCGTCTCCGCCGAGTCCGAGCCGGACTCGGCCGGTGAGAGCCGCGTGGCAAACTAGGGTTCCGCCGAGCACGCCTCCGGGCTATTTAATGCCGGATCGCACCGAGGATCGCCATCCCACGCCGGTCCCGAAACCTAGCTCACGCCGCTAGGATCCCCACCGTCTCCGCTATTGCTCGCCGGAGTTGGTAAAGCACTCCGCCGCGGTTTGCGCCGTTCGCCACCGTCGCCATCCTCCGCCGACGTTGACCCCAGATCAGATCCCTTGCGTCAAGGCGCACTGCCTACCATCCACTTCGCCGGAGGCCTGCAGCCGTCGGCGTGTCGCCGTCATCGACTCGCCGGCCGCCAAGCCGTGACGCCATTGCCGTCGCTCGAGCTATCTCGGCCGTCGATCAAGATCGCACGATCCAGATCTTGCCACGTCCATCGCATACGGTGAGGTTTAATTCACGATCTCTAGATCCAATCTCAACCATTGGATCTAAATTCAACGGCCCAGATTAACCGCGTTCACCCCAAACGCGTAACACCAGATTCAATGGGCCGTTGATTTTCAAATCAACGGCCTAGATCTAGCCACGTGGCGAAGGCCAACCGCCGCGATCGGCCGGTCGCGCCAGAGAGAGCGTGTCTCGACACGGGCCCGCATGTCACGGGCCATAAATCGCACCATGACGCCACGATGACGTCATGGCGGGCCCGCATGTCGCTGGTGTCCCTACCGTGGCGGCGTCGACAATGGCGACGCCGATGGACCCCACTGCCGCCGCCGTGGTGAAGCTCCGACGTCGCCGATGACGCTACCCGAGTGGTCCCACATGTCGGGTCCTCACGTGAGTCGTGGACCGAGTCCACGGTGGACCCGAGCCGGCGTGGACCGAGAGTCCATGGACCGGTGACGTCCACCACCAATCGAGTGACACGTGTCCATGCCGACGCAATAATTAATTTCGAAAAAAGAAAATGATTTAATAAATCGGTTTAATAATTGATTTGAATTTCAAAACTTCAAACGCTTATAACTTTTGCGTTTCAACTCCGATTTGAGCGATTCAAATTTCTAAATTTGTATAAAATTTAGATCTACCTAAATATGAATTTTATTTAATTTTTGGACTAAAGTTTTTCTCTGTAATATTAATTAATTGATTATTTAAACTTTAAATAATCATAACTTTTGCGTTTTAACTCCAAATTTGACGATTCAGTTTCTAAAAATCCGAGAAAATTATGTTCTCTCTGTTTATGGATTTTATTTGGAGTTTTGGGATCTTTTTGCCTAGTGTTTATTTGTGTATTTGCTATTTGCACGCTTTACGAGTAGACGTTGAAGTGGGAAGGATTCGAGGAGAAGTGTTGACTCGGGGATCCAACTCAAGACCAAGAGCAAGTACTTTTTGAAGGCAAGTTGTGCTTTGACCATATTGATCCCATTTTGAAAACTATTTTGATTTAAACTATTGCATGCTAGATCAATTAGAAAGATACTTTGTTTAAACATGGGGTTAGATAAATACCAAATTCTTTGTCACGACACCTTGATTATCTAAGTATGTGCCATGATCCCTTGTCACCCTAGTTGTGGTTTACTAGTTGGACATTATTAAATTGCCAACATGGGTTTAGGCCGTTGTAGTATCTTTGCTTAGACACCTACGTGCTCATGACATGATTTTGGACAATCAAATGCTAATATGGACTTAATGATATATTGAACCTGTTTTGGAAAAGTATCATGTGATGTTGACACGTGGTGCATGGTAATCAAGCGGGGTTTGATAAGCGATTTCGGCCGGGGCATGTGGCAAGAGTAATCAGGTGGGCGATTGTGGCATTGGGAGTGTTGATTTGGTTTTTCGGGTAGTCTTGCCCTGGTCACTCTAAGGACTTAACCTTGCAAGCCTTTGAACTGGGTCATACTTGCAACCACATGGTGGAATGGGGCGGCCCTAGTTGACTAAGTCGCTAAGGACTCACTTGTGGAGCCTCGGGTGTCGATTACACCGTTTGTGTGATTGTGCGGGGAGCGTATCGTGGCTGTGGCAGGTACCCATCTAACGGTGTGTTGGTCCCATACTTCGCCTTGGCTAAGGGAAGGGATGGTGTAGAGCACGAACCAGGAGAGGACCACTGTGTTGTTTGAGGCTTCCGAAAGGCTTTATTACGAGGAACTTCGCCTTTGTGGTGTTTGATTGTATCTTGTGGGTAAAGTGCATAACCTCTGCAGAGTGTAGAATCTATTTGAATAGCCGAGTCCACGATCTTGGACAATGCTCGGGAATTACAGTCAAGGGTTAGACTTTACGAAAATAACTTGGATTTGAAAAGTTGGGTTGGTTTAACAAAGAAGATGATGGAAATATGGTTTAGGATGGGAAAAATGTTTGTTAAACTTCTTGAAAAGTTATTTATGCTTTACTTATTTCTACTTGCTTTGAATCTACTTTTATTACTTGTCAAAAGCATTTCTGCAAATATACCCTGAGCTATTCCTTTGTACCAAGCCATGCATATAGTATATTAGCTTGCATTACATGTGCATGACTTCTTTGAGTACCAAGTACTCACCCTTGCCTCAACACAATACCAGTTGAAGAGGAGACTCGCCGGTTCGGAGGAGGAGTTCCAAGAGGACCCGTCTACTTAGGGATGCGAGCCCGATCGATTGCTGTGGTATCTTTGGATGGCGCCACGCAGTTTATTTGATTTTCATTGCTATTATTTTTCTCTGAATAAGTTTCGCCTTGCAAGGCATATATTTGTAACTTCGGCCATAAGGTCGAGTAACCCTTTGATTATTTAAATAAAGTACTTTGATAGTATCGTTTGGTATGATTGTGATATATACCGATGTTAAGACTGTGTGCACTAGCGCGTTCCTGGACTAGTGCTGAATACACAGAGGGTCCGGATTTGCAAATTCGGGGTCCCGACACTTCTCCCCAATTAAGTGTTCATAACTCCCTATTCAATGCCCCAAATCGCGCAAGGCCGGGTCCATTGGAATGGAAACGGCAAGGGGAATTCATTCCCGGACTCGAATCGCTCCAAATCTCGCCGAAAACGACGCTAGTAAGCAAAACCCGAAAATTACTTAAACACCCATAACTCGGGCGTTTCTTCATCAAAGCACACACTTCCACCTCCCATACCTTCGTATTGACATCCTCTTCCCGGTGGTAGCGCTCATTCTCTACCTCTACAACTCATTCGCCCGGGAGATCGAAGAAACCGCTGAGGAACGCCGAGTTTTCATGTTCTTCGTGTTCGTCATCATATCTTCCTCTCTGGTGAGCCAAATGCATCTCCGTTTGTTTCATTGTGATCGTGGATGAGTCTAGAGTCTAACCCAATAATCAATTTTAGGTTTCATCAAGTTTTGGCGACGAATTTCGCATTTTGGTCACTTCGGCCGGAACTTTGTTCTTCGTCGATTTCGTCTTCTCCGGTGAGCCATTGATCAAATCCTTGCTATTCTATGTTCCTTAGGATGTTGTTTAGTTGATCCATTATCCCATTAGTGTTGGCATGTTCAAAAATGGTGAGAAATTTTGGGTTTTTGGAAATTTCTTGGGGCTCTGTTCTTGGCCGTGCCGTCGCGGCCGCCACGCTGCCGCCCGTCGCCGCCCGGACCCGCCGGTCCCGCCCGCCACCTCGCCGGTCTTGCCTCCGCGCCGCGCCCGGTCTCGCGCCGCCGGCCGGCCGCTCTTCTTTGGCGAGCCGCCCAGCGCCGCCACCGGCGCCGCCATGGCCGTCGCCGGCCCGCGTCGAACCGCCGCCTGCGCGCCCTCGCGTCGGCCGCGCCGCCGTCGGGATCTCGCCGCCGCCGCACCTCCTGCGCCGCCGTACTCCGGCAGCCCCGCGCCGAACGCCGCGCCGCCCGCACCTCCTGCGCCGGGCCGGCTCCGCCACGCCGCCACGCCCGCGCGCCTCGCCGCTGGCAGCCCACCGCCGCCATGCCGCCATGGCCGCCATGCCTCGGCGCCCCCATAAGCTCCTCCCATCCTCTGTTTCTTGCCATGGCAAAAGAATGTGAGGAAGAAGCTCCTTTCAATGACTGTTGGGCCCCACAAGCCATAGAGACAAACCCATTTTGGAAAAATCAGAAATTTAGCAAAGGAATATTCTGGGAATATTCCCCGTTTTCGATTTTCTAGGGTTTTCGAACTTCGGAAGCCCATATCTTCTCCGTCCGAACTCCGATTGACTCCATTCAAATTTCTAAATTCATCTAAAATCAAGATCTTCCTGCCAGTACTAATTTTGTAATTTTTGGATTTTATTTATTTTCTTTTATTTATTTGTTGTCTCGTTTTGCGCGTAGTCGACGATCCCGCCGAGTCCGCCGACCCCGCCACCGGACTTCAAAGAGTTCGACGTTCTCGCTGTGACCGAGGCAAGTCTCCTTGACGCATGTTGATCCTATGCTTTCTAAATGTTTTACCATGTTTTACGAATTGCATCGCTATTTATATTAAAGAATGATGTCAACGTTAGGTTGTTAGTTGTACCTGTTGTTCATACCTCCTTGATATTGTTATACATGATCCTTTGTCGCCTAGTATAGCAATCCACCAATATAAATGTTTTTGGAAAAATATTCTTTTATTAGAGAAATGACTATTTGGAAGACTGTTTGGATGGAACATATTAATATAGAATGTAGATTGAAGCTAGAACCCAATTTGATTGGAGATTACATGAATATTAGTGTTGATGGAGATTGTTAGTTATGAAATTGATTTATGAATGTTGATGATTGAAATGTGATAGTAGTTCACGCCGTAATGAATTGGGGGAAATTGTGGAAGATGTATGGAGTTGTGAAGTATTCATGATGGATTGAATAAATCATTGCAAGTAAATCATAGGTTGAATTGGATTCCTTGGGCCGATAAAATAGTATCAAATAGAAACCAGAGTTAGTTGGATTATTAGTGTTTGTTGGGATTTATTATCAAAGGACTGATTAAGAAATAGAGGATTATGGAAATATAGACCCATGATCATTAATTAGGGAGAATTGTGAATAGTCCAGAGTAGTCGGTGGTTTAGCAAATAATAGTATTACGTATTCCTGGTGGATTAAAGTAGATGATTTAGAGGTGGTAATGTGAAGGATTAAAGATATGATGTTATGAAGTATTATCGGTGGGATTATGAATAATGTGGATTACGTATGATTTGTGTAGTAGATTTGGTGTCACTGAGTATGGCAATCATTGTAGCCGATGAACTAATAAAACCTTGGGTTAAGGAATCTTTGTTAAAGGATGCTTGGGGATGAGAGTATGAATTATTCTTGGTGGATCCAGTAGATTATAGATTAATCGATGTATGGATGATGGATAATCAATCGGGTGACTTATATTTTGAAGAGATGGTATCCTATGCAATTATGATCGTAGCTTAGCCTGATTTTTGGAGGCATGATGGCACCTAATATAGACTTTACTTGTTGGAGTACCAAATTGGACTGAATTATATAGTATCATGGTAGTATTGGGGGAAATCTTGGTGCTCTCATGGGTTTTGGAGATTATAGAATTGATTATAACAAATTTTATCAACCCTGCTATTTGTATTTTATAAAATAAACTATTGGTGGAATAGAATAGTTCGGTAGAAATGCTTAGAATCGCACTCGGTCAGTATTCACCTATGGGTGGGAAATTTCATTTATCTCTTAAAGCTTTGTGTTGAAAGTTATAGGCAAGGAGTATTGCTGTTGGTTTACAAAATAAAAATAAAATGAAAAATGGTTTGGATTTGGGCGGAATGGTTTGTTTGGCGGGTGCGGATTTAGCACTAGTTTTCATGGTGCAAGTGCCGCCCCAAGTCAATTAAGGACCGACGCTTATGACTGTCTCCATTCTAAGCATAACTGTACAACCACATGTCAAAGTGGGCACGACCTGGCTGAATAATTTGTAGAAACCTAACTTAGACTCACCAAACGGTGGAATGTGAGCGCCGGATAGAGGCATTGTTGTTGTTTTTCTCAAACGGCGCAAGAGGGGCTTACATCTTGGGTGGATATAACCCTAACGGCGGTGAAACCTCGTGAATTGGAGTCGAGGTTAGGCGTATATATTGTAAAGGCCTTGTCATGATATCCCTGCCGGCACACATAAGGAAGTGTGCTAATAGCTTGGCACCAAGAGAATATCATGTCTTGTGGGTAAAGTTGTACACCTCTGTAGAGTTAAAACTATTCGAATAGCCGTGCCTACGGTCAAAGGCAAAGCTTGCTGAATGCTTTCATACTGGTAGACTTTGATTTTTGGTTTCAAACTAAACAATGGTTTGTTTTGGGGTCCGGGAGCGGTTAGAACTCTCGGGTGTGCTTCTGGCAGCTAAAGCCAGGTAGGTTGAAGGAACCTGATTTTGTGAACCGTGGCAAATAGAGCCATGTGATGGGATTGAACCCTGATTTTGTTGAGATGTGGCGGATAGAGCCTGTATATTAGTGAGTGATGATTAGAACCTTCACTGCAATATTACATAATTCAATTATTAAAAAGAATTGCTCAAATGTGCTTTGTGAAACTTATTAACAAGTATGATTTGATGAAACTTGGCTTTATGCAAAAGAACCATATTAAGCCATCTTTGGATAGCCTACATTGTGCATAATTTCCCAGACTTGCTGAGTACTTTATGTACTCACGTGCTACACTCTAATCCTATCTCAGAAGTGAAAGAAGCTGTCCAAGATTTTCAACGACTAGGACGCGCTCTCCACTCGATTGCCTGTGGGCATTTGGATGGGTCGCATTGGTGTTTTCGTCTTCCGCTGCAGTTGTTCAAGTTGTTCTGCCTGTTCAGGCTGTAATGGTAAACCATGACCATAAGGTCTTTGCTTTTATTTGGTGTTATTCTTATTTAGTTATATGTATTCGTGATATGGTTGTTGATTCATCACTATTTGACTGTGTGTACTAGCTACTGATCTGGGACTAGTACAGAAATACACAGAGGACTCCGGATAGCCGATCCGGGGGCATACAGTTGATTTTTATGCACTTCTTATCATTCCACCCATACCTGATTTTTGAGATTCCGGATATGCATCACTGGATTATCAAATTCTGGGTATGCATACTCGGAATTTCAGAAACCGGGTATAGCACTCCCGTAATTTAAAATTCCAAAATACCCCAAAACCGAGGTTTGAAAATTCAAATACGCCATAAACGAGATTTGAAATTCTGGGAAAAGCTAAAACGGAATTTAAAATTTTGGGTATTCAAAAATGAGATTTCAAAATCCGTTTATGACTGAGTTTTTGGAAATACGTAGAAGTGTTGTATCGTTTTGTAAATACGGATCAAATATTGTATCAAATACAAAAAATTTCAGTACATTATTGTTTGTAGGTACGCTAGGAAGCAGGGGTCCAAATTTCGGCGCAATTCGGCGAGATCCCGGCGAAATCTCAGATTTCGGACCACTCCGAGATTTAAAATCCTGGAAAATTCAAAAAAATTTCAAATCTCGGATTTCTCAGCGAGATCTCGGCAATTTCGGGCGAGATTTGGTAGGTTTTTTGCCGAATTTTGATTTTTTTTTTTTTGCATTGTATTTGCTTGGGTTTAGGATCAAGATCATCCACAAAAAATTTCAAAAATTTTTAACATGTTTTTGACCATTTTTTGTTCGGTTCAATTTGTCGGTTTGGACTTTCCGAATTTTTTAAAATTCTTTAAGATTGATCATCTTTTGAAAATTTTATGGGAATATTATGGATGTGTTAGGACCAATTCACAAAAATTTTCAAAATTTTCTAAAGTGGTTTGAACTTTTTTAATACATAGGAACTTTTCTAGTGCATTGAAACAGCAGAGAGAAATGATATCTGATACTAACATTGATAGTTGGAATCAATCTGTGTATGACTATGAGAGAGAAGTGGGGTGGAAACAGTGGTACAAAAACCATTTCAAAATTATTGAATGACATATATTGAAAAACAAAATTTAAAACCTAAGATAACTTATTTATAAATGGGTACAATACTAACTCACCTATGTATATATGGAATTGATCAGGCCTTCATCAATTCAATCGCATGCACGTCATGCTAGGTCAGCCTTGAACTTCATATCACCAAACATGGAGTAGAGCACAATAGATCTTTTCTTACTGGTCAAAACTCAAAACTGCAGGTGGTTTCAAAGAAAGAACCTCCATCAGAACTGCAGGTGGTTTCAAAGAAAGACCTCCCTCAATACATATAAACATATATAAAACTTTTCAAATGACTTGAAGTTCATTTGTTACATTTGAAAAATCAAAAACTGATTTTATATACGGTTTTTATCACGACTTTACCACTGTTAGATTTTAAAAAAATTCCTCATGCTTGATTATCATCTCAAATTTTTATGGGAACATTAGTGAAGTCGGAGGACCATCCAAAAAAAATTTCAAAATTTTTTGATGTGTTTTGGACCATTTTTCAGACGGTTCAATGTGGACCGAGATCTCGGTAATTTCGGCCCTGATCTCGGATTTCCCGGTTGAAAAAAAAAACGGATTTGAAATTTGGTTTTTGCATTTCGTCCGGATTTTACCCGAAATTTCCAAATCTCGCCGAGATTTCGGATTTCGGCCACCACCAAGTTTTTTCCAAAAACGAGATTCGTAACCTTGCTAGGAAGTACGAAAAAGCACAATACCATAACCCATGCATAAAAGCTGAGGCCCAATAATGAGTACTAGAGCCACAACCACTAGCTCAGCAGCAACAGCTGGTTGGTTCTACTGCATATGAGCTTTTTTAAGCTCACTAGCCCAGTATTCTTGCGATCCCATGAAACGCAGAATCTAGCCTAAAAGTCCTCTCGTACCATGTCGCAGTTACACTTTATATTAACTAGTATACGACAGAAGTGCACAATTATTAGTGCTGTCGATATCTGTTAATATCTTTTAAATATTTCGATTAAATATTTAAAATTATATATCTATATATATTTGTCTCAAAAAATACTTTCATAATATTATAATTTTATTAAGTTTTATAAGTTATATTTTGAAGACGGTATCTACGTCTAAAATAATAACTATTTATGATCGAGAGAGCAGTACTTAAATTATGATTAAGTAGTTGACGCAAAAATTATTATATAATCAAAGTCGTCGACGATGTCTAATATGCCCTGGATAGCATAGAGGGTTAACTGATTGATACGTTTTATTTCTACACTTAAATAAAAGAAGAAAAAAGAACCTCACGCAGAGAGAGATTAATGGTGTGTTTAGTTGATAGGAGGCGGTTGAATAGGATGGAATGGTTTTGTACCATTTGGTTTCATTATTTTCGGTTAATGGAATGGTTTAACATCTATAGTGAATATTTCTCAAATTTATATCAATTGGTCGAGAATAAGATAGTTCTATTCAAACAACCAAACATATGAATGATTTTTTTTTTCGAACCATCTCATACATATATCACTTGGTACAAGCAACCAAACACACCCTAAGATGCCCATCTTAGGGCAGGAGATTGAGTTAATTAGGGTTGCTACCTTTTAATACATAAGACTCGTTTCAAACGTGAGAATTTTCCAATATTTTCTCGTGAGTTTATCTTTTTTAAACAATATTCGTACATTGTTTCAAACTAAGCAGAGATTGCGAAAATAACAGAAATAACATTCCTGCAAAAACAAAAAATACGACAATTTTTTTTCAAAAAATGAAATATGACCCGTCTGGAGAGTATTGTTGAAGTAACAAGAGTACATAGCTTAATTTTTTTCGAAAAATAAAAATATATATGGAAGAGAGGTATTTCTATGCTCTTCCTTCTAGTACAAGTTGCACAAATCTTGAAGCAAGCGAAGGGGTAAGTAATCACTATCTACCTTTCATTTATACTTTAATAGTTATGTAATTTTTAAAAGGAAGAGCATAGAAGTACCCTTCGATATGGAAACGTACGTGATTCTAAAGTAATCCATGAAAACCAACGGAAGAGGAAACGTATTGAAGTATCCTTTAATTCCCGAGTTAGATGATAGCATAGAGTTCTGAACAGTATAAAGCTTCCAGCTGTAACTTTTCTCTTGGTAGATCCGTAGCCTTCGTGACAACTCAAATAGAATAATTTTTTTCTGCGAACCGTACGTACGTGTATAGTATAGTGCGGGCATGATACACGCGGACGAAAGCATCAAAGCATAATATTGGCCATTCTGCAATTTGATGGTCAGCAACACGTGGCACACAAGCATTTAAATAGCTGAAATTTCTCGTTGCTTCTGCGGTCGTCCGCTAGATTAACATGTTGTTTTTTTTGTTTCCAAAAGGGTTACGTAACTTAGTTATATATAAGCCTCTCGTAGGCACACAACCCGTATGCAACTCTGCGTCCCGGCAACCTATCTGCTTGAAAAGAAAAATGTGGTCAGGTGATTTTCTTAAGGCATGAAAACAATATATACTATATAACGTATGAATAGCATGAAAAGTAAATACTAGATGTAATATGGTCTGATTCTTGTTTGTAATATTCTCTCTGATCAAGAAGTGTCGTTTGACATTAGCTTGTGCATGTCCTCTAAATCACCATCCCAATATCTTTGTAAAACCTAATAAAGCTGTATATTTGTAAAAGTATTTTTTTTCAAGACAATATATACTCCTGTTAATTTCACAGTTAAAAAAACTAAAATAATTTTACAGGGGAGAGAAGAAGAATTAATGAAAGTCCTTATTTTTTTTTAAAAAAAAAACAAGACATTTTAAAATTTGGCCATCCGAACTTGGCAATTCGGTCATCTGTAATTCAACCTTCAGACGTTTTTTTAAATACTGTTTGTCAAACAGTGCTTTTCACAGCCCTCCTCGCCTGTCCTATTTTACAATAATAGTACAATTTTTAGTGACAGGGGGTGTGTTATCGTAACTTATCATAGTTCCGTAGTGTCCACCAGTGAATCGCTGGTTTTTTAAATACACTTCTGCGATGGTCCACCATCGAATATGGTTAACAGTTTAATTAAAATGCAAGTTGTCCTGGACACACCTTTAGAAACACAGCATCAAATGGCACAATATCAAAGTTTTTTTTTTTTGGCGATTAACAATGTTTGGATTTGAACACATTAATTAGGTCGTTGTTGTTTACTGATATGACGGTCAGGTCTAACTCATCTAGATACATAATCATGGCCAACTGGATCTGGAGATATCTTGCAATTCCGGTGAAAGTGAAACTTAAGAACTCGCTATGTAGGCCGCGGAGAAAGGTCAGTTGGTGCTATGTATATGGGCCCTTCAGAAGAACTTGAAAAGAGAGTGTGTATTTGGTTGTCTATACCAAGTTGTACATGTATAAGATGCATGGTTAAAAAAAAAACGTCATCCATGTGTTTGGTTGCTTGAATAGAATCATCCCATCCTGATCAAGTGATACAAATTTGAAGAATATTCCCTCTTGATGCTGAACCATTCCATTCACCCAAAATATAATGGAACCAAATTAATTGTACAGGACCATTCCATCCCATTCAACCTCATCACATCAACCAAACAAGTGTAGCAACATTAGCCGGAAAAATCCAAGCAACCTGCAATGACAACATGGAGCATGACATGGCAACCAAGTTTGGTGTGGCATTAGTAATACTGTGCGAGCTGATGGCACATATAGTGTCTGGATTACGTTTCAGTTTTTACTAGTGAGTTGATTAGTGATAACTTTTTACGACGGTTGGGGGTTGTTAATGAATTATGGGGACATCAGCTATTGGAATCAATTCATCCTCCCAATAGTCCTGATTAAATAGAAGGGAGACACTTTGATTAATTAATCGGTGAGATTCGAAAATAATATTGCATGCAAGAGCGTGTAGAAATATTGTACACAAAAATATTTCCCCAAACTCCCCCACACACAAAATATTTCCTCGAAAACTACTCGAGCATAAAGTGCTTAACGTTATCGATTAGATTCGTGAATGCATTATTAGATACTACATATCTGGTGATTAACGGCAGACATATATATATTCTCCCAGCAGAATGAATCCTTTCGCCGTGGACGATGGATGAGGAATGCTTCTTGTTTGTTTATATCAGTGCAGGAATGGTTTCTATCCCTGTTTGACAAGTTAAATTGTTTGTCTGCTCTGTTTAGATGCTCGTAAAGGAATGAGGAGCAAAAGATGATAGACGACTAGCAAAATGTCAGACTTAATTTGCTAGTGGGCATCAGCACATTTTTCTTTCTTACGCTAGCTTTCTCCATGGTAATTTGGAGATTGAAGTGATCAACGATCAGTGGCCAGGTATAATTTGCATAATTAATATGGTCCTAGCATTTTTTTAAAACATTAAGAGTGAGAACAATTCTCTGCTGTAGTTAACTACTAGAGTTACCCTTTAAGAGTGAGAACAACTCTTTTAACTATATATGCCTTACAAATCACAGGTCACACGATCAAATCCTAACCCACCTAACCTGTAATTAATAGGTATCGAACTAAATATCCACAGAAATAAACCACTTAACATGTAAATTTGACTGTCAGCCAAAAAAACACCATATATATATATATATTTCTCCGTACTCTTAGGAGTATGTACTCCCACATCTAGTTTGCCATTTAAACGAATGTGTTATACTCTTTTATTACTTTCGGTATACTCCGATAGTAATTCTAAGGTATTACAATGCGATATTGCTAAAAATCATTCATCGGAGCCCTTTGTTTTTTTTGTATATACCATTTTCCATATGTAAAAGGAGTATATAAACAAATTATGCTATAAATAGTGGATTTTGATGAAATTTTTTCATGAAACTCACTTTAGAGTACCCTATAATCAATATTAGAGTATACTCAAAATGATAAAAAGGTATAACAACATCATTTAAGTGGTACACTGAGAGTATGAGTACGTACTTCTAGGGGTATGAAACTATTTTCATATATATATATATATATATATATATATATATATATATATATATATATATATATATATATATATATATATATATATATAAACACACGTTGTCTGCTTTTTTTCTAACAAGAGTAAAACTCCAAAATATAGCTTTGTTTTGCAAAAGATTATTTCGTCGATCTACTAGAGGGTGGTTATGGTACATTAAAATTAGAATTAATTACAAAAAAATTAAACTTTTGCCTGCCAACATTTCCGTACTCCCTACCCCTTCCGCTTGCAGCATGATTAGTGGATAAAATAGGAAAAGTGTATGTCAACAACAAAAATTACATACAAAACCATAGACACTCTCCTATTAAAAAAATGAGTTTCTTTCCAATTCTTTAATTAGCCGTCAGATACTAACTCTCTTTTTCTCTTACGTTTTGAAATCATATCTACCTTACACACTAAATTTCCATTTATTTTAGTACGTTGTATGTATTCTTTTAAGAGCACTCAACCCATATCATGCCACATGCACAAACCTCACACACACAGATGTGCTAACACGATTAAGGTTTCAGTTACCCCTTTTCCAATAAAAACATTCCAAATTATTAACTACTCCTCCAATTACAAATAGCTATCCTTTTAAATATAGGTGGTCAAATTTTTGAAATTTTGATTATCAATATATTCTTAAATGTTTAAATTAGATACATAAAAATTATATATGTAAATTTGTCTCAAAAAGTGCTTTCATAATATTATAATTTTATTGTGTTTTATAAATATATTATAATAAAAATTAATAGTCAAAGTTATATTTTAAAAACCGTGTCAAATGACAACTGTCTGTGACCGAGGAATATCAAGTATTAGAGTCAATGGTAGACGGGCAATCATATTAGTTGGAGTCACTGAATTATTAGTGGCTAAGAGATGTTTTTGTGAGACTTCGTGATATGTTGTGAACATGCTCCCAAATGAGTTGAGGCTCAAAAGCAATATACCAAACTGCAAACAGATAAGGACATCAGAAAAAAAAATATTTGGAACAATAAATAGTGTAATTCCATTATAAATAACACTCTCTGGAAAAATACTTTCTTAAAAGTTAAAAAGTAGGTCCTTGTTGCATGTTCTTGGCGGCCAGTCCAAATCACCATTTGGTCAATTAGTATGACCATTATTTACACATGGGGCAAACCCAAAATCCGTCATGCATGCCTAACCCTATTACTATTGTGCCTACCCTATGGTATCTTTAGACCCATTGGACCCGACCTATCGAATCTTGCTACATTTGGAGCCAATGGCGGCAAGGGGAAAAATTTTGTAACCTAATTTTCTAAACAAATAAATGTACTGAGAGGCGATCGATTATGACTAAAATAAGAGCTTGTTTGGGAAGCCCCTAAAAGGGTGTTAGAAGACTTGTCATGAAATATAACGACTTATAAAGCCCTATTTGGGTGAGCTCTATATAACACCATAGTATTGTAAGTGCTCAAGATATTACCATAACCTATATTTTTCATTACTTTTGCCATAATTTTAACAACAATTCCAGAAAACTTTTCTAAACCGTTACCATCGATATTAAACAAGATTAACAAGGACACCCAGCCACCCAATGTCACTGTACCACTACCCTAGTCCACCTTTTCAACCGCTGCCACTTCCCAGAAGTGTGCAAGGACACTAGCTTTACATCTTGCACAAGCCCAAGGCCTTACCATTGTTGCCTTGCACCGGCAAGCTCGAATACAAGCTCGCCCATTGTGTTTGGTTCGCTCTAGTGCTGTGTCACTAACATGTGTGAGAGGAGCCGCCCAGATCATCCTCGAGTTGTTGGATGAACAGTTGCTCCCATCGGATTTGGGTCCTAGCAACAAATCACCGGAGGTGATCTCGGTGCTAGCACCCAAGCCCAATCGGGACAACTCTAAGGACATCCAAGCAATTCGACAACCATCCCGGTATTCCCCCGGTATGCGATCCGAAACTCGCCCAGGATCTCCACATGCCGGTTCCCAAAGCCATACCAAAACTCAATTCGCACAAAGGGGCATCGAGCCCCCAAACTTCACTACCAGAGGCGCAAGAATCGCGGAAGCAACAAAACACAACACAACACGCGGAAGCCCAAGGACGACCAAACAAACGCACCCACTAGACAAGACGAAAGAGAACGAAATGGCATTACAAAACACAAGCGTAGCTGTACAACCAAAAGATCCAACCCTATCCTATATAACAAAAGTAAAACTCATCCGGAAGTGTCATGCCCTGAACACTTCCGGGCGCACACGCGTCGACAGCCTCTACTCGGTGCCCTTGGAGTCACCGACAGACGATGAGGGGCAAAACTCACACCCTGCTGGATCCTCACCTGTAAAACCACAAAAGCAGAAGCCTGAGTACAGAAGGTACTCCCAAGTCTTACCCATGGTCCATATATGACCGACTCCAAAGGGTATGCGTTTGGATATAGCAAGGGAACAAGCTGAACGTAAAAGTGCGGAAAGCTTAACTTTGTTACTGAATTAATCCCTCTACTCAGTTTCACAATTTATAGCGTTTTTGAACAAGCGCCTATCGCTAGGGTGAACTTTGGAATTTAACACTTCATTACAACAAATAGCATTGGGAACAAGTATCCTCATCAGTATCCTTGTCCACACCAGCTAACCTCAAGTTCAAGTTATTACTACGTTGAATGTGCAAGAACGAGCGTGCTCATATCCGAGAGCGCGGCAATTCGAATCGCTTAATTAACCCTGCAGGGAAGCATTGACCGCACGACATGTGCCACGACAGAACCTCATGTCAACCCCCTCCCAGCCATACCAATTCGTTGAAGCGTCTTCATGCGGCCCGGAAACCTAGCACCCCCTCGAGCAGCCCCAAGCCCAGCTTGGCGCTCGAGAGCCGGCCTAAGCCCCGCCCTCAACCTCGTCCAACCGCATGAGGTCACGGTCCATCGAACGGCATGCGATGCAAGAGCGGCTTACCGTACCATAATCGGGCATGCGATCAACCAATTTGTGCTCGACCAATGGGCAAACAACGGATCGGTCCTCAATCGACACGGGCGAGACTACCTCACTTGAGTCTCCTAACCCAAGCGATCCAACACTCTCGCCCGGTCTCCATTCATATTTCCTTTATTACTCAAAAACATAATTATTTCTTTACGACATTTGAAAAGTGAATAAACTCAAGCGGGGGAACCGTCCTCCACTTGGCCCATACCCGACCTCTAAGCAAACTAAGCATAGACACATTATATTTACCCATATACTAGCTCCAAAGGAGGTGTTCAACAAGTATGAAGGGTTGTATGTGCAACAAATAGGATCTAGTACAATTTCCACAATTTAACTCCTAATGCATAACTTAAGCATCTAATACGCAATTCATTCTCCAAAATACAATTATATATAAGGTGGAATATGCTTAGGTGCTTGCCTTGATCTTCTGCTCGCGGACTGACAGCGACTTGCCCCTCGGCAACTCCCTCGACCACGGCGGTATCACCCTCCGCGGTTTCGTTCTCTACACGAATATAATGCAACAATAAGATGCATGCAATAAAATGAAACAACTAGAATGAAAAACCCCCGACGAAACCACGCAACCGAACAGACCAACACAATCCGGACAGACCAGGTGAACCCGGACAGTCCGGGTATTTTATCCGGACAGTCCGGCTTACCCGGACACTCCGGACATTTCTTCCGGACACTCCGGATTACCCAGGACTTGGAAGATGGTGCGAGATGTGGAGGTTTTCCCAAGTCTTACGGCACCGCGGGGACCCGATCTACGGCTTTCCTACACGCGGCAAGGCCAGAGAAGCTTCGAGCTAGCTCAAACCTCGAGAAAACGACACCCAACCATAAAACCCCTAGCCAATCCTAACCAACCCACAGTTCGGCATTACCACTACCCGATCTACCACACTAGCACCCACATTCACCAACCCAAGTCCCAAATCCATCCCAAGAATCACCACACCTCAAAACCCTAGAACTCCAAAGCTCATCCCCAAACTCTCAAATCCAAACCTAAGTCCTAATTCCACTACAAGAAAAGTGATTATCTATGACGAAAACGCCGTGACGTTGTCAACTTTTATCATGGAAAATCTATTTTCTATGATGACATTTTTATGTTCGTCATTAATTGTATCAGGCCCCGTTTCCTCCATGTACTTTTGTGACAAAACATAAAATTTCATCATGAAACCATAATACAAATCGTCATAGAAAATGAATGATGTTTTTTTCTCGTTGGGAAGCGATCGTTGTTCTCTGGTGAGTTTTTTTTCACAAAAGTAAAGGCGCTGTAATAAACCGGTATGCCCTGCCACTAATTACGGGTACGCACATCAGATCAGATGATCCTAGGAGGTCAACATGGCCGGATTCGATGGCCTGCCCACGGCCCAAAAAGCTCGACCGGCATGTCTGCTCATGCTGCCGGTCCCCTCCCCTCGGCTGGTCCGCCCCTACTGGACCCAGTCTTCTCCACAAGAACTACACTCCTGCCGCTCCAAACCCAGGCAAACATCACCTCTCTCCCCCTCGTCAAACCCACCCACTGCAGCCATGGGTAACCGCGTGTCGCGCCACCACCACCCCGCCCCACCCCTGACCAGCCAGCCCAGCCCTCGCCCCTGACCAGTCGGCCCAACCCCCGCCCCCATCCGTTGTGGTGATGGGGCGCGTGCTGGGGCGGCCGATGAAGGACGTGCGCGCGACCTACAACTTCGGGCTCGAGCTCGGCCGAGGACAATTTGGGGTCAGGTGCTGGGGTTATTCTTTACATCCTTCTGTCTGATGTTCCTCCTTTTTGGGCTAGTGCTATTTGCTAATTCTCATTTCATGATTTCAGCCATATTTTTCTTTCATATCGCCCTAACACAACTGTTCTATTTTTCTATTTATCCCTTCATTTTTTCTAGAGAATGAGGATGGCATATTTGAGGCTGTCTTGCACGGGTCACATTGATTTCTTTCTATGATGTATATCCGGTTATGTAGCGGCCAAGGAGTGCGGTGTAGGGTGACGATAACGCCGTCATTTAACACTCGCATCAATATAATTCCACCCAAGACGATGCCATTATCTTGTAATATTCATCACTCGGGCATGCAGCCAAATGCAATTTGTGTACTAGCTAGATGGAGAAGATTCGTGGGGCCATCGTACCGATCACCGGCCCAGTGTAGATCTACCTGTCTCGATGGGCCTGAAAGAGGCCTCCTCCGGATTCGACCCAAGAAGCCCGTGAGACTGGCCGAATTGAGCCCATTTGTCCGGAGCTCCAAGCCCAAACCCTCCACCATCTAGAGTTTCCGAGCCCAAGGATCGGATGGCCCAGATCCATTATTGCAGGAGGAGCAAAATGATTAAACGAAGCGAAACAAGTTTGTTAGTACTCGCGTCGTCTCCATCTCGCGTAACTCGCGTTCGGCTGCAAGCAAAAGCGGAGATCCCCTTCCCCTCACGACCTCACCTCACCGCCTCCAAAAACCTTACACATCAATACGACCAGGAGCCGACTTTCACCTCCGAACCTTAGCTCGTCGGGAAATTAGCTGCCGCAGCCATGCTGTCGCCCGATAACCCTAATGGCACGGGCCCCACCGCGCCCTCCGAGCCCGTGCTGCCGCCGTCGGTTGCCAAGTCCAAGGGCAAGAAGAAGGAAGACGATCTGGTGAGCTCTCTCTCTCTCTCTCTCTAGCGTCCAAGTGGAATTGAAATCTCGTGTTGCTTGATTCGATCTGCGGTTTTACTTTGCCTGATGTGTTTGGATGGTGGTGGTTTGGGCGCAATCGGAGGAGGATTTGGTGCAAGGAGCAGCTCGAGCTCTACGTGATACGGGCGCAGGACGCGAATCCCGGCGTACATAAGCTCGCGCTCGAGAGCATGAGGTATTTTTCACTTTCTCAAGCCAATCGATCCAGTTTTAGGATTGCGTTGCTTTCCCAATTTCGGTAGCCCACTTAGGTCTGGTGTTGCTTGTACTGCTCGCTCTAGGTTTAGATTTCTAATCACTCTGCGAATTCGGTGAATGCCATAGGGTTTAGTTCTTCTGGCCTGTATTGTTACATCTATCTGATGAAGTGTTCTTTGAATCTTTGCCACTTGCTGCTCGACTCCTTTTGCTACCATTGAAATTGGTCCATAACAGGCAAGAGATTCGTTCGACCACAAGCTCGATGACATACGTCAGAAGCCTCTGAAATTCCTCCACCCACACTATGGAACCCTCAAGTCATACTTTGAAATCATGCGAATCTGATCTAAAGGTATGAGTGGACTGCTGATCTCCCATTATTATCACTGTGGTCTAAACTTTCTCTTGTACATCGCTGATGCCTCTTTCATACTGTTCTGCAGAAATACATGGCTGACATACTATCGGTGTTAGCCTTGACAATGTCTGTTTAAGGAGAAAGAGTATGTGCCTGCCACAATAAAATTTTGTTCCTCTGCTACGACAAGACATTTCTTTGTTTGAAAAAGTATTCATTGTTTTCATTCGACCGCAATTTAGGTAGCTGCTAAAATTTGTTTTGCCTTTTAATTGTTCCAGGAGAGCACAAGTATCGTTTATTGGGCTCAAGGTGACATTGGCTCATGGGGTCATGAATATGTGAGGTAAGAAACGATGCTACATAAATATATTTGTATTATACTTGGTTTCTTTTTTCTTAGGTAGTTGCTTCTTGTCTTAGTTAACTGTAAAAATTATAGTCTTGTAGTGAATTATCTCTTCCAATGTTTGACAATTTCTTATTTTGCCATTCTGAATTCATCACTTGCCGAAAATCTGTTCGGACAATGCTTTAGTTCCTACTTGTATTGCATATTTCGAACCATACTCTGAACTGTAAATTTTGAGACGCTAAAAAGTTAAGTAACTTAAGTTTGGACTAAACAGGTGTATAAATCTCACGCAGCTCCTCCTCCTAGGAGGCTAGGACCACTATATTCAGTCACGTGTAGCATAATGTGATTGAGCTTCCTTTACGGCAGGCGTTTTTTGTTGAGGCACTGCTATATTCTGCTTTGATTACATTTTTGTGTGTGTCAATTGTCAAGTTGGAACTTCTAAATTACCTTCTATGGCATCTATTTTTTTGATACTTAGTCATCTCATTATTTACCTCCAAAATGCTTACAATCTCGCTTTGTACCATATGCTTATAATCCTATTGTACCTTAATTGTCAGGTTGGAAGTTCTTAGAATTGATTTGACATTTCCGCTGTTGTCAGATGCACTATTTTTTTAATTACATATTATTGCTTGCACGTCCATTGGCTTCTATTGAAATAACTTTCTTTTGTACAGAAATTTGGCAGGCGAAATTGCGCAACAATTCCAAAAACGTCAGGTTGCATTCTTATTCACTTGATAACGAAAACTCTGCATTTTTTCTCTTAACCTTTTGTATCATTGTTATGTGGAACCTTTTGCCTGGTTTTTGTGGTGCCGCTTGTCCTATTTAACTCCTTGTTGAAAAGGTATCAACTCTGGTGTCCTATGTGATAGAAAAGTCCCTCAAAAGTTAAAAGGTAAGTTCTATAGGACTACGATCGGACTTGTGATGCTCTATGGAGCAGAATGTTGGGCGACAAAGAGACGACATATACAGATGATGAGCGTAGCGGGGATGTGGATGTTGTGGTGGATTTGTGGTCATACAAGACGAGATCGAATATGCCCTAATGGAACTAGTGCAGCAAATTATTTCATTCCATAATGAAGGTTAGTTCTGATTAGAGTTCATGGTTGAATGCTTAATTGCTTATTTTATTGTGTTACAAGATCATGAAGAATGAAATGAATGTCATGTGTATATTTAGCCATTTAATGGCCATTACCATTGTTAATTGATAATTATTTGATTCGTTAGTGGATTAATACTGTTGTATTGTTATTTGTATCACAGCACAATGCTGAGCCTGAAGCTGTCGATCTTCCGATGGAGGTATTTACAAACTTTGTACTATTTTTTTTATCTGATTTCATTTTTATTAATTGATATACTGATGCACGATATTTCATGGTTTTGTAGGTTGAAGACCTTGATTTGCTAGTTGAGCATGTTGACTCTCTGAACTACAAAAGAGCTTGCTTGTACCTTACTAGTTCTTGAAGTATGTGAATACATTGGGTTATACATCGTTATATTCCCTACTATATGCATCTCTTTCTTCATATATCATGTATTGACATGTATTATTGCTTGTGCTCCTATTTTGGAAAGAGTCCCTATGAATAGCTTCAAATTTGATAGTGTGTTGAAGTAGTATTTGCTGAAGAAGCGGTTGTGTTTGCTTAGACACAACATATAGGACCATGCTACAGTTGTGTTCAGTTGTCCATGTGAAATAGGTTGTAAACTTGTGGAGTCAAGTTGTCGATATTAATTAGTACTCCTAAAAGTCCACAGCTAAGCATAGGTATTTCAATTTTGGTCATTATGTTACTATTATTGTCATGTTGAAGTTTTTGATATGTTCCATAGTTTTTTCTTTCCTAAGTGTTTGTCCTTTGAGTACCTTCTGTTGTGCTTACAAAATTGCTTTCTTGAATCCATGCATATTGATTACAATTATGTCATAACTAAATGTGTACGCTTCAGGTTTCTTGCAGTAGCCTCATAGCCTGTACTTGACTACTTGTCATTAACCATAACCATACCCATACCCATACCCATACCCATACCCATACAAGTAAGTAGACCCATTGAATAGAGGTTCATTGTGTCAGCATACAAAAGTTAATCCGTTTCTTGATGTGTTTTTTATGAAATTTATGAATGCAAATTTAGTGCTTTTTCAAGTAAATCACACCTTTGTTGTGTCCTGCTCCATTTGGATGAAAGTTTTATTTGTATAAGCCTTTTATTCCCCTTATCAATATTGATTCTGTTATATTTTATATCTTAGTCTGAGATGGAAGCTATGATGGAGCCTGATGCAGAGGGTCATCCAACAATGTCTACTACCGAGATTGTTGATAAGGTTCTATCTCAAAGCAGCGCCACAAGCAAATTCCTGAAGAATGTTGGATTACATTCAACCACTGAACTCTGCAAACAGCTCCAAAGAACAAAGCTCTTGAGGAACAGCTTGAGGAGGAGAGACGAGGAGCTGCTGAACTTCGACAGACTGTTGAGCAACAACAGCAAGAAGTAGAAGACTTGAAGCAAAAAGCACAAGCATCAGATGAAGTAATCGATCGAACCCAAAAGGAAATGGAGGATATAAAGAAGAGGCAAGAGGAGAATGATGCAATTATGTGCCATCTCATGCGAATGGCTAGTCAAGACAACTTGGGAGTTTATGAATCTGTTCACTGGTAACCTGTGGATCTGTTTTAGACAAGGATACTTATTTTGCATGGCTGGTAACCTGGTTCACTAGTACTAGCTTCAACTGGTTGAGGTAACATGGTCTTTCAAAACTTGATATTAGCTTGAAGTGGTGGTACTAGCTTGAAGTGGTACTAGTTAGATCTCTAGTACTAGCTTGAAGTGGTGGTTTAAGTATTGTGAACAAAGTTTGTGACTTTTAATATATCTCGTGGATAATTAGGTGCTACTCTGTGTAATTTATTGATTAGTCTCTTGAAAATATTGTGTGATGTGGCTATATTATGCATTTGTGGTTGTAAAAATGGATCATATGTGGGCTGACAGAAGTGTTAAATGATGAAACTTCATGTTGATACATCTATTTATGATGAAATTATTCATCACAGAAAATGACAGATCCTTACTTCCATGACAAAAATTCATGTCCACATGACAATTATCAGTGACAAAAACATTTGCGTCACAACACGTGCCACATCACCTCACACCCTGGCTGCTGACGTGGCACTGGACTGTTCAATGATGAAAATGCATGTCCACGTGGCACTCATCTGTGACGAAACATTTGCGTCACAAGACGTGCCACGTCACCTCACGCCCTGGTTGATGACGTGGCACTGGGTGTTCCATGACGAAAATGAACGACATTTTGGGTACAATTAATGATGGTTATATTCGTCATAGAAGTGACCTCTTCGCTGACAGAAATGTAATTCGTCACAGAAAAGTTGATTTTTTATGACAAAAATAAGCAATTCGTCATTGAAAACTTTCTATGACGCACTTTCTATGACAAGTTGAATTTTGTCATAAAGTCATCATAAAAAACCTACAATGACGATTTCGGGACTAATGATGACGAGTTTGGACTGTCATGAAAAATCACTTTTCTCCTCAAAACCCTAGAACTCCAAAGCTCATCCCCAAACTCTCAAATCCAAACCTAAGTCCTAAACCCACCATGAATGGCCCTAGAATCCAAGAAACCCACGAATCAACCCCCGGAAAAGACCTTACCACCAAGAAGACGGAGGAGAAGCAATGTCGGGGTCGGGGAAGGAGGACGCTGGCTTGAGGAGGAGTCCCCCGGGATGGAGAAGCCGCCGGGGAGGACACCGACCGGTGGGAGCTCGCCGGAGAGGAGCTTGGGTGGAGGAGAGAGCACGCACGGGTGGGGAACCAAAGTGGGGAGAAAGGAAATGAGGTGGGGAAGCCAAGAAACGGGACTTTTATTTCAACCTCCGATAAGTCCGGACATTCCGGACATTTAACCCGGAGACTCCGGGTTGGGGTCTTCGGTAGTCAACCCGGACACTCCGGACAATTAGTCCGGATACTCTGGGTTGAGGTGCTCGGTTGGCCCAATCCGGATACTCCGGACAATTCATCCGGACATTCCGAGTTATATCCAGACATTCCGGATGTTGATCCGGATACTCCGGATGTCCCAGAATTTTTTTGAAATTGAGGGCCTTGACAATGTGGGCCCAGTAGTTAGTGCTAATGGTGTTCGTTATGTTAGTTAAGCATAGTTAAGTGTAATGAGTCTCTCACATGTGGCCCCGAGTGGAATATGTGAATCATTTTATAACTTAAACCAATTTTTTAAAATGTGTCACTAACATGTGGACCCCACTTGTCAGCCTAATAAAAAATAATAAAAGTCTGACATGTAGGTCCCACCTGTCAGCCTCTCCGAGAGGAAAATCCTTTTATTTAAATAAAAATACACTTTCAATATTAAGGAAAATACATCTTCTTTGTTATAAGATGTAATCTCTAAGAGTACGCCTTCAACGTCATCCCCCTCCTTCTTTCTCTCTTTTTTTTTCAAGATTTTCTCTGCTAAGCTAAATTCAAATGCTTATAACTTTTGCATAAAAACTCTAAATTGAATGAAAATAGTTTCTAAATTATTCTAAAATCATGCTATTTCTTAATATGCAAAAAATTGAATTTGATTTTTATTTTGTATTTTATTTGATTCTTTTGTATGCTTTTCGATATGATCGTATAGACACCGATGTCCTGAAAACTTCCATTGTTGAACCAAAAGAAGTCCAAGTATTCAACAAGCAAGGCAAGCACCCCCTTTAATCATATTTGAATCCATATTTCACTTTTATATATGTTGTGTTGAAAACTATTATGCATGAGTGTAATTCTGTAAAATTGCTATGTTGGTAAGGATGATAGATGTATCTAATAGTTTGATTCACCCTAACTTGACAAATGGATACCTTCACTATTCTCACCATAGTAATACTATCCACTATTCATATATATTAAAAGTTGAAATGTAGAGTAGAAATGCTCGCTAGACGCTCAGTCAGGTTTATACTGTTATTAAACCATTAGTTGGGACCAAGGATTCAAATTTCGTTTTCGGACCCTATCTCGGAAGAGACCAAAATCCGAAATTTCAGCGAGATTTAGAATTTTCGGACAAAATTTGGATGAAATCCAAAAACGAAAATTCAAATTCGATTTTTTTTAAACCGAGAAATCTGAAATTTCGTCAAAAATTTCCAAAATCTTGGTAAAATTCAAATGAACAAAACATGGTTCAAACCATGTAAAAAAAATTTGAATTTTTTTTTGATGGTCCTGACACATCACTAATGTTCCCATAAAAATTTTAGATAATGATCAAGCTTGAGGAATTTTTAAAAATCTAACAGTGCCACTGTCGTGATAAAAGGTTGACCGGCAAATTTCAACCAAATGGAAAATGATGCAAACCATGTTATAAACTTTTAAAAAATTTTGTAGATCGTACTAAAATATTCATAATATTCTCATAAAATTTTTAGATGATGATCAATCTTTAGGAATTTTAAAAATTTCAAATAGTGCTACTAAAGATGAACTAACAAAATTCACCTAAATAAAAATAGTACAAACCACTTTAGAAAAAATTTTAAATTTTTTTGAATGGTCCTAACACATATATAATATTCCCATAAAATTTTTAGATGATGATCAATGTTGAGAAATTATAAAAAATTTGGACAGTCCTAACCGACAAATTGAACCAACAAAAAAAATGGTAAAAAACATGTCAAATTTTTTTAATTTTTTTTGGATGATCTTGACCCTAAATCCAATCAAATCCAATGCATAAAAATTAAAATCCGGCAAAAAACCACCAAATTTTGGCCGAAATCACCGAAATGTCAGCCTAAATCGCCGAGATATCACTGTAGCAATTTGAATTTTTTAAAAAAAATTATTCGGTCATGATTTAGGATCTCGGGGGGGGGTCCAAAATCAGAAAACTCGGCCGAAAAATCCAAAATTTCGCTGGTTTTTGGATCCTTGGTTGGGACATTGGTCAAAATGTTCAAATGGAAAATACTTGTGATATGTTTCAGAGGAGGTACATCTGATATTTTGAGTACAAATGAAAGTGGAAAAATATTTTAGACATGAGTCACTAGTAGGAAAATCACTTTCTATGATGAAGAAAATGCGTCATAATATGTTAAAAAATCATCGCAGTTAGGTTTTTATGACGAACTTATGATAAAATAGCAAGTGTCATAGTATCCGCGTCATAGAAAGTTTTTGGTGATGAAACCTATGTTGTTCATCATAGAATGTCAGAATAATCCATGACGCCTCAATATTCGTCATGGAATGTCTCATTCTATGACGATTTGTTCTGTCATACAAGGTTATAAAAATATCATTCATAACATCCATTTCGTCATAAAAAGAGTCTCACGATAGCCATACCGGGTCGTTGACTGACTGTTTTGTGACAATTTTTTTTCATCATTGATGGCTGCCACGTAGGAAATATTTTCGTCACTAACACGCGACAAGTTTTTAGTGACGATTTTGGTCGTCATAGAAGGACAAGCTACCTAGTAGGAAACCATCGTGTAGGATGAGTGGGTGACATGGCATGTTTTGTAACACCCCGGCACCTAGTATGCCCAGAATGCCACCACAAAAGATAAAACAACAACCAAATATCATCTTTAAAGGTAAAATTACAGCAACTACACTAATGACTTTAACAAAATTTGGCAGCATATTCTATGTTTTTCCATGGCTTTAAACATCAACAGTAATAGCATAACAAGATAGCATAATGGGAGATAACAATAACATGACAATCTATGGTTCCAACATCAATTCAAGCTCAACACATAGATTTAATCGTCACCTAAACCATTAAAAAGTAAACGATTATTCAAGGCAACCAATGAGGTAATTATTCCAAGGTCTAACTGGATAAAACAACTGTGAATCATGTGATGAAAAATTGGCTTGATTTTGTGCTGAAAAATTGGTTAGGATTAATCTTGCAAAATTGCTTGCATGAAGGACCAAACATTCAAACATCCAAAAACAGAGACTTTGCATTTGCGCCAGACCAAACATCCAAAAATAGTGAGTTTCGCATGTATGACGGACCAAACTTTTTTGTCTGTCATAAACGTGATTTTGATGCTTTTACGCTTGTACAAGAAATCGCGTTTTTCCCATGTATGACGGACCAAATTTTTTGGTCTGTCATACACATGCTTTTGGCGAACTCGTTTTTCCCATGTATGACGGACCAAATTTTTTGGTCTGTCATACACATGCTTTTGGCGAACTCGTTTTTCCCATGTATGACGGACCAAATTTTTTGGTCTGTCATACACTTGTTTTTGGCAACCTCGTTTTTTCCATGAACGACAGACCAAATTTTTTGGTATGTCGTAAATGTGCTTCTGAAGGTTTTTGCGCAGGACAAAGTTCTTAAAAATAGTAAGTTTTACATGTCTGTTTGGACCAAATTTTTGGTCCTAAAAGTCGTGAATGCGTTTTGCTTTCGATCAGGGTTTTGAGCAAAATTGGAATTGTGTTTGATTTGTTTTTGAGATTATGAAATTTGTGAGAATTTCATGAAGCTTGAAGTGGACTTTATGCATTGCTCGTGTGAGTATTTGCATGGATTGAGTAGAGTCAAGTCGTGGACTTGTGCTCGGAATTGTTTTGTGGTTTGTTCATGTGCAGGTATTGCTTGAAGACGAACGTGGTCGATGACGGGATCGGAACTAGGTGTGACACTACGTTTTGGTGTGACATTACAAATTGCGAAATTAGAGAAGAAAATCTTACGGCTTGAGGTTTACTCGCGTTTTTGGGTCTTTTGAAGCGTTGTGACACCACAGAGTGTCGTAACCTTATTTAACGTGCATGATAAGGTTAATAACATTATGAGATGTGGAATTAAGGTTAAAACTATAGGATATGGAGGTTAATAGCTTTTCCGGGCCGTTTCCGGACCGTTTTCGGGGTTTTGGGCCTTCCCAGGGGAGTTTGGGCCTTGGTGGGCTTTGGTGGGATGGAGTAGGTCTCCGTAACGGACTAGGTTTGGGTGTGGGGGCTGGTAAAAGGGCTCCCTGAAGGGAATATGCCCGAGAGACAATAATAAATTGTTTATTATCATATTCCATGTTTATAATAGATGTTTATTTCTTATGCTAAAATTGTATTAATCGGAAACGTTAATACATGTGTGTTTAATAAACAAAAAGGTTCCTAGTAAAGCCTCTTTTTAAACTAGCTCGTTGATTAACTGATGATCAAGGTTTCCTGATCATGAACATTGGATGTTGTTAATAACGGGGTCATGTCATTAGAAGAATGATGTGATGAACATACACCCAAGTTGGTATAGCAAATACGATCAAGTCATTTAGTTTGTTGCTGTATCAAACACATACGAAATAGCTCTTTTCCTTAGACCATGAGATGATGTCAATCACTAACTCCGGAAGCGTACTTTGATGACATCAAACGTCACTCCGTAACACGGTGACTATAAAGATGGATTTGGGTACTATGAAAGTATTAGTTGAGGCTCATGCATCAAGAGTGGGATTTGTCCATCCGTGATGACGGAGAGATATACTCTGGGCCCTCTCGGTGATATCACATTGACATCGCTTGCAAGCACGTGACTAGGTCACAAGAATGTCATATCACGGAACGAGTAAAGATTACTTGTCGGTAACGGGATCGAACTAGGTATAGTTGATACTGATGATCGGATCGGACAAGTAAAATATCGTGAGACAAAAGGAATTGGTTATGTCGTTTACGGTTTACGCGATCACTAGTTCATCGTTGAGTGAATGGGAGTCATTATGGATCTCCAGATCCCGCTGATGATTATTGATCTGAGAGGAGTCTCAATCATGTCCATTTTATTCACGAACCGTAGGGTGACACACTTAAGGTTCATCGATGCATTTGAGTGGATCTGAAACAGGAGAAAAATATGGACGATCTGAGGGACTGTTTGAGTATTGCTTGGAATAGTTTCGGGATATCGGAATAGTTAAAGGGGGTATATGTTAATGTTTGTTAATTAAAAGAATTAACAAATATTAAAATATCTGAAATAAAAATGTTTATTTATTTATGGGAGAAAACCTTTCATTTCTTGAGTGGGGTTTTAATGGAAACCAAAGTGGGTTGATTTAAGTGAGTGGAGAGATCACTCACATGAAGAGAGGGAGGAGCAAGGGGCACCCCCATGCGCCGCCACCCCTTGGCATGCCTCCTCCTCCTCCTATAAAAGGGAGGGAGGAGCTCCTCTCTTTGTTGTTCATCCATTTGACCCTTTGGTTGGTCCATTCTCCCTTTCCTGCCGATCCGTTTTATTGTGGCTTATGCGGCGCCGCTGAAATTATTTCTCCACCACCACCACCACTAAGTGTAGTGTTGTTGGAGTTTTCAGGATCCACTACTTCCGCTGCCCGCTGAACGAGGGATTGGAGGTCATCGTTGATCCGTCACGTGTGACCAAATGCACGGGGCGCTGCCGTTTGTGGCGCTCATCTTCGCGACTTCGAAGTCGGGAGTGTACCTCTACATCAACCACGTTTGTTTGCGGGAACGTTATTCCCGCTTTCGGTCTACGAGGGTGAGTCCTTCTGAAACCGTTTACTTGCATCTCCTAGATACGATCTTGGTGTTTGGTTGCAATCGTAGGAAAATTTTTTTGTTTTCCATGCTTCGAAACCCTTCAGTGGTATCAGAGCCAGGTTTATGCGTAGATGTTTTGTACGGTTTAAAAACACATGTGGATGTGGGCGTTGATGATCATGTTATTGCATACTTTCGTGTATTTTGGATCATGGTGGCATAGTGGGATTTGAAGCGGCCCGGACTAACCTTACATGTCCTCGCACATGAGACTTGTTCCACGCTCGACATGCAACTAGTATTGCATAAGTGGCTTTGCGGGTGTCTGTTTCTCCTACTATAGTCATGATCTAATTTACAACGGTTTGCTAATAATGTTTTATCACCGTTGTGGTTCTTGTTCGTAGGTAAGAACAGTTTTTCCTAGAAAGCCCAAAACCACGTAAAATATGCAAAAATAAATTAGAGACGTCTAACTTGTTTTTGCAGGGCTTGTGATGTGATATGGTCATTGATACAAAGATTGTTGTATGAAATAAAATTTATTGTAAATTTAAACAACCGGCATGAGCCATTTGGTTGTTTTTCTTTGTATGGCCTGCGTGCTAAGTATATGTCCATGTGATATATTGTAATGGAGGAAGACAATCAAGATGGCAGCATCATGGACCTTGGTGCCATGCCGGTGGAATGATGGAGATCATACCATGTCGCACAAGATGGAGATCAAGTCTTTGAAAGGACCATATCATATCACTTTATTCATGCATGTGATGTTAATCCTTTTATGCATCTTATTTTGCTTGATTATGATCACGTCGATAGCACTATAAGATGATCCCTCCAAATTAATATCAAGATAATAATGTGTTCTTCCATAGTATGCACCGTTAAGAAAGTTCGTCGTTTCGAAGCACCACGTGATGATCGGGTGTGATAGACTCTACGTTCGCATACAACGGGTGTAAGCCAGATTTACACACGCAAATACTTTGGTTCTACTTGGCGAGCCTAGCATGTCTGCAGACATGGCCTCGAACACGAACCGAAAGGTAAAGCATGAGTCATATGGATGATATGATGAACATATTGATGTTCGCCTTTGAAACTATGCCGTCTCACGTGATGATCGGTTTCGGTATAGTGAATTTGGTTCGTGTAATCACTAAAGATGACTAGAGGGATGTTGTTTTTGAGTGGGAGTTCTCGTAGTAATTTTGAATTAAACTTGAACTTAATCTATTATGAACTTAGTCTAAATAACTTTGCAAATACGTTGTAGATGGCACCCCCTACTTTCAATTTCAATCTGTTCATGGAGAAAGAGAAACTAGCCACCAATGGTAGCAACTTTACCAACTGGGCCCTTAACCTGAGGATTCTCCTCAGCGCTGCTCAAAGGAGCTATGTGCTAGAAGCGCCGCTGGGTGCCCCGCCCGCTGATGATGCCCCGAGGAGGAGAAAAATGTTTTCTTGACTCACAAGGAGGACCACACTTTAGTTCACTGCGGCATTTTGTATGGCCTTGAGCCTGAGCCGCGAAAACGCTTTGAGCACGGCAATGCTTTTGATACAATGAGAGAGTTGAAAATGATCTTCGACACCCATGCCGCTTGATGAGAGTTATGAAGCTTCGTAAAAGTTCTTTAGCTGCATGATGGAGGAAAACAGCTCCGTTAGTGAGCACGTACTCAAAATGTGCAGTACGCCGATAAACTCATAGCTTTGGGAATAACGATCCCCATTGAGCTAGGAATTCATCGTGTTCTCCGATCTCTACGCCACCAAGCTACAAGAGCTTTGTGATGAACTACAACATGCGAGGGCATGAAGAAGTCTCTCCCGAGCTTGTCAATCTTTGAAAGCTCTTTGAAGTGGAGATCAAGAAGGAACATTGTAACACCCCGGCATTTACTATGCCTGAATGTTACCAAACATAAGCTAAACAACATCTAAATACCACATTTAACATCAAATTCCAGCAAAGGTGCATAGACTAAAAACCGAGATTTCGGCAGCACCTCCTTTGTTTTATCATGAATTTAAGAAACAGCAACAATATAGCATTATATGGCAATAAGAGAAACATCTAAACAGCAATAAATAAAGTCTTAACGACAATAAAAGACTAACATCAAGCTCTTAAAGTTCCAAGTGTCAAACAAACAATAGAACTCTCATTAACCAAGCTAAGACTTAATTTAAAGGCCATCACACGCAATTTATTATCCAACTAAATGAATTGACTTGGGGAAACATTAAGGTGAAGCAACGTGTGAGAGTGTGACTATTCCTTTCCGCATGCCGTTCTCATGCTACCTAAAACAACAAGCAAACACAATGGTCAGTTCGAAAACACAGCAACCATACTGCAATCGACACCAACCAAAACAACAAGTCAATAACATCTTTCAAAGCATGTATAACATCTCATTCATGAATACTTATCAATATCATCATCAATTTGTATGCGATGTAATGCATTGCTCGACCCTCTGGAACCTCATACCGGTATGGGAAGTACACACCCGTCGGTGTGCACCCTTTCCTCCCTTCCATCCCGAAGATGGAGGGTGCCTACTCGCTTCCAAACACCACGTGGATGGAATCACGACATAGGACTTACTCAATGGCGTTCCGGATTAGTCATAACTTTCTCACCGACCTTGCCGGACTAGTTAAGACTTTCTCACCGCCCTCGCCCTATCTCATGACATGCATGCAACCATGCCAATTATCATATTTAATTCACATATTAACACATGGCATCATAATATGTTAAACATGCTCATCATATCATATCAATTATTAACACATGGCAAGTGAACATATATCATGTAAACAATTCCATCTAATCACAACATGCAACCTACAACTCGCTATCCATCACAACACACTTGCCTCAAACACGTGCAACGGATTGGCGGGAAGAAGAGGGAACTCCCGGGGTCACACCACCTGCACATAGGCATCACACACTCACAATCATAACCTCAAAACAGTACACACGCCCCCATCTAACCCGACATTGCCAACTACTCGCAAAACCTAAAAACAGAGGTTCTGTCCCGGCGGAACAGCAGCCTTGCAAAAGGCATAACTTGAGTTCTGGGACTCCAAATCGAATAAACGAGTACACCGTCGCGAAGCTTAGGAAATTTCCCAACTTTTTCTAGTTATAGGGAAAGACTGATTCGGACTCTAAAATTGTTTAATCTACAGATTACCACAATCTGTTCCAGTTACGTCACAGATTTTTAGGCGCTCGGTAAAACAGCCATAACTTTCAAACGGCTGATCGGAAATTAACGTGCTTTACGTCCACGGAAAGATAATTAAATTATCTACAACTTCCTAGAAGTCCGTACGGTCTGATTCGGATTCTAAATCGACGGAAACTCGAACCCTAGTTCGACTGCTCAATCTGCCCGAAAACAGAAACGTGGACAAGTTTAGATCTAACCCAAATTACTTCAAACCAGCGCCTCCAATTGATCTAAAAACTTGATAAACACCCTAATAACAGTACCTAGATCATCCCCAAGGATCCCCAAGATCATACCTTTGCCCGAGCGCAAAACTCCAATCAATCTCCGCGAATCTCCTCGCGAATCGCTCCGCGCACCACGTTCCTCGCCCCTCGCTCCTTGCTCCTCGCTCCTCGCTCCACGGGATTACTCAACAAGGTGCAGGGGTGGTGAGGCCACCCTAGGGCAGCAAGGGGTGGAGGGGAGGTGGTGTGGAGGTGGAGGAAAGGGAGGGGGTGCGACGGTTTTGGGGAGCTAGGGCTTAGGGGAGGGAGGGAGGAGAGGGGCGCAAGAGGGAGGTGGGGCGCAAGGGGCTGAGGTGGGGCGCAAGGGGCAGGGGAGCCCCTTTTAACAGCCCTCAACCCAATCCTAGTCCGTTCACGGAGTCCTAATCCATCCCACCAAAGCCCACCAAGGCCCAAAACTCCCGGGAAGGCCCAAAACCCAAACGGCCCTAAACGGCCCGGAAACGTTATTAACCCCCGATCCTTATGATCTTAACCTTATTTCCACATCTCATACTGTATTTAACCTTATCATGCTCAATAATAAGGTTACGACACTCCGAGGTGTCACAAACATCAAGTGTTGATGGTCCAAAAGACTATCAGTTTCAAGAAGAAAGGCAAGGCTAAGGGAAACTTCAAGAAGAAGGGCAAGTCTGTTGCCACATCTGAGAAGAAGACCAAGGCTGGCCCTAAGTCAGATACTGAATGTTTTTACTGCAAGAACCTTTGGGCACTGGAAGCGCAACTGTCCAAAATATCTGGCTGATAAGAAGGACGGGAAAGTGAGCAAAGGTATATATGATATACATGTTATTGATGTGTACCTTACTAGTACTCGCAGTAGTACCTGGGTATTTGATACCGGTTCGGTTGCTAACATATGTAACTCGAAACAGGAGCTAAGGAATAAGCGACAACTAGCAAGGGATGAGGTAATGATGCGCGTTGGCAATGGATCAAAAGTTGATGTGATCGCTGTCGGGACGCTACCTATCCAATTACCATCAAGATTAGTTATAAACCTAAATAATTGTTATTTAGTGCCTGCGTTGAGCATGAACATCATATCTGGATCTTGTTTAATGCGAGACGGTTATTCATTCAAGTCTGAGAACAATGGTTGTTCAATTTATATGAATAATATCTTTTATGGTCATGCACCTGAAAAGAATGGTTTATTTATTTTGAATCTTGATAATAGTACACATGTTCATAATGTGAATGCCAAAAGAATTAAGTTGAATGATGATATTGCTGCATATATGTGGCATTGCCGCTTATGTCATATTGGTGTTAAACGCATGAAGAAGCTCCATTCGATGGACTACTAGAATCACTTGATTATGAATCATTTGAGACATGTGAACCATGCCTCATGGGCAAGATGACTAGAACCCGTTTTTGGTACAATGGAGCGGCAACCGACTTATTGGAAATCATACATACCGATGTGTGTGGTCCAATGAGTGGTTCTGTGCGTGGTGGATATCGTTACTTCGTTACTTTCACGGATGATTTGAGTAGATATGGATATATTTACTTAATGAAACACAAGTCTGAAACATTTGAAAAGTTCAAAGAATTTCAGAGTGAAGTAGAAAATCATCGTAACAGAAAGATCAAATTTCTACGATCCGATCGTGGGGAGAGTATCTTGAGTTACGAGTTTGGCACACACATGAGACAATGTGGAATAGTTTCACAACTCACTCCTGCTGGAACACCACAGCGTAATGGTGTATCCGAGCGTCGTAATCGTACTTTATTGGATATGGTTCGATCTATGATGTCCATTACAGATTTGCCACTTTCATTTTGGGGTCATGCACTAGAAACAGCTGCATTCACTTTAAATAGGGCACCATCTAAATCCGTTGAAACGACACCGTATGAATTATGGTTTGGCAACAAACCTAAGCTGTCATTTCTAAAAGTTTGGGGATGCGATGTTTATGTGAAGAAACTTCAACCTGATAAACTCGAACCCAAAGCGGAAAAATGCGTCTTCATAGGATACCCTAAAGAAACAATTGGGTACACCTTCTATCACAGATCCGAGGGCAAGGTTTTCGTTGCCAAGAATGGATCATTTTTGGAGAAAGAGTTTCTCTCGAAAGGTGTGAGTAGTAGGAAGGTAGAACTCGACGACGTTGTTGAACCTTCTCTTCATGGAATGGCAAGTGCAGCAGCGCCGAAAGTTGTTTCGGAGTTGACTTCACCAAATAAAGAGGGAACTAATGATAAGGATCATGAAACTCCGAAAGAGAACACTACCGCACCTCGCAGGTCAACAAGAGCGCATCACGCTTCCTGACTTTTATGTTCCTACTATGAATGTCATGGTAGTTGAGAATAATGACCCTGCGACGTATGATGAAGCGATGATGAGCCCAGATTCCGACAAATGGCTAGAAGCCATGAAATCCGAAATGGGATCCATGTATGAAAACCAAGTATGGACTTTGGTGGACCTACCCAATGACCGTAAGGCCGTTGAGAACAAATGGATTTTCAAAAGGAAAATAGACGCTGATGGTAATGTGACCGTCTATAAAGCTCGACTTGTCGCAAAGGGTTTCGACAAATTCAAGGAGTTGATTACGATGAGACTTTCTCACCCGTAGCGATGCTAAAGTCTGTAAGGATAATGTTAGCAATTGCTGCATTTTTCGATTATGAAATCTGGCGAGATGGATGTAAAAGCTGCGTTCCTTAATGGAAACATTGAGGAAGAGTTGTATATGATACAACCCAAAGGTTTTGTTGATCCTAAGGATGCTAATAAGGTATGCAAACTTCAGCGATCCATTTATGGACTGAAGCAAGCATCACGAAGTTGGAATCTCCGTTTTGATGAGGTAATCAAAGGTTTTGGATTTGTCCAAACTTACGGAGAATCTTGTGTTTACAAGAAAGTGAGTGGGAGCTCTATAGCATTTACGATATTATATGTGGATGACATATTGTTGATAGGAAATGATATAGAACTTTTGAAAAGTGTAAAAGATTACTTAAACAAGAAGTTTTCAATGAAGGACCTTGGTGAAGCGGCATATATTTTAGGCATCAAAATCTATAGAGATAGATCGAGACAGCTTGATTGGGCTATCACAAAGTACATATCTTGACAAGATTCTAAAGAAGTTTAGAATGGACGAAAGTAAGAAAGGGTTCTTACCTATGATGCAAGGCAAGACGTTGAGTAAGACTCGAGTCCAGCTACAGCAGAAGATAGAGAAGTAATGAATAAGATTCCCTATGCTTTAGCCATAGGCTCTATCATGTATGCTATGTTGTGTACAAGACCGGATGTGGCACATGCTATTAGTTTGACTAGCGGTACCGGCCCGATCCAGGTTTTGAACAACTGGCGGCGGTCAAGAATATCTTTAAGTACTTAAGAAGAACTAAGGATATGTTTCTCATATATGGTGGTGAAGAAGAGCTCGTCGCAAAATGTTATGTCGACGCTTAGCTTTGATAATCGATCCGGATGACTCTAAGTCTCAATCCGGGTACATTTTTGAAATGAATGGAGGAAGCAGTGAGTGGAGAAGTTCCAAGCAATGTGGTGGCGGGATCTTCAACAGAGGCGGAATATATTGCTGCTTGAAGCGGTATGAGGAAGCGGTTTGGATGAAGATGTTCATATCCGAACTAGGTGTGGTTCCGAGTGCGTTGGACCCGATGGTTATCTATTGTGACAATAATGGTGCCATAGCCAATGCTAAAGAACCAAGGTCACACAAGAATTCCAAGCATATTAAGCGCCGGTTTCACTCCATCCGTGAACATGTCAAGGATGGCGATATAAAGATTTGCAAAGTACACACGGATCTGAATGTGGCAGACTCGTTGACTAAAGCTCTCCCAAGGGCAAAACATGATCAACACGAACTCAATGGGTGTTAGAATCATCACAATGTAATCTAGATTATTGACTCTAGTGCAAGTGGGAGGCGAAGGGAATATGCCCGAGAGACAATAATAAATTGTTTATTATCATATTCCATGTTTATAATAGATGTTTATTTCTCATGCTAAAATTGTATTAATCGGAAGCGTTAATACATGTGTGTTTAATAAACAAAAGGTTCCTAGTAAAGCCTCTTTTTAAACTAGCTCGTTGATTAAGCGATGATCAAGGTTTCTGATCATGAACATTGGATGTTGTTAATAACGGGGTCATGTCATTAGAAGAATGATGTGATGAACATACACCCAAGTTGGTATAGCAAATACGATCAAGTCATTTAGTTTGTTCTGTATCAAACACATACGAAATAGCTCTTTTCCTTAGACCATGAGATGATGTCAATCACTAACTCGAAGCGTACTTTGATGACATCAAACGTCACTCCGTAACACGGTGACTATAAAGATGGATTTAGGTACTATGAAAGTATTAGTTGAGGCTCATGCATCAATAGTGGGATTTGTCCATCCAGATGACGGAGAGATATACTCTGGGCCCTCTCGGTGATATCACATTGACATCGCTTGCAAGCACGTGACTAGGTCACAAGAATGTCATATCACGGAACGAGTACAGAGTACTTGTCGGTAACGGGATCGAACTCGGTATAGTTGATACTGATGATCGGATCCGGACAAGTAAAATATCGTGAGACAAAAGGAATTGGTTATGTCGTTTCGGTTTACGCGATCACTAGTTCATCGTTGAGTGAATGGGAGTCATTATGGATCTCGGATCCCGCTGATGATTATTGATCTGAGAGGAGTCTCAATCATGTCCATTTTATTCACGAACCGTAGGGTGACACACTTAAGGTTCATCGATGCATTTGAGTGGATACGAAACACCGGAGAAAAATATGGACAGTACAGGGACTGTTTCGAGTATCGCCGGAATAGTTTCGGGATATCGGAATAGTTAAAGGGGGTATATGTTAATGTTTGTTAATTAAAAGAATTAACAAATATTAAAATATCTGAAATAAAAATGTTTATTTATTTATGGGAGAAAACCTTTCATTTCTTGAGTGGGGTTTTAATGGAAACCAAAGTGGGTTGATTTAAGTGAGTGGAGAGATCACTCACATGAAGAGAGGGAGGGCAAGGGGCACCCCCCATGCGCCGGCCACCCCTTGGCATGCCTCCTCCTCCTCCTATAAAAGGGAGGGAGGAGCTCCTCTCTTTGTTGTTCATCCATTTGACCCTTTGGTTGGTCCATTCTCCCTTTTCCTGCTGATCCGTTTTTCGAGCTGTGGCTTATGCGAAGCGCTGCTGAAATTATTTCTCCACCACCACCACCACTAAGCTGTAGTGTTGTTGGAGTTTTCCGGGGATCCACTACTTCCGCTGCCCCGCTGGAACGAGGGATTGGAGGTCATCGTTGATCCGTACGTGTGACCAAGTACGGAGGCGCTGCCGTTTGTGGCGCTCATCTTCGCGACTTCGAAGTCGGGAGTGTACCTCTACATCAACCACGTTTGTTTGCGGGAACGTTATTCCCGCTTTCGGTCTACGAGGGTGAGTCCTTCTGAAACCGTTTACTTGCATCTCCTAGATACGATCTTGGTGTTTGGTTGCAATCGTAGGAAAATTTTTTTGTTTTCCATGCTTCGAAACCCTTCACTCCCCACCAGCCCTTGGGACGTCCACCCCTGCCCCATGCGCCCCTAACCCTAGCCGCCACCCTTCCTCCTCCCTCCACCTCCTAGCCGCCCCATCTCTTGCCCCCATGGCGCCCCCATTGCTCCCCATTGCACACCACCTCTCCTCCACCCCCCTTGCTGCCCTAGGGTGACCTCCCCACCCCTGCATCCTCATGGATCCATCCGAGGAGCGAGGAGCGAGGTGCGAGGAGCGAGGAGCGAGGAGATCGATTGGAGTTTTCGTGCGTCGGGCAAAGGTATGATCATGGGGATCCTCGGGGATGAGCTAGGTACTGTTATTAGGGAGTTTATCAAGTTTTTTGATCAATTGGAGGCGCTGGATTTGAGTAATTTGGGTTAGATCTAGATGTTGCCACGTTTCTGTTTTTGGGCAGATTGAGCAGTCGAGCTAGGGCTCACGTTTTCTCCAATTTAGAATCCGAATCTTGTCGTACAGATGTTGAAGAAGTTGTAGATAATTTAATTATCTTTCCGTGGATATAAAGAAAGTTAAATTCCGCCCAGCCGTTTAAAAGTTATGGCTGTTTTACCGAGCGTGTTAAAATCTGTGACGTAATTGGAATAGATCACGGTAATCTGTAGATTAGACGACATTAGAGTCCGAATCAGTCTTTCCATATACCTAGAGAAAGTTGGGAAATTTCCTAAGCTACGCGAGGATGTACTTGTTTAATTGATTCGGAGTCCCAGAACTCAAGTTATGCTTTTTGTAAGGCTACTGTCCCGTCGGGACAGAACCTCTGTTTTTAGGTTTTGCGAGTAGTGGGCAATGTCGGGTTAGGTGGGGTTTTGCGTACTGTTTTGTGGGCATGATTGTGAGTGTGTGATGCCTATGTGCAGGTGGTGTGACACCGGGAGTGCACTCGACTTCCCACAAATCCGTCGCCCGCGGTTGAGGCAAGTGTGTTGTAATGTATAGCGGATTGTAGGTTGCTTGTTGATATTGGATGAAAGATTGAATACTTGCTATGATCACTTGCCTTGCTTGCTATTTTCCAATGATATATATTGAGTATGATTATCATGATATGATGCTATGTGTCTATACTTATCATGATTCGATGCCATGTGTAATATTTGTCATGATGAGATGCCATATGTTTATGTACATGTGAAATATGATAATTGGCATAGTTGCATGCATGACATGAGATGGGGCGAGGGCGGTGAGAAAGTCATTAACTAATCCGGGAAAGGCCGGTGAGAAAGTTATGACTAGTCCGGAACGCCATTGAGTAAGACCTACATCGTGATTCCATTCACATGGTGAATGGAAGCGAGGAGTAGGCACCCTCCATCTTCGGGATGGAAGGGGGGAGAGGGTGCACACCGACGGGTGTGTACTCAACCATACCGGTATGAGTTTCCAAGGAGATATGAGCATAACATTGCATTGCATTGCATTGCAATACATATTTAATGATGATGATGTTGTTATGTGCTCAAGTATGAGATGTTATATGTGATGTAAGGTATTATTGTCTTGTAAATGATCTTGTTGTCCATTACAATATGCTTGCTGAGTTTTCGAACTCACGCTTGTGTTTTATGTTGTTTTTAGGTACTTTGAGATCGGCATGCGGGAAAAAGGGGTCTAGCTACACTTCTACACGTAGCTCCACCATCATAGTCCATAATTAATCACTTGGAGACATGATATTAAGAGTTGTGCCATAAACTTAATGTAGGGTTTAATTTAGCATGCTTGTGATTCCTTATTTGCTTGGTTATAGCTTATGAAGTGGTTGAGCATGCTTTTATTGGCGTAATTTGATGATATATCCATTTATGTTGATGTTTTATTTGTCGTGTGCTATGACATATCTTGCCATGATATTGATATTGTGTTAATTCATGTTAAAATAAAGGAGATGCTGCCGAAATCTCGGTTTTTAGCATGTGCGCCTTTGCTGGAATTTATGTTTAATTGTGGTATTTAGATGTTGTTTAGCTTATGTTTGGTAGCATTCAGGCATATTAAATGCCGGGGTGTTACACTAGGTTCATGGAGGAGCTGAGGTTCGGGACTAGGTTCAGGGAGGAACTGAGGTCTTGGTGGTCAAGGATGTCATGCGGGACGTTCGGGCTAAGAGAATGGTGCACATGAAGAATGGTTAGTCACGTGAGAATGGCAGGAGGTCATTCGCGTGCAAAGTGTTAGTCATGTGAGTATGGCAGGTGGCCATACGCGTGCAAAGTGTTAGTCACGTGAGTATGGTAGGGTTGCCATACGCGTGCAAGAGTTGTACTCGGCCAAGTTGGGCCAAGTAGAGTTGTGTTGAATCTGATTCCTTCTAGGGAATAGGAATCGTATTCAGAACTCCTTGTGGGTTGGTCCTTTAAATAGGAGGGGTTGTCTCCTGTTGAAGGGCATCAAGCCTTGAGCAAGTTTTAGGGTTTGTACTCTTTTGATGAGAGTACTTTAGACAAAAGAAATAAAGATCAATTCTTTCAAGATTTTTGCGTGCTCTGAGAACCACGTTGCTCTGATGTTTTTCTATCTTGGTTCTTGTTTGCATGCTTGCTCTAAATCTAGATTGGTTTTTGATCCTTGAGTGTCATCTTGATTTGATCCATCAAAAACCTTTCTAGGGTATTGATTTAGAGTTCCTCAAAGTCTAGTTGATTAAACTTTTGTCGGTTCTGTTAAAACTTTCAAGTTTACGTTAGATCAATTCTCGTCAAGTTCTGGATCAGCAAGCTTGAGAAGCTCATAACTTTTGATCCATAAGTCCGATCGAGCTGATTCTTTTTGGGTTTGATTCATATTGGAATCTAGTTTCTTGTGTCCAAATTTCAGATCGTTTCGACGGTTGGATCTCCAGGAATTCTCATTTTACCAAGCGTCTATCAATCTGTTTTTGTTGATTACGAGGCAATCTTTTGAATCCGAGTTGGGGTGTTCTTCCAGTAGATCGAAAATTTTGTTTTAGCTTCCACATAATCATTCACCCCCCCTCTGATTGCTATATTCGTATACTTCGATCCTACAACAACCATCACAACTATGGAAGGAGCATGTCATTGTTTAAACGTGTGATGCTAAGTGATGACGTGAGTCTAGCTCCCTTTCCCCAAGCTGGATTCAAGGTACCTAAAAAAACATTAAACAACAAGCGTGAGTTCAACACTCAGCAAAGTGTATTGCAATGGAACAAAACAAAAAAAATTTCACATACATAAGTCATACTGATCACCAACCATGGAAACAATCCATGAAGACTTTCTCATTCACATTCTCACATACTTCCTCATTCACATTCTCATTTATGCAATGCAATGCAATGCACATACCGGTATTGCCGAGTGCACACCCGTCGGTGTGCACCGTCATCCCCTTCCATCCCGTGGAGGGTGCCTTCTCTTACTGACTCGCTCCCGTACAACCGCGTGTATGGGACTACGAGGTAGGACTTTCATGTTCACTACGTGTGAACATAGAGGCCTGCATCAGAATGGGTCGCCTCTTCCTTTATGCATGCACATATGCCATAAACATGAATAACTTGCATATAAACTCGATTTAACAATTGCATAGCCATTTAACAAATTATACTCATCATATCACAAGCAAGAATCAATCATGGCATCTTATCAAACACATGGTTAAACTATTTCTTTGCGAATCATCACAACCACTACAATACACTTGCCTTCAACCACGTGGGACGGAGTGGTGAGATGTTGAAGGCACTCCCGGGGTCACACCACCTGCACATAGGTACAATACACTCAAAAACATGCCCACAAAACAACAGAAGAAGTATCAACTACATCGACTTTGCAACCACTCCTAATACCCGAAAAACAGAGAATCTATTCAACGGGACAACAAGCTTCCAACAAGCATATATTGAGTTTTACAACTCCAAATTAGGTAAAAGAGTACATTTTCTCGAACCTCGGGAAATTTCTCACCTTTTTCTAAGTATTCACGAAAACTGATTCGACCTCTAAAATCCTCTAATCTACAGTTGAACACAATCTGTCCCAATCACGTCACAGATTGGACAGCGTTCGGTAAATTGACCATAACTTTTAAACGGATGAACGAAACTTAGCGTTTTCAGTGCCCAATTAAAGGTATTCCAATTATCTACAACTTTCACAACAGCTGGTCCCCCAGAAAACAAGTTTAAAATTCTCTAATTCAAGCCCTAAGTTGGTCGTCTCATCTGCCCGAAAACCGAGTGCTGGACAGATCTAGATCCCTTCAAGCACAACGGGTTACAGAACCTAATTAAAGGCTAATAGCACCTAATTTCCCCATCTAAACAGCACCTAATCTACCACAAAACCTACAATCACAATCCTCTCCTTGAAGGATCGATGGAACGGCGAATCCCTCCTCCTTCTGGCCACGTTTTCCTTCAGATCTGCAGAAATCGCCGGAGTTCTTCGATTGAAAGAATCACCAAACGAAACAGCTGAGGTAGGGGAAGGGGAAATGATGGCTTGGAGGGGAGGAGACCCTAGCTAGGGCGCACGACAAAGGGGGAGGGGCGCACGATAAAGGGAGGAGTGGGGGCGGCGGCTAGGGAGGGGTGGAGGCACATGATGGGGTGGGGGCTGCTGCTAGGGAGGGGTGGAGGCGCATGAGGGGGTGGAGGAGGCTGTGGGCTAGAGTTTTGGTTGTCCTCCCCACTCCACATGGTCCAAAAGACACCCCCTAAGGCCCGGATTGACTCCCTTTGGCCCAAAACCCTCCACCGGGACCTCCTAAAGCCCAACAAAAGAGCTACAACCTAAAATTCTATAGTTTTTCCTAGAATATTACATATATTCTTCTTAAAGTTCATTTGGTATATTACATGTTTTTAGTGATGAAATTTGTCATCATTAAAAGGTTGCTAGGTGATTATTTTTTGACACGTTCATCATCATAAAATAGTAGAATAGGCACATATTGACAGAAACTAGTACTTTATACAATATCACAAATCATAATTGTCTCATGGTGACTTCAATACATAGCAAGGATAACTTCAAATGCATCCAGGCACATAATAAATAAGTCTGACTTATATAGTGTTTGAACCACTTCCAACAGTTAACCAAAATAAGTTCACATGCATCCATACACATAACTGATAAGTCTAACTTATATATCTTGTTGTACTACTTCCAACAGGTAACCAAAATGAGTGATAATATGCCTGGTTTGAAACAGGCTAAGCATCAAGGTAAGAACTACCAGCAAACAAAATAAGTGATCACTAGTTGTTAGGTTTCTGAAGGCACAAGAGCTTCCTCAGTAAAACATTGGTTTCTTCTTGCTGCTTTTTGAGAGCCTCCATTTCTTCCTAGGTTTTGATCAAGGCTTCATCTGATGCCTGAGATTTCTGCTTCAGGCCATCAATCTCATGATGCTGCTGCTCAATGGTACCTTGCAATGCAGCTACTCCTCTTTTCTCTACTTCAAGTTGCTCCTCAAGCTGTTGCTCTTTTGCTGTCTTTGTAGTCTTCGTAGTGGCTGATTTTAAGCCAACATTCTGTAGGAATGTGTTTGTTGCACTTTTAGTGGTCAGTACCTTGGAGACAGCCTCTGTTGGAGTACATGAGGGTTGATCCTCACCATCATGTTGGACCAAAGCTTCCATCTCAACCTAAGATAATAAACAAAAACATTTTAACAAATCCCGTGCTGAAATTATGGAGATAACTTCATATGCTTGCATTTGTAAAGGTTTTAGAATATATGTTACAAAGTATTATTTACATGAGATGGCAATTGACAGAAAACAATTAATGTTCAGTCATGTTTGAACATAGAAAATGAATCTTCAAAATGGAAGTAATGAAAAGATGACATAATGTGCACTCACTAACAAAGCTGCACTAACCATAGTAAAACAAATGTTTATTGGTTCAAGAATGAAGCAGTGAATTCAATTGATCATATTTGATTATAGTTCTAATCAATTTAGTAATGACATGAGCATGGAAAGCTACATTTCACTTTTACATTGGAATAGGCAGAGGGCACTGGACAATTAAGTTTTTTATAAATTGTGTTGGCACCTACTAATTTATGTTAGCTTCTAGTTGTACTGAATTGTGTACTATATGTAGTCAATACCAACAAGCCTACAGTTGAAGTTTGCCAACACTACAAGAAAAACAGATGCAGTATATGGTATCTTATTTAATTTAGTTTGAGGACTGGAATGAAGAATAGAAACATACCAATGCTTCGTGCACAGTTTCAGAATATGCTTTTTTCTTCTTGCTGTAGTGGCATGCCTTGAACATATCCAATGCATCTATGTCTGGGTTTTTAGCCTTCTCCTTCTGTAATTGGGTATTTGCAAGTATTTTGTTGGTAAGTATTTGTAAAAGATGAGTACTTGTACATTGAAAATAAATAACTATATGGAAAATAAATAACTATAACAGAATTGTACTTACTAGAGAATGCTAGTGTGCTATGTAGCTAAGAGATCTTGTTGTTTGATGGAATTTCACTTTAGCACGGTTTTGCTTGTTCTTCTCAGAGATTTCCTATAGTACATAATTCAGTTAGATGTTTTCGAAAATATGATATGAGAAAACTAATTATTCACTCATAGTACCTTGTTTTTCGGGTCTAACCAAATTAGAACTTGAGCTTGCCACTGCTCATCAGTCATATTAGGGACCGGAGATGTTGTACGATTTCATTTGCTGGGACACCATCGAAATATTTCTTCTTGACGTAGTATCTATTCTGCCTTGTGCCACGCCTCAATAGATCAGTACATGCATCCTAGGTGGCCTTATCATTGGCGTCAACGATAGGGATGTGATCGGATCGGATACGGTCGAATATCGTCCTATTCATATCCGTATCCGTATTTTTTATCAAATACAGAATCGAATACGAATAGTGTCGAATACAGAATCGAATACGAATTATACAGGATAATATCGATTCACGAATCTGGATCGAATACGGATCGGAATCAACATGGATACGAATAATATTAGTCGGATATTTTAAAATCCAATTTCAGTTTTTTTCCAAAATCGGTCCAAATTTAAATTCAAAATTCCAAAAGAAATATATTTGTATGTCTTTTTTTTGCCTTTTTTATCCCTAGCTTGTCATACATGTGACTCTGTGAGTAACAATGTACCCCATTGCAATAATTGAACCAAATGATTTGCAGCTGGCATATGCTACTGAATCCTATGTAGCCCTCCTGAAATGCCACTTGCCAATTTATGTACCATCTTTACCCAAATATCTCCAAATTAGCATCTAGCACACATGAACACATTATATCTTGTCATCCAATGCAGACCCTAGTCTCTGAAACAGTGAAACATGTTAAATTGTTAATGTGTAATTCTGAAACGTGTTATTCGGATAATATCCGTATGTCATATTCGGATATTATCCGAACAAAAACCCGGATATTCCGTATCCATTGGATAATCAGTGTTCCATATCCGTATCCGTATCCATGTAGATTATCTGTATCCATATCCTTATCCGAGAAATCAACTGGATATCTGTGAAACTATCCAAATCATCATCCAAATCAATTCGGTCGGTCGGTCGGTCGGTCGGAAAATATCCGTACCAGTTCCATCCCTAGTCAACGACTTGTACCTACCAAGATTAAAGAATTGGAAACAAATGATTGAAAAAGGTACTATGTTCAATCAGATAAATTTACTATGTGCAGACTTCTATTGTTCGAAGTTCCATCAATGTGTAGTGAATACATGAGTAGTATTAACCAGGCTTTGTAATTCTAAATCTGAATATACAACATGGTGGTTAAAAACTTGATTCAAATATACTATGATGAACGATTTTACTTACATTTAATTTTGCGATGAAGTCCTCAAAAACTTTGTTGTTATTCTTGTACTATTTCCAGTGTGGGAGGACAGTCATGTGGTTCCTAATTTGAATGCCAGCCTCCGATGCAAGCTTGGCAAACTGCACTGCTTTGGTTGGCCTTCTCATACCTTCAGCAATTTGGATGGGCGTCCTCCTATTATCCATCATTTTATTCATCTTGTGCAGCTTTTTACCTATTGTGGCTCCCCTCCTCTTTTTTGGAATTTGTCCTGCTGTTTATACATCGATGAGTTGATAGCTATTTGTGCAAAAGAAATGTAAATAAATGAAGGAACATGGCACAACAAACATACCTTGGTTGGATAGCTGGTTGTTGTCACTAGGGGCAACATCATCAGTGCCTTGTTGTGGGTCAAAATCTTCTCTATAGGACCAGTCTACAGGTGGACTCTGAGGTTTCAAAATCGGTTCATGTCCTTCTCTCTCAGCATGATCATCATAAAGTACTGGCCCTGATGCTTGAATGGATGTATCTTGTTGGTGTTGAGCTACCTCCAAATTTTTGTCTAATCTTTTTTAGACTCCAATGGGTTTCTCGGTTGGTGTAGCTACTCTCACTCTCTTTGAATGTCTTGTGCCACCTGGAGCCATGTTGTCGGTGCCTGAACTATTGCGTTTTAAAGTTGTCCTTTTGGCCACTCTCTTATATAATTTCTGATATCAAAGAAATCGTCAATGCAATTGTGTGAACTAAAGGAAATAGACAGCAAGACAACAATAACATAAAGCAAGCAAGACCTACAATTTAGATGAACAAGAAAATAATGCAAAAAAGTACATGCATCTAACATCCTTAGCTCCCAGGTAGATAGATGGACAAGCACCTTAGAGGGTGTAGTGATGATGGCAGGACACCTTCCTCGGTCTCCATATCATCTTCTGGGTCATAATTGGAGTCCACATTTATAGGCCCATTTGAGTTGCTAAGCTTTACAGTGCTAGTTGATTGTAAATCTTTTGCAATTTGTTGGAGACCAAGGGATTGTACTTTTTTTTGGATCTGCGCAATGTTTGTACATCGTACCTCTTCATATGGATGTGGTTCAGGTTCTATATTATAGAAAAAAAGTATTATTGTTGGAAAAGTGAGCATTTTTAACGTGCAAAATTGAGTAAGGTATGCAAAGTACTTAATGGAATGATGCAACATGCACAATCATAATTGTAGTTACATATGAAATGATAGTAAGAGAAATAACCTGGGAACTGATAATAATATTACTCTATCCTTATGATGATAGTATGATACCATCCTCATTTTAAATTTCTTATTGACCCTTATATGCAAATATTGCAGGAAGCTGAAGCTGTGGTGGTCAATGGTAATGGGATGGACATAGGTCATATTATCGTGACAACCGTTGGTGGAAGAAATGGGCAGCCGATGCAGGTACTAGAACAATGATACATAGCGTTGGTGGTCCCTAGTTATCCATGTATTGTGGCACCATGTCGCAATAGGTAGAGCCACATACGCTGTCAACATGATAAAAAAATTGCCATTATGTGCTGCAGTAATTCTTACCATTTTTAATCCCAATAAGGAATTCTCCAAGTGTCTATAAACTGGTGAGAGAGTAGCTATAAAGAAAGTTCTTCAAGATGTGAGGTACAAGAACCATGCAAAATTGAGTATATGTATGCAAAGTACTTAGTGGAATGATGCAACATGCACAATCACAATCGTAGTTGGACCTGCAGATCTAGCCGCACGACGTTCGTGTCCTGGCCGAGGAGGGGGCATTACACTATAGGGAGGGAAGCCTAGGTGTCTAGGAGAGGGCCGGATGGGGAGCTGACCGGAGGGGAAGCTGGCCGGGGGGCGCTGGCTTGGGAGGGGCGCTGGCTTAGGCGAAGTGGGGAAGGAGCGATGGCTTAGGCGAAATGGGGGAGTATTTGCTCTACGACGTCCATGGCCGGGCAGCAGGAGGCGGCGAGATGATGGAGAAGGGATAGTAGAGGAGAAGAAGGGAGACGAATTGCTTGCCGGTGCCCTCGTAGCGGAGGTAGCGAGTCACCGACGACGCCTCCTTGTCTCGGATGTGGAGCACTGGAGAGGTTGCACGAGGAGAATCCCTAGTATTTAGGGAAGCTGTGTCCGATTGGGAGTGGGCCTGTGAATTATCGGCAGAGGTAAAGGGTGCATTTCCAATTTTTTGTGTGGGAAAAATTGGCGCCAACTAAATTTTAATGCGGGAAAAAAAATAGTTTTAGTGCGGTAATTTTAAAAACAAATGTAAGTAGTATTTCGATTATGGGGAATTGGCATAAATAAAACCATAGGAATGGCAACACAAAGAAAAAAAATCTACATGTACAGACCTAATCCTCATCGTTGTCATCGATTGGAATATCGTCATGCTCATTATCACTAACAAACTGCACGAAATTGTCATCTTCATCGAATTCACTCAAACTATCCTCTCTTCTTGTTTGGTTGACTATGTTGTGCACTACAACTGAGAGCATCGGGCGATTTCGGTGTGCGGAAGGAGATCGGGGGCCGGGAGGAGAAGATTTTGTCGTTCTAGCGGTTCTTCAAGGGAGGTAAGCGTTTGTAAATTCTTTTATAGGGTTGTGATGCTGGTTAGAAGGGGGATTCCATGCCTAAGATCCATGAGTAGGTGTTGTTCCTAGTTGGGATTAGGGTAATTGCAATGTTGTCCCTAGTTTTGTCCTTGGGCAGATTTGAACCCCGACTTAGGGATTGAGTTTTGGGAATTTTATAAGCGTTTTCTGGTCGGCAGGATGTTGAGAAAGTTGTAGATAATTCAATTACCTTTAATTGGACACCAAGAACGCTAAATTCAGTCCAACCGTTTAAAAGTTATGGATGTTTTACTGAGCACTGCCAAATCTGTGGCGTGATTGGAACAGATCGTGTTTAACTGTAGATTATACAATTTTAGAAGCCGATTCAGTCTTTGCTAATACCTAGAAAAAGTTGAGAAATTTCCTAAGCTTCGAGAAAATGTACTCGTTTACTTGATTCGGAGTTTTAGAACTCAAGTTATGCTAATTGGAAGCCCGCTATCCTGTTGGGACAGATTCTCTGTTTTCGGGTTTTAGGAGTGGGTTGCGAAGTCATTCTAGATGATCGCTCTCGTACGGTTTTGTGGGAAAATTTTGTGTGTATTGTACCTATGTGCAGGTGGTGTGACCCCAGGAGTGCCCTCAACCTCTCGCCACTCCGTCGCTCACGGTTGAAGGCAAGTGTATTGTAATGTTTGTGGCTTGAATGGCGTTATGTTTTCGTTATGATGCGAGTTAATTGTTGATATGTTTGCTTGCCATGTCTGATTCTTGGAATGAGATAAGTGAACATGAATTGTTAGATGGTTATGCATTTGCTGAATTACAAATGGTTGCAAAGTTTATTCATGCTTATGGTAAATTGGTGAGTATGTAGTGATGATGAGAATGATAAAGTGATGATGGTGAGTAAAAGGATATTGTGCTTGACACCTGAACGATGAAATGTAAACAGTGTATTCCTTGCATTCATGGCATGAGGACTGGCCAGGACGGTGAGAAAGTCATAACTAATCCGGTGAGGTCGGTGAGAAAGTTATGACTAATCTGGCGCGCCACTGAGAAAGACCTACCTCGTAGTCCCATCCATGATTGTGTATGGGAGCAAGTCAGTAAGAGTAGGCACCCTCCATCTACGGGATGGAAGGGGAAAGAGGGTGCACACCGACGGGTGTGCACTCGACAATACCGGTATGTGCTGAGAAAAGAGACATGTGCATTGCATTGCATGAATGAAGATGATTATGAGATGTTTATGAAGTTGTACTATGAGATGCTTATGATGATGTGCTATGATATGTAATAAAGATGCTATTGATTAATGTTGATGCTCTATTCCATTGCAATACACTTTGCTGAGTGATGAACTCACGCTTGTGTTTTATGATGTTTTTAGGTACCATGAAACCGGCATGCGGGAAAAGGGATTAGCGGCACATCTTCACGTAGTTTCGTTCACTTGGACAACTACACTTTACCATTCGTAGTTGTGATAATAAGTTTATTGCGCTAAAGCTTGGAGTACGCCTTAATATGTGCTTGGTTCTATCGTTCACTTCGTTTTAGTTTATGAAATAGTTGAATTCATTATTCTGGACTTAAATTGTTGCTATACCTCCCGTTATTGATGTTTTAGATGTCATTCATTATGTTATGTCATGTGATATTATTGCTGTTGCTTCAAACCATGGAAAAACAAAGGAGATGCTACCGAAATTTCGGTTAATTCATTTGCGTCCTTGCTGTAATTTGTCTTTAATTGTGGTATTTAGTTGCTATTTCTACTTTGTTTGGTAACATCCTGGGCATACTAGGTGCCAGGGTGTTACAGCAACAGCTCCGCCAGATCTACATATCCCCACGCAAGTATGCCTCCGGTATCCTCTCTGATGCAAGGATTATGTTACCTTATCGTACTATTTATTATTTCTTGCATTAGTTTAAGTCTCTTCGAACTTGTTTAAGCAAACAAGAAATTTTTTGTTCTGGATTTGGGGAATCCTATTTCTAGTTTTGCTAGTATGTGAGATTGATGTGATTTTCTAAATTTTGGGGGCTACTTCACCAGAAGACTATAATATTTAACCTTGTGAGGATCCTTTGATGCAAGTTTTGGAACTCCCATTTTGGCACATTGTTGTTTCAGTCTGTTATTAGAATGTCAGAAATTTTGCTAATGTTGTTCATTTTGGATAATGGTTTGCTTGTGTGCTTTGATCGATTGATATTGATTGCTTAATCATTGAGCACTCTAGCACTCTATATTGGGTTGTGACACTGATAAATCGATATATCCCTATGGTGTGATTATCTAGAGTTCCAGACCTGTTATTACCCCTCTGGTAGAATTTTGAGGTAGAAAATAAAAACTCTTAAACTGGGTAAGAACCGAACCCCCCTGACATGATGTGTAAGTACAACAAGAAGCGTACTCTCTTCGCTCACTTTTATAAGGCTTATATATTATCTAGTTTGTCTATCATTGTTGCCAGACGGACTTTATGATCCCTCTCATTCATAGGGTTATTACATAGTATACCTAGCACATATACTATCATACATTCCAATGTATACGGACCAAGTTGGTTTATGATATCGATATCCTCCTGAAACTTCAAACTGCATTTGACATACTCTTTGGCATTTGGTATATGGATTAGCTCCTCATCCGTATACTCATTACACTTTTTATGGTTGTCAATGTTAGCATTGTGTTGCTTAGGAGGCACCACATCATCACCTTCATAAATACTGACTTCTCTAGTATCTTGGTACCTACCTTTATTAATTTACGAATTAGGATACCGCAATGATTCATTATTATCTTAGTTAATTCTGGTGGCTGCCTTACTTTGTTGTTACAGAATATGTATGTTGCAGTAGGTGATCTAGTTATGAAAGATCAGGTTTGTGTCTATATGTTTCTAGTAAATTTGTTGATTGTCTCTGTTCACATCCACCCCACGTGGAAATTGTTTGATAATGTTGGGTTATTATTTTAGGAATTTATTGAAGCTACAAGTGAGCCAGGTATTACTTTCATGGTTGCAAAATTTGATGGAATTCTTGGGCTTGGATTTCAGGAAATATCTGTTGGAAATGCAGTACCTGTGTGGTAAGACAACCTAGCCTTGAGATTGTTTTTGTTCATTTTCTCAGTTTCAGTGGATCAACGGTGTGTGTTAACGTTGTCAATATGTGTTGATTTATTCAGCAGAGCATTGTTTGCTTGTGAGCACTAACTGTTTTGTTATGCATATTGCAGAAGAAGATCTTTGACATTTTGTACAAAATTGCTGATATTCCATTCTTGGAACCGTACAAGACCAAGATTATTGTAATATTTAATATTCTTCCTCATCTCTTGTTGTCAAACTGTTAGGTTCTCTCTTTAGAAAGTGACATCTTATCCTTCTGTTTGTTTCACAGGATGTAATTTAGAAGGGAGAGAAGCAGCCCAACATCATAATAGGAACTTTGGTCTCAAACGTTGTCGTCCTTGTGACTGTGCTCTTCAGAATCTTGTTTAGTGGCAAGAAGCCGGTAAGTATTTTCTCTACACATGCCATTGCTCTGTTCCCCAAAACCTGAACCAAATGATCAATTGTATTGTTTCCTTGAAGCAGCCTCCCACGAAACCCTTAGCTAAGACCAAGAAGCCCATTTCGGCGGAGACTGATGTAGCTGGAAGCAGCGATGACAAGGAAGAGAAAGAGGATAAGAAGGAGGATACATGGGCTCCACAACGGAGGTCCAGAAGGGAGACATAAACTTAGCCTAGGCTTCACTCTTTGGATGTCTCATTTCGGCCATTTTGACTATCGCTTTTTTGAGAACATAGCTCTTAATGTTCTGCTTTTCCTATGCCCCTGCTCATCATATGATACTCTAGTTTAGGTGCTTAGAAATTCACCAACTGGAGAAGGTTGTGTGACACCATGGAGTGTCGTAATCTTATAAAATGTGAATGTTGAGGTTAAAAACATTATGGAATGTGGAATTTGAGGTTGAAACCATATGGTATGAGGTTTATTTGCGTTCCCGAGCCGATTCCGAGAGTTTGGGCCTTTCCGGGGGAGTTTGGGCCTAAGGGAAGGGGTCGTGGGCTTTGGTGGGAAGGAGTTTGAGTCCAAATAGGAGTAGGAGACCTGGTTGGGGGCCTCCCCCAGCCCTTATTGCGCCCCCACCCTGCTGCTTGCGCCCCCCATTGAAGCCCTAGCCGCCCCCCATCCCCTCTCTCCCTTTGCTTGCGCCCCCTTGCTCCCCCTTGCTCCCCATTGCACCACCAACCCTCTCCTCACCTCTCCACCACCCTTGCTGCCCCTAGGGGGTTCTCCACCTCACCACTCTGAAGATCCGTCCATTGGAGCGCTCCGCGACAAGGAGATCCGGTGGATTTGGAGCGAGGAGGGAGATCGCGCAAACCGGGAAGAGATCCGTTGGTTCTTCGTTCGTCGGGCGAAGGTATGGCCATGGGAATCCTTGGGGTTGGTCTAGGTACTGTTCTAGGGGTTTATATCATGTTTTTAGATCAATTGGCGGTGCTGGAATTGAGTAGATTAGATGAAATCTAGATGTTGCCACGTTCTCTGTTTCGGGCAGCATGAGCAGTCGACCTAGGGTTTGGGTTTTCGCCAATTTAGTTTCGGAATTTGGTCGGCCTCCTGTTGAATAAGTTGTAGATAATTTCCGTACCTTTCAGTGGGTATAAAGAATGTCCAATTCCGCCCAGCCGTTTGAAAGTCATGCTCGTTTTACCGAGCGTGTTAAAAACTGTGACGTGATTGGAACAGATCACGGTATTCTGTAGATTAAACCACTTTAGAGTCAGAATCAGTCTTTCCATATACATAGAAAAAGTTAGGAAATTTCCTAAGCTACGCGAGGATGTACTCGTTTAATCGATTCGGAGTCTTAGATCCCGAGTTATGCTCGTTGCAAGTCTGCTGTCCCGGCGGGATAGAACCTCTGTTTTTGGGTTTTGCGAGTAGTTTGCGATGTCGGGGTAGAAGAGTGCTTGCGTACTGTTTTGTGGACATGATTGTGAGTGTGTGGTACCTATGTGCAGGTGGTGTGACCCCGGGAGTGCCCTCTACTTCTCGCCAATCCGTCGCCCGTGGTTGAGGCAAGTGTATTGGAATGGGTAGCGGGTTGTAGTTTGCTAGATTGATTGAGATTGAAATTGAATATATGATATGTTCACATGCCATGCTTTAATGATTGCCATTGATATGATGAATATACTTATTATGTTATGATGCCATGTGTTAATGTACAAGTTATTTATGATGTTGGCATGTTTGCATACATGGCATGATACATGGCCCGGGCGATGAGAAAGTCATAACTAGTCCGGGGAAGGTCGGTGAGAAAGTTATGACTATTCCGAAGAGCCAATGAGTAAGTCCTACATCGTGATTCCATCCACCGCGGTGTATGGGAGCGAGGAGTAGGCACCCTCCATCTTCGGGATGGAAGGGGAGAGAGGGTGCACACCGACGGGTGTGTACTCAACCATACCGGTATGAGTTTCCAGGAGACATGTGCATCGCATCGCATTGCATACATGATGATGATGATAATGATATGTGATCATGAGTAAGATGTTAGACATGATGTGAGTTGTTGTAGCCATGTAATTGTTCTTTTGTACCATTGCAATATACTTGCTGAGTGTTGAACTCACGCTTGTGCTTTCTTGTTGTTTTAGGTACCATGAAACCGGCATACGGGGAAGGGCATTAGCTACACATCTACACGTAGCTCCACACTTATAGACAATTTATTCATCTTGGTCATGATAATAAGAGTAGTGCCATGCAACTTGGTGCAATGATTAATTTGTGTGCTTGGTTTCCTCATTTACTTCGTTTGGCTCATGAGATGGTTGGAATCTTTATTCTAGGCTTATTCTGCTGCTAGAACCCTTGTTATTGTTGATTTAGATGTCATTCTTTATACTATATCCTGTGATCTAATTGTTGTTGCTTCAATTCATGGAAAAACAAAGGAGATGCTGCCAAAATTTTCGGTTTTAGGATTTACTCCTTTGCTGTAATTTATCTTAATTTATGGTATTTAGATGTTGTTTAGCCTATGTTTGGTAGCATTCTGGCATACTAGATGCCGGGGTGTTACAGGTTGTGTGGTTCGGTTGCTTGTGTGCTGTCCTGAATCAGGTAGACGAAAATTTTCCCCTTTTGTATCAGATGAAGCATGAATGGATCTTTTGATATTTAGGCAGGGTTCATTTACTCAATACAGATGGGTGCATGTCTGTTTAAATCCTATGCTAGCTTTTGTTGCTGGATGATATATTTACAATGTCGACATTGCAGTGGTAAATAACTATAGTTGATTGATTTTATCATTGAAGCATTTGCAATTATTGTCATTTATAAATTGTAATGCAACGGTGCACCAGCTTCTGGAAACCAATTGAACAGGACAAACGCAGGTGTCATCTGCTTAGTAAGGCCAGAATATGGGCATTTGCAGACTTGCAACACTGTAGGATATCATCCGCTGTAGTCTGGTTTCTAGGTATCCCTTCCCAATGAATATATGATATTCAATGTCAAAAATATTTACATGAGGACATCGTTCAACACAAAACATGCAAATGCAATATCGATAGGATACAACATGAAATCGATTCTACTTACACTACATCTTGCTAATGCCATTAAAGTATGACTTCATCCACAATTTAAAGAACAAAGGTCATGCAAAGCACATCTAATGCAAACCAGCAATTTTGTGCAATTATGGAAAAAATCATTTCGGTTTAAGCACCAAATCCATATGTGTTCATATGTATTTGGTAGAGACTTTCTTCGGACAATTTCTTTTACTTTATTTACGTCGGTTTTGCCTTATTTACGTCGATTTCTGGCGACGTTAATAAGTCAGATTCCTGTAGTGTATGTGCCAACGTGTAACTAACAAAGTAGTTGGTCCCACATGGCCCATATCTGCCAACATGTAAGTCATCAGGTAGGTTCCACATGTACCATATATGACAACGTGTAACTAACAAAGAGACTCAAATAATATCCTCAACATTAATATCATGGACAAACAGCCCCATGCGAGTTCAATAGCGATATTTAATGTTGTGTCATTAGAATACATGGCCAAACCATGATGTCTGCTTTTTAATGATGATTTGTGCTTTCATTCATGATGATATTTCACATTGCGTCACTAAAACACATGGGCAAACGGCCCCATGCGAGTTCAATGACAAAAGAAAATATATCATCATAGAAAAGTACTTTTGTACAATCACAGAATTTAGCAACATCACGAAGATTTCGTCCTAGAAGATCACTTTTCTTGTAGTGAGTGAGTGATTGTTGGGAAAGGTCCAGGTGCATGATGAGAATGTGACAGTCTCGCCGAGGTTACTAAGGATTGATCTATTGTCCCATTAACCAAAGTATTTTTGTACAATCACTTGTCTAGAATGGGATAGACCTAGCATAATAAGTTACCGTGTTCTAGCAATTTAGCCGTAGGTTATAGTGATGGGTGAAATTTGGGCTAGTGTGGGCATGGTACAGAATGTTCATGTTCGCAGGGGCTTTTGCAAGGAACGTAAAGTTTACGAACACAACTATGAACTATTGAGATAAGAGATAACTCCACACCATGAAATGTAGATCATAGGATGGCGATTGTTATAACCAGCAATGTAAAGGCTTTGTTTTGATCTCATAGTCGCACGCCAAAGGAAACTTATCATGGCCGACATTAAGAGATTATCATGTCGTGTGGGTAAAGAAGTACAACCTCCATAGGGTGAAATCCATTCGAATAGCCATGTCTTAGTCATGGGCATCGCTTGGTTATATCTCACAATAAGTAGTTTTGTATTTCTAAAAATGTTTTGGGAATGTATGAATAGGGATTCCATACACATTTTGGCCAACAAGAGAACCTTGTCAAGTTTTAATATTATGTTAGGATGCCACTGGCTGTCTATAATATTTATGCTTTATTACTACTTGATATCCAATGCCAAATGCTCTTACAATTTTTGATTGCCATCTACTATTCAATATTGCAAATGAAAGCTTGCTTTATGCAAAAATAGAAAACCTGGTAGGATAACTTTTTCTCTAACATAGCCTTGCAAACTATACACACGTGTGTAGAAGTCTTACGGAGTACAATTTTCGTTCTTAACCATTGCTTGTTGAACAAATTCAGAGTATGGAGTTGATGACCTTGTAACACCTCGGCATCTATTATGCCTGAATGTCACCAAACAAAGACTAAACCACATCTAAATACCCCAATTTAAGGTAAATTACAGCAAAGGCACAAATGCTAAAACCGAAAATTTCGGCAGCATCTCCTTTGTTTTATCATGATTTGAAGCAATAGCAATAACAGGGCAAGTAATATCATAACATAAGACATCTAAAGCAGCAATATAAATGGATATAGCAACAATATAAGACAATAATATCAAGTCCAACAACTCCATAAACTATAACGAAGCAAATAAGGAACACAAGCGCATAATTTAATCCATACACCAAGTTTCATGGCACTATTATTATGATCATGACTCAAATTGATAAATGTGCCTATAGGTGTGGAGCTACGTGATGATGTGTAGCTAATGCCCCTTTCCACATGCCGGTTTCATGGTACCTAAAAACAACATAAAACACAAGCGTGAGTTCATCACTCAGCAAGTATATTGCAATGGATCATAAAGAACAATTCAATATTTACATCACTACATACCAAGCTCAATCATCATGATTTAGTCATAATTTCAAACACAACATCATATCTGTAACACCCCGGCATCTAGTGTGCCCGAATGCTACCAAACATAAGCTGAACCACATCTAAATACCATGAATTAAGGTAAATTCCAGCAAAGGAGTAAATGCTAAAAACCGAGATTTCGGCAGCATCTCCTTTTGTTTTAACATGATTTGAAGGAGCAACAACAATATAGCAATATAAGGCAATATGAGAGATAACTAAAACAGCAATAATTAAAGACTTAACATCAATATAAGTCTACTTTCTTGCATTTAATGTCTCCAAGAGCCAAACGAACAATAAGACACTCATAAGCAAAGCTAAACCTTAAAGCAATAATCATCACACGCAATTTATTATCAAACACTAATGGAATGACTTGTGGAATCAACTGAATGAAGCTACGTGTGTAAGTGTGACTAGTTCCCTTCCCCGCATGCCGGTCTCATGGTACATAAAACAACAAGAAAACACAAGCGTGAGTTCAAAACTCAGCAAGCATATTGCAATGGTACAACAAGAACAATTTCACGACAATAACATCTCACATCATGTAAACCATCTCATTCATGATCACATATCATTATGTATGCAATGCGGTGCTATGCTCATGTGTCCGTGGAAACTCATACCGGTATGGTTGAGTACACACCCGTCGGTGTGCACCCTCTCCCCCCTTCCATCCAGAAGATGAAGGGTGCCTACTCCTCGCTTCCGTTCCCCGCGGTGAATGGAATCACGATGTAGGACTTACTCATTGGCTCTCCGGATTAGTCATAACTTTCTCACCGACCTTCCCGGACTAGTTATAACTTTCTCACCGCCCGGGCCATGTAATCATGCCATGTATGCAAATATGCCAACATCATAATTAACTTGTACATTAACACATGGCATCATAACATGATACACATACTCATCATATCATTGGCAATCATTAAAGCATGGCAAGTGATCATCACATATAATCAATCTCATCTAATCTCAACTAGCAACCTACAAATCGCTATCCATTACAATACACTTGCCTCAACCACGGGCGACGGATTGGCGAGAAGTAGAAGGCCCTCCCGGGGTCACACCACCTGCACATAGGGACCACACACTCATAATCAAGCCCACAAAACAGTACGCAAACCCTCATCTACCCCGACATGGCCAACTACTCGCAAAACCCGAAAATAGCGGTTCTGTCCCGTCGGGACAGCAGCCTTCCAAAAGGCATAACTCGGGTTCTATGACTCCGAATCAATTAACGAGTACATACTCGCGTAGCTTAGGAAATTTCCCAACTTTTTCTAGGTATAGGGAAAGACTGATTCGGACTCTAAAGTTGTTTAATCTACAAAATACCGTGATCTGTTCCAATCACGTCACAGATTTTAACATGCTCGGTAAAACTGCGATAACTTTCAAACGGCTGATCGGAATTGGACGTTCTTTATATCCACGGAAATATAATGAAATTATCTACAACTTCTTTAAGATCCGTATGACCAAATTCGGAATCTAAATTGGCGAAAAACCGAACCCTAGGTCGACTGCTCATGCTGTCCGAAACAGAGAACGTGACCAACTCAAGAATCCATCTAATCTAATCAAATCCAGCACCACCAATTGATCTAAAAACTTGATAAACACCCTTAGAACAGTACCTAGACCAACCCCAAGGATTCCCATGGCCATACCTTTGCTAGACGCACAAAAACTGAAAGGATCTCCTCCCGGTTCGCTCCTCGCTCCTCGCTCCTCGCTCCTCGCTCCTCGCTCCAATGGATGGATCCTCGAGGTGCAGGGGTGGGGAGGCTACCCTAGGGCAGCAAGGGGGTGGAGGAGAGGTGGTGGAGAGGTGGGGAGCAATGGGGGCTAAGGGGGAGGCGCAAGCAAAGGGAGAGGGAGGTGGCGGCTAGGGCACCCAAGGGGGGTGGGGGGCGCACAAGGGATGGTGGGGGCGCAAGCAAGGGCAGGGGGAGGCCCCTTTTACCAGCCCAAATAGGTATCCTACTCCCACATGGACTCAAACTCCTTCCCACCAAAGCCCATGACCCTTTCCCTTAGGACCAAACTCCCCCGGAAAGGCCCAAACTCCCGGAAACGCAAATAAACCTCATACCGTATGGTTTCAACCTCCAATTTCATATTTCATAAAGTTTTTTGACCTTAACATTCACGTTAAATAATGTCACACCATTCCGTAGTGTCACAATATCCATGTCTCAATCTCATTGTACTCATTTCATCATCATCATCATGTATGCAATGCAATGCAATGCACATGTCTCCTCGAAGCATATACTGGTATTGCTGAGTGCACACCCGTCGGCATGCACCCTCTTCCCCCTTCCATCCCGAAGATGGAGGGTGCCTACTCATCGCTTCCACTCACCACGTGGGTGGAATCACGAGGTAGGTCTTACAACCATGGCGCTCCGGATTAGTCATAACTTTCTCACCGACCTTACCGGACTAGTTATGACGTTCTCACCGACCGGGCCAGTTTTCATGCCATGTATGCAACATATGCCATAAATATAAACAACTTGCATCAAACTAAACTAAACATGGCATAGCATCATAATATCATATCATCATAACATGGGCAAACATTAAACATGGCAATGTATCATATCATGTAAACCATTTGCATCTAATCAAGTCTAGAAACAAACAACACGATACCCATTCCAATACACTTGCCTTAACCGCGGGCGACGGATTGGCGAGAGGATGAGGGCACTCCCGGGGTCACACCACCTCCACCCGATGAACGACGAACGCCGAATTCCTTCCTCCCGGGTTCCCCGATCGTCTTCCTCGCGCCAGAACCGCCGGAACTCCTCGTCGCAGGGCCTCCCGATGGAGGGATCAGCGGGGTGGTGAGGTGGGAGCTCCCCTAGGGCAGCTAGGATGGTGGAGAGGGGAGGGGAGAGGTGCAAGGGGATGGTGGCGCATGGGGGAAAGAGGAGAGGAGGAGGCGGCTAGGTGGGAGGGAAGGGGCGCATGGAGGGGAGGAGAGGGGGTGGGGCGCATGGGGGCTAGGGTTAGGGCGCATGGGCTGAAATTTCAGCCCCGCCCACTCCCCCACGTGGGCCAAGAGCCTCCACCAAAGGCCCAAATACATCCCCCAAGGCCCACACTAGCTCCCGCAAGGCCCAAACTCCCCCGGAGAGGCCCAAACTCCCCGAAAAGCCCAAAAACTTGGTATAAAGTCGTACCATATTGCCAAAATCTATAATGTCACAATCTGGGGTGTCACATTCTCCCCCCCTTCAACAGGATTCGACCTCGAATCCAAGACGAGCCACTACACAAAACAAACAACACAAGAGAACTAAACTTCACGGTTCATACTTGATGAGAATAGTTTTGATTATTCCTCGCGCATGCAAGACTCCAACTCCTAGACCGTTTCTCTCTGACTAAAGCCACTGGCACTACACAAATCGTGACTCGATGGCAAGACACTTAGGTTTGAAGACCAACGGCTCTGACGATAACTCACATTCAAAGCTTGAAAGAACCTTACCCAACATTGAAACACAAAGCACTTACACAAGGCCTCAGAATGGCCCAAGCAATAGGATAGATTCCCAAACAGCGAATGAAGAAAAACGGTCTCACACTCCTCATTCTATGCATTCCTTGGCACTAAAGTGCTCGATCCCTTTTTAACCAATGCTACCCTCCAGAAGAACACGGTACCAACCTCTCTACTGTGGTTCATCGTAATCCAGACGAGGCGAACCAAGAGAGACAACACTCCAAGATTACCAACGGCTTGAACAAACGAGGGTATAACCTTGAGGAAGATTGATCTTTCACAAAAAAGACCAATACCCACCACTACCACCGAAAGGGAAAGCTTACTTTAAAACCAGGGTTCTTAAAACCCGCAAGAACAGTAACAACCGAACAATCCGCTTCGATTGACACAACTCGCGCAATAGCCCAGTGACAAAAAGTTCCAATACTCTTCGAAAACAGAAAGCAATTACTAGCAACCACCAAGTGGTCCACTAATAATTTGATCAACCCTAACGAGGAACATCGCAATGACAATTCTCCAAGAAAGTTTGAATTGGGTCATGCCCAACCTTCCTTTACTCTTCACTTCCAAACTAGTTACGATCAACCACTAGCAACACCTAATATCTTACGTCATTACCAACCCACACTAAATTCCTCTTTCTTAGAAGGTCTCGCCCTTGCATTCTTCCTTTCAAAGAATCAGAACAAAGGGTAAAATCATTGAGTAAGCTCAACCAAAACCCATGAACCCAAAATGATCCACATACAACAACTCAAACTCCAAAGCGCTAAAAGCCACTTTGGAAAGAATTCGGCAACAACCAAAGAGTACTCATTTTATTTTTCCTAAGCCAAGATGCAAAGAAAGCTCAGATCTCTTACACCACAGCCAACATACCAGAAGATATTCATTCGTACTTTTCGTACTAGAAATCAATTGAAATCTCGATTCAGGACATGCATGCAGCTTTTCAAGAGCACTCAGGATTAGTCATATATCCATATATGACTTTCTCACCGACCTGGCTCATCGACTCTTTTATCATTAAACATCTATAAACAATGTCATGCTTCTTTTTCACCATTCATTCTTCATGTAACAACAGTACCAAATAGTCGTTCACCCAACGGCTTCTTCCTCGGTATCACCAAATTGAAACACAAATAACATCGATGGTTGCGAAAATTCGTATAGACTATGACAGCAACATAACAAACAGTAAGACACCACGTCGCATCACAACCCATCATTAATTGAAAGCTAAATTTGCAAGACCTCGCATTTTAACGAAAGTCAACATTTTGGAAACAAACATCGACTCCAAAGTCAAACATCTGCACACACAACCACCACAAATTTTCTCAAAGAGAAAGGGAAACTCATTTCCAAAAGGGAACACTTCACTAACAAAATCACTTTTAAAAGATTCATAAAATCCACCCCTTTTGAAGCGCTTGCAAACACCACACACCTTTTTTTTTTCAAATAACTCCAACTCCAGCCAAAAGAGTTACAAATTAAATCCCAAGAATTTTCCAACATGACCCACTATGTCCATCTGCTTTCTTTAAAATTTATTCCAAAGATAATTTAGTGCGAACGCGAAGAAGCGCGATCCACTCAACAACTTTTGGGTGTAAATCCATGCTCATAGCATAAATTAAACAAATGGGCCAAAACCAAAGATTGGCACCAAACACTACGAGTTTTAGGGAAACTCTGAAACACAACGTAAGGAACACCTTGACCAGAAGCATTCAACCCAAGTTAGCAAACAACCAAACAAGTCAAAAAGCTTTTAAACACAAGCTCAACATAAAAAGAACCATCTCTAGTATTCCACTACACTTTCCATTAAAGACTTCAATCATCACTATTTACTCCTTGAGGAGCCCCATCATAAATCAACCAAAACTACACAATAGATTCTTTCTCTAATTACCTTTCCCAACATTGATAAGTAAAATTTGTGATGCTTATCAAAAAGACATACAACCAATACTACCTCATCCTGACCCCCACAGACAAACACATCATGTAACATCATATTCTAAATTTAAAACATAATACTTCAACAATTACTTTAGCATGATCAACCTATCAATTTTATACCATCCAAACATTAACCTTTCGACAATCGCATCTTATTCAATTAATTAATGACTTCAACAAATAGATATTATCTCCACAAGACAAAATTCGTAAACATGATTGTAAGATATACATTCATTAAGGATTAAATTCTACATCATGCTAATTATCCATGGTTCACTCCATCACAACAGGCCACAATACCCTCCATTTAATCAATGGTTTCCAACAAGTATTCTACACAATTACCACCACTACTAAGTCATCAATATCAATAAATGGGCATAATCATAAAAACAACTGCATTGTTTTTAGTTACACTATCCATATATCAGAGCAATTTATCACTACACAACATATTCCAACTATTACAATAAATTTAATAAGTTAGACTAGCACAAAGCTCTTGAAACAACCACAAAACCTATATTTTCCCAATTGACATCGGTACTAGCATTATAGGAACACAACTGCATACTTCCAAATATACTAATGGTTTGCAACAACATAAATAGCAACTCTAATCAACGTCCAAGTTAAGGTCACAAGCCAGCATGATTAAATTTCTCTACTAACATGTTTGAATTAGAACATCTTTAAGCAACCAACAAGTTTCTGTAATAATATCAATAGTTTACATCATCTTAATGTTCTAACTATACATTAGGGTTTAAAACTTTAAACATTATCGAGGGTCATAAGCACTTTTAAAGCAAAGCAACATATTCTAAGCATGTACATTAACACTTTTTAATCATTCTCGCAGTCTATTTATTTTCAAGCTAAATATAACAACACTAGCAGTCTATTTATTTTCAAGCTAAATATAACAAGCGCATTGAATCGATTCAACTCACAAATTAACTTAGAAGTACATCACTTCCATAAACCACATTGTTACATACTACATAACACAGACATAAAATTTCTAAATGCCTTCATGGATCACCTACCCTTGGAAAACGAGATGCAGCCCCAATCCTTGAAGAAAACAACAGCTCTTGATCAAAAACGAACACCGATATTCAGTTTCTCTTTCCCTAGAAAGAGAAGAAAACATAACCCAAACAGGATAACAAGAGAGATCAACTCTCAAATTCCCAGACTCTGGTAGCAAAAGTTCTTCCAACTAAACACCAAACTCTAAACTTCCATGAAAGAAGAGGGTTTTTCAAAGATGATTTTCCAAGCAAGTAAAGCGACGAGATTAAATACCCCTTACTCTTGCAAAGACACAGAACCTCAGCCCTCACAACCAGGTCTGGCACAACACAACAATAACTCTTTTTAACCTCGGAGAAAGACAAACACAAGAATAAATCAATAACTTTCTCTGTAAAACAACCAACAAAACCGGGCGTCAAAGCCGAAATGGCGACCAAAAGAGGCACAACACTAAACTCTTCTTCTTAGTCTTCAACCAAGGAAGACAAAACCATAAACCCCGAAGGATCAATCCGCGAAATCCAATACCAAATACTTTTCCTTTGATTTCAATCAACTAAAACCAAGGAAAACCAACCCAAACTCTTCTATTTGATTCCAGTCAACTACCCGATCTACGACAGAAAGGGTAAGCACTATTCTCCCACAGGGGTTAATAGTTCTTCGGTGATGGCTCTAACCGGCCACACCGTCAAACCACACCCTTACTATGAACAAAAAGAAGTGACCGAAACCCTTCGGCACCACAACCCCACTTTATCACAATACCAAGAACAATACAATCAATTCTCTCAATAACATAGCAACATACATTATCAACTATAGAATTCAACATCAAAGCTAAAATACAACATTTAAGCGTAAGCAATGATACCCATACCCTTTTCCTACTGTGCATCCATGTGTGTCAAATTTTAAATTAGTTATTCCACTTACACTAGTTTTAATGTTACTATCCTATGACAAAATTTTAAGTATAACCTAAGCCATGTTTCTAGGTTATTCCACATCAAAATTTTAGTTAACCCTATGGTATTCCACTAAGTTCATACTCCACGGACCTGAAGCCCGCTCTGATACCAACTGTAACACCCCGGCATCTATTATGCCTGAATGTCACCAAACAAAGACTAAACTACATCTAAATACCCTAATTTAAGGTAAATTACAGCAAAGGCACAAATGCTAAAACCGAAAATTTCAGCAGCATCTCCTTTGTTTTATCATGATTTGAAGCAATAGCAATAACAGGGCAAGTAATATCATAACATATGACATCTAAAGCAGCAATATAAATGGATATAGCAACAACATAAGGCAATAATATCAAGTCCAACAACTCCATAAACTATAATGAAGCAAATAATGAACACAAGCGCATAATTTAATCCATACACCAAGTTTCATGGCACTATTATTATGATCATGACTCAAATTGATAAATGTGCCTATAGGTGTGGAGCTACGTGATGATGTGTAGCTAATGCCCCTTTCCACATGCCGGTTTCATGGTACCTAAAAACAACATAAAACACAAGCGTGAGTTCATCACTCAGCAAGTATATTGCAATGGATCATAAAGAACAATTCAATATTTACATCACTACATACCAAGCTCAATCATCACGATTTAGTCATAATTTCAAACACAACATCATATCCATGTCTCAATCTCATTGTACTCATTTCATCATCATCATCATGTATGCAATGCGATGCAATGCACATGTCTCCTCGAAGCATATACCGGTATTGCTGAGTGCACACCCGTCGGCGTGCACCCTCTTCCCCCTTCCATCCCGAAGATGGAGGGTGCCTACTCATCGCTTCCACTCACCACGTGGGTTGAATCACGAGGTAGGTCTTACAACCATGGCGCTCCGGATTAGTCATAACTTTCTCACCGACCTTACCGGACTAGTTATGATGTTCTCACTGACCGGTCCAGTTTTCATGCCATGTATGCAACATATGCCATAAATATAAACAACTTGCATCAAACTGAACTAAACATGGCATAGCATCATAATATCATATCATCATAACATGGGCAAACATTAAACATGGCAATGTATCATATCATGTAAACCATTTGCATCTAATCAAGTCTAGCAATAAACAACACGATACCCATTCCAATACACTTGCCTTAACCGCGGGCGACGGATTGGCGAGGGGATGAGGGCACTCCCGGGGTCACACCACCTCCACCTGACGAACGATGAACGTCGAATTCCTTCCTCCCGGGTTCCCTGATCGTCTTCCTCGCGCCGGAACCGCCGGAACTCCTCGTCGCGGGGCCTCCCGATGGAGGGATCAGCGGGGTGGCGAGGTGGGGAGCTCCCCTAGGGCAGCAAGGATGGTGGAGAGGGGAGGGGAGAGGTGCAAGGGGATGGTGGCGCATGGGGGATAGAGGAGAGGAGGAGGCAGCTAGGTGGGAGGGGAGGGGCGCATGGAGGGGAGGAGAGGGGGTGGGGCGCATGGGGGCTAGGGTTAGGGCGCATGGGCTGAAATTTCAGCCCCGCCCACTCCCCCACGTGGTCCAAGAGCCTCCACCAAAGGCCCAAATACATCCCCCAAGGCCCACACTAGCTCCCGCAAGGCCCAAACTCCCCCGGAGAGGCCCAAACACCCCGAAAAGCCCAAAAACTTGGTATAAAGTCGTACCATATTGCCAAAATCTATAATTTCACAATTTGGGGTGTCATAGACCTATCATGGTGATACTTTTGAACCATGAGCTTCAGTAGCGAATATGACACTTTCTAGGTTGCCCTAGTCAGTTGCATGTGGATGCGCTGGGGCATATTACCTGAACAATCAATGCCTCTTATTTTGCTTCTGCTATATTATTTATTATGTGAACTATTTGGCTGGTTGGCCTTGTTACCAAACCCAGTCATGTATGACCTAACTTTAAATGTTTAATACTGCATGATATTATTTCATTTCTTTCGTGTGTGGATGTAGTGCGTCAATGTTGAATGTGTGTACTAACTATTGATCGTGAGACTAGCACAATATACACATAGAGGTTGGAATGCATGCAATTTCTAGGTCTTGACAGACACGATCATGGCAACGCGACATGATGGCGGCTTAGCGACCAGCGTTGGCAACGTGAGGTATTTATTATGTGAACTATTTGGGTGGTCGGCCTTGTTACCAAACTCAATCATGTATGACTTAACTTTAAATGTTTAATACTGCATGATATTATTTCATTTCTTTCGTGTGTAGATGTAGTGTGTCAATGTTGAATGTGTGTGCTAGCTATTGATCGTGAGGCTAGCACAGTATACACATAGAGGTCAGAATGCATGCAGTTTCTAGGTCCTAATAGACATGATCATGGCAGCGTGGCACAATGGCAGCTTGGTGACCGACATTGGCAACGTGAGACTAGGCGGCGGGAAAGCGGCTAGGGCTACGCAATGCTTGGGGTTGTGGCGGCCAAACTAGGGCAACGACGATGTGCTTGGAGACTGTAGTACTAGGTTAGGGTTTCTATCTGCTCTTCGAGCCTCTTTCTCTCTCCTTCCTTAAGTACCCGACTTGATCGAGTCCAGCTCGGCACGCATGTCGAGTCCAACTCAGCCAGCCCGACCCACCCTCAAATTTTTTTTAAAAAAAATTCGGATTGTCACACTATAGCTCGAGATCCTGGGCTCTAGAAGCTAGCCCAAGGTGCTCTCGACCAGGGTTCACAAAATCGCGGAAAATCGCACGAAAATCGTGATTTTCGGTCATATCGGAGGGGTAAGATATTTAAAACCGACCGATAAATCGGTTAAATTCAAAAAAAAATCAAAAAATTCAAAAATTCAAAAAAATTTATGAGCCGTAAATATCGCGATAATCGGTGAAAATCGGTGCAAACCGAAAGAAAATCGCTCAAGGAATCGGCTTCGAGAAACAATCAATTGGCCGGTAAAAATTGGAAGAAAATTGGTCAAAATCAGGAGAAAATCGGTCAAAAATGAGAGAAAATCGCTAAAAAAAAATCGGCTTCGAGAAAGTTTCAACTAAACAGTGAAAATCGGAAGGAAATCGGTGAAAATCGGGAGAAAATCTGAATTTCTTCTTCAAATTTTTGGATTTTGAAACCATGCGATATCTAGCGATTTTCTACCGATCTTTTAGCGATTTTTTCCGATAATCTAAAAACGAAAATCGTCCGATTTTCTTAAAAAAAGAAAAGGTGAACCCTGCTCTCGACTATCTTATAAAAATCAATATCCAGCTACTCCGGCTCCGGATTCAAAAGTTGGCTCCAACTTCTCCCCAAGAAGCTAGGCGCTAGAGCCTGGCTAAATAGGTACTAAAGTAGCAAAAGCACACGTCATGGCATCATGATCTGTAAAAGGAGAAACCAGGAAAATAATATATACCAGAGGAACAACTGGTTGGTTCTATTGCAATTGAGCTTTTTCAAGCCCACTATTGTTAGGATAAAATGGAGGTGCTGGCCCTAAAAGTCTCCTCCTATCATCTCTCACTTTTCATTAGCATTCGGCAGGAGATTTAGTGCCCCACACTTCTGATAAAATAAACACATGATTGATCGATTCCCGGCCTATTCAAAAAATAAGAATATGACAGTATGACACAATATTCTCTCCCCTCCACAGCCATCGAGTCAAATACGCCGGCAACTGAGAAAGGTGCTTGGCTGTCGCGATCCAACTGCGTCAAACCTTCACCGTTGCTGGTGACGCGGCAAAAGTTAACAACTATATCCTATGCATTTTCCATTCGTCATCGTCTAGTCAGTGTGTGCCCTTTGGAATCTAGAGCTAACAATTGGCCGATTGTTCTCTTCCCTCGAAAGAAGAACACACAAAAAATAAACTAATCAAAAGAGATGCATATGTTTGGCTGCCCTGGAAATGCAGCCGGCCTGACAATTAGTTATCAAAACCGTGTCTTCAAAAAATAAGGCAAATTACAATTAGTTGAAACTATCTTCGACCTAAAATTAAATAAATTAAGGTTTAAACTATGTACAAGGAAGCACATTAATACGTCCAGTTGGGTTGGAGCATTAATTTTCTTTCAGGAATTATTGCACGAAATCCTCTAGTAAGATGAATTTTATGGTCACAGAACTTTCTACAAATTCAACGTTTTGATCTCAAATATCATGCTGTGTGACCACCCACCCATCCAGTATATAAAGGAATTTTTATGTTTTGCAGTAGCATGTTCTAGACAATTTATTTCACAGTATTTCCCATGGTACAAATATTTTGTTTGTAAAAAAAAAGAGAAAAACTAAAGAACTGTATACCGTTATAACGGTATACCATTTCCTTATCTCTCTTTCATTCTCTTGCTCCACTCTCGCACTCCACTTGCTCTCTCTCTTCTCTCTTCTCTCTCATCACTACCCATGCCGCCGATGGGAGGCCAAGGCCGGGGTGGTGTTGGCCTGATGGCATGGCGAGGCAGCAAGCTCGCTGTCAGCCAGGGGATGCAGGCGCGGGTGCGATGGAAGAAGCGCGCGGAGCTATGACCGGCATGACGACGTCGGCGATTTAGGAGGGAAGCAGCAGAGGTGAGGGAGAGGGGAGGAGAAGGGGAGGGCTATACCGTTGGAATCAATTCCAATGGTATAGCATTCCCTAGTCGCTCTCAAAAATAAAATAACAATCTATTTAAATTGAAACATAGTCTTACAGGGTTATTTTTATTTTCAGACCTGATTTGTTTATGCTAATATATCTTTGTAAAATATTTCATTTCATAATTTTTAATACTTTATTAAAATCACCGATAATACTGTACTTACTTCTAGAGCACCAAAGAATTCCTAGGCTGGTTCAGATCCCAACTTCTGTGATAAAACTTAATTCATTTTCCCGATGGTAACAACATCCATTGGCACCTATCTTCACTAGCAGTCTCAAAATTTTCCTTCACAGATTCAAACCGCCGAGGAAATGCTAGTAATAACCCTGACGGTTGCCCACCCCGGATAAATCGAGATGCAAACACTAATACAAAACTGCACATAGGAGACGCCCTATCAGTGGCAGTTTTGTTTGGAACCGCCACTGATAGGAATATCAGTGGCGGTTTTTCAGCTGAAACCAGTGGGAGGATCATCAGTGGCGGTTTTTATCCCGTACCGTCACAGATAATGGACTATCAGTGGCGGTTTGTAGTTAGAACCGCCACAAATACTTCGAGCACTATCAGTGGCGATTCTAACCACAAACAACCACTGATAGTCTATTATCTGTGGCGGTTCGGAATAAAAACCTCCACTGATACATAGGGACTATTTGTGGCGGTTCAAAGTAAAAACCGTCACTGATATTGGGCGTATTTGTGTTGGTTTTATGTTAGAACCGTCGCAGATACTTTTATCGGTGGCAGTTTTAGTTTAGAACCGTCACAATAATATTCCATATAAATACTAGTTGCTGCAGCACTCTACAGGAGCTCATGGTCATCTTCCTCCCCGAGAAAAAAGTAAAGTTCCAAGATTTGAGATTTTGTTTGCAAGGAATCTTGAGCTTTTACTTCCTATGATTGTTCCAAGGTGAGTAATTTGTTCTTCTCTCTTCATTTGTGGTGATGTAGTTGCAATTTAATGTTTAGATCTAGTTTATTTAAGATTGTCCTCTCTTCAATTGCAAAGCTTAGATTCAATTTTTTGTTATTTAACTAGCATTTTGTATATTAATTTATCTAGATAATGAATTTATTACCTTGCTCAATTAGATTAATTGTTGTCTACCTTTTTTAGATGAAAAATTATGGCAAGCATATATTAAATTTATTTAATTAAGATTGTTGGATATTAATAAACATTAAATTTAATTAATATGGTAGATAGGTGATCATGAAGTTGCCTTGCATTTTGAGATGATGAATTATCTAGCTCCTTGAGAGGATAAATTTAATTTTGGCTATGCATAGTACTTAAGATTTGTTTCTAATTACCATTAATTTTCTTACCGTTAGTGCGTGCATATACATCTTGCTCTCCATTAGTGACTATTGTTAGCTCACTTTTATCAGCGATGGTTTAATTAAGGTTCTACTCTCTTCAAATGCAAAGTTAATATTTAATTTGTTTTTATTAACCTAGCATTTTGTAGATTAATTTATATGTAGATGATGAATTTACTATCTTGCTCTATCAGTGGATATTGGATATTTATATGTAGGTTATTGGATAGTAACAAATATTAAATTTTAGTTAATATGGTAGATGAGTGATCATGATTGCTTTATCAGTGGATATTGGATTAATGATTTATGTAATTAAGATTATTGCATATTAATAATTGTTACATTAATTAATTGTAGATGGACCGGAGATGGATGTACAATGCGAACCGTTACAGCCGAGAATTTATGTAATCTACAACACTAGTAGTCTATTTATTCTCAAGCTAAAGATAACAATCACATTGAATTGATTCAACTCACAAATTAACTTAGCAATACGTCATTCCATAAACCACATTGTTACCTACTACATAGCACGGACATAAAATTTTCTAAACACCTTCATGAGTCACCTACTCTTGACAAACAGGATGCAACTCAACTTTTAAAGATAACCACAGCTCAAGAACAAGAACGAACACCGATAAGCAATTTCTCCTTTCCAGGCAAGGAAGAAAAACAAAACTCCAACAGAAATGTGACACTACGGAATGTCGTAATCTTATAAAATGTGAAATTTGAGGTCAAAACTTTACGTTATGCCTTTTAATCGCGTTTTCGGGCTGATTTCGAGAGTTTGGGCCTTTCCGGGGAAGTTTGGGCCCAAGGGGGATGAGTCGTGGGCTTTAGTGGAAGGGGTATGTGCCCATGAGGGGGGGAGACCAGGTTAAGGGGGCTTGGTGCGCCCCCTCCCTGCCCTAGCCGCCCCCCACAAGCCCCTCCCCCTCTCCCCGATCTAGCTGCCGCCCCCCATTGCCATGCGCCCCCTCCATCTTCCCCCTTGCACCACCACTTCTCCCCTCCCCTCTCCACCATCTTTGCTGCCCTAGGGGAGCCCCTCACCTCTCCATCCCGCTGTTTTCACCATTGGAGCGCTCCGCGAGGAGGAGATCTGGTGGATTTGGAGCGAGGAAGGAGATCGGGAGAACCGGGAGGAGATTCGCCGGTTCATCGTTCGTCGGGCGAAGGTATGGCTAGGGGTAGTCCTTGGGGATGGTCTAGGTGCTGTGCTAGAGGGTATTTGTATGCTTTTAGATTAAGAGGTGGTGCTGTGATTGGGTAGATTGGTTTAAATCTAGATGTTTCTTAATTCCCTGTTTCGGGGCAGATTGTGCAGTCGACCTAGGGTTTGCTTTTTCGCTATTTTAGAGTTGGAATTTGGTCATCTGCCTGTTGCAGAAGTTGTAGGTAACTTCAATACCTTTAATTGGACATAAAGAACGTCCCACTCCGCTCAGCCGTTTGAAAGTTATGCTCAATTTACCGAACGTGTTCAAATCTGTGACGTAGCTGGGACAGAACGTAGTGTTTTGTAGATTAGACAACTTTAGAATTCGAATCAGCTTTTCCCAATACTTAAAAAAAGTTAGGAAATTTCCCAAGCTTCGCGAAAATGTACTCGTTTAATCGATTCGGAGTCCTAGAACTAAAGTTATGATAGTTTGAAGTCTGCTATCCGGGCGGGACAGATTCTCTGTTTTTCGATTTTGGGAGTAGTTCGTGAAGTCGGGGTAGACGAGCTTTTGCGTAATATTTTGGGGGCACGTTTTGAGTGTGTGGTATGTATGTGCAGGTGGTGTGACCCCGGGAGTGCCCTCATCCTCTCGCCAATCCGTCGCCCGAGGTTAAGGCAAGTGTATTGTAATGGGTAGTGTAATGTATGTTGCTAATTGTGACTAGATGCAAATTGCTTACATGTTGTGATATCTTGCCATGATTAGTGCTTGCCAATGTTATAATGAAAATAGACTATTATGATGCTATGCCATGTTTAGTTCAGTTTGGTGCAAGTTGTTTATGTTTATGGCATATGTTGCATACATGGCATGAAAGCTGGCCCGGTCGGTGAGAATGTCATAACTAGTCCGGTAATGTCGGTGAGAAAGTTATGACTAATCAGGAGCGCCATGGTTGTAAGACCTACCTCGTGATTCCACCCACGTGGTGAGTGGAAGCGATGCGTAGGCACCCTCCATCTACGGGATGGAAGGGGAAGATGGTGCACGCCGACGGGTGTGCACTCAGCAATACCGGTATATGCTTCCAAGAGACATGTGCATTGCATTGCATACATGATGACGAAAATGAGTTGTGAACAATGTGCTTTGTCATGGCTATGATGTTGTGCATGAAATTATGATTTGATCATGACGTTAAAGTATGGTATGTATTGTTGTTGGTCTTGATTTAGTCTTTTTGACCTATTGCGGTATGCTTGCTGAGTGTTGAACTCATGCTTGTGTTTATGTTGTTTTTAGGTACCTTGAAATCGGCATGTGGAAAGGGGGCATTAGCTACACATCTTTACGTAGCTCCACACCTATAGGCAATTTTTATCAATTTGAGTCATGATTATAATAATAGTGCCATGAAATTCGGTGTATGGATTAAATCATGCGCTTGTGATCTTTATTTGCTTCGTATTAGTTTAAGGAGTGGTTGAACTTGATATTTGGTCTTATGTTGGTGCTATATCCATTATATTGTTGTTTTAGATGTCTTATGTTATGATAATACTTGCCCTGCTATGGCTTTTGCTTCAATTCATGATAAAACAAAGGAGATGCTACCAAAATTTTCGGTTTTAGCATTTGTGCCTTTGCTGTAATTTACTTTAATATGTGGTATTTAGATGTTGTTTAGTCTATGTTTGGTAGCATTCGGGCATACTAGATGCCGGGGTGTTACAGTTGGTATCAGAGCGGGCTTCATGTCCGTGGTGTATGAACTTAGTGAAATACCATAGGGTTAACTAAAATTTTGATGTGGGATAACCTATAAACATGGCTTAGGTTATACTTAAAACTTTGTCATAAGATAGCATCATAAAAAAAACTTGTGTAAGTGGAATAATTAATTTAAAATTTGACACACATGGATGCACAGTAGGAAAGGGTATGGGTATCTCTTCTTTACGCTTAAATGTTGTATTTAAGCTTTGATGTTGAATGCTTCATTTGATGATGCATGTTGCTATGTTTATGAGATAATTGACTGAATTGTTCTTGTTAACGTGATAAAGTGGGGTTGTGGTGCCGAAGGGTTTCGGTCACCTCTTTCTGTTCATAGTAAGGGTATGGTTTGACGGTGTGGCCGGTTAACGCCATCACCGAAGAATTATTAACCCCTATAGGAGAAGAGTGCTTATCCTTTCTGTCGTAGACCGAGTAGTTGGTTGGAGTTGATTAGAAAAGTTGATGGTGGATCCTTTTGGATTTCTTTTACCGTTTTGACGATCGGTTTGGTTGGTTTTCTTGGTTTTAGTTGATTGAAATCAAAAGAAAAGTGTTTGGTATTGGATTTTCGTGGATTGTTCTGTAGGTAGTTTGTGGTTTTGTCTTCCTCGGTTGAAGACGAAGAAGAAGAGTTGTGTGTTGCACGTCTTTTGGTCGCAATTTTTGTTTTGACACCTGGTTTTGTTGGTTATTGTGGTCTTGGGGAGGAAACTTATGTGGTGGTTGTTCTCCCTAACTAAGAAAAGTGTTGGAGTTTCCCCTTATGCAGACCTCGAGTTGGATGGAGTAAGTTTGAATCTCTATAGAAAAAGATTTAGTGAACATTTGATTTTCCCTGATGGATCCTTCTTCCTTCTTGGAAGTTGTAGGTCTTGCGATTTCTTGAAGAGTTTTGGCTATCAGAGTTGGAAATTTGAGAGTTGTGCTCTCCTGCATTTTTGTTGGAGTTTTGTTTTCTTCCTTGCCTGGAAAGGAGAAATTGTTTATCGGTGATCATTCTTGTTCTTGAGCTGTGGTGTATGGAATGACGTGTTGCTAAGTTAAATTGTGAGTTGAATCAATTCAATGTGATTATTATCTCTAGCTTGAGAATAAATAGACTAATAGTGTTGTAGTTTACTCTGTAGTGAGAATGATTAAATGGGTAATGTACATGCTTAGAATATGTTGCTTTGCTTTAAAAGTGCTTATGACCCTCGATAATGTTTAAAGTTTTAAACCCTGATGCATAGTTAGAATATTAAAATGATTTAAACTATTTATATTGTTATAGAAACCTTGTTGGTTGCTTAAAGATGTTCTAATTTAGACATGTTAGTAGAGAAATTTAATCATGCTGGCTTGTGACTTTAACTTGGAAGTTGATTAGAGTTGCTATTTATGTTGTTGCAAACCATTAGTACATTTGGAAGTATGCAGTTGTGTTCCTATAATGCTAGTATCGATGTCAATTGGGAAGATATAGGTTTTGTTGTTGCTGTAAGAGCATCGTGATGGTCTAACTTATTAAATTCATTTTAATAGTTGGAGTATGTTGAGTAGCAGCAACTTGTTATAACCTATATATGGGGTAGCTTAAAGCAATGTTGTTGTTTATGATTATGCCATTTATCGATAATGATGACTTAGAAGTGGTGTTAATTGTTTAGGTTAATCGTTGAAAAACCATCCTTAAAATGAAGGACATTGTAACATGCTGTGATGGAGTGAACCATGGATAATTAACATGATGTAGAATTTAATCCTTAATGAATGTATATCTTAGAATCATGTTTACGGATTTTGTCTTGTGGAGATAATATCTATTTATTGAAGTCATTGATTAATTGAATAAGTTGCGATTATCAAAAAGTTAATGTTTGGATGGTATAAAATTGAGAGGTTGATCATGCTAAAGTAATTGTTGAAGTATTATGTTTTAAATCCAGAATATGATGTTGCATGATGTGTTTGTCTGTGGGGGTCAGGATGAGGTAGTATTGGTTGGAGGTCTTTTTGATAAGCATCATAAACTTTATTTATACGTGTTGGGAAAGGTAATAAGAGAAAGAGTTTGTGATGTGGTTTTTGGTTGAACCTTGATGGTGCTTCTCAAGGAGTAAATAGTGATTATTGAAGTCTTTAATGGAAAGCGTAGTGGAATACTAGATATGGTTCTTTTTATGCTGAGCTTGTGTTTAAAAGCGTTTGTACTGGGTTGGTTGTTGGCTATTTTGGTTGAATGCCTTCGGTCACGGTATTTCTTGTATTGTGTTTCCGAGGTTCCCTAAAACTCGTACAGATTGGTGCCAATCTTCGGTTTTTGCTATTTTGTTTAGGGTGTGCTATGAGTATGGATTCACATCCAAAAGTTTTTGAGTGGATCGCGCTCCTTCGCGTTCACACGGAATGATCTTTGGAATAAATTTTAAAGGAAGCAGAATGTCTTAGTGGGTTGTGTTGGAGATTCTTGAGATTCAATTTGCATCTCCATTTGGCTAGAGTTGGAGTTATTTGAAAATGTGTGTGGTGTTTGAAAATGCTTCACAAGGTGGATTTTATGAATGGTTCATAAGTGATTTTGTTAGTGAAGTGTTCCCTTTTGAAATGAGTTTCTCTTTCTCTTTGAGAAAAATTTGTGGTGGTTGTGTGTGCAGATGTTTGACTTTGGAGTTGATGTTCTATTCCAAAATGTTGATTTTGGTTAGAATGCGAGGTTTTGCAAGGTTAGCTTTAAATGGATGGTGGGTTTTGACACAACGTGGTGTTTTGCTGTGTAACACCCCAAAATTTTGCTTTTCTTAAATTCATGTGTGATTTGGCACTTTGGTGAATTTTTGGAATTTTCTGGAATTTATTTGGATTTATTTGGAATTTATTTGAATTTATTCCATTTTGAAATAATTAAAGAATTTAATTTTGCAAATAAAATTTTGTTGGAAATATTTTATTTGAGTCCAAAATGTTCCAAAATATTTTCCAGAATTTTTCTGGAATTTTTCTGAGTATTTTGCTATTTTTAATGAATTAAATGAATTACTGGGAATTATTTTAAATATTAAATCGCTGGAAAATGCGAGTGGGTTTGTACTGTTCATCCGACCGAGCCTGAGTCAGACTCGAGTTCGAGTCCGACCGAACCGGACCGAGCCGTGGTTGAGTCGAACCCACTCGGCGAACCCAAACCGTCGGCCAGTTGGATCAAGATCCAGCGGCCACGATTGAGCCACGATCACGGACCGAGCCCGGCCGAGCGGCCCGGCTCGCCGAGTCCGACCGAACCCAAACTCACGCACCGTTGGATCTCGATCCAACGGCCGCGCGTGCCACGTAGCCTCAGTCCTCGCCGGACTCGCCGCCGGAAAGGTGTCTCGGTCTCCGTGCGTTTACCTGACGCCGAGGCCCTATTTAATCGCGCCGCCATGCGCCGTGACGCCGACTTCCGGCGCACCGTAGCCCTAGACGACATCGCTGAGCCGCCGCCTAGCCGCAATCGCCGCCGGAGTTGCCGTAGCGTTCGCCGTAGTTTTCGCCGATTGCCGCCATCTCCGCTGTCCTCCGCCGTTGAGGTCGATCTGGGCAGGAGGCCAAGCCGCGTCGGGAGGGACCTCTCACATCGCCGAACACGCCCGAAGCGCCGTTGCCGTGGTCGTCGTCCCCAACTCCGGCAAGCCAGCGCCGCCGTGGGCCATCGACGGACTTCAAGATCTCTCAGCCGTCGGATTTCCATCCAAGGGCCCAGATTTCGCCACGTCATCTCACGGTGAGATTTCGTCCAAAATCGAGATCCAATCTTGACCGTCCGATCTAGATCCAACGGTCCAGATCAACGCGTTCACCCCAAGCGCGTGAGTCCAGATCAATACGGGCCGTTGATTTTCAAATCAGCGGTCGAGATCTAGCCACGTGTCGCGGAGGCGGACCGTCGCGGTCGGCGAAGATCCACGCGTGGCGTGGCGTGTCTCGACACGCGGGCCAGCGTGTCAACGGGACAACCAAACCGCACCATGACGCCACGGCTGGCGTCATGGCGGGCCCGCATGTCGATGGCTGTCGACCAAGCGGCGACGTCGACAATGGCGTCACCGAGTGGTCCCACATGTCGATCCTCACGTGGAAGCCGTGGGCCGGGTCCACAGTAGACCAGCCGGCGTGGACCGAGTCCATGGACGGCTGGCGTCAGCCAGACCAATCGGTGCTGCCACGTGTCCTATTGGCGCCAATAAATGATTTTCCGAAAAGAAAATGATTTAATAAATCGGTTTAATAATTGATTTGAATTTCAAAACTTCAAACGCTTATAACTTTTGCGTTTCAACTCCGATTTGAGTGATTCAAATTTCTAAATTTGTATAAAATTGAGATCTACCTAAATATGAATTTTATTTAATTTTTGGACTAAAGTTTTTCTCTGCAAAATTATTTAATTGATTATTTAAACTTTAAATAATCATAACTTTTGCGTCTTAACTCCAGATTTGTGATTCTAGTTTCTAAAAACTCATAAAATTATGTTCTCTCTGTTTATGGATTTTATTTGGATGTTTGGACACTTTTGCCTATTGTTTATTCGTGTATTTGCTATTTGCACGCTTTACGAGTAGGCGTTGAAGTGCCTGGAAGGATTCGAAGGAGAAGTATTGACTCAGGATCCAACTCAAGACCAAGAACAAGTACTTTTTGAAGGCAAGTTGTGCTTTGACCATGTTGATCCTATTTGAAATCTATTTTGATTTAAACTATTGCATGCTAGTTCAATTAGAAAAATACTTTGTTTAAACATGGGGTTAGATAAATACCAATTTCTTTGTATGACACCTTGATTATTTAAGTATGTGCCATGACCCTTGTCACCCTAGTTGTGGATTACTAGTTGGACATTATTAAATCGCCAACATGGGTTTAGACCGTTGTAGTATCTGCTTAGACACGCTCGTGCTCATAACATGATTTTAGATAATCAAATGTTAATATTGACTTAATGATATATTGAACTTTGTGTCGGGACCCGAATTTGCAAATCCGGACCCTCTTTGTATTCAGCACTAGTCCAGAACGCAGCTAGTGCACACAGTCTTAACATCGGTATATATCACAATCATACCAAACGATACTATCAAAGTACTTTATTTAAATAATCAAAGGGTTACTCGACCTTATGGCCAAGTTACAAATATATGCCTCGCATAAGCGAAACTTATTAAAAGAGAAATAACAGCAGCGGAAAATCAAATAACCCGTGGCGCCATCCAAGATACCACAGGCAACCGATCGGGCTCGCATCCTAAGTAGGCGGGTCTTCTTGAAATCCTCCTCAGCGTGGCGTAATCTCCTCTTCAACTGGTATTGTGTTGAGGCAAGGGTGAGTACTTGGTACTCGACAAGTCATGCACAGAATGCAAGCTAATATACTATATGCATGGCTTGGTACAAAGGAATAGCTCAAGGTATATTTGCGATGCTTGACTTTTGACAAGTAATAAAAGTAGATTCGAAAGCAGTAGAAATAAGTAAAGCATAAATAACTTCTCAAGAAATTTAATAAACATTTTCCCCATCCTAAACCATATCTCCATCAACTTCATTACTAAACCAACCCAACTTTTCAAATCCAAGTTATTTTGAGAAAATCTAACCCTTATTTGTAATTCCGAGCATTGTCGATCACAGTGGACTCGGCTATTCAAATAGATTCTACACTCTGAGAGGTTATGCACTTTACCCACAAGATACTGATCAAACACCACAAAGGCGAGTTCAGTAACAAAGCCTTTCGGAAGCCTCAAACAACACAGGTGGTCCTCTCAGGTTCGTGCTCTACACCATCCCTTCCCTTAGCCAAGGCGAAGTATGGGACCAACACACCGTTAGATGGGTATCGGCCACGACCACGATCGCTCCCCGTACAATCACACAAGCGGTGTAATTGACACCACTGAGGCTCCACAAGTGAGTCCTTAGCGACTTAGTCAACTAGGGCCGTCCCATTCCGACCATGTGGTTGCAAGTATGACCAGTTCAAAGGCTTGCAAGGTTAAGTCCTTAGGGTGACCAGGCAAGACTACAGAAGAACCAAATCAACATCCCCAATGCCACAAGCTGGCCCACGATTACTCTTGCCACATGCCCGGCCGAAAGCGTTTATCAAACCCAGGTTGATTACCATGCACCACGTGCCATCAACATCACATGATACTTTTCCAAAACAGGTTCAATATATCATTAAGTCAATATTAGCATTTGATTATCCAAAATCATGTCATGAGCACGTGCTTGAGTCTAAGCGACATACTACAACGATCTAAACCCATGTTGGCAATTTAATAATGTCCAACTAGTAAACCACAACTAGGGTGACAAAGGGTCATGGCACATACTTAAGTAATCAAGGTGTCATATAGCAAATTGGTATTTATCTAACCCCATGTTTAATCAAAGTATCTTTCTACTTGAACTAGCATGCAATAGTTTAAATCAAAATAGATTTGAAATAGGATCAATATGGTCAAAGCACAACTTGCCTTCAAAAAGTACTTGCTCTTGGTCTTGAGTTGGATCCTGAGTCAACACTTCTCCCTCGAATCCTTAGGCACTTCAACGTCTACTCGTAAAGCGTGCAAATAGCAAATACACAAATAAACACTAGGCAAAAACATCCCAAAACTCCAAATAAAATCCATAAACAGAGAGAACATAATTTTCTGGATTTTTAGAAACTGGAATAAATCAAATTTGGAGTTAAAGCATAAAAGTTATGATTTATTAAAGTTTAAATAATCAATTAAATAATATTACAGAGAAAAACTTTAGTCCAAAAATTAAATAAAATTCATCTTTGAGTAGATCTTAATTTTATACAAATTTAGAAATTTGACTCACTCAATTCGGAGTTGAAGCGCAAAAGTTATAAGCGTTTGAAGTTTGAATCTAAATTTGAATCAATATTTCGAATTAATAAATCATTTTCTTTTGGAAATTAATTATTGCGTCGGCAAGGACACGTGGCAGCCTCGATTGGGCGGTGGCGTCGGTGGTCCATGGACTTGGTCCACGCTCGGCTCGGGTCCACCGTGGACTCGGTCCACGACTTCCACGTGAGGCCCGACATGTGGGCCCTCTCGGGTGGCGTCATCGGCCCGGCGTCGGCGAGGCTCGGCCGCAGTCTTCGGCAGGTGGGACCCACTGTGACGTCATGGGTGGCGTCGGCGCTTGGCGAGGTCGACCAGCGACATGCGGGCCCTCGACACGCGGGCCGCGTGTCGGCGTCTACCTGCTGCGCGTGGGCCAGCGGCGCGTCGGTCCAACTTCCCGACACGTGGCGCCAATCACGACCGTTGATTTGAAATTCAGCGGCGCGGATTAGATCCAGGGTTAACACGTTGAAACTACTCGTTGATCGTGGGCGTTCGATTTAGATCGGACGGTCGAGATCTAATCCTATAATCGCCTTTGCTACGGCCGCGTGGCGATTGTGAACCGTTGGATCTTGATCCAGCGGTCCAGATCTACTCGGGTTTATAACACGTGAACTCACCTCAACCGTCCGTCTGGATCGGCGGTCCACAGCTTCGCGAAGTCGGCGATGGCGCTGGCGAGGCCTGGGCACCGAGGCGGAGCGATGACCAAGGGCGCGGCGCTACGGGGCTTCTCGGCGAGATGAATCCTTCTTTGGAGTGCGTCTCGTCGCGGGGATCGGTCCCGAGCTCCTTCTCGGCGGAAGGCGGACGGCGACGACGGAAAAGCGGCGCAAACCTCGGCGGAGGAAGAGACAACTCCGGCGGCGATTGCGGCTCAACGGCGGCTTTCGGCGAGATGGCTCGGGAGCAGTGCGCAAGGATGAGGGCAACCTCGGGGGCGTCTCACGCTTTAAATAGCCTCGGCGTTCGTGCCCTGAGCGGAAACCTAATCCTACACGGGCGGCGCGCGGCGGCGAGTCCGACTTCGGTCTCGGCGAAGACGGCGACTCTCGGCCGTCCACGTGGCGCGATCAACGGCCACGATCGCCGCGGCGCGATCGGATCCGGGCGGATACGGCTCGAGCCGTCTGGCGGATCTCACCGTTGGATCTTGATCCAACGGTTGGGATTGATTAGGGTTAGGAGTGGGTTCGGTCGAATCACGTGGCTCGGTCGGACTCGAGTCGGACTCGGGTTCCGACTTCGGTCGGATGAAACGATACTTGACCGAGTTTGAATTTCCAGCGATTTAATATTAAAATAATTCCCGATAATTCATTTAATTCATTAAAAATAGCAAATGACTCGAGAAAAATTCAGAAAAATTCTGGAAAATACTTTGGATCATTTTGGACTCAAATAAAATATTTCCAACAAAATTTTATTTGCAAAATTAAATTCTTTAATTATTTCAAAATGGAATAAATTCAAATAAATTCCAAATAAATCCAAATAAATTCCAGAAAATTCCAAAAATTCACCAAAGTGCCAAATCACACATGAATTTAGGAAAAGTAAAATTTTGGGGTGTTACAAACCTCCCCCCCTTAATAGAATCTCGTCCCCGAGATTTAGGGCTTACTAAAGGAATAGGTTTGGAAATTCTTTCTTCAAATCCTCCTCGCGCTCCCAAGTCGCTTCGCTTTCTTCATGGTTGCTCCACTGAACTCTACAGAAACGGGTTGACTTGTTTCTAGTTTCTCGATCCATTGTGTCTAGAATCCTCACGGGATACTCCTTATAATTAAAATACTCTTGCAACTCAAATGACTCAGTAGTGCACATTCCTCGGGAACTCGGAGACACTTCTTCAAGCCCAGGACACATGGAATCGTCATGCACTCCTGCTAACTTTGTGGCAACTCCAGCTGATAAGCAACTTCGCCTCTGCGGCTCAAAATCTTAAATGGTCCAACATAACGGGGTGCGAGTTTCCCTTTGGCATGGAACCTCTTAACTCCCCTGAGAGGCGTAACTCTGAGGTATACAAAGTCTTCCGGTTCAAAACTCAAATCTCGGCGACGATTGTCAGCATAACTCTTACATCGAGATTGGGCTATCTTCAACCTTTCCCTAATCATGGCGATCTGCTCTTGACTTCTTGAAGAATATCAGGCCCAAAGACACGGCGCTCGCGGTCTCATTCCAATTCAATGGCGTCCCGAAGCGAAGTCGACCATACAAAGGCCTCAAAGGTGACATCGTAAACTAGCACGATAACTATTGTTATGGCTGAACTCTGATACGGTAAACTCCTATCCCAAGAGGTAGCATAAGCCAATGCACAAGCTCTCAACATATCCTCGAGAATCTGGTTGACTCTTTCGGTTTGTCCATCCGTGCGTGGATGATAAGGCATCTTGAAGTTCAAGCGGGTTCCCATGGCTTCATGCAACTTATTCCGAACCTGGAGGTAAATTGGGTACCTCTGTCCGATACAATCCTCTTTGGCACTCCGTGCAAGCAGACAATCGATCATGTATAATTACGCTAATTTATCTCAGAGTAAGTGGTCTTCACGGGGATAAAATGGGCTACTTTGGTCAAGCGATCCACTATAACCCATATGGAGTCATAACCTCCTTGAGTCTTGACAAACCGGTAATGAAATCCATTCCGATTTCCTCCCACTTCCACTCGAGTATTTTCAGCGGTTGTAGCAATCCTGCTGGTCTCACGATGCATTGCCTTGACTCTCGGCATCGTCGCACAATGCAACATGCTCGGCAACTTCACGTTTCATACTCGGCCACGAGAATCTCTCCTTGAGATCTGATACATCTTGGCGCTTCGAGGTGAATTGAATACTTGGAGTCATGGGCTTCTTCCAAAATCGATCGCTTTAACTCCTCCTTGTTAGGCACACAAATCCGACCCTTCATCCATAACGTGCCTGCTCATCCAATTTGAAGTCCTCTGCCTTGCCTTCCTCCTTGATGGACTTAATCCTGCGGATCTTGTCATCATCCTACTGTCCTTCTCGGATCTGGTCCTCTAAGGTAGGCTTTACTTCCAATGCGGCCAAGAATCCGCTAGGTACAACCTCAATCTTCATTTTACGCAAATCCTTACATAACTCATCACGGCTTGTGGCTAGCAACGTACTCACGGTATGGCTTTTCCGACTCGAGCATCGGCTACTCGTTGGCCTTCCGGGATGGTAATGGATTCCAACATTGTAGTCCTTGATCAACTCTATCCATCTCCTGCCTCATATTCAGATCCATTTGGGTGAATATGTACTTAAGGCTCTTATGATCCGTATACACTTCACATCTGTTTCCAATCGAGATAGTGGCGCCATATCTTCAAAGCATGCACTACGGCAGCTAACTCTAAGTCATGTATCGGATAATTTTCCTCATGCGGCCTCAAGCGCCTTGATGCATAGCGACAACCTTTCCATTCTGCATCGGCACATCCAAGTCCTTGGCGCGATGCGTCACAATAAACATCGAAGCTTTGAGCAACATCCGGTAGAACTAACACGGTCTTGGCGTCAATCGCTTCTTGACTCTGAAATCCTTTCTCACATCCTGGCGTCCATGCAAACTTCTTTTCCTTCTTGACAATTGCGTAAGAGGTTTCGCAATTGTCGAAAAGCCTTGATGAAACGGCGGTAGTATCTGCCATTCCAAGGAAACTCCGAATCTGGGTCACGATCTTGGTGCTCCCAATGTAACACCGCTTCTACTTTGCTTGGATCTCTGGCGACTCCTACTGCGGTCATTACATGTCCAAGAAACTCCACCTTGTCCTTCCAAAAATCACACTTGCTTTGAACTTGGCGAAAAGTTCTTTGTTCCCTCGGCTTTTCCAAAACTCGCCTTAAGTGTTCGGCATGTTCATCCTCTGTCTTGGAGTAGATTAGGATATCGTCTATGAACACGACGACAAACTTGTCCAAATATTCCATGAACACCTTATTCATCATATTCATGAAATAGGTGGCGCATTAAATCGACCCAAAGGACATATAGCGTGAACTCGTAATGTCCATATCTTGGCGAGAATGCAGTTTTGAATATCTTACGATCGGATCTTCAGCGATGGTATCGATCTCGAGATCAATCTTGGAGAAAACTCCGGCTCCTCTTAAGCGATCAAACAAATCATCAATCCTGGGTAGCGGATACTTATTCTTCACGGTGACTTCATTGAGTGCACGGTAGTCAATGCACATCCTGAAACTCCGTCCTTCTTCTTGACAAACAAAGCGGTGCTCCCCACGGTGGCGAACTTCGGTCGATAAATCCTTTCTCCATTAACTCTTCTATTTGTTTCTTCATTTCTACCAACTCCTCGGTGGACATCCGATAGGGTCTCTTTGCTATCGGTCTTGTATCGTACAAGCTCTATCACAAACTCTATGTCCCTGTTTGGCGGCATACCGAGGTAGATCTTCGGGAAAAACATCGGGGTACTCATTCACTCTTTGGGACATCCTCTATCTTGATTGCCTTGAATGCTGTTAACCATCAAGCTGTCCATCTCTAAGCTGCAGTGGCTTGAAATTCTACTTTCTTCCCACACGGGCTCTCAATCGAGATAGTCCTCAGTCCACAATCCAATACGGCCTTGTGCTTGGATAACCAATCCATTCCCAATATGACGTCTAAGGTCCGGGTCTCCAAAATTATAAGGTTTGCTAGGAATTCTATTCCACCTATTAGTATTCTCACCCGGAACATCCTACTTTCGTTCGGAGTTCGGAACCAGGGTTTGAACTAAAAGCATGCACTTAAGTCTTGCAATCCTTAAATCATTTCTAGTAGCAAAGCCTTGCGAAACAAGCGAATCTAAGCTCGAGTCAAACAAAGCTGTGCAGTCTTGAGTTAACAAGTAACTTACCCGATCTGACGTCAGTAGCATTTTGCGGTGCATCTGCGGTGACATGGTTGACCCGGCCTCTCACCACGGTGCAGGGTGTGGCTCTGATCTTTGGCGTCCTAGTGGGTGGTTCCTAGGTTGAAGCGGGAAGTCGCTCATTTGTCTTCTTTGGACAAGCTGTTGGCAAAGTGTCTGGCTCGTTGCGGTTATATGGCGCCTCCTTGTTCCTTCTTTGCACAGGAGTAAGCGTTTCTAGCGGGGCTGGGGTTTGGTAGTTTTGATTGACAGGTCTTGGTCTTTGAGGATGGTGTCCTTGTCGCACTCTGTGGTTGGAATCTGAAGAATTGATTTGGTGCAACTCTCAAGCGGCTATGCGTTCCACTGACGTGATCCTTCTTTGTTGCATCCTGCGCTTCTGTTCTCATCCGGTTCCTTGCGCTTGTCCTCAAGAATAAGCGCCTTATTCACCAATTCTTGGAAATCTGGAAAGGTGTGGGTGATCAACCCTACTTGCAATCTGAGTTAAGTCCCTTCATAAAACGAGGCTATGCGGATTTATCATCGCTACATCCTCAGTGCGTAGCGTGCTAGCCGTGTGAACTTGTTCGGGTAGTCGACCCTTTGGTGATTACCTTGCTTGATGCTCTGAACTCCTCCTTCTTAAGGTCCATGATTCCTTCAGGCACGTGATCTTGTCGGAATGCATTGTGAACTCTTCCCAAGTGATATCTTGAGGGTTCTCTGCGTGGCACGAAGTTCTCCCACCATTCGGCGGTATTGTTCCTTCCAGGTGATGAGAAGCGTGAAGTACCTTCTCATTCCCTATGCATTGTGCTATGTGTAGCTTCCTCTCAATTGATCTTAACCAATCATCGGCCTCCAATGGATTGGCATTCCCGAAGAAAGTGGGTGGGTGAGTTCTCATGAACTCTGGCAGTCTTGTGATTCTGGCGTGGCCCTTGATTAACTTGATTAGCGATGGCACGGCGGTGGCGTGCTGCATTTGTTGCATCATAGCATGCATCAAGCGAGTCTGAGCAGCAAGAAAGGCTCCAAAATTCTGCATATCAATCTGGCGGTCTTTGGTGCTCTATCATTGGGGTTTTATTTGGCGAGAACCACTCCCATTGCTTCCAAAGTTCCCACGGGTGTTCACCATCTGTCGATTTGCTCTAGGTTTAGAGATGAGAGGGAAACAAGAATAGACAAGTAGTATGGAACTTATGCGGGCGAAAGGGGTAATTTTAAGGTCCAACTTTATTATTATAACTTGGTATGGCTGCTTACAATGCCTAAGGGCCTTGCAACACATCTTGCACACTCGACAAACAAAGCAAATCCAAATCGAACTAACTCACGGAGTCCTAACGCCTAAAGGGTGACTCTTTATTCTATGACTCGACTCGGCGAAGGAGTCTCACTATAGAACCTATGCTCACTCATCAAGAAAACCTCCACGGCTGGAGTGCGGGTCTTTGCGGCATAGGCGCGAAAGCGATTGCCATGTCCAGCAAGCTGTGTCCTCTATGGTAGTCGAAGAAGCGGTGTCCTCATCGAGATCGACTCCTCCGGATCGGCTCGTGTAGCTCAATCTTGGCTCTGGAGTGCAGTTCGTACAAAGTCATCTCCAACTCGTCAATCCTTCGTAGAAGGTGTGCCACATACTCTTGAGCTTCCTGCCATCTGTTCTTCTCGTCGTGATCTCCTTGGCGGGCCTTCCGTAGCTCCTTGCTTGTATTATCTAGTACATCCTCTGGCGGCGACAAATCGTGCCAAGCGTATGGCATAGTGGCATCCTCATCCTGAATCTCCTTCGGGTCGAGAAGGTTATCGCTTGCTTGCGGATAGTATGAACACCGTACTCTCCAATTCTCGGCGCAGATCACGGGTAATGTGCCGCATTGCTCGTCGTGATACTTCTTGGATACCCATACGCATTGTAGATCTCTGGCGGTCTGATGTATCGAGCGATTGCACTGGCCCTTTTCCTAGCGGTACCTCAATCTTCACGTCACAAGCCTTGATCAATCCCGCTTGTCCGATCACTTCCACTTGGTATTGGGGCTTCTCAAAATCTCAGAGTGCAGCATATGCCAAAGTTCCGCGGCGTGACCAACTCCCGGATCAACGTGGTTGAACTCTTCCTCCATCTGTCACCAGAGTGCTTTACGTAAGAACTTCGGAATTTTTAAATTGTGACAAGGTAAGGGAAAATTTCAGCAAGAGACAAGAAAAGAGAGAAGGGGATAAGTCGAGATGTCATTTCTTGTCTTCACAAATTTTTAGATTTAGAAAATAGGTTTTATCCTCACTACGACCATTCTAGCTAGGGTTGAGCCTACTGGTCAAGTATGGCTCGATACCACCTCTGTCGGGACCCGAATTTGCAAATCCGGACCCTCTGTGTATTCGGCACTAGTCGAGGAGCAGCGCTAGTGCACACAGTCTTAACATCGGTATATATCACAATCATACCAAACGATACTATCAAAGTACTTTATTTAAATAATCAAAGGGTTACTCGACCTTATGGCCAAGTTACAAATATATGCCTGCAAGGCGAAACTTATTAAAAGAGAAATAACAGCGGCGGAAAATCAAATAACCGTGGCGCCATCCGGTATACCACAGGCAATGGCCGGGCTCGCATCCTAAGTAGACGGGTCTTCTTGGAAATCCTCCTCCGAACCGGGCGTAATCTCCTCTTCAACTGGTATTGTGTTGAGGCAAGGGTGAGTACTTGGTACTCGACAAGTCATGCACAGAATGCAAGCTAATATACTATATGCATGGCTTGGTACAAAGGAATAGCTCAAGGTATATTTGCGATGTGACTTTTGACAAGTAATAAAAGTAGATTCGAAAGCAGTAGAAATAAGTAAAGCATAAATAACTTCTCAAGAAATTTAATAAACATTTTCCCCATCCTAAACCATATCTCCATCAACTTCATTACTAAACCAACCCAACTTTTCAAATCCAAGTTATTTTCAGAAAATCTAACCCTTATTTGTAATTCCGAGCATTGTCGAAAGACAGTGGACTCGGCTATTCAAATAGATTCTACACTCTGCAGAGGTTATGCACTTTACCCACAAGATACAGTCAAACACCACAAAGGCGAGTTCCCGTAACAAAGCCTTTCGGAAGCCTCAAACAACATAGGTGGTCCTCTCCGGTTCGTGCTCTACACCATCCGTTCCCTTAGCCAAGGCGAAGTATGGGACCAACACACCGTTAGATGGGTATCTGGCCACAGCCACGATACGCTCCCCCGTACAATCACACAAACGGTGTAATTGACACCCTGAGGCTCCACAAGTGAGTCCTTAGCGACTTAGTCAACTAGGGCCGTCCCATTCCAGCCATGTGGTTGCAAGTATGACCCAGTTCAAAGGCTTGCAAGGTTAAGTCCTTAGGGTGACCAGGGCAAGACTACAGAAGAACCAAATCAACATCCCCAATGCCACAACCGGCCCACTGATTACTCTTGCCACATGCCCGGTCAGCTGTTTATCAAACCCAGTTGATTACCATGCACCACGTGCCATCAACATCACATGATACTTTTCCAAAAGCAGGTTCAATATATCATTAAGTCAATATTAGCATTTGATTATCCAAAATCATGTCATGAGCACGTAAGCGAGTCTAAGCGACATACTACAACGATCTAAACCCATGTTGGCAATTTAATAATGTCCAACTAGTAAACCACAACTAGGGTGACAAAGGGTCATGGCACATACTTAAGTAATCAAGGTGTCATATAGCAAATTGGTATTTATCTAACCCCCATGTTTAATCAAAGTATCTTTCTACTTGAACTAGCATGCAATAGTTTAAATCAAAATAGATTTCGAAATAGGATCAATATGGTCAAAGCACAACTTGCCTTCAAAAAGTACTTGCTCTTGGTCTTGAGTTGGATCTGAGTCAACACTTCTCCCTCGAATCCTTAGGCACTTCAACGTCTACTCGTAAAGCGTGCAAATAGCAAATACACAAATAAACACTAGGCAAAAACATCCCAAAACTCCAAATAAAATCCATAAACAGAGAGAACATAATTTTCTGGATTTTTAGAAACTGGAATAAATCAAATTTGGAGTTAAAGCATAAAAGTTATGATTTATTAAAGTTTAAATAATCAATTAAATAATATTACAGAGAAAAACTTTAGTCCAAAAATTAAATAAAATTCATATTTGAGTAGATCTTAATTTTATACAAATTTAGAAATTTGAATCACTCAAATCGGAGTTGAAGCATAAAAGTTATAAGCGTTTGAAGTTTGAATCTAAATTTGAATCAATATTTGAATTAATAAATCATTTTCTTTTTTGGAAATTAATTATTGCGTCGGCAGGACACGTGGCAGCCTCTCGATTGGGCGGTGGCGTCGGTAGTCCATGGACTTGGTCCACGCTCGGCTCGGAGTCCACCGTGGACTCGGTCCACGACTTCCACGTGAGGCCCGACATGTGGGCCCTCTCGGGTGGCGTCATCGGCCCGGCGTCGGCGGGCTCGACCACGGTCGGCGGCAGTGGGACCCACTGTGACGTCATGGGTGGCGTCGGCGCTGGCGGGTCAGCCACTAACATGCGGGCCCTCGACACGCGGGCCGGCGTGTCGGCGTCCTGCCTGCCAGCGTGGGGCGGCCCGACAGCGTCGGTCCAACTTCCCGACACGTGGCGCCAATCACGGCCGTTGATTTGAAATTCAGCGGCGCGGATTAGATCCGGGGTTAACACGTTGAAACTACTCGTTGATCATGGGCCGTTCGATTTAGATCGGACGGTCGGATCTAATCCTATAATCGCCTTTGCTACGACGCGTGGCGATTGTGAACCGTTGGATCTTGATCAGCGGTCGGATCTACTCGGGTTTATAACACGTGAACTCACCTCAACCGTCCGTCTGGATCGGCGGTCCCGCAGCTTCGCGGTCCGGCGATGGCGGCGAGGCACAGGCAGGAGGCGGAACGATGACCAAGGGCGCGGCGCTCACGGGGCTTCTCGGCGAGATGAATCCTTCTTTGGTGCATCTCGTCGCGGGGATCCAGATCTGAGCTCCTTCGGCGGAAGGCGACGGACGGCAGCGGAAAGCGGCGCAAACCTCGGCGGAGGAAGAGACAACTCCGGCGGCGATTGCGGCTCAACGGCGGCGGCTCGGCGAGATGGCTCGAGAGGCAGTGCGCAAGGATGAGGGCAACCTCGGGGCGTCTCACGCTTTAAATAGCCTCGGCGTTCGTGCCACTGAAGCGGAAACCTAATCCTACACGGCGGCGGGCGCGGCGGCGGAGTCGGCTTCGGTCTCGGCGAAGACGGCGACTCGGCCCGTCCACGTAAGCGCGATCAGCGGCCCACGATCGCCGCAGCGCGATCGGATCCGGGCGGATCTGGCTCGAGCCGTCTGGCGGATCTCGGCCGTTGGATCTTGATCCAACGGTTGGGATTGATTAGGGTTAGGAGTGGGTTCGGTCGAGTCACGTGGCTCGGTCGGACTCGAGTCCGACTTCGGGTTCGACTTCGATCGGATGAAACGATACTTGACCCGAGTTTGAATTTCCAGCGATTTAATATTAAAATAATTCCCAGTAATTCATTTAATTCATTAAAATAATTCCCAGTAATTCATTTAATTCATTAAAAATTCTGGAAAATACTTTGGATCATTTTGGACTCAAATAAAATATTTCCAACAAAATTTTATTTGCAAAATTAAATTCTTTAATTATTTCAAAATGGAATAAATTCAAATAAATTCCAAATAAATTCCAGAAAATTCCAAAAATTCACCAAAGTGCCAAATCACACATGAATTTAGGAAAAGTAAAATTTTGGGGTGTTACAATCTGTTTTGGAAAGGTATCATGTGATGTTGATGGCACGTGGTGCATGGTAATCAACTGGGGTTTGATACTTGATTTCGGCCAGGGGCATGTGGCAAAATGTCAGGTGGGCCAGTTGTGGCATTGGGAGTGTTGATTTGGTTCTTCGGGTAGTCTTGCCCTGGTCACCCTAAGGACTTAACCTTGCAAGCCTTTGAACTGGGTCTAACGTGCAACCACATGTCTGTAATGGGACGGACCTAGTTGACTAAGTTGCTAATAGCATTACTGTGGGACCTCGGGAGGTCAACTACACCCTTTGTGTAAGTTGTGCGGGGAGGCGTCTGGGGTGAGGCCAGGTACCCATCTAACGGTTGATTGGCCTAGACTTCGCCTTAGCGAAGGGAAGGGTTAGTCTTAATAGCAGGGAGGACCACTTGTATTGTTAGAAGTCTCAGAAAGACTTTATTCACGGGAACTTCGCCTTTGTGGTGTTTATTTGTATCTTGTGGGTAAAGTGCATAACCTCTGCAGAGTTTAGAATCTATTCGAATAGCCGTGTCCGCGGTATTGGACATCGCTCGGGAATTACTGATCAAGGGTTAGATTTTCTCAAAAATAACTTTGGTTTGAAAGGTTGAAATTTGGATTAATAATGAAGTTGATGGAAATGTGGATTAGGATGGGAAAAATGTTTACTCAAACTTCTTGAAAAGTTATTTATGCTTTACTTGTTTTTACCGTTTCGAATCTACTTATGCTACTTTTCAAATCTTTGTTTCTTGCAAATATACCTTGAGCTATTCCTTTGTACCAAGCCATGCATGTAGTATATTAGCTTTGCATTACGTGCATGACTTCTTTGAGTACCAAGTACTCACCCTTGCCACAATATAACACCGATTGAAGAGGGCTACATCGGCTTTGGAGGAGGAGCTCCAAGAGGATCCGTCTACTTAGGAAGCGAGCCCGATCGGTTGCTGTGGTATCTTGGATGGCGCCACGAGTTATTTGATTTTCATTGCTATTATTTTTCTCTGAATAAGTTTCGCCTTGCGAGGCATATATTTGTAACTTGACCATAAGGTCGAGTAACCAGTTTGACTATTTAAATAAAGTACTTATTTAGTATCGAGTGGTATGATTGTGATATTTACCGATGTTAAGACTGTGTGCACTAGCGTGTTCCTGGACTAGTGCTGAATACACAGAGGGTCCGGATTTGCAAATTCGGGGTCCCGACATGCTGTTAACGATGTGTCCGTCATAGTTATATGATTTAGCGCAATCATCGATGTTATTGGTGTTCATTCATGTGATACCGAGGAAGAAGTCTTTTGGTGAATGACTATTCGGTATTGTTGCTACATGATGAATGAATGGTGAAAAGGAAGCATGACATTGTTTATAGATGTTCAATGATGAAAGGGTCGATGAGCCAGGTCGGTGATAAAGTCATATATAGATATATGACTAATCCGGAGTGCTCTTGAAAAGTGTGCATTCATGTCACAAATCAAGATTTCTATTTCTTCTGGTATGAAAAGAAACAATGAAGAATTTCTGGTATGTTGGTTGTGGTGTAGGAGATTTGTGTTTCCTTTGCGTCTTGACTTAGGAAATTAAAATGAGTACTCCTTGGATGTTGCCAAATTCTTTCCAAAGTGGCTTTTAGCGCTTTTGGGGTTCAAGTTGTTGTGTGTGGATCAATTTAGGGTTCATGGTTTATGGTTGAGCTCACCCAATGCAAACCTTCTTGGAGAATCGGGTCGTTGATGCGTTCCACGGTAGGGTTGATTAAACTATTAGTGGACCACTTGGTGGTTGCAAGTAATTGCTTTATCTTTTCGAAGTGTATTGGATCTTTTTGTCGATGAACTAGGAGCGAGTTGTGTCAACCGAAGAAGATTGCTCGGTTGTTATTGATTTTGTGGGTTTTCAGAACCCTGGTCATAAAGTAGGCTTCTCCTTTCGGTGGTAGTGGTGTGGGTGTTGGTCTTGTTGTAAAAGATCAGGATGTAACCCCAATGGTTCAAGCAGTTAGTAATCTTAGAGTGTTGTGTCTCACTCGGTTTGCGTCGTCTTGAATACGATGAACCACAGTTGAGAGGTTGAGACGTGAATCACTTTTGTGCGTGGGAGCGGAATACGGATCTAGTAGTTGGTACCATGTCCTTCTGGAGAGTGGCTCTGGTAAAAGGGATCGGGCACTTTATTGCCAATGAATGCATGGGAATGAGGAGTGTGAGACCGTTTTATTTCGTGATCTGTTTGGGATTTTATCCTATCGCTTGGGTCATACTGAGGCCTTGTATGAGTGCCTTGTGTTTCAAAGTTGAGTAAGATTCTGGCAAGTTTGAATGTGAGTTATCTTTAGAGCCGTCAGTCTTCGAGCCTTAGCTCCTTGCTTTTGAGTGCTGGCTGGTGCAAATCGTAGGGGCTTCTAAGCGGGTTCTGAGGCGTGAACCATAGCTCCCTTCGATTTGGTTGATTGCGAAGTGGCGTGTATCGGATTCGGGGTCGAATCCTGTTGAAGGGGGGAAGAATGTGACACTACGGAATGTCGTAATCTTATAAAATGTGAAATTTGAGGTCAAAACTTTACGTTATGCCGTTTAATCGCGTTTTCGGGCCGATTTCGGGAGTTTGGGCCTTTCCGGGGAAGTTTGGGCCCAAGGGGGATGAGTCGTGGGCTTTAGTGGAAGGGGTATGGGCCCATGAGGGGGGAGACCAGGTTAAGGGGGCTTGGTGTGCCCCCTCCCTACCCTAGCCGCCCCCACACGCCCCTCCCCCCTTGTGGCGCCTCCCCCTCTCCCCGATCTAGCCGCCGCCGCCCCCCATTGCCGTGCGCCCCCTCCATCTTCCCCCTTGCACCACCACTTCTCCCCTCCCCTCTCCACCATCCTTGCTGCCCTAGGGGAGCCCCTCACCTTGCAATCCCGCTGTTTTCACCATTGGAGCGCTCCGCGACGAGGAGATCCGGTGGATTTGGAGCGAGGAAGGAGATCGAGAGAACCGGGAGGAGATTCGCCGGTTCATCGTTCGTCGGGCGAAGGTATGTCTAGGGGTAGTCCTTAGGGATGGTCTAAGTGCTGTGCTCGAGGGTATTTGGATGCTTTTAGATCAAGTGGTGGTGCTGTGATTGGGTAGACTGGTTTAAATCTAGACGTTTCTTAATTCCCTGTTTCGGGCATATTGTGCAGTCGACCTAGGGTTTGATTTTTCGCGATATTAGATTCGGAATTTGGTCATCCGCCTGTTGAATAAGTTGTAGGTAACTTCAATACCTTTAATTGGACATAAATAACGTCCAATTCCGCTCAGTCGTTTGAAAGTTATGCTCGATTTACTGAACGTGTTCAAATATGTGATGTAGCTGGGACAGAACGTAGTTTTTTGTAGATTAGACAACTTTAGATTTCGAATCAGCTTTTCCCAATACTTAGAAAAAGTTAGGAAATTTCCTAAGCTTCGCGAAGATGTACTCGTTTAATCGATTCGGAGTCCTATAACTAAAGTTATGATAGTTTGAAGTCTGCTATCCGGGCGGGACAGATTATCTGTTTTTCGATTTTCGGAGTAGTTCGTGAAGTCGGGGTAGACGAACTTTTGCATACAGTTTTGGGGGCACGTTTTGAGTGTGCGGTATGTATGTGCAGGTGGTGTGACCCCGGGAGTGCCCTCATCCGCTCGCCAATCCGTCGCCCGAGGTTAAGGCAAGTGTATTGTAATGGGTAGTGTAATGTATGTTGCTAATTGTGACTTGATGCAAATTGCTTACATGTTGTGATATCTTGCCATGATTAGCGCTTGCCAATGTTATGATGAAAATGGACTATTATGATGCTATGCCATGTTTAGTTCTGTTTGGTGAAGTTGTTTATGTTTATGGCATATGTTGCATACATGGCATGAAGCTGGCCCGGTCGGTGAGAACGTCATAACTAGTCCGGTAAGGTCGGTGAGAAAGTTATGTCTAATCCGGAGCGCCATGGTTGTAAGACCTACCTCGTGATTCCACCCACGTGGTGAGTGGAAGCGATGCGTAGGCACCCTCCATCTACGAGATGGAAGGGGGAAGAGGGTGCACGCCGACGGGTGTGCACTCAGCAATACCGGTATATGCTTCCAGGAGACATGTACATTGCATTGCATTGCATACATGATGATGAAAATGAGTTGTGAACAATGTGCTTTGTCATGGCTATGATGTTGTGGATGAAATTATGATTTGATCATGACGTTAAAGTATGGTATGTATTGTTGTTGGCCTTGATTTAGTCTTTATGACCTATTGCGATATGCTTGCTGAGTGTTGAACTCACGCTTGTGTTTATGTTGTTTTTAGGTACCTTGAAATCGGCATGTGGAAAGGGGGCATTAGCTACACATCTTCACGTAGCTCCACACATATATGCAATTTTTATCAATGTGAGTCATGATTATAATAATAGTGCCATGAAATTCGGTGTATGGATTAAATTGTGCGCTTGTGATCTTTATTTGCTTCGTATTAGTTTAAGGAGTGGTTGAACTTGATATTTGGTCTTATGTTGGTGCTATATCCATTATATTGCTGTTTTAGATGTCTTATGTTATGATAATACTTGCCCTGCTATGGCTTTTGCTTCAATTCATGATAAAACAAAGGAGATGTTGCCGAAATTTTCGGTTTTAGCATTTGTGCCTTTGCTGTAATTTACTTTAATTTGTGGTATTTAGATGTTGTTTAGTCTATGTTTGGTAGCATTCGGGCATACTAGATGCCGGGGTGTTACAGCAGGAGAGCTCAACTCTCAAATTTTCAACTCTGATAGCCAAAACTCTTCAAGAAATCTCAAGATCTACAACTTCCAAGAAGGAAGATGGATGCACCAGGAAAAACCAAATGTTGCACCAAATCTTTTTCGATAAAGATTCAAACTTAGCTCCACCCAACTTAAGGTCCGCACCAGGAGAAACTCCAACACTTTTCTTAGATTGGGAGAACAACAACCACATAAGTTTCCTCCTCAAGACAGTCCAAAATGACCAACAAAACCGGGTGTCAAAGCAAAAATAGCGACCAAAAGACGCGCAACACAAAACTCTTCTTCTTTGTCTTCACCCAAAGAAGACAAAACCATAAACCGCCAAAAGAACAATCAGCGAGTACTCAAAACCAAACACTTTTCCTTGGTTCCTAACCTACCAAATACCAAGAAAACCAACCAAAACCAACCATTAGAACGGTAAAGAAAATCCAAAAAGGTCTACCCCCAACCCTTCAATTTAACTCCAACCAACTTCCTGATTTACGACAGAAAAGACAAGCACTCTCCCCCACGGGAGCTTATTAGTCCTTCGGTGATGGCTCTAACCGGCCACACCGTCAGACCCCAACCTTACTATGATCAAAAGGTGACCGAAACCCTTCGGCACCAGTACCTTACTTAATCACAAATGTAGCAACTCAATCAATTCTTTCATACACATAGCAACATACATTATCAAATGGAGCATTCAACATCAGTGCTTAAATACAACATTTAAGCGTAAAGCAGCAATACCCATACCCTTTCCTACTGTGCATCCACGTGTGTCAAATTTTAAATTAATTATTCTACTTACACAAGTTTTAATGTTGCTATCCTATGGCAAAATTTTAAGTATAACCTAAGCCATGTTTCTAGGTTATTCCACATCACATTTTAGTTGACCCCATTGTATTTCACTAAGTTCAAGCACCACGGACCTGAAGCCCACTTTGATACCAACTGTAACACCCCGGCATCTAGTATGCCCTTGATGTCACCAAACATAAAAGGATTAGCAAATAAATACCACATTTAGTAACAAATTACAGCAAGGGCGTAAAAGCTTTAACCGAAATTTCAGCAGCATCTCCTTTGTTTTTCCATGGTTTGAAGCAACAGCAATAATATCACAAGCAATCACATAATGAATGACATCTAAATCAGCATTAACAGGAGGTATAGCAACCATTTATGTCCAGAATAATGAATTCAAACATTTCATGAACCAGAACGAAGTGAATTACTAAATCCAAGCACAAGTTATAGCATGAACCAAAATTAGCACATTAAAATAAACGACACAACTACGAATGGGAGTGTGTGTAGTTGATTAAATGAATGGATCTAAAAACAACATAAAACAACAAGCGTGAGTTCATCACTCAGCAAAGTGTATTGCAATGGAATAGAGCAACAACATTATTCAATAGCATCATTATTACATACCATAGCACATCATCATAAGCATCTCATAGTTCATCTTCATAAACATTTCATAATCATCCTCATATATGCAATGCAATGCAATGCACATGTCTCTTTCATTAGCACATACCAGTATTGCCGAGTTTAAGTCCAAAACAACGAATTCAACCACTTCATGAGTTATGACAAAGCTAATGACATAACCAAGCACACAATTAAGACAATAAACTTATTTTCGCAACTATGAATGGTAAAAGGATTGCTGTCTAAGTGATTGAAGTTTTGTGAAGGTGTGCCGCTAAGTCCCTTTCCCGCATGCCGGTTTCATGGTACCTAAAAACATCATAAAACACAAGCGTGAGTTCATCACTCAGCAAGTATATTGCAGTGGAACAAGGACACAGTTTTCAATACCATCATCACTACATCTCGTACTCAACATCATAATCATTTCATATTCACATTGTATACATCACCTTAACATCATCATGTATGCAATGCAATGCACATGTCTCCTCGAAGCACATACCGGTATTGCCGAGTGCACACCCGTCGGCGTGCACCCACTTTTCCCTTCCATCCCGTAGATGGAGGGTGCCTACTCTTACTGACTCGCTCCCATACACAACCATGGATGGGACTACGAGGTAGGTCTTTCATGTTCACTACGTGTGAACACAGAGGCCTGCATCAGAATGGCATGCCTATTCCATTATGAATGCACATATGACATGAACATGTATAAACTTGCATAAACATTTAATACAACAATTTCATAGCCAATATGTAACCATGTTCATCATATCATAAGAAAATATCAAGCATGACAAGTTAACACATCACGTAACCATATTGCACCTATGCAAGTCTAATAATCATCCAACACTCAAACCCATCCTAATACACTTGCCTTCAACCGTGAGCGACGGAGTGGCGAGAGGTTGAGGGCACTCCCGGGGTCACACCACCTGCACATAGGTACAACACACTCAAAACATGCCCACAAAATAGTACAAGAATGCTCATCTACCTCGACTTTGCAAACTACTCCCAAAATCCGACAACAGGGAATCTGTCCCGTCGGGACAGCGGGCTTCCAACTAGCATAACTTGAGTTCTAAGACTCCAAATAAAGTAAACGAGTACATTTTCTCAAATCTTAGGAAATTTCCTAGCTTTTTCTAAGTATTCACGAAGACTTAATCGGCCTCTAAAATTGTCTAATCTACAGATGAACACGATCTATCCCAATCACGTCACAGATTTGACAACATTCGGTAAAACAGTCATAACTTTCAAACGGCTGGACGGAATTTAACGTTCTTGAAGTCCAACTAAATATAATTTAATTACCTAAAACTTTCGTAACAGCCGGAACATCAAAAAATACCTCTAAAATTGCTAAAATTGAAACCCTAGGTCGGGGTGCAAATCTGCTCGAGGACAGAACGTGGGACAGCATTGCAAAAATCCTATTCTCTTCTAGGGATAGCACCTAAACATGGATCTAAGGCATGAAATCTTCCTTCTAACCAGCATCACAACCCTACCAAAGGATCTACCAATTCTTACCTCCCTCGAAGAACTGTTCGAACGACGAAACCTTCTCCTTCCGGTTCCCCGATCTCCTTCCTCACGCCAAATCCACCGGATCCTCTCGTTGCAAAGCTTCCCAACGGTGAGGGCAATGGATTGGAGGGGTGTGGCAGCAAGGTATGGGGGTGGATCTCTCCTAGAGCCGGCTAGGGGAGGTGGAGGAGGAAGGGGGAAGGGGTGGAGGCGCATGGGAGGGGTGGCGGCTAGGAGTGGGAGGGGAGGAGGTGGGGGGCTCACTAGGGTTAGGGGGCGCATGGGCAGGCTTTGTTGCCCCCACCCCCATCTTCCCCACATGGCCCAAGAGCCTCCCCCAACAGCTCAAATTGATCCCCCAAGGCCCAAACTCCCCCGGAAGGGCCCAAACACCCGGAAACAGCCCAGAAACATGATATACAGTCGTACCGTAATGCCAAAATCTATAAAGTCACATTCCATAATGTCACTTTCCATAATGTCACATCCTGTGATGTCACAAAATCTATAGAGCATTTGCTTTCAGTAAGCAAGCTTTGGGAGAAAAGGGTGTGCAGTAGTGGGCTATACTTCTGGTGATTCAGTGAGAAAAGGGATAGAAATGGGTTGAAGTATAGTATCACATGTTGTTATTCTAGTCTTGCGTACGGTGAACCATGTGTACAGAGGCTGAGTGTGGATAGTAGAATTATGCAGATGAGACAAAGAGGGAATTGGAGTTGGAGGTTGGTACTAGTTTCTCCTGAAAAGTATCGTCAGTTACGGGGGTCGTAGGCTTTAGAACCAAAGAAATATTAGTCCGAGGTACGTGGGACCATTTCTGATGGTGGCACAAATTGTCCTATCACTTGGAACTTCTAAGTCCATGAGTGGAGTGCGGGATGTGTTCCATGTTTCCATATTGAGAAAGTTTTTGCAGTATCCAAAAACATGAGATATCATTAGAGTCGTTGGTCATTGAGCAAGGTCTCACTTTGGAGTTTTGTCCTGTGTGAATTCTGGATGAGTCAAAGTGTTGAGTTATGAGACGTTGAAGTATGTTAAGGTGTGTTGACGCCGAAAAATGTAACAAAGGGTTAATCAGCACCGGCACACGCAAACACCAGGTTTAAGTTGGGTGCAGGCATGCTAGCCGATTTGGTCCTACAATCGGCAAGAAAAAGATGTAATCGACTGGCCTTTAAGCTAATATATTTTTCAATGATGATCTAATCTAAATAGCTATTCAAGCCGATTAGATGAAAGGTAACTGATAGACCTAAACAGTTTGATTGAGCTAATTAGATGAAAGGTAAAGGTAGATTTTTCTCAAAAAAAAAGGCAGTGTGCAATAAGATCAGGGAAAAAGCAAACCTGAGGGTTGTAAGTCGACAATGATCAAAATCGGTGATACACAACTTTATTGATCAATGTGAATTATAGAAGAAATATTACAAGTCTAAAAGCTAATTCCATGTCAACGAGAAAGTAAAAGTAGAGCAAGGATTGTTCGATAATGTTTTATGCTACCCATCGTCTTCTTTATAACGTCCAGGCCGATCGTATCCTTCTTAAACTCTTGATGTAATTCACATCAGCCATAACCTTTTAAGATAATATCCCCTTTGAACCGACATCGGTTTCAACTTAATTTCATCTTATATTTCTAAATAAACTTGCCAAATTAGTGACTCTAGCCAAATCGGTCATGCGCCAAATTCTGGTATCAACAATGTGCTTATTCTCATTAATCAGACTAAGAAGAGACCTAGGAATTGGAGTTTCACATGCACCAAAAATATCAAGAGTTGTTTATGTCGGGTATGTAATGTGGTTTATTTCCATGGTCAATTTTATGCTATTGTGTAGTTCAACAAGTGTGGAATTCGGGGTAGAATTCTGCTAAGGGGGTAGAATGTAATATTCCAAAAAGAAGAAGAAATTGGATCAGGCCGGGCAACGCCGAGCCAGCCTTGGAGTGCTCACCATGACCGAGCCAAAGTTCGAGGGAGGGGCACTATAGAAGAAAGAGAGGAGAGGGTGTACCTCGAAACCCTAGCTCCACTCCAAGCTACTAGCCCTAACCATCATGCTCGAGCCACGGTTCGACGCCGCTCCAGCCGCACCACAGGTCACCGCCATCTTATGGTCGCATGTCGAGCCGTGCCACCACCCGTGCTGTGTGCTGCAGGCCGCCGTCACCCCACCACACCGAGCTACCACCCCCAAACCCTTAACAGCGTGGTTGCCGAAGAAAGAGGTAGAGGGCGGCCGGGAAAGAAGACAGAGAGAGGAAGGAAAAAAAAGACAGAGGGAGGAAAATAAGAAAGAAAAAAGGAAAATAAGAAAGAAAAAAGGAAAAGAAGAAAAAAGAAGAAAAAGAAAAGAAGAAGAGAAGGAAAAAGGAAGAAGTAAAAGGGAATAAGAGGAGAAGACTTCATCGATGTGATGTTCTCATCCAATGAGCGGACCGAGAGGGAAACTTGAGGCATTGTCGTTTCTAACAGTTTTCCCAAATCTTATTAATGAAAAGACATGTGTACAACCATTTGCATGTTGATAATGAAAGTTGTCATTAACATTGAGAAATGTGAAAAATGACATAAATGAGCTATTAATTATTGTTTTGTTAATGTTTACTATTTTATTATGTACTTGTTAAGTCTTGAACTCACTTTTGCTGGCTTATTTATTGTTTTTAGATGAACACTAAAGACCGTATGAATGAGATGGAAGAATACCATCATCACTTAGTCCAAATTAATACTTTTAGTTCTTTTCGGTTTATACACTGTTTAACTAATTAAATCCCAATATCACACGCATGGCCAGTTGAACCACGCTACTATGGGCTGCGCGCCGTATCATCACACTACATCGAGATTAGCAATTTCGATCATAACCTTTGAAGATTAAGGAAATAAAGTAGAATATTTAGGCGCAATTTTGTCAATGTTAACCTATTTTATATATTGGGCATTATAAATCACATCTGCTTGATGACCTTTGTGTCATTTTCATTTCTGTAATCATGATAATAGAAGGCGACTGATGCCTGCCCTAGGGCAAGTAAAGATCCAACACGTCACGAAAGGAACAACGTTCGAAAACCATATATACCAATATGCCATAAGAGAGTAGTGATCATATCAGATGCACGTCATGAATTGAAGACCTCAAAGTGTTATTCCTTTTGGATAGAAGGGAAAAGCAACTAGCTACATGCAGCCGTAACATTCCTTCTTTGTGGCTTATAACTGGAGAATTCGTCAAACACAATAAATAATTAATATGGGCAGCAAAAGAAAAACTACTCCCTATATATTGTTGTTCAAACTTTATATGCAACTATATGCAACTCGAACATAGGCCAACTAGGCCTTATTAATGACCTTCACTAGATTATTGTTGTTCAAACTCTATATGCAACTCGAACAAAGGCCAACTAGGCCTTATTAATGACCTTCACTGGATCGGATTTTCTTGCCTACTTTCTGTATATTAATTGATGTTACGCAAGTGGAAACATATTCTATAAGTGAAAGTTGTTAACTGGTTCCTCCTGGTTAGGAAGTTGTTATTAACCAAATAGAGGTAGGAAATACATACACCTAAGAGTACAAAATGGACATATATACATATATATATATATATGTATATATATATATATGTATATATATATATATATATGTATATATATATATATGAAAATAGTTTCATACCTTTGGGAGTATGTACTCCGGCCTACTCTCAATATATTCTTTAAATGATGTTGTTATACTTCTTTATCCTTTTGAGTATACTTTAATACTGATTATAAGATACTTCAAAGTGAGTTCCATGAAAAATTTCATCAAAGTCCACACTTTCTAGTATAATTTGTTTATATACTCTTTTTACGTATAGAAAAGGGTATACAGCAAAAAAATAAAGGCTTCGATGAATTTTTTTTTTCAATAATATCGCGCTTCTAAAGCTTTAGAAGGGGTTCGTGGCACGAACCCCTTCTAAAGCGGCATGAACCGTTTCTAAAGACCCCCTTCAGAAGGGGTTCGTGTCACGAACCGCTTGTAGAAACCCAGTTTTAGAAATAATAAAAGGAATGTGTGCCCTATTCTATCAGAAAGCATGCGTGGGTGAGTTGGCTAGATGGATGAGGCGGGTCACGAGGATGGAGTGCTGGTCGTGGGTTCGAATCTCATTCCCACGATATTATTACCGCATTTTACCGCTTGGTGTCGCACCACCACAAGCGGTTCCTAGAACCGCTTGTGATACTCCTCGGGGTATCACTCGCGGTTGCTTAGAAGCGGTTTTACAACCGCTTCTAGAGCTAGTTTGCTTGTGAAGCGCGGTTCTGTAGTAGTGGTAGTATCTTAGAATTATTATTGGAGTATATTAAAAGTGATAAAAGAGTATAACACATTCATTTAAATGGCATACTGGGGGTGGGAGTACGTACTCTCAAGAGTACGAAAAAGGCTTCATACACATATATATACATACACACACACCAAAAAATGCATAGTGAACCATCAAAGACATCAAGGTTAAATTATTTCGTGCCTTCCCGCTACTGCACGTATAGCACTACTGTTCTAAAGGGGGCTTAATTGTGCGGTAAGATGTTCTTGTTTTTTAGGGATAATACATGGAGGACATACATACCACGACACAGCCCACTCATGCATGCCACACAGGCACACATATGCGGGTGCGTGCAGACTACACAAGCAAAGAATTCTGTAAAAGTTTGTTGGACCTGAATATATAAATTTAGAATCTCTATATATACTACACTAATCAAGAATCATGTTAGTACAAAATATAAAACATAGGTGAAATATCACTCCATACACATGAATAACTAAGAAATAGGCAAGTATTATTAATTATCAGTGTAATGACCTTAGGGTCAAAGTTTACAATTAATGGCCTTCGAGGCTAACAACTCAAATAAACTGTAATAGAAGGATCAGTATAATTAACTTCAGTTGTAGCCTATCTATATGCCATAGGCAATCAACTAGGATAGTGTGACCTAATTCCCGAAGATCATTGATATAGTTCTCTTAGACCAACACAATATTTGATGATGTTGTAGTACCTCAGCCCATTCACAATGCGGCCCATGTGAAGTTGTGATGGTGGGATTAGTCTTGTATTGCTTGTCTAAAGTGAGTTATGGTAACATATAATGCCTGTTGGGCTCAAAAGTAGAACCTACAAGTTAACCCTTTTACACAAAGCGAGGATGATAGTGTAAGTGGAGTGCTATGCATGCGCAGGTCCATTATGTGGGTGGGCTAGGTATTGAGCGGGTTTTATGCTAGGATGTTACATATGACTTCATCAACTAAGCAGTATTGTGAATATCAAGAGATGAGTACATGGAGTACGCAGCAAGTTGTTCACAGAATGCAATATATAGATACAAGGTTTGTTACAAAGGAATGGCTATAGTGGTTTGTTTTGCACAAAACAATAGTTGATATTGAAATACAACAAGTAGATCAAAATCATAAATTTGAGAAACAACATAACAAATAAATAATCAAGTAAATAGTTGTCACTTATCTCCTCTAGCTTAACAGATCAATTTTGTTTGATGAAAATCTAACCATTGTATGAAATCCATGTGTGTCTACGACTAAGGACATGCTATTTGAATAGTTTTAACTCTATTGAGGTGTAACTATACCTACATAATATGATCAACTTGTATAGAGAAGATCATAGCAAAGCTCTTCCAAAACTTTTCTCTAAAATTGACCCACATCAAGCATAACACCGTTAACCACACCCCCAATAAGTGAGTCATGGCCTAGCACTTAATGTTGGATTTGAGGACGGTACTCATCCATGATGTAACCCTAATAAGGGACTACACCCTCTAGCCCAATGCCCACAACCTTCTCTACGACGTGAAGTATAAATATTGAAACTTGGTAACTTACTAAGCTAGGTCTATCCTATACCAAGCATGTCGTTTGTACGATGTAGTTCAATTCATAGGCGCACGAAGTGAAGTCCTTAATTTGACCCAGGCAAGACTAAGATCTCGTGCAAATTGCACATTTCACAAGCACTCACCAGAGTATAAACCAGTTTTGTTTAACAAAGACTATTGACATTCCCCTGTCATGGTACAACAAATTTTGCAACAATGGCTATCCACCACAATTTCATATCTCATTAAGATTAACACAATTGACACTACTACAAAAAAGACCATCACAGACGGTTCAGACACATCATCACAGACGGTTTTCTGAACTATCTGTAAGCATGCGTTAGTGATAATAACAGCGCATCAAAGACAATTTTTGAACTGTCTATGAAACACCTATCACAGACTTTCAAGATGAACTATGGATGGAATTGGATTTTACCTTGGAATCCATCAACATTTGTTCTCACAGATGCGAGGAGGTACATAACTTTGCTGTTGGATATACCCTTAGAGCAATGTTCAATGTATGAATAGTCATGTGGCAATTCCTTATGCCTACCAGCAAGAACAGCCTAAGATTGTAGATATCATTTTTTGAAGCATGCTTTATGGTCACATTGTATTCATCCAACATAAAATACAATAGAAAATGTGGAAACATTTTTATCATACCGTTTGTTGCCTTTCATAGAATGAACATAAAAAAACATCACCGAAGCGAACATGAACAGCCGAATGGCCATCGTTTTCAGCCACCTCAGCAAATTTTAGTGCATGGACCTCAAAACAAATCAATTGGAAATGTACTTTACTTGTGGTTGGTCACAGTTTTTAGCATTTCATAGCATTTCTGAAGCTAACATTGTGCTCTTGAGGTATAAAGGCAACATGGTATTCGAAATCAAAGTGATAGTTGAACACCACATTGCCTTCATACCTCAAGAGCACAATGTCACCTTTAGAAATGCAATGAAACGGCAAAAACTGTGACTAACCAACAATACAGAACATGACCGATTGATTCGTATCGAGGTCCATTCGCCAAATTTCGCCGAGGGGGCTGAAAACAATGGCCATTCGGCTGTTCATGTTCACTTAAGTGTTGTAATGCTCATGTTGACATAGAAATTATGGTATACAACTAGCAACAATTCCTCAAGTAGATATAGAAATTTTTCTCAAATGTCAGGCTATCTTAATTAAAAGACCTCCTCGCCACTAGGGATAGGATCATAGACTAATTTGTGACAACCATACCAAAAAGATTTACAAGAAATAGATTTCTATAATTGACTATTACTTATAACCCAATCGATTGATTATCTTAGATCATATATATAGGAATCAAATTCAAGCAATGTCTATTGATCAACAATTATTGCCAACAATAGAAGGAATAGACAGAGAAATCAATGTAATCAGAAATGATAGAAAGCAAAATGAACATTTATATGAGCCATTAATCAAATTCAAGTAAGAAATGACCTATATAAATAGACAAGTATATAGTAGATTATGAAAGCTAAAAAGTGTTATCACAAATTATCTCTCTATAGTCGAATCTTCAAAGAACAAAGCCACTTTAGCATGCAAGGTCCCAAGACATTCAATTGTCTAGCCCCTTTGCAACCACAATTGATTAAAATGATAGAAGGTTGAGTATACTCACAGCACACCAACTAACTGTTAGTGCAAACAGTGTGTTTCGGAGATACAAAGCCACAATCACCGAGTGAGGCAATTCACCAAGTGGCTCAAGCTGTAACTGAAACTGCACAGAACCACATATTCATCTCTTAGCTGAAGGAGATGACTTCATTGAGCAAGAACAGCAGGCCTCGAGGACCACAACAGAGCCAATCCACCACATACCTCAAGCTATTAGCCCCTTCAATCAATACCTCGTATTGCATGCCTCTCAAAATGCCAACCGGTCAAAAATTTCCCACAAAATTCTAGCCCTGAGTGACACTCGCATGGATCGATCAATCTTGATGGATCGAGGTGTGGAACATAAAACAAGTCAAGGGCGGCGAAGGGAGACAAACCGATGCTTGTAGATGAGCACGCTAATAACGAGCTTGTAGGCGGCCTCGACCGTGATGAAGAGGTTGTCATAGTCCAGGACGATGAAGCGGATGAAGATGAGCACGACCATGGCCGTGAGCACAGCGAGTAAGGCCTTCACCTTGGACAAGGGTGAGTGCTCGAGCGATTGTTTGGGGCGATGGCTCAAGCACAAGCGAGGTAGAGGGGTGACATAGGTAAGGGCGAGGTGAGGGGGTGGCATGGGCAAGGGGGTGGTGGAGGTGGTGGCAAAGCTGCAGGGGAGGCAGAGACCTAGGGCGGCTGTGAGGAAGGCTACACGTAGGTGGAAAGGGGAGGACGACATACCCTTTTATATTGGTAGAGAAGTGTTATTACAGATGGTTTTCTTAAAAATGGTCTGTGATATATAGTCATATCAAAGACATTTCATGGTACGAATGTAACACCCCGGCATCCCATGTGCCCTAAATGTTACGCCCTCCACAGCAATCAACACGAAACACTAGGAAATTTTACCATAACAAGATAACATACTAGTAGGTTTCCAAATTTAACTAAAGAAAAATTCGGCAGTACCTTCCCTAAAACTAGGACATCCACTCAGCAGGCAAAAGACAATAATTCAATATGACAACATACATAAGCCATTCATGACAACCAACTAGTAAGCATAATCATCTAAGCATATGTCATGGAAGAGCGAGGTACCCAAAAAGGCAGCCACGATGCATAATAAGAGGAACTACAAATATACACAGAACACAACCAAAGGTTCAGGGATTTAAAACAACATACCACCAATCTACTTACAATCTAACTATTGAAAATCAAGTTCTCTAAAACTACCACCACATCCAAAAGCGAGATGTTGCAACTATTTCAACTACATGAAGTCATTGTGAGTGAAGAGTGCTAGCCCGACCCCCAAAATACCACCCTGGAGGTACCTAAAATAAAAACATCAAAGCACAAGCGTGAATTCATCACTCAGCAAAGTGTAATGCGATAAGAGAACAAGACATAAACAGGTATTAAGCATACATACACAAGTCTTTTAACCATTCACAGAAAAGAATACATTAAAAACCTGAATTTTCATTTCTTCCTCCATATCATGGATGTAAATGCTCATGAATGCACCTTCTTTAGCTCATACCGGTATTGCCGAGTGCACACCCGTCGGTGTGCACCCTCTCATTCTCTTCCATCCCGTGGAGAGGCCTACTCTTACTGTCTCACTCCCATATATCCGTGTGTATGGGACTACGAGGTAGGACTTTCGTGTTCACTACGTGTGAACACAGAGGCCCTCATCAGCATGGGTCGCCTCTTCCATTATGAATACAAATATGCAATTGACATGAATACATTTGCAAACTTCATTCAGTTGCTCCACTTTCATGGTCATATCCAAATATAAAATCATCAACTAATTCTCATTATCCATATATGATCCTTCATACTAGCCTAAAGAAAATCATAAATAAAACGATGGCAACACATCACATAATTTCTATAAAACGATTTAAATCACAACAATGAGCAATCATTTAGTTACCACGCAACATTAGACACACTACACTTGCCTTCAACCGTGAGGAGTGGGGTGGCGGGAACAAGAAGCCACTCCCAAAGCTACTCCACCTGCAAAATCACATTTGCGCAACATTCACAAGGACTATGTAGATTACAACATCACAATGCACATCTACTCCCTAATCCAAAACATCCCCAAAATTCTAACTAAAGGAAATCTGGACAGCACTTACTAAAAAGGGCATAACTTCCAATTGGCTAAACCAAATTTTGAGTTCTTGTGCTCAAAATGACTACAAGATGATAACCCACAATTTATTCTACAGCAAAAAATTCATGAGATAGGTCTAAAGTCCTCAAACCGCAACCTAAATCTAACCTTAACTTTCGGAACATCATGCATACTCATATTTCAGGACAGCAAAATCAAAAAATCATAACTTTTGATTCTTGAACCCAAATCATACAAAAAAATACATTTTCTTAATCTAAAAAAAATTCCTAGCTTTCTCTAGGCAAATGTAAAGTCTAATTCGAGTTGCATCCAACCCTAAATAGCAGTTGAACATTTTGGGTACCAACATAACCACATTCTGGACAGCCCACACTAAAAAGGACATAACTTTTGATTGGTTGAATGAATTTTAGTGTTCTTGTGCTTCAATTAAAGGGGAAAGGATAAGCTATAACTTATTCTGCATCCAAAGATCCAAGGGATGAAGCTAACTGCCTCAAATCACCGCTACAAGAACAGCCATTCCATCTACTGGAAAATAGCACAAGTTCCCTCCAAATCTAGAGCTAGTTTCCCTCCAAAATTCCAAACCTAAGAACCCTAGAACCCATCCAACCAGCCAAGGACTCCCCAAAGAGCAGCAAACATACCTCCATGGCCTAGCTCCACACCTAGAAGAGGGAGCAAGGGGGGCTGCTCAGCCGACTGCAAGGAGGAGGAAAGGGGCATCGGTTGGGCGGCGCGCTGGCCAGGGGCGTCGAGCCAGAGAGAGCAGGGCTGCCTACTACTTGGAGTGGAGGAGATCCAAAGGGAGGGGCTCCCACATGATGGAGGAGAAGAATGGAGGGGGGTGGGCGCCGGTTGGAGAGGAAAAGGAGGGGAGTAGGTGGCAGGGTGGGGAAAAGAAGTAGGTGTGATAAAAAAATATGTGACTCTCGTCCCACAACTAAAGTCTGAACTCAGCAGATCACAGGCGGTCCACCACACCCCCAGACCAGAAATTCCAAAACTTGGAACAAAGTTACACGATGTTACATTCTCCTCCCCTTTAAGGAATTCGACCTTGAATTCCCCGAACAATAACTAATCGAGAAGAACAGACCAAGAATTTAAATCACGAAACTAACCTGATAGGAACAACTCTAGAAATTTCTCACGCATGTGAGACTACAGCTCCCAAGTTGCTTCCCGCTCGGCTTGATGTGACCATAGCACTTTGACAAACTTCAGCGTCTTATTTTTCAATACTCGCTCTGATTCTCCCAGAATCTACACCGGTTGAGACTCGAAGGTGAGATCCTAATTAATCACCAACGACTCAAGCGAAACAACCAGATCTGGGTCATTCAGGTACTTTCTCAACATGGATACATGGAAGACATTATGCACTCCTTGCATTGATTCGGGAAGCCCAATTGATAGGCCACCTTTCCGACTCTGGCCACTATGGGGAATGGTCCCACGAACCGCGGGCTAAGCTTCACTTTAGGACCAAACCGAACCACACACTTCATGGGAGACACCCTCAATAGCATGTTGTCCCCCACCTCAAACTCTAATTCTCGCCTCCTAACATCAGCATTACTTTTCTGTCTACTCTGAGCTGTAAGGAGGTTCTGCCTCACCTCCGCCACTCGTTCAATAGTCTGCTGAACCCAATCTGGACCATGCATTGATCTTTCCCCTACTACATCCCAGCATAGGGGTGAGCGGCACTTATGCCCATACAACACTTCATAAGGAGCAGCTCGAATGCTTGCATGATAGATGTTATTATAAGCAAACTTAGCAAGGGCCAAATGATCTTCCCAACTACCCTTCCACGCCAAGACGCAGAATCTAAGCATATCGTCCATAGTTTGAATGGTACGCTCAGATTGTGCATCTGTTTTTGGATGGAAGGCAGTGCTAAGGCGAAGTTGTGTGCCGAGAGCACTCTGCAAGCTTTCCCAAAACTTGGAGATAAACTTGCATCATGATCAGAAATAATTGTCTTGGGCACACCATGAAGTCTCACTATCTCCCGCACATAAATAGGAGCCAACTCGCCGCTAAGTTTGTTGTGCAAATGGGAATAAAGTGAGCAGACTTGCTGAGATGGTCCACAATAACCCAAATAGCATCCTTTCCTCATCGAGTACGAGGTAGGCCAGCCACAAAGTCCATGGATATGTCATCCCAAGGACAAACAGGAATCTCCAAAGGTTGAAGAAACCCAGCGGGTCGTTTATGTTCAGCCTTCACCTTCTGACAAATCCCACAAGCTGCTACCAACTGAGCAATGTCAACCCTCATTCTCTTCCACCAGAAGTTCCTTTTCAAATCTCGATACATTTTAGTCTCACCTGGTGAACTGTATACGGGGTACGATGAGCCTCCTTTAGGATGTCATCCTTGACTTGAGACTTTTGGGGTACACAAAGGCGGCCCTTAAACCGCAACGCACCCACTTCATCCATGCAGAAATCCCCAGTTTTTCCCTCAATAATGTGCTTTTTCACCTGTTGAAGTAACCGATCATTCTGTTGTGCCTCATGCACATGCTCAGGAATCACTAACTCCAAGATCAATTGAGTTTCAGCTTGCATGGTGCCCGCAAAGCAATACGAGACTCCCATATGATCAAAATCAGCAATGAGACAATCAAGAGCAGGAGGCGATGCTTTGCAGCTAAGAGCATTCGCCACTACATTGGCCTTGCCCGGATGATACTGAATTGTAAGATCATAATCTTTTATCAATTCCAACCACCTTCTTTGCCTCAAATTCAAATCTTTCTAAGTGAAGATATACTTGAGACTCTTGTGATCAGTGAAGATATCACAAGATTTGCCAAACAAGTAATGCCTCCAAATTTTCAAGGCAAAGACCACTGCGGCCAGCTCGAGATCATGAGTTGGGTAGTTCTGTTCATGCTTTTTCAGCTGTCTTGATGCATAAGCAATGACTTTGCCCCCTTGCTTAAGCACACAGCCAAGGGCCAATGAGAAGCATCAGAATAAATGGCGAAGCACTCTCCCAGCTCAGGAAGGGTGAGGACAGGAGCAGACACCAGCTTTTCCTTCAAGGTGCAGAAACTATGCTCACAATTAGCAGTCAATTGGAATTTTACCCCCTTTCGAGTCAACTGAGAAAGTGGTTTGGCAATAAGGGAGAAGGCTTGAACAAAACACCGGTAGTAACCAGCCAACCCAAGGAAACTGCGCACTTCTTTGACATTAGAAGGTCTCTCCCAGTCCACCACTACAAAGATTTTTGTAGGATCAACAGAAATGCCTTCTTGGTTGATGGTATGACCAAGAAAACCCACTTCTGAAATCCAAAACTCACACTTCCTTAGCTTGGCAAAGAATTGATTCTCCTAAACATGCAAAGCACAAGCCTCAAATGATGAGCATGGTCCTCCTTTAACTTGGAATAACTTAGTATATCGTCGATGAACACTACCATGAAATCATCAAGATACTCATGTAGCAAGCTGTTCATCATTTCCATAAAAATAGCAGGGGCATTGGTTAGTCCAAAAGACATAACCTTGAATTCATAATGTCCATACCTAGTGGAGAAAGCTATCTTCTCAATTTCTTGTTCCCTCACACGGATTTGATTATAACCCGATTGAAGATCAATCTTAGAGAACAACTTTGCTCCCTTTAATTGATCAAACAAGTCTTCAATGCGAGGTAGAGAGTACTTGTTCTTGTGGTCACCAAATTAAGAGCGCAATAGTCAATACACATGTGCCAACCCTCATCATTCTTGGAAACAAAAAGGACAGGTGCTTCCCAAGGTGACACACTACGCTGGATCAACCCCTTGGATAACAGATCATCCAATTGTTTCTTCAACTCATCCTGGAAAGGACGAGCCAAGCGGTAAGGAGACAAAGACATAGTTCGAGTGCCCGGAACAAGATCAATCCAAAATTCCACATCCCTCTCTGGTGGCAAACCGAGCAACTCATCCGGGAATACATCATCGAATTCCTTCACCACAGGAATCTCCTCAATGATTACGGAAGTACTTGGCTTTTCTAAGATGGCCAACAGTACCCCTGATTTCAACATACGACGACCAGGGAATAAACTGATCAGCACAAAGAGAGTTGGAAGATACACCACCCTGGAAGACCAATTCCACTCCCGAAGGAGCCTGCAAAGTAACTATCTTCCAGTAACAACATATTTTGATGTGGTACTGGTGTAGCCAATCCATACCCAAGATGACATCAAAAGAGGCTAATTGAATAACCATCAGGTTAGCAATGAAATTCTCATCATCAATGGTAATTGTGCAACCCGGGTATACCATAGAACCCGAAATAAGTCCACCTGGAGAAGTAACTACCACAGACTTCACAATACACTGGATCCCCAACTTAGCCCTTCTAGCAAACTCAATCGAAACAAAGGAATAGGATGCTCCCGAATCAAAGAGAACAAAAGCATCAGTTGCATCCACAAGTAAGATATAGGTTACCATATCTGGACGCCCAACTGACTCAGCTATCTATAGGGCGTAAATTCCTGGTGGCGCCGGGGCGGCGGGAGCCCCGACACCCTGCTGGGGTGGCACCGAGACTAGAGGTGGTGCAGCCACTAGAGGAGGAGCCGATGGCTGAGAATCCCAGAAAGCTGCAGGTGGTGCCCACACTGATGGCTGCAGAAGAACAAGAGCTATAGCCAACATCTGGACTGACCCCCTGGACGAGGCGGTCTGAGCCGGAGTGGATGGTACCGGCTCCCACCTGATGATCCTATTGGGATTCGATCGGCACACTCGCCCCATGTGGCTGGAATGGCCACAATGATGACATTCTCCTACCTACTCACACTTCGCAGCGCGATGCCCACCACCGCACTTAAAGCACATCATGTGTTGCCTCGGGACAGGGCGGGAGGCCAACTATGGGGAGGATGATGAAAACGGTCGAGGCTGCTTTGCCTTGGCTCCCAAGGAGGAACTCTGCCCCCCATTGAACTTCTTGAAAGTAGGTTGCTGAAAAGACCCACCTCCACCACCAAAACTCCTTTTCTGGCCACCACTAGCAGCCACAGGAGCTCCCGAACCACCAGAGATGAGCTTATCTTTGGAAAGCTCCAACTCAAGCTCCATGCCCTTGGCCTGCTCCACCACAAAGGCGAAGTCATGGGGAATAGTGGCCCCCTGACAACACTAAACTCCTGATTGAGGCCTCGACGGAACCTTTGAGCTTTCTCACGATCACTAGATGCCACAGCTGCTACGAAGCGGACAATGTTGTTGAACTCCACCCCATACTCAGTCACCGACTTCTTCCCTTGGGAGACGGTAGTCAAGGAAGACTACATCCTCTCCAAGGACTCTGGTAATATTTGGCTAGGAAGTGCTCAATGAAGTCCTCCCAAGTGACTGGTCCCTGTGTAGGAGGCCACAAATCGAGCCTTCTAGAGGGAAGTCAACTTCAAAACTCCAAATTGCCTCTCCATGTAATGCAACTAGTCTGCTGACTAGACTGGCGTACCCGTACCATCGAAGGTGTCGAGTCGGAGAGTCAACCACTCCTGCAGACCCATCCTAGCATCCGGCACCTCTGGGGCAACTGTGGGAGCTACTGCTGGTGGAGGCACAGTAGCAGGAGCTACCTGAACCTGCTGGTGCAGCTCCTAAACTTCCCTTTGCAGTGCGAGTAGCAAAGCTGCAGTTGCGGCATCTACCCCTGCTCCATCATGCCCAACTGGGGCACTATGGTGGACTAAATGATGGGCATTGAGTGAGCCACTCCCCTCGGCGACCGACTCAGCGTCCACCTGAGATGGGTGACTCCCAACTTGGCTGCGGCCACCACGGCCACCGCGACCATGCCCTCTACCCCTCAGCATAGCTACAACAACCACACAACAAAACATCAACTGAAGCCTTAAAACAGCAATAACAACATACTAGCATTTTCATCTCTCAATATCATAAAGCAAATAGAACATTAAAGCGCAATGTAATGCATTACCATACACTCCAATTGTGCTTCAAGGTGTGTCAAGTTTTTAATTAATTAGTCAACCTATGTTAGGTTTTAAAGTTATTTACCTACAACAAAATTTTAGAGAGTATATACCTAAGCCATGTTTCTAACTTCCCAAGTCAAGTTTTAGTTTACTCTAGAGTAATTTACTAGTTTCATAAACCACGGACCTAAAGCCCGCTCTGATACCAACTGTAACACCTTGGCACCCCATGTGCCCTGAATGTTACACCCTCAGTAGCAATCAACACAAAACACTAGGAAATTTTAACATAACAAGCTAACATACTAGTATGTTGCCGAATTTAACTAAAGAAAAATTTGGCAGCACCTACCCTAAAACTAGGACATCCACTCAGCAGGCAAAAGACAATCATTCAATATGACAACATACATAAGCCATTCATGATAACCAACTAGTAAGCATAATCAACTAAGCATATGTCATGGAAGAGCGAGGTACCCAAAAAGGCAGCCACGGTGCACAATAAGATGAACTAGTAAGCATAATCAACTAAGCATTCATGATAACCAACTAGTAAGCATAATCAACTAAGCATATGTCATGGAAGAGCGAGGTACCCAAAAAGGTAGCCACGATGCACAATAAGAGGAACTACAAATATAGACACAACACAACCAAAGGTTGAGGGATTTAAAACAACATACCACCAATCTACTTACAATCTAACTATTCAAAAGCAAGTTCTCTAAAACTACCACCACATCCAAAAGCGAGATGTTGCAACTATTTCAACTACATGAAGTCAATGTGAGTGAAGAGTGCTAGCCCGACTACCAAAATGCCGCCCTAGAGGTACCTAAAATAAAAACATCAAAGCACAAGCGTGAGTTCATTACTTAGCAAAGTGTAATGCGATAAGAGAACAAGACATAAATAGGTATTAAGCATACATACACAAGTCTTTTAACCATTCACGGAAAACAGTACATTAAAAAAACGTATTTGCATTTCTTCCTCCATATGATGCACATAAATGCTCATGAATACACCTTCTTTAGCTCATACCGGTATTGCCAAGTGCACACCCGTCGGTGTGCACACTCTTATTCCCTTCCATCCCGTGGAAGGGCATACTCTTACTGTCTTGCTCTCATACATCCGTGTGTATGGGACTACGAGATAGGACTTTCGTGTTCACTACGTGTGAATACAGAGGCCCGCATCAGCATGGGTCGCCTCTTCCATTATGAATGCAAATATGCAATTGATATGAATACATTTGCAAACTTCATTTATTTTCACCACTTGCATAGCCATAACCAAATATAAAAGCATCAACTAATTCTCATTATCCATATATGATCCTTCATACTAGCCTAAGCAAAATCATAAATAAAATGGTAACAACACATCCTATAATTTCTATAAAATGGTTTAAATCACATCAATGAGCAATATTTTTGCTACACTTGCCTTCAACCACGAGTGGGGTGGTGGGAAGAAGAAACCACTCCCGAAGCTACTCCACCCACAAAATCACATTTGTGCACTCATTCACAAGGACTATGTAGACCACAAATTCACAATGCATGTCTACTCCGTAATCCAAAACAATCCCAAAATCCTAACTAAAGGAAATCTGGACAACACTTACTAAAAGGGCATAACTTCCAAATAGCTAAACCAAATTTTGAGTAATTGTGCTCACAATGACCACAAGACGATAACCCACAATTTATTCTACAGCCAAAAATTCATGAGATAGGTCTAAAGTCCTCAAACCGCACCCTAAATCTCAGCTTAACTTTTTGAACTTCCTGCATACTCACATTTCGGGACAGCAACTTCAAAATATCATAACTTTTGATTCTTGAACCCAAATCATGCAAACAAATACATTTTCTTAATCTAGTCATAAATAGCAGTTGAACATTTCGGGTACCAACACAACCACATTCTGGACAGCCCACACTAAAATGGGCATACCTTCTGATTGGCTGAATGGATTTTAGTGTTCCTGTGCTTCAATTAAAGGGGAAAGGATAAACTACAACTTATTCTACATCCAAAGATCTAGGGGATGAATCTAACTTCCTCAAATCACCGCTACAAGAATAGTCATTGCATTTGCTCGAAAACAGCACAAGTTCCCTCCAAATCTACAGCCAGTTTCCCTCCAAAATTCCAAACCTAAGAGCCCTAAAACCCATCCAATCAGCTAAGGACTCCCCAAAGAGTAGCAAGCATACCTCTATGGCTTAGCTCCACACCTAGAAGAGGGAGCAAGGGGGGGCAGCTCGGCCGGCTGCAAGGAGGAGGAAAGGGGGGCGCCTGCTGGGGGGGCACTGGCCAGGGGCGTCGAGCCAGGGAGAGCAGGGCTACCTGCTGCTCGGAGTGGAGGAGAGCCAAGGGGAGGGGCTCCCACGGGATGGAGGAGAAGAATGGAGGGGGTGGGAGCCGGTTGGAGAGGAAAAGGAGGGGAGTCGGTGGCAGGGTGGGAAAAAGAAGGAGTAGGTGGGAGAAAAATAGGTGACTCTCCTCCCACAGCTAAAGTCTGAACTCGGCAGATCATAGGTGGTCCACCACACCCAGACCAGAAATTCCAAAACTTGCAACAAAGTTATATGATGTTACAATGAACCATCTGTGATACTTCATAGACGGTTCATCGTATGAACCTTCTGTGATATCAGTTTATGACAGATGGTTCTTGTCAGGGACTGAGATACCCTGCCCGATCAATGGCATGGTCAACGGACCTCAGCTCGAACTCGACCTAGTGAGTCGAGCTTGGGCCCGAGCTTGTGACCTTGGTATCCAGACGTCACCCAACCGACCTCGAGCCGGGTCAGCAGCTTGCGGTTATTGAGATCCACGAGGGCAAGATGTGGCCGTGAACCCTGGGGAGCAGTTGAGATCCGGTTGGAGTGAACGTGGGTCCACCATTTTTTGAAAAATACTCCTGACCGTTCCCCAGTAATGGGAGAAGGGATTTTGTAATTCCCATATAAATGTGTAGGGAGACCTTGGATAGAGGGACACACGAAAAAGACATTTGCTTGTACTTACTACTCACACATAATCAATTCCTCTGCCCCTAGGGCAAGACTAGAGTAGAGCTATTACCCAAGCTCGGGGGCTCGAACCAGTATAATCCTTGGTGTCATTCACCTCATTCTTCCGTAGATCCCAGCAACAGCAGTGACGACCTCCCGAGGAGCGAAGCTACCTTTCAGGTCCCAGCTCACATCCCCCACCGACTTCATCTCTGCGGTCAGGCGATCACAATCGTCGACAGCTAGCGCCCACCGTGGGGCCCGAAGACTTCGAATCTCTGGAGGGACGTCGCTGCTTCGATCACTTAGACAAAGACATGGCGGGCGGTTCTGGGAGACCATCGATGAACCCGGGCGCGAGTCCTATCCCCAAGCGCGAGGACTCTACGTCCCTATTCTCCTCGTCACCGCTGCCCCGCGATCAATTCATCTTCGTGGCCGGAAGCCATGGTGCGAACGTGGAAAATGAAGACCGCGAGCCAAAAACCCCTGAAGACGCACGTCGAATGGCTCAGGTCGCCATCAACCAGGCCATAACCACCCTCCGACTGGAGGAGCGGGGCGAGATTGGCGCCTCTTCCGGGCTCTCCAGGCTCCCTCGCTCCACCGAATGACTACGCGCTATCGCCAGGTGTCGGGCGTTTTTTTACGACAGGATCCTCCCACGAGGGAGGTTTTAGTTCGGTTTGGGGTGTGCTTAGCGAAGACGTAATCCGGTCATTCCCTCCTCACCTTCCCGGAGAAGATAAACAGTAGACAACTTGGTTTTCCCAGGTTCAGGCCCCCAAGGTGGGTAATAGCCCTACGTCCTGTCTAAGGTATTCGTTAGTCTTAGAAAAAACTCCCGTTTGTGCAGTCGTCGTTCTCCTCGTCCCCCTCTCACGTACACCCATCCGCCCTTATATACCCCTGGTCGGCCTGGGCAAGTGGGGGGACAAAACTATGCCGCTACACGGCTCATTAATTACATTCCATTAATGCCATCCCATCTTGGGGCCTCCTTTGTGCCGCTACATCACGAGCCGTCAGGGCTGTGCGCTTCCCATGACGGGCCAGTCGCGGCATGTTAGGAAAAGGGGCCTAGCGCCATGCCCCGCATTAAATGCCCTGACACCATGACCCATGGGAGGCTTCCGGGCGAAGCCTTCTTCACCCTTGCGTCTTGTGACGCGGGCCTCCTCGCCCCGCGAGGAGGGCTTTTGGACACAGCTCGCCACGTTGCCACGTGGGCCTCCTCGCACCGCGAGGAGGGCTTAAGGACGCTGCTCGCCACTTTGCCACGTGGGCCTCCTCGCCCCACGAGGAGGGCTTAAGAGCCCTGCTCGCCACGTAGCCACGTGGGCCTCCTCGCCCCGTGAGGAGGGCTTACTGCTCGTCACGCTACCACGTGGGCCTCCTCGCCCCGCGAGGAGGGCTTAAGAGCCCTGCTCGCCACGTAGCCACGTGGGCCTCCTCGCCCCGCGAGGAGGGCTTACTGCTCGCCACGCTGCCACGTGGGCCTCCTCGCCCCGCAAGGAGGGCTTAGGAACGCTGCTCGCCACGTTGCCACGTGCGGCCCTTCATACCTTTTTTAAGGGCGGAGAGAGTACCCCGGTGTAGAATACGCCAACACCAGGGTCATGGCCGACCCTGCTCGAGTAAGGTCAGACCTCTTCGGCCGTGCACTAGCCGAGGAAATGGGCAAGGCTGCTGACGATGCAACTCCCCCGTAGCGGGGTCGGAGCCGGCCCCCTGGATCTCGCTCTCCCACGAGCAACGGAGTCCCATGTAGGATTATTACTGGCAATGGAACTCAGTTCACCAGCGAGCTGTTCCAAGAATTCTGTGAAAGCATGGGAACAAAGGTGTGTTATGCTTCGGTGAGCCATCCACAGAGAAACGGAGCCGTAGAGCGTGCCAACGGATAGATCGTTCAAGGCGTCAAGAGGCGGGTTTCTCAGGGGCTTGAGCAACATGGTCGGTCCTGGGTTGATGAAATCCCCACCATCCTATGGTCGATCCGTACCACAATCAGTCGCGCGATAGGGTCTACTCCCTTCCAGCTCGTTTTCGGTACGGAGGCCTTCCTGCCTCCAGAGGTAATGCTGGGCTCTCCTAGAGTCAGCTTGGTCGACCAGATCGACTTCGAGCAAGAATGATCTCTCGACCTAACCCTAGCAGAAGAAGTAAGGTGCCGAGCGATGTTGCGATCGTTGCATTATCTGCAAACTTTGCGCAGACATGCAGCTAGATCGGTACGACCTAGGGAGCTCTTTGTTGGGGACCTGGCTCTAAGACGAATCCAGAGCGCGTCGAACACCAACAAATTATCCCCGCAGTGGGAGGGCCCCTATAGAGTGGTCTCAATGGATCGCACGGGGGCTTACCGGCTGGCGCTACCCGATGGCAAAGAGCTCGCGAACTCGTGGAATATCAACTAATTTCGAAAGTTTCTTGTGTAACACTCTTGCTCTAAGTTTCAATAAAAGTTACCCCCATTTGCCTCTGAAATCTTTACATATCTTCGCATTATACCATGTGCTATGAGTCGGAGTCGACATCCAATCTCTGGGGTTCTTTCGGGCCTGACCCGTATTTTTGTGCTTCGGTGCCGGACTCGAGTACCGCGACTTAGGTGTTCGCCTCCGGGGGTCATGTCGACAGTAAGCTGATTCTTATCGCATAATGGCTTCCCTCGTCGTAGGGTTTGAAACAAAAGTCCATACTCAAGACGGGCCAGCACATATAAGGCCAGGGTGGCTCGATCTCGATCTTTGAAAACTCGCACACCTTCTCTCATTTTTTTCCTAACTGTGTAGGTCCTGGCCTAGAAGGGTCAATTTTCCCGCACGACCTCGACCGCATCGGGGGCTGGGCATCGAGCAAGGACGGTCTCTCGACCCACCCCTAGTAGAAGAATTACTAGCCTCAAAGGAACAAGTTTCTCAATGACTTGCATCGGGGTCTAGACCGCGGTTCTCATCTGCGCTCGACGTCCCGCACGACCTCAACCGCATCGGGGGCTGGGCTAAGGGGCATCCTTCTACGAACAACTAAGTACTCGAATGCTCGATCGAGAAACGTACCAACTCGATTGCAGACTTATAAAGGACTACATTAGAACCCATCCTTCACTCGTCAAACTTTTATTTCATTACATTAAGAAAGCTTTAACTACAAAAGTTCATATTTATAGATCCAGCATTTCACGAGCAAGCTTTTCTTGCTCGAGTTCGGCGATCCTGGCTCTCAGCCCGGTAACTTCGCCTTGGAGGCGGAGCACCTCGGTGGCCGAGCAAGTGGAGCAGCTTTGCTCCTCTTGGAGTTGAGCCAAGGCATTCTTGGCCATCTTCACCGCTCGCCTGAGCTTCTCCTTGAGCTCGGTGACCTTCGCCTCGAGCTCGGCCGAGGCTCTAGCGGGCACGGCAGCCTGCTCCACGAGCTACTTCTGAAGCTCCTCCACCCTCGCCCACTCCGCCTCCAGGGTCTTGGCGGCCTCAGCCCGGGCAGCCTCGAGTGCTCGGGACGACCTCGTACGCTCGGCCTCGACAGCTCGGTAGTCATGCTCACGCTAGGTGTCCACGGCTCCTTTGAGCTCGGTGGCGTGGGAGGCCTCGAGAGCTCTCATGGTGCCTCGGAGGGCGGCAAGATCAGCAGAGTCTGTCTCCATCCTCTGTTGGGCTGCGTCCCACTCGGCCCCAAGGGCTTCCTCGAGCTGCACCAGATGGGTCTCCCGCTCTTCGATCAAGTCCAGCACAGCCTTCAGCAAATCCACGTGCTCATGGAGACCTTGGAGTCCCTAGGCGACGTGAACCACGGCTTGGGAAAAATCGAAGAGTAAGCGTGTGAAGGCCACTGAGGGGAAGATGAAATAAAAAAAAGAGAGAGAAAAAGAAAAAAAAAAGAGAGCAAGAGTAAGGCAACTCGTACCTGGCCGAGTCGGTTTTCGAAGGCGACGAAGTGAGGTCCAATGCTCCTGCCGCTTATGGCCCCGACCACGGCCTGCTCCTCTGACCTGGCCCGGACAAAAGAGGGGCTCGCCCGGTCCCCTTCGACTGGCCTAAGAGGAGGTTGGGCCTCGAGAGCATCGCCCTCAACTCGGTCGAGATCGGCATCCTGGGTCGAGGCATCCTCGGCTGCGACCCCCAGGGCAACCTCGGTAGGGGGAAGGTCTTTCCCGCTGGTTGTAAGGGGGCTGCTAGGGTCCACGGCCGAAAGGGTCCCGGTTTCGACGGGCGGGACGATCTCGGTCGTGGAAGCCTTGGCGGTACCAGCCGGGATAGTCTCGACCTCAGCCTCATCCACCACAGTAGCTCCATCCTCGAGGGTCTCAACCTCGGCCTTGCTCGTGCTGGGGGCCCCATCCTCGAGGACCTTGACCTCGGCCTCGCCCGTCCCGGTGGCCCCGACCTCGAGGACCTCGACCTCAGCCTCGCCCGCACCGGTGGCTCCGGCCTCAAGGGTCTCGACCTCGTCCTCCCCTGTGGCCTCAGTCTCGAGGGTCTTGACCTCGGGGGTGTCCATCACTTGGTCCTCTGCCACGGCTTCACTGCGGGGGCTCGACTCGGAGAGGCCGGGTGAGCTCTCGTGGGGGGATCCCCTGGAGGACTTGTCCCCGCGCGGTCACGATCGGCAGACCAGCTGGAAGTCGACCTCCTCCTCGGACTCGAACTCGCCCTGGACAACAACCATCGTCAAGGCTAGTTGTGAGCATGCTTGGGCTCTTGATGTCTGCAGTTGGAGGCACTACTAAACCAAGGCAAAGGAAAAGCTTCAAGAACGTCGCGGCAAGGCAGCACGTGTACCTGGGTTTCAAGTCTTCTCCTCGAGGACGGGCGCGGGGGTCAGGGCGCCTCGAAGGGTCTTGGGAAACCCCCCTCCGGGCGCCTTGGGCCGGTGGCGCTGGAACCCGGGAAGGCCTCGGGGCCGCAGAAGACCTAGAGCCCCTGGTGAGCTCGAGATCTTGGCTGCAGCCGCTACTTGCTGTTGCTGCACAAATGATGAAGAGTTCGTGAGATGCTAGAGCAGAGCAACCGAGGAATGACCAAAAAGAAGGGGGAAGAAAACTTACCACCGTCTTGTCTCCCCACTCGACATGCGGCTTCTTTGGGGCGCTGCCGCTAGGGGCATCTGGGGGTGGTCTCTTGCTCGCCTTCTTGCCTCTGCCTGCTCTGGGTAGCGGCAGCATCCGCCTTGTGGCCCCACGCAGCTCCTGGTCGTCCTGCGGACATGTTTGAGATCAGCACAAACTCAAGGGGCCTAGAGTAAAGGGCTCAAGATCGAAGGATGAGTACCTCGGTGCTTCGGCTCAGCACGCTCCTCGGTACTGGCTCGTCCAACATGTAGTCGAGGGCCGCCTTTCTGAACATTTCGTTCATCCTGGTGGCCACCCAGGACTCTTTTGGCGTTGCTGGGGGCCATGTGAGTGTGAGTTTAAAGGAGCATAAATGCATATCAGCTCTAGCTCAGGAAGCTTCATTAGGGAAAGGAGACTTACCGATGGGGGCTTCGCAAGTGGGGTCGCCTCGCCCCACGATCTCGAAGAACTAGTGGAGCCTCTTTCGCAAAGGGCACACCCGGTTCCTCAGGAAGTTGCTGGCGATGGCTTGGCCGGTGAGTCCTCACGTGGCGCATATGTGGATGGTGATGATGGCTTCCTAGTCCGCGTTGAGCTCGCCCGGCTCGGCGGTCTGGCGCTTGGTGCCAATTAGGGTCCCATCGTAGGCGAGGGCGCCGTCCTCCCCCCTCTTCAGGTAAAACCACCACTCGGGCCAGGGGCCAAGGGAGTCACGAGCACAGAGAAGAGGGAAGGACCAGGGGAGCCCTGGTCACAGCCGAAAGTAAAGGCACCCGACCATGGGGTCCTTTCCGGTGCGGAACAAGGAGAAATAGCGGAAGAAAAGAGAAGGGGTGGGGACGTTCCCCAGGAACCCCTCGCACAAATGATAGAAGATGGAAAGGAGGACAGAGTTGGGCACCGGTATGATGAGCTCGATTTCACATTGGGCGAGAACCGAGGCCAGGAAGTCGCTCTCCGGCGTCCGCAGGCTGAAGAGCATGTATTGCTCAGTGCTGACGAACTCATCCTCCTGGGGTTGCGGCTCGGTCTCCGCTCCAGGAAGCCGCCAAGTCATTGGGTCTAGCAACCCCGACTCCTCGAGCTCCCTCATCCTCACCGCGGACAGTGTGCTCTTTCCAAACTTGGCCATGAGAGCTCGCGAGGGCTCAACTGGGAAGAAGAAGGAAGGTTCGGGCAAGAAGGGGGAGCGGTTTCGCCAGGGAATGAGGGATCGCATAAGTTTTGGGGGTGTTTTCCTCGCGAAATGAAGTGACCCAGTTTACATAGGGTCTCGGCCTCTAACGGCTAGGAGTTATTGTGCCTCAAAAGACGCGCTGGGTGCGCTTGGGAAATCGCGCCAAGGCATCTGGCAACATTATGGGGGGATTAGAACCGCCTCTGTCGCTTACGCCTGAACGACGAGGCCTGAAAGGTCTTGGTTGAGGTTGGGGCACCTAACGCGACACCGAGCTAAACCTAACCCGAGGAGCGCTCCCATCCAAGACTTTTAGGCTCAAGGTCCTATTCGGCAACTGGGAGAGACTTGAGCCTCGAGGGCTAGATGTCGGGGACTGAGATACCCTGCCCGGTCAATGGCATGGTCAACGGACCCCAGCTCGAACTCGACCTGGTAAGTCGAGCTCAGGCCCGAGCTTGTGACCTCGGTATCCAGACGGCACCCACCCAACCTCGAGCAGGGAACCGAAGGCCATCACACGACCAAGACCTGGAGCTCGGGGAGGCCGAGTCAGCATCTTGCGGTTATTGAGATCCATGAGGGCAGGACATGGCTGTGAACCCCGGGGAGCAGTTGAGATCTGGTTGGAGCGAACGTGGGTCCACCATTTTCCGAAAACTACTCCTGACCGTTCCCCAGTAATGGGAGAAGGGACCTTGTAATCCCCATATAAATGCGTAGGGAGACCTTGGATAGAGGGACACATGAAAAAGACATTTGCTTGTACTTACTACTCACACATAATCAATTCCTCCGCCACTAGGGCTAGACTGGAGTAGAGCTATTACCCAAGCTTGGGGGCTTGAACTAGTAGTATAATACTTGGTGTCATTCGCCTCATTATTCCGTAGATCCCAACAACAACAGTGACGACCTCCTGAGGGGCGAAACTACCTTTCGGGTCCCAGCTCACATCCCCCACTGACTTCATCTATGCGGTCAGGCAATCCCGATCGTCAATAGTTCTTACCAAATTTGATGGTCGTGCTAGCAAAACCGTTTGTAATTATCTTTAAAATAGATAGTTTTTGAAAATCGACTGTGATGAGGCATCTAATATAAGCCTTTCTGAGTTTTTGTAATAGTGTGATTATATGAGTAAAAGCCAGGTATAAATCAAGCATAGCTAAGCTATTCTACACCAACCCATGTTGGTAGTAATAATGTCCATCTCGCAATAATCGCACCATGTAATGTTATCAAAGGATTTAGGGCATATAATATGTTAAGGTGGAATCATGTCAACCAGGTCATTACTACTCAGATAGAGTTGTATGAAAATGCCATGCATGTTTAATAATACAAAGTAGTTTCATAAAATTGGGTGTAACATGATCAAAGCATAACTCGTCTTTCTGTAATTACATTATTGTCCTCTTTGTCTTTTGTTTCCTTTTCTTCAATTTGTCCGAATAATTCCAAAACATCACGTCTAATTGAGAAAGAGAAAATGCAAATGCAACCAAACTTCAAAAAGGCAATTAAAATAAACTCCAAATTGGAAAAGAAATATACTGCAAGGTAAGTTTTGAATTTAGATAAATTTAGGAAGATGAACGGGAGCAATCGGAGTTCGTATGAGAGAGAACAAGCTCTCGAAAGTTTGGTCGGAGAGAAATTCAGGAAAAAGAGAGAGGAGAGAAAAAATAGAGGCTAATAGGTGGGATCAAGGAATATTTTGGAAATCTTTATTTTCTGAACTTTTGGGAAATAGGATATTAAGCTGACATGTGGGGCCATGGTCAATAGACCATGTTTAGGGATAGGGTTTGCGAAACAAACTCTAGTAGGTGGGGTCCAAGTGTAAGCAACACGGTCCACTGTTAACTACGTCCATTGGGATTGGATCTAGGGTTTAAGTTTGGGCTTGGCCACAAGGCATCTAGGTGGTGGTGATAAGACGCCTGCACTGAGGTGATGAGATGGATGACGATGCCTCTCACAGCGAATGGTGGTGGTTGGTGATGAAGCATGGGCATCAACAAAGTGGCACTTTTGGAGCACTACTTCAGAAATGGTCATCTGGGTCAATTTTGGAGGCAATACAAAGTCCTTAGACAATGATGACGAGCAGCTATCATGGTCGATTTTCTCCCAATAGAGATATAGCGTCATCTGAACTAACCCAGAAGACCTACTTAGCTTTATTGGTTCTGAGCGTGGAATATGTAAATTATCTATATTGGTTCCATGCTCAAAACCAATAGAGTGTACTATCATAGACGGTTTTTTTCCTAAGGAACTGCCTGTAATATTATTTTGTATTGCTTAAGCTTTTTCTTTTATTGGGTAGCCTCAGGAAATGCTAGCCATGCCCTCTGAAACAAACAGATTATAGATTATATGACAGCACAACCAAATTATAGATTACACCACAGTACATCCATTTTAGAAATCAACTCATATATATATCCAACTCTGAAACAGATTATATATATATCCAACTGAATGAACAATTGACAAATTCATGAATTCATAATTGACAAATATGGCACTACAATTCACACATTACATCATAGGCCAAGTATCTCTACACATATGCCACTACAACCCATGAAGTTGACCCCCAAAAAGCCTCCCGATGATTTTATAACAAGACACAAATAAGGAATGAAGGTAACTCTAATATTGATAGTGTTAATTTATGGATACATATTCAATGCAGAAATCAACAGCATAATCCTTTAACATAACTCTCCTTAGGCAGCCCTGTACTGCAATAGCAACTTTTTTCTTGCAAAACTTCTTAGCACAAGAGTAATCATTCAGAAACAGAATAACTTTTCGGTCTTTCGTATCATTTTTATAGCCAACTTGTCTCAAGTATTTCTTATTAGATTACAAGTATACAATAAACTAGTTAAAATAGTACTTACATGATCACCTGAGCAACGAAATGTATATAGTAATTACAATGTTATTAGCTTCATCAACTCCTATGAAGTATTGTTGCTTTGAGAAGCATCCAAAACTACCTTGTATGTACGGTCGGACTTGGGGCCTTTTATTTACTACTCTTGGATTGTGCTTTGATTTTCCTATCATCGGCGCATCAGATCTGTTCGGTGACGAAGAATGAGGGGATGATATCTTCCTTTTAACTTATGTCATTCTCTAATTGCCTTATGCAGAGAACTCATCACCATTTTGGATGAACCTTTCCAAAAAAATATATAATGCTTATGGTAAAAAAATTTTGAAATACAAATATTGATAATGCTTTGTGTACACAACAAGCACACAACTAATCAGAATGCATTGTACCGCCACAATGTGTTTTTAATTTGGTAGTAAGCTTTCCACACTAGTCTTACATTCCAAGCAGCATCACAACATACCCACAAACCCTAGAGCAAAACATTCTAACCATTTCTAATATAAAGAACAGACCCACAAACCCTAGAGCAAAACATTCTAATTTATAGTCCGAAGAACAGAGCTTCAAACCCATCAAATAGTTTGTTAATTGCATCATTATCTATGAAAAATGAGGCATCAAGGACGGGCTAACCTGAGGCGTCGAGGAAGGGCTAACTGAAGGAGGCGGGCGGACTCGAGGGAGGCATGAGGGCTAATCAGAGGAGGCAGCGGACTCGGGGAGAAGGCGCGTTGGCTCGAGGGAGGCGACGACGACAACAGGCTCGAGGAAGGAAGTAGAGGGACGCGATGAGATTTCGTTTTAGGTAGGAAGGAGGTAGAGGGGCATGGTGATATATATATAGTACAATTACTTGGGACACCATGGTGCCTGGGCACCAAGATCTAAAACGGCTATTTTTTCTATTTATTTGCAATCGAAATTTTTTGAAATTTTTAGGATGTTAAGATTAACCAGTTTATTAACTAGTTCAAGCAAGTTTGAACTGGAATACAAACTAGAGTTTCTTTTTGATGATAGTTTGATTGTAGGTATGTGCTGAGTATATATTTTAATTATTATAAGAATGAGTTGGTGGTGATGGTGAGTCTACCAGGCCATTTTTGGGCCAGAATAGTAGGGGCCCAAGGCCTAGTAGGTGAGTCACTATTGCTTTGCTAACCTATAGTTGTAAATCTGCAGGACAACTCAATATAGATGATTTGATTTATTTACTAGCTTACAAAGATATGTTTTGCTTGATATGTGTTACAGAAAATTGATTTATTGTATGGTTTAGGATCCTGCATTATAATTATGTATTATTATCTTTTCAAATTCCGTTGCAACGCATGGGCATCTTACTAGTGTATATACATAAAATAGCAAAGCATGTAATCTAAATTCGTTCAAATCTTTGAATTTGAGTATATTTTTTCAAAAGTATGGATTTCATTTGAATTGTTATAGATAGGTATATACCCTAAAATTGAAAGTTTTAAAAAATATACCTAAATTTGACTTGAATTCATGCATTTAAAATCATGGTGCCTGGGCACCGTGGTACCCCATTACAGCGTCCTATGTATATAATACTGGACAGGCACATCATAGTCGGTTCTGAGATCAAAACCAATCGTGATATATGTAACATCACGATTAGTTCTAACCTCAAAACACTACTACAGAACCGGTCATCACAAGCGGTTCGTAACCGCTTTCAGAAGCGGTTTTAGAACCGCTGGTAAGCAACCGGGAGTGATACCCTTCGGGGTATCACAAGCGGTTCGGACAACCGCTTGTGGTGAGACACCACAAGCGGTTCGAAAGGCGTCCAGGAAGGCTCGGGGGAGCGCCACGTGGGAGATCTTCACAAGCGGTTTATGTTATAAACCGCTTGTGAAGACTTCCTCTCCATAAGCGGTTCGTATTACAAACCGCCTGTGGAGGTGCTCTCTCCACAAGCGGTTGGAGATAATAACCGCTTGTGGAGAGGCATTGTATATTATATATTCAATATATAATATGTTTTTGAGTAGGGTATCAATATGTATGGATTTTGACATTAAAAATACATAGAAATATTTGGTTTTTGTATACAATTAAATATGTATTACTCATATCGTACTCATTGAAATAATCACAGATCATTTACAGAAAAGTACGAACTTAATAGACTAAAAGATGGATAGGTTTGATGGACACATGAAATAATGAGCACTTTTACAAGTTTGATTTACACATAAGCAACTTTTACAAGTTTGAAAGAATAAAAGGGTGAATCTCGAGCTGATTTAATTCTTGCGTGCATCGCTGTTTACGTCCTTGGTCGACGTTGATGTCAGATCACCTGTCCTTATAGAAGGACAATCTCTCCAACCCAGTGTGTGGAACTCGCCGTCGAGGGATACAATCTCGCCAACAATAAAGCCAATGAGTTGTTCTTGGAGTGCTTCAACCGGTGCGGCGGGATCACATCTTGCACATCGATGTTGGGTGACAAAGAATGAAATTAATAAATCTCTCGAGCATGTAATTAAAGTGTAAGTATTAATTGATATGTGCACTCACCTCGTTGTCGCTATGGGCACATCGCCGTGGGTAATATTTTGCATGTAGTGGCACACATAATAGCCACATAAGTTGTTTCCAATTGTCTGCTTTAATACTCGAGTGCTTATTTGGACAAAGTGAATTCATTCTCGAATTGTCCTTGTTGCTTCTTGCGAAACCTTGCGAATGCCCCGTGTGACGCGTTATTATGAATAGCAATTATCGGACTTGGAATTAGCAAGGTATTTCAATATAATAAGGAAACAATTGTATATATATTTGCTATAAACCTGTTTAGGACATCAATGATATCTTGATATTGTTCCACCGGTCCCCTTTTGAGTCTTGAACAATGATCTTGCTACTATCAAGCTTGATGACCAAAAGGATCGGTGATACCTGGTCATATATTGCGACATATATATAACTAGCTAGCAGTATTATCAATGCCTTGGAAAAGAAAAGTTTATTAATGCGTTATGAGAACACGTAAATATACGTACATGAAGTTGAAGGGCAGAAGTATGTATGGTTTGTAGTGTTGTCCCATGAATGCATCTAGAACGTAATCCTCAAGAGCTTTAGCGCTGTATCGAAATACGATCTCATTGACAATTTTCGGGTCGAGGAAGCCCACGTTGAATATGTTCTGTTTTATACATCGTTGTATCTCCATTCTACGTAGAAATGGATAAGTTATTAGAGTTGCACTTCTATGGTACAAGGAAGTAAATGGTAAAGTTATGAGCTTGATACTTACAGGCACCAAAGAAATTTCATGAGAGACACGTTCATAGAGTCGCTATGGTAGATATTGTATATGTCTTGAATTCGAGCCATATGGTGTTGTCCCCACGATAGAAATCTTCTTGTCGACCGGAGGGGAACATTTTTCTTTGTTGAGCAGACTCTATCATGTACCATTCATGAAATTGTCGCATCTTGGTTGGCAGGTCCTTTATCTTATTTGGATCAATTAACTCCCGGCCAAGCTTATATTGCCATCGACTTACGCCATTGGGAGAACATCGATCCTAGAGCACCGGCTACGGAAGTGAGTCCTGCCTCCTTCATAAATCTCTCAAGGTTCTCTGATCTTGCCGCACTGATCTTGATCTCTCTTACGCTTTGCCGCCGCCTCGACCCGTTTACTCTTCCGGTGTAGCCTTTATTATTGTACGTTCATAGTTGGACGGCACAGGGAGTGGCATTGCACGACAGGTCAAGAAGTGTTCCATCACTTTTGGATCAACTTGTACGTTTGGGTCAGCTGACTTCTTTGGTGCGAAGTGTGCAGCCACTTCTTTGGTGACGATCGCGTAATTCTCCTCATCGGTCCTATCATATGCCCTCTTTGGAGGTTCCTTTACCCTTTTTGACCGGCTGGACTGTGCCTTCGTGGGAGCAGGTGGAGTAGTATGGCTCTTGAGCTTCTTCCTCGGAGGAGATGGTGGAGGTGTCGGTTGTCGTTGTGGAGGAGGCGTCTGTTGTCGTTGTGGAGGAGGCGTCTGTTGTTGTTGTGGAGGAGGAGTCGGTTGTCGTTGTGGAGGAGGCGACGCTGAAGGAGGCGTCGGTTGTCGAGGAGGCGTGGGTTGTCGTTGTGGAGGAGGTGTCGGTTGTCGTTGTGGAGGAGACGAGCTTCCTCGGTGCGGCTCGAGAGATGACGCCTCCACGCCATCTGGAAATATGATCAACCTTTTTCGCCAGAGGATGATATTGTGGAGGGCATGTCCAAGCTTGGTAACGCTGTCGCCTCCAAAGCAATATCGAGTACTAGTTCTTCAAATCCGCTCGGCACCTCCTCGCTGCGACCTTCGAGTAACCCATGGGTATTGTGTTGCGGTGGAAGGTCTGCCCGTGACACCGGCAATGCCATGCCGTAAGCCACCCTGATGGAGAGGTTGCGGCGCATCGATGTGTAGCTCACATCACGGCGAACCCTTATGTCATCAACGGGATAATGGGCTTGCAAGTCTTCGTCCCCTTGAGGGGCCCCGGTGGACGCGCAGCTGCTCCGCCGCGCTGACGGGCTGATCATGGCGTCCGGCTGATTGATTGGACCTGCTGATCCCTGTAAGTTACTGAGAGCTATCCGCACTTGTTGCGCAACTTGTTGCGCCACTAGATCTCCAATGCTAGCCTGGGTTGCTCTAAGCTCCCGTTCCAATTGGCGCATTTTATTTGCTTCTCTTGTTTTGGTTCTCTGGCGGCTCCTGTACGAAAGCGTATCCTTCACGAAACCGTACTTCCATGGCGTCTTGCCAAAACCTCGTGTCCGTCCCGGGTGCTCAGGGGTTTGGAGGGCATGTGTTAGCTCATCGTTCTCCCTGTCTACCACAAAAGAGCCTGACTGAGACTGCTCGACGGCTTGTACAATTCTCTGGCCAACATCTTGTACATTTGGTAGCATCACCAAACTGCCATATCTGCAAGGCTCCCCCCGTGACCCATGAACCAATTGCGCAGGCGCTCTTCCCACAAAGCAGTAACCGGTGTGACGTCCTTGGCCAATAATTCTTTTTCTTTCTTGTCCCATTTTGGTACAGCCTTGAGGTAATCACCGGTGCCGAGATGGTGGTGGTACTTCTTCATCTGTGCATTGGTCTTATTCTTCTGACTTGCAGCCTGGCCTTCAGCTGACATCTTGTACTCCTCGAATGCTTCCCAGTGATCGGCCAGATTAGGAAATTGGTTGAAGTCAGGTCTTTCTCCCTTCTGCACGTACTTTTTGCTGAGAGCCGACTTCCATGACTGAAATGAGAGTGCCATCTTCTTCAACGTATAATTCTTGGCCTTGTCTCCAAACCCTTGAGGAAATGTGAAATTTTCCAGAATATCTTGCCAGAGGAGGTCCTTGGTAGCTTGAGGAACTTCAGCCCATTTCTTGATGCTAATTGGGACGTGATCTCTTACGTGGTAACCGCAGGCGTTGTTGAACGGCCCAACTGCTGAAAGAGGGGCAATCGGCTTCCCATCGTTGTCAATAACGGTAAACACATGCTTTGTGGACGGCTTCTTGTTAGGTCCCCGATTCTTGGATTGGTTGCTCGATGTACCAGGCTTTAAATAAACAAACATATATATAACATGTCAGAGTGTATTCTAATAATGAATTGCGATTAATTAACATGCCCACAGGAATTATTTTCTTCTGACCTACCTCGGTGTTAACGGTGTCCACATTCTCGCCGGAACCAGTGTTACCGGCCACAGCGGCTGCAGGATAACCTTCATAGTCGGCCATGGAGTCTAACAGGAACCGTTCTTCCTCGTCGAAATTAGGGTCACCACGTGTTGGTTGTGCCATCTATAAATGTTGATATAATGTAACCTTAAATTCGAAAACATCTATAACAACATATATATATATATATAGGTATACATATACCAACATGAGGAGGAAAGGGGACGTCGGTGAAAGAACAGATCTCACAGGAGTTGTTGTGTGAGGTGGAGGTAGGGGTGGAAATGAGTCAAGTTCACATTTTTTCGGTCATTTTTAAAATTAACATAGTTTAATTTAATATCATTTTATTTTTGGAATTGAGCTAACGAGCGATCTAGCGCAAAATTCAATTTCAATATATATATGGTATTGAGCTAACGAGCCGATCTACAAAAAATTCAATTTATTTTTGGAATTGAGCTAAGCAGTAGATCCATACACCATCACCAACAACATACACATATATATATATACAATGTCTCTCAATATATATACACAATACCAAATACCAACATACCAAATACCATACACCATCACCAACAACATACACATATATATATATACAATGTCTCTCAATATATATACACAATACCAAATACTAACATACCAAATACCATACACCATCACCAACAACATACATATATATATATACAATGTCTCTCAATATATATACACAATACCAAATACCAACATACCAAATACCATACATACCAAATACCAACATACCAAATACCAACATACCAAATACAATGTCTCTCAATATATATACACAATACCAAATACCAACATACCAAATACCAACAATACCAAATACCAACATACCAAATACATATATGAACATAATTAACAACATACATACCAACATACCAAATACATATATGAAAATGCCTTGTAGACATTTCATCGAACACCTTATGGGCGACTGTAACAGGAGGAGGTGGGGGGGGTACACACAGCTATACCTACCTCCTCCGGGGTGGGGTGGCGCAGGCGGCGTCCGGCGCGGTGGCAGAGGCAGCGTCGGCGCGGTGCACAGAGCAGGCGAGCACGGCGTGAGCTGCAGGGCGCGCGGGACTTAGGAAAATTTGGAGGTGTGACGAAGGGAGAGAGCGCGAGCGTGTATAAAGGCAGCCACCTCTACAAGCGGTTCTTAATACAAACCGCTTGTAAACGTGAGATCTACAAGTGGTTCTTAATACAAACCGCTTGTAAAATGTTCTATAAGCGGTTCCAATTAATAACCGCTTGTAGAGAGAGATCTCTACAAGCGGTTCGTAATACAAACCGCTTGTAGAGAGAGATCTCTACAAGCGATTCCAATTAATAACCGCTTGTAGAAGCTCTCTCTACAAGCGGTTAATAATTGGAACCGCTTGTAGAGATATCTCTACAAGTGGTTATTAATTGGAACCGCTTGTAGAAGCCATCTCAGCGGTTATAATTGGAACCGATACATACTACTTAAAAGAGTGTGTTGCCTATTACGGTTGACAAGAACTCTCCTCTCCCCCTTGGCTAGCGCGGGCGCTTGAGTGCGGGCTCGAGGTCGCCCGTTCGAGCCCCACTCGCGCCCCGCCGGCCATTCTTTTTTTTCTTTTAAACCTTTCTTTTTTTTTTACACTTTCTTTACCTTTCATTTTTTTTACTTTCTTTATTTCTTTATTTCTTTATTGTTTTTTGTTTATATTCTTCATTTGTTAAACCTTTCTTTTTTTTCTTTTAAACCTTTCTCTTTTTTTTTTACTTTCTTTACCTTTCATTTTTTTTACTTTCTTTATTTCTTTATTGTTTTTTGTTTATATTCTTCATTTGTTAAACCTTTCTTTTTTTTTCTTTTAAACCTTTCTTCTTTTTTTTTACTTTCTTTACCTTTCATTTTTTTTACTTTCTTTATTTCTTTATTTCTTTATTGTTTTTTGTTTATATTCTTCATTTGTTAAACCTTTCTTTTTTTTACTTTCTTTACCTTTCTTTTTTTTTTTACTTTCTTTACCTTTCTTTTTTGTTTATATTCTTCATTTGTTAAACCTTTATCTTTTTTTTTTACTTTCTTTACCTTTCTTTTTTTTTTTACTTTCTTTATTCTTTATTCCATACGGTTTATTTCTTTATTGTTTTTTGTTTATATTATTCATTTGTTAAACCTTTCTCTTTTTTTTACTTTCTTTACCTTTCTTTTTTTTTACTTTCTTTACCTTTCTTTTTTGTTTATATTCTTTATTTGTTAAACCTTTATCTTTTTTTTTTTACTTTCTTTACCTTTCTTTTTTTTTTACTTTCTTTATTCTTTATTCCATACGGTTTATTTCTTTATTGTTTTTTGTTTATATTCTTCATTTGTTAAACCTTTCTCTTTTTGTTTACTTCTTGAGGTTTATTTATTGGGGTTTATTTCATGAGTTGTTTATTCCAGTAGGTTTATATTTTTTATTTATTTATTGTTTATTCCATAAGGTTTATTTCTTGGGGTTTATTTCATGAGGTTTATTTCAAATAAACACGTACAGTAGAAGACACGTCTAAAAATGATCACACAAGTTCAAATAAATAAGTTCATACAGTAATACTACATTTTAAGTAGTACCATACTATGTCTTTACAAGTCTTCCTTCGTTATGATCGTGACGTATGTAAGGAGCATCCAGGTCTGTGTCATTCAGGAGGCTTATGTCAACATCCACCGCAAAAGGAGGGAGCTCGTCGAGCGACTATAGTCTTCCTCATCCGTGACGTCCTCAACTCCGACAATCCTTCGCTTTCCTTGGAGAACCACGTGTCACTTTGGCTTATTATTATTATTATCTTTACGCTTCTTAGGCTTGCTTGACATGTCTATTACATAGAAGACCTGTCTCACATCATTTGCAAGGACGAGCGGTTCACGCCTATAGCCGACTTGCGTGAGGTCAACGGTTGTCATGCCGTATTTGTCGACCTTTACGCCGCTTTGAAGTCAGTTTGACCCATTGGCACTTAAATAGAGGGACCTTTAAAGGTCCATAGTCAAGCTCCCATATCTCTTCTATGAAACCATAATATGTGTCCACCTTTCCTTTGTTGTCTTCGGCATCTATACGGACACCACTGCTCGATTGGTGCTCTTGTCATCCTGGATCTGGTGTAAAATGTGTAACCATTTATCTCGCACCCCTTGAATGTCACGATTTCACTAGAAGGTCCCCGTGCCAATCGTTGCAATTGTTCATTGTCGACCCTTTGAAAAGGATATAGTTTTGTAACCAAGCGCCGAAAGAATCCATGTGCTTGATGTTATCCAATCCTCGAGACCTCCCAGGAATTCACGGCGTAGAATACTCTTGTGCTCAACAACATACGGGGCCACCACAGTTGATTGTTTCAAAACCGTGAAATGTGCTTGCTTAAATGTAAGAAGATCATTGCATGCAATTGCTTTCCTTCCTACTGTCCCTTTCCCCGTAGCCTGCCCTCATGGCGTGATATAGGGACGCCGATCGGATTTAGATCATTAATGTAATCCACACAAAATTCAATCACCTCCTCTGTCCCATAACCCTCGACAATGCATCCTTCCGGACGAGAACGGTTACGAACATACTTCTTTAGCACACTCATGTACCTCTCGAAAGGGAACATGTTGTGCAGATACACGGGTCCGAGAATACCTATCTCTTTGACAAGGTGAACAGTGAGATGAACCATAATATCAAAGAACGCAGGAGGAAATATCATCTCAAGACAAACCACACTTTGTACCACGTCATCCTGCAGCTTACTTAGTTTATCTGGGTCGATGACCTTATGCCAAATCGCATTGAAAAAAGAACACAGCTTTGTGATTATCCCCCGTACCCACTCGGGAAGTATACCTCTTATAGCCACTGGGAGCAGCTGTGTCATCAACACAAGACAGTCATGGGATTTCAGGTGTACGATTTTATTCTCTTTCGTGTTTATGAGTCTCTTTACATTTGATGAGTATCCGGAAGGGACCTTCACACTATTCAAGCACTCTATCATGCTTTTTTTCTCTTCTTTGCTTAGAGTGTAGCTCACAGGATGTAGGTAATGTTGTCCTTTTTCTCTCTTTTCCAGATGTAGGTCGTTCCTCAGTTCCAAGAGTTTAAGGTCCTTCCGACCTTGCAGTGTATCTTTTGATTGGCCATACATATCTATGTAGCCTAGCAGGTTCAAGCAAACATTCTTCGTGATGTGCATGAAGTCAAGCGAGTGACGAACCTCCAAGACTTCCCAATAAGGCAAGTCCCAAAATACTGACTTCTTCTTCCACATTAGCGCCTGACCATCCTCATTCTCGCATGTGTTTGCTTCAGTGACCCTTTCCGAATACTACTTTCAGATTCTTTACCATAGCAAGTACATGTGGCCCGATGCGATCTTGAGGCCTAGCACGAAGGTCTACTTGCCCGTTAAATTTCCTGCACTTCTTCCGCCATGGGTGACTCGTAGGAAGAAACCTACGGTGGCCCATGTAGACAACCTTTCGAGAGTTTTTCAGGTACATGCTGTCCGTTTCATCTAAGCATTGGACACAAGCTCTATATCCTTTGATAGTTTGGCCAGACAGGTTACCGAGAGCAGGCCAGTCGTTGATTGTTACAAATAACAATGCACGTAAGGTGAAATACTCCCTTTTGTACTCATCCCATACCCGTGCACCATCCTCCCACAACGTCACAAGATCTGCAACCAATGGTTTCAGGTAGACATCGATGTCATTTCCAGGTTGCTTGGGGCCTTGGATCAACAACGGCATCATGATGTACTTTCGCTTCATGCACAGCCATGGAGGAATGTTATACATACATAGTGTAACAGGCCAGGTGCTATGGTTGCTGCTCAACTCTCCGAAAGGATTCATCCCATCGGTACTTAACCCAAACCTTATGTTTCTCACCTCTTGTGCGAAGTCTGGGTACGTCCGATCGACTTTCCTCCACTGTGATCCATCTGCAGGGTGTCTAAGCATACCGTCATCTTTACGCTCTTCTTTGTGCCAACGCATCATCTGGGCATGCGCTTTGTTAGCAAACATACGCTTCAATCGGGGAATCACAGGGAAATACCACAACACTTTAGCTGGAGGTCTCTTCTTCTTACGCTCCCCATCTATTTCACCTGGATCATCTCTCTTCACCTTATACCGTGATTCTTTGCACACTGGACAAACATCCAAATTGGCATACGCATTGCGATACAGGATGCAATCGTTACGACATGCGTGTATCTTACGTACTTTCAGTCCCAAAGGATGACGACTTCCTTTGCTTCATATGTAGATTCAGCAGAGTGTTATCTTACGGAAGCAACTTCTTTATGAGTGTCAACAACTCATCGAATCCCTTATCTGACACACTATTTGTGGCCTTCCATTGCATAAGTTCAAGTGTGGTACGCAACTTCTTGTGGTCCTGCCCACAATTTGGGTATAAAGGAGTTATGTGGTCCTCTAACATGCGCTGGAATTTCTCGAACTGTCTTTCATCTGTGTAGTCTCCCTCACCGCCACGCGACATCCGGTCCAGCTCATCATCACCAAAGTCACTGAGTGTACCTCCCACGGAATAGCATTGCGTGGCGTCCGAGATATTTTTGAATCCCTCTTCTTCTTCCTCGTCTTCTTTATCGTCTTCCTCGTCTTCGCCATGGTTGGTCCAACTGGTATAGTTTGGCATGAAACCTCTCATCATCAAATGATTCATAACCTGCCATCGCTGTGAGTGCTCCTTCTCGTTCTTGCAATCTACGCACGGACAACATATGAAAGCTGCCTGGAGGCAGGAATGCAATGGCCGCATCGAGAAAAGCCTGCACGCCATCAATGAACTCTCTCGATCGACGGTCCGCATTGTACATTCATTGCCGGTTCATCTACAACAAGTAATAATTTCATATATTTTTTTCTTCTCCAAGAAAAACAACCCCACCTACACTTTCATGCAATTAAAGATCTACCTTTCTAATTATTTTTTTTATCCCTTTCTACCTTTCTAATTATTTTTTTTATCCTTAACATGTTTTCCTATTTTATTTTATACACTACTAATTACTTCATTGCAATGTCATATTTTGAACTAGATCACCATACATCTTCATACCATAACAAAAACAAGCATACAAAATAAATTTTGGGGAACAACTTCATACCATACACATTTCAACATGTTCTACCTAGCAAAGCAACACATTTCAACATGAATAAATCATGATTTCTCCACATCCAATGCATAAAAAACAGCAATATGTAGGTGAGAAAGATGCTAACATGCTCTTACTGACCTTAAAACACTTAATTTGAAGCTAAATCACCAGCAATTTCAAAACAAAAAATTTGGGCAGCACCTCCCCGGAAGAACAGTGCTCGGCCCTTCTCTGTTCATCAGACTGTTGGCTCGGGGAGGAAGAAGAAGTTTAAAGCGCTGGGCGGGAGGGATTCTAGAAGCGGTTTCATATACAAACCGCTTCTGAAGGTTGAGTTCTAGAAGCGGTTTGTATGTCAAACCGCTTCTGACTTTGTAGAAGCGGTTTGACAAACAAACCGCTTCTAAAACTAAGACTTCAGTAGCGGTTTGATACACGAACCGCTTCTAAATATAAATCTCTACAAGCGGTTAAGGTCTCAAACCGCTTGTGATAATTCATAAGCGGTTTGGTAAACGAACCGCTTGTGATGGTTGTCAACACAAGCGGTTCGTATGACCAACCGCTTCTAGAGACCCCCTCCCGCTCGTTGCTCACGAACCGCTTCTGGTGCGTGGGCCAGAACCGGTTCGCACCTAACCGCTTGTAATATACCGCTTGTGATGCCCAGTTCTGTAGTAGTGAAAACCGATCGTGATGATCAGCGTCATCACCATCGGATATGATCGGTACTGAGGTTACACCGATGTTATTACTCACACTGATTCATCTATCACTATCAATTTTTTTTAAAAAAAAAAAATTACGAAACGATCTAGATGAAAAGAAAATAGTACTGTATTATATTGTAGCAGTGGAGACTGCCGAATTGGCACTGTTGGAGATGCTGCTCAACGAGACAGCTGTGAGCTCGCCTGTGTTGTGTCGATCGATAACCGCTTTCCAAATATTGTCAACTCCCAATTCCCAAAGTAGAACTGTTGGGTTGCAACATGTACAGCAAGCAGTGGCCGGCTGGCCATTGGCTAACGAGTAGCCTGGGTTGGCTGGGTAGCAGCCGGCGAATAAGTGCGTGCATCATCTAGACGTCTCTTGCGCTGCACATGCACGTGCAACTCGTGGCGTGGGTCTCCAGCCATTTTGTTTGCCATGCCACCTAACCATGCACGCGGTCGGCCCCACCGGGCATCGTGTAATTTGCCTATGCCACCTGCACAGACAGGAAATCACCTACCCACCTACCCGACTGCTCGCCTAGAACTTAGAAGTAGTACAGAAATGCAAAGGAGTGACATGTCATGCAATATATAAGGCACGAAGCACTGCCATGGCACGGATGATGTTTGACAAATCACTACTACAGAATAGAATAATATTATTGTTTCATCTGAGTTGGTTCTTAACTTTCGAGAAAAAAATCGATCATTATATATATATATATATATATATATATATATATATATATATCATGATCTGTAAATTTTAAAAACAGAATCATCACAATCGATTTTTATCTAGAACAGATTGTAATGACACCCCCTCGTCATGGTCGGTTCTCCCCTCATCATAGGGGCCACCTTATCACAGTCGGTTTTAGCTAATAACCGATGTTTGTGGTGATGTTGTCATGAGGGGCCACCTCATCATAGTCGGCTCTGGCTAATAACTAATGACTGTTCTAGAGCCAAAAAATCGTCGTCGCCACAAAAAATAAGACATACTCTAGTTGAAATTTAGACTTGGGTGAGAAAATATAAAATACTTGAGTACGTGTGTTAAGAGGGTAAGTTAAAGCCCTAGCTTAAGGACATTTTGTTAAGAGGGTAAGTTGAAGCCCTAGTTGCTATAATTTTGCTAAGAGGGTAAGCAGTCTTGAATTGTCTAAGTTTTTTGGACAGTTCGAGGATATGTGGTTCGGACAAGTTCCTAATAAAGTTATTGTATAACTCCAGAGAAAGTTTCAGCAGCATCTCCTTTGTGTTCTCCGGATACACACCCTCTTAACCTATTGTCGAGACGTGTATTTGGAAAACAATGGGGAGATGCTGCCGAAATTTTCTCTGTATTTGTACACAGCTTCATTAAGAACTTATCCCAAGCACATATCCTCGAATGGGATTAGAACATGACCTAATTAGAGATTATGAGTCATTGTTGGTATGTACTTAGTTGATCAATATAGTAGATAGACGCCTCTTTGATATCATTCAATTTCTCAACTTTGTTAATGTTTTCATCCTTATTTTCTTTCATTAAAGTCAAAAGAATTGCAAGCTTAATTACTGCATGAGATATTTCGATACCATTGTTGATGTTTTTAAATATGCATGTCTCCTAACTTGGGAATTGAAAACTCTTAACTAGGGAAGAATGTATTGGGGGTAAAATTATATATATCGGAACCCGTCCTCCATTTTGCGAAGATAATTAAATAATGTCTCACTCTTTGAAATAGCTAGCTGTTGTTCAAGTTTTTTTATTTTTTGTTTGTGGTTTAATTGTAGATAGACCGTGAAGAATAGCTGTATCAAAGAAGCCGTGTGGTTGCTGAATTTCAAAGGGGGGTTAAAGAGTTCATAAGAATTGCAGAAGGAGACATGGTTAAGAGGGATGTAAAGTTCATATATTGTCCTTGCATTGATTGCACCAATCTCAGGAGATTTAACAACTCAGCTCAAATTGAAGACCACTTGATTCGATATGGCTTCGTGAGGAATTACACGTGTTGAATCCATGGAGAGACAAGCAGTACCCCTCCAGTATGCACGAAGATATGTTGGAACCCAATTACGAGTTGGAGTGTGATATATTTGAGGAGGACAATTTAGATCAAATGTTGCGGGATATGGAGAGAAATTACATAGAAAGAGAGTTCAAAAAATTTAAAAGCTTGATAGAAGATGATGCCAAATCATTGTTTTTGGGTTGCAAAGCATAATACACCAAGTTGAGTTCGCTCCATGCATTGTTCGAACTAAAGGCAAAACACCGTTGGGCAGATACAAGTTTTAATGCACTTTTATTTCTTCTATCGGATATGCTTACATAGAGAAATGAGTTGCCAACTATAACACCCCAAATTTTGCTTTTCTTCAATTTATTGAGTTAGTTGAATTTTTGGAATTTTCTGGATTTATTTGCATTTATTTGAATTTAATTTGAATTAATTCCTCTATTGAGCTATCTAAATATTTAAAAATTTTAAATAAAATTTTGTTGTAAATATTTTATTTGAGTCTAAAATATCTTAAAGTATTTTTGAGCATTTTTCTGGAATTTTTCTGAGCATTTTGCTATTTTTCTTGATTTATTTGAATTTCTGGGATTATTTTAAAGAATAAATGCAAAAAAGGAATTTCAGAAAAACCCTAACGGTCGAACCCGCGCGAATCAAACCCATTAGTCGCGTTGAACCTGACCCTAACCCGTGCGCACCGACCGTCAGATCCAAATCCAACGGATGAGATTCGTCCATGTGTACGCGTGCTTTGAACAATTGGATAGGGATTTGGTGGCTACAACTTGACCGCGTGTGCGCGTGCGGGTGACCGACGGATCAAGCCACATGTGTGACCAGGATTGCGCCACGTCGCCCTCTTCGTGTTCGCGCCGGACTCCGTCGCTCATACCGGCCCGGCCGCGATTTCCGCGCCTATCTCGACGTCTGAGCCGGTATTTAATGCCCGGGTGCTTGCCCGATGATCGCCTTCGCCTCGCGCACCCATTGCCCTAGCCGCCGCCCGTAGAGCCATGCTGTTCCCGCGATTGCTCGTTGGAGGGGAGGAAGGAGCCGCTGCGGTCTTCGCCATTCTCCGCCACAACTGAGGCCAGATCCGGGACCGTCGCAATGAGGCGCACCTGGGAGTAGCACTCACTTCGCCGGAAACACGCGGAAACGCCGTCGGCCGTGTCGTCATCTCCACCCCCGGCCATCCAGCTCCGCCGCTACATCGCCGACGCTCTCGAGCACCGGCAGCCGTCCGATCCAGATCCAAGAGCCCAGGTTCGTCCACGTCGCCATCCCCGTGCAAATCCCAGATTAGATCCCAGCCGTTAGATCTAGATCGTACGGTTCGGGTTAGTTCTAGTAGTACTGTTTAGATCTATTTGCAACCGTTAGATTTAGATCGGATGGGTGAGAGTGAGCCATGTAGACTCGTACTGCACCGTGCTAGATTAGATCATGACTGTTAGATCTAGATCGTACGGTTAGATTCGGTTCACGTGTTAGCGCTAGATTTGATCTCGACCATTCGATCTGCAGTGTACGGTGTAGATCATGCCACACGTCGGACGCTGGGTCATGTCATGTCACCCCCACGGTGATGCGGTGAGATAGATCCAATCTCGGCCGTCCGATTCAAATTGAACGGACCGGATTGATTCGCGTAGATCCAATACGTGCAGGATTAGATCCAATCTTTACCGTTGGATTTCAAACCAACGGTCCAGATCGTGACACATTGTGGGCAGCCGAAGTGGCGCGGGTCAGAGCCGTTCATCGCTGACATCACGCGTGACCTTAGTAACGGGCCCGCATGTTAGCCGTTGCACCCCGTGCGTGAGGACGTCAGCCGTGACGTCATGCTGACGTCACGGTGGGGGCCCACTGTCAGTCCGTACGGCCGAGCTGCGATGACGTCATCTGGTGGGTCCCACATGTCAGTGACACGTGTACTCGTGGACCGGGTCCACGGTGGACCAAACCCAGCCGTGGACCGGGTCTATAGACCAGCTGACTCAAGCGTGACGCAATAAATCGATTTTCCTTTAGAAAAATAATTCGGCCGAAATTCAAAATTCACGCTGACGTCATAATTCCGAATTTTCAATAGAAAAATAAATGAATTAATTCGGTTTATTTTTTTAACGTATTTTCAAACTTCAAACGGCTATAACTTTTGCGTTTTAACTCTGATTGTGGCAATTCTAGTTTATAAATTTTTGTAAAATCGAGCTCTATTTATTGGTGAATTTTATTTAATTTTTGGACACGAGTTTTTCTCTATTTTTATTTGTTTGTTGTTTATTTATTCGATTCGCGTAGACGTTGAACTGCCCGAAGGGTACGAAGGAGAGGTTCTGACCCAAGAACAAGTCCAAGACTAGGAACATGACCTTTTCCAAGGCAAGTTATGCTTTGACCATATTAATCCCACTTTTTGAAACTATGTTTATTTAAATTATTGCATGCTAGTTTAATTAAAAATGCTTCCAATTAATTCTGGGAATAGTTATGTGACCCATTTGAGTATGCCAGCTTGTCTATGATAACTGTATGCCATGAATCATTGTCACCCTAGGGGATGTGGAATAATAGTTGGACACTAATATTTTGTCAACATGGGTTATTTAGATCGTGATTAGCCTGCTTAGCCATGCAATTGAGTTATTGATATAATTTTGAATACCAGAAATTAATCTTGACTTAATGAGAGATGGAACATATTTTTGGAATTGCGACATGTGTTATTGATGATGTTGATGGCACGTGGTGCATGGTAATCAATTGGGGTGATAAAATGGTTTAGACTGAGGCAAGTGGCAAGATTGTTCTGGTGGGCCAAGTGTGGCACTTGGGAGGTCGTATTTGGTTTTATTGTTTTGGTTACTTGTGAATTCTTGGGTAGTCTTGCCTTGGTCAATTAAGGACTTAACCTTGCAAGAATTTGAACTGAGTCCAACATACAACCACAAGTCCAGAATGGGATAGACCTGGCCGAGTAATCTGTGATGTCTAGATTTTGGTGCTGTCATGGTGGCATGAGCTCTGGGTTAACGGGTGGTCTCATAGGCGCAAGAGGGGGGCCCTGAGTTTGGTAACCAGTCCCTTCAGTGTCGAAACCTTAGCGGGCAGTACCAGGTCTAGAAGTAGCTTTGGAAAGGCTTTGTTATGGTCACTCGCCTTGGTGGTGTTTGATTGTATCTTGTGGGTAAAGTGTATAACCTCTGCAGAGTGTACAACCTATTTGAATAGCCAAGTCCATGGTATTGGACATTGCTCGGTGATTACAGTCAAGGGTTAGACTTTCATAAAATGACTTTGGTTACTTGGCATGGAAATGATGAACTTGTTTTAGGTTGATAAATGCTATACTTCTGAAATTGTTTATGAAAATTATTATTGTTTTACTGCTTTCAATCTATTATTAATATTGTGAATGATGCTTTACTACAAATAAACCTTTTAGCCTATCCTTTGTAACAAGCCATGCATGTAGAATATTAGACTGCATTCTGTGCATGACTTGCTGAGTACTTAAGTACTCACCCTTGCCACAACACAAACATCAGTTGAGGAGGAATCAATGCCAACGCTTGAGGAGGAGTTCTAGGAGGAGCCGACGAACTAGGGGCGAGCCCAGTAAGTTACCTGTGGCATATTGGTTGGCGCTACGCATTTCTTTATTTTTCGCTTCAAGTTTATTTGAAGACTTTAGCCCTGCGAGGCGTACTTTTGTAACTTGACCGTAAGGTCGAGCAACTAGTTATATTTCCCTTTGAATAAAGTACTTTACTATTTCGTTGAGTATGATTCTGGTATTTACCGATGTTGAGACTGTGTGCACTAGCTTGTTCCTGGACTAGTGCTGAATATACAGAGGGTCCGGATTTGCACATTCGGGTCCCGACACCAACAAGCATTTATAAAGTGAAGAAGCTACTACGTCCCATGGGAATGGAAATATAAAGGAAATATTTATGTCCAAATGATTGCATATTATACTACAACATGTATAAAACTGCGCGTTTTTCTAGTTTGTGGAGGTACCCCAGTATAAACAAAAGGATAAGCGTAATGACAAGAAGCGTAAGAGCTGAACCGATAACAGTGAAGATGTGAACAAAGAGGCACCGGCCAAGGTATTGTGGTATTTTCCCATCATTCCCCATTTGGAGCGGTTGCTTGCAAATCCCAAAGAGGCAAAATTGTTACGTTGGCATTATGAATCTCGAAAGAAAGATGGCAAACTGAGACACCTCGCTGATTTGGCTCAGTGGAGAAACATTGATTGAGAATATGAGGAGTTTGGTTCCGAGTTGAGGAACATAAGATTTGGATTGAGTACCAATGGATTGAATCCATTAGTTAATATGAGCATTTGGCCAGTTCTATTGTGTATCTACATCTCCCTCCATGGTTAATGCTATTACTTGAAGGGTTTAAGTATCTAAGAGTAATATCAATTGCATTGATGTCGAAGTACTGAACATATTTGGAGGTAGGGATTGTTCCCAGACTTTCTTTAGTCCATCTTTTCCTGAGGGCCAACTAACTAATGCCCTACGGCAAGTTTTGCTACACTATTGTATTCCTTTTGAGGCATTACCTCATTTTCTCTAGTAATGAACAAACAGCTACATCTCCTTGTTTGTATCAGAAACCCCTTTATTAGTGGCAAAGTGTCCTTATTTCTTCTTTTAGTCTTTGAGTCAACCCAACTTCGAATGTTTTTTTTTTGTGAAATACAATGTTAATTTCTTGGATGAGTGATTTATGAGTACTGAGTACTAGTAGTTACTAGACCTATGCAATAGATGGACAAATTTCAAATTTGAGTATTGTTAGTATTCTCACATTTTGCTTCCTATTAATATTCTCACAAATTAAAAAAGTGAGAAGTGATCTGCGAGAAGTGAGTGATTTGTGATCTGTGAGTATTGATTTGTAAGTTTCAAATTCTCTCTTACATTTATTGCACAATTTATGTACCTGCCATTTCTTCAAAAAAAAAAACCAGTGTACATGTATGTCTTTGGGTATATATTTGTTGTATGCCATGCTTAATCATTTGGGTTTGTTCTATGTACCCCTCGGAAACTAATGTACATGTACCACTCGAAAATAGAAGTGTCTCCTTTTAAAAACCATGTTTTTTTAAGTTTGAAGTTCAATGAAATCCAAGTTGAAATGCATTTTGAGTTGAACTAAACTAAAAGTGTGGATATTGATAAATGGTGCATCTTTATAACTCAATGCGAAAAAGGGAAGGAAATGCCATGTCTCAATTACTAAATGCATTTGAGCATTGCCCACATTCTTACACCACATTAGATTAGCACGATAAATAAGGAATAGGATTAGTCAATTGTATTAGACCAGTCAATAAAGAAAATCAAGATTTCTTTTTTTGCTTCTTGCAACTCAGCATCTTTGCTGCAATAGCTAGTATTCTATACCTAAATTTGCACATATGCTGCTGTGACTTTTTGCTTATTTTGAATCTACCATCAATGTTTGCCTTGCTCAGTATTTACCATTAGAAATATGAAAAACTATTGATTCATGTGATACTTGTTAGTTTTCTCATCAAAAAAGAAAAATATTGTCCCTCACCCTCTCATCTATCTATGATTGTTTTTATTTTCGAAAATTGAAACTATCTATCATTAAACTACTTGATTAGTTGTTATGTTTGAGAACACTACAATTACAATTTGAGTTTTATGCTAGTTGTTATGTGTCGGTGTATTCTACACCGGGGTGCCCACTACGCTCTAGTAAGAGCCGCCAGCGGACACGTGACGTCCAGACCACCCCGCTAGCATTCGAACAGAGCGTCGTCCAGCGGACAGGTGGCAGCTAGGCCACGACGCTAGAGGACAACTTGGTGATCGCCAGCGGGCAGGTGGCGACCAGGCCACGCTGCTGGCGATCAGCTGTGTGATCGCCAGCAGGCAGGTGGCGACCAGGCCACGTCGCCGGCGGTCAGCCGTGTGATCGCTAGCGGACAGGTGGCGACCAGGCCACACCGCTGACGGTCAGCTGTGTGATCGCCAGTGCGCAGGTGGCGACCAGGCCACGCCACCGGCGGTCAGCTTTGTGATCGCCAGCCGGCAGGTGCCGACCAGGCCACGCCGCTAGCGCCTAGTTCCCGGGGCCACTTCGTGGCCATTGCGGCCACCCAGAAGGTCAAAGACATTTAATGCGTCGTGCGCATTAAACGGGGGTAATGAAGTCTACAGTATGGCGGCGCAAGTTCCCAACGCACGCCATCAATGTAAAAGGTGTCATGATGTAATTCCCCACCCCAGCAGAGCGGGCGGAGTCGGCAGGCGCGGGGCCCGAAGCAGGGGAGGGGATGGCTACGTCAGGGCATTAAGTGTGCTGCAAGAACAGTGATAAGAGCATTAAATGCGCTACGGTAGTGTATTCAATAGGCTGCACCACTGTAAGCCCCCCCATGCACTCCAGCCTGAGTATAAAAGGGGGCCGGGGTGCATGGGGGAGGGGGTTCGATCTTTTTCGGTTGGCTCTTCCCCAGTTGGATGAATGTAGTGTCCACCAAGAACATAACCAAGAACAACACAAACAGGACTAGGGCTATTACTCGTAAGGAGGGCCTGAACCTGGGAAAACCGAGTCTCTCTCTCTCTTGTGAGCTTCGCACTTTCCTTTGCAACGTCCTTCGAGCAGTCCGCCACGAAAGCCCCTGATTCGGACTTTCTATACTCCCTTTCGTAAGGGGTCTGTTAGCTCATACGCTGACAGTGGCGCGCCAGGTAGGGGGCTCAGTGGTGGGATTGTTCTTCCTTCTTCCATCTTCTTGTGAAGTTTGCAAGAAGCTTTGACGGTCATTAGCATGGCGGCATCTCGTTCCAAGCACGGCGACCTAAACGAGGAAAGGCCACACCTGGTCCCGGCCGCCAGTATGCGTCGGATGCCCCTCCGCCCGGGAGGGGGGCTGGGTGCTTCCGCGTTGGGAGGTCAGCCCGTCTGGCGGTGTCTCCTGATGGGAGACGACACCCTGGCACGGAACCTTCACGCGGTCCGGCTGCTCCTCGATCACCCCCCCGATTGCACTAGGGGGCAAAACCCCGGCCGCTCCGTGGCTGCGGGACATCGCCCGCCTAGTGGATGCCGCCCAGCAGCAGGTGGAAGCGGCAAATTAGCCGGGGGCTTCCGGCGTCGGGCGACAAGGCATGCACGCCATCGACGTGCAAGCCTCCAGTCGCACGGTCACAACTCTCCCCGATCGCTGGAGCCGGGGTAAAGGAAAGGGCGCACAGGTTGCGGCCCCCTCGGGTACGGGGGGACGCACACGTGCCCCCACTTCTTCCCGTGGTTCCCCTAGGCTAGCGGGGGCCATGAGGATCTAAGGGCCCGCCTAGACGAAAGGAGGTCCCAGCGCGGCAGTGACTTGCGCGACGTCCTCGGAGGGTGTCGTACGCACGTGCAGCGCCGCGTGGACCGCCCGATGTCTAGTGGTCGGGGGGAGACCTCGCTCCCAGGTTCCAGGGAGAGCGTAAACTCGCACTCCTCGACTCCATCTCGGGGCCGGGGGACGGGCGAGCAGCACTGCTCCCCCTACAATGTTGGATGCCATGCGTTTTCCCTCTGCCTACGCCAAGCTGCGTGGCCGGAGAGATTCCGTCCCGCGTCCATCAAGAAGTACGACGGCACCACCAACCCGGAGGAGTTCCTGCATATCTATACCACGGTGGTGCGCGCCGCGGGAGGGTCCGAGAAGATCATGGCCAACTACCTCTCGACATTGCTGACGGGCTCCGCTCGCTCCTAGCTGTTGAACCTCCCACGAGGCTCCGTGCACTCGTGGGAGGAATTATGCGACATCTTCGTCGCTAACTTTCAGGGCTCCTACACTCAGCCGGGTGTGGAGGACGACCTTCACGCCCTCAAGTAGACAAATGGGGAGTCCCTGAGGGAGTTCATTCGGCGGTTCAGCCACTGTCGAAACACGATCCCCCGGATCTCCGAGCAATCGGTGATTATCGCCTTTCGGAGGGGGTCAGGGATCAGAAGATGCGGGAGAAGATGGCCACCCGCACCATTTCGACTACCTCCGAGCTGTTCTCCCTGGCACATAAGTGCACCAGGGAAGCGGAGGCCCGAGAGCGCACGGTGGGGCCGTCCAGCCACAGCGAGGCGGGAACCTCAAAGGCTTCCGAGCACAAGAAGAAGAAGAAGCGCAAGGAAGTCGGAGCTGGGGAGGTCCTAGTCGTCGAGCCAGAGGACAAGCCCCAGAAGCGCGACCGCCGGGACAGGAGGGGTGATCGCCGAGGCCCGCGAGGTGATCGCGAGGATCGCTGGTCCCCCCGCCGAGAAGACGACGGAGGCAGACCATATTGCCCCATCCACAGGACCAATGGGCATGACCTAGCGGATTGCCAGGTCGTGTCCAAGCTGGTGGAGCAGCGGCTCAAGGAGCCCTGCGAAGATGACCGCGACGACACGGATGAGGACCCCGCTCCGCTGGCCTTCCAGCAAGCGGAGCACACAGTGGCGTTCATCCATGGGGGCTCCGCCTCATCAAACTCGCAGTACAAGCGAGAGGTGAGAGAGGTGTGCTCCACCGTACCAACCACCGGGGCGAGCAGGCTACTGAAATGGTCGAAGGAGCCGATCACCTTCAGTCAGGCCGACCACCCAGAGAGCACTTCAGGCTCGGGCCATCTCCCGATCGTGGTTTCTCCCACAGTCCAGAATGCGAGACTCGGGCGAGTGCTTGTCGATGGAGGGAGCTCCATCAACCTTATGTCTGTAGGGGCATTCAAGGCACTCCAAATCCCTTATGAGGAGTTGCGTCTGGCCCCTCTTTTCTACGAAGTTGCCCCTGGAGTGGGCTTGACGCCCCTGGGGCAGGTCCGGTTGCATGTCACGTTCGGAAGTGTGGACAACTTCCGGACTGAAAAAATCAACTTCGAGATCGCGGACTTCGACCTTCCCTACAATGCCCTGCTTGGCCGACCAGCTCTGGTCAAGTTCATGGCGGCCACGCATTACGCATACATGATGATGAAGATCCCTGGGCCCGGAGGCCCGATTACCGTGAAGGTGGATCGGCTGGAAGCCCTGCGCCTAAGCAAGCAGGTGCAAGACCTGGCCGACACCACCTGCTCGACTCGAGATGAGGACGATTGCCCAGAGCTCCCCCCGGTCAGGGCCCGTGCCTCACCTGGTCCTTCGAGTGAGGTGAAGGTGGTCCCCGTGGGTGAGGCTGACTCTGGGAAGGTCGTGAAGATCGGCGCCAACCTCAGCGCCAAATAGGAAGATGCGCTCGTCACCTTCCTCCGGTCTAATCTAGATGTGTTTGCCTGAGAACCATCTGAAATGACCGGGGTCCCTAGGGAGGTGATCGAGCACCGATTGGCAACACTCCCTGGAGTGCACCCAGTCCGGCAGAAGGTCCGAAGGCAGGCCCCAGAGTGGCAGGATGCCATTCGGGATGAGGTAGAGAAACTGCTGCATGTGAGGATTGTACGGGAGGCTGCCTACCCCGTGTGGCTAGCCAACCCTGTACTTGTCAAAGAAGTCGAACGGCCGAGTTGAGCCTCCCTCTCCAAAGCTGGTCGAAGGAAGCCTCTTTTTTGGCCCAATTTTCAGTTTCTATTCAAAGGCAATTGTCACTTTTGTCCTCTTTTTTGTGGTTTGCGCCCCGAAGGGCCGTGTCTGTGTAATCGCCCTCAGTACATTAAGGCTCTCTAAACTCCCGACGGTAAAAGTCGGCCCACTGGGTGAGCGTGGCGTGTAGGGATAGGTGGTCGGATAGCTGGTTTGACGCGGTTTTTGACACGGTCAGGACACTCAGGGTGTCCCCGTGAGAACCGACGACTCAAACACCACTACCGAAACCCTACCACCCTGCCACACCTCACCAAGTGATCGGCCCTAAGAGACCGCGAGAGTAGTTGATTTCACAGGGCCCTAAGGTCCTGAGACAGCGACGTTCCGACACGAGGGTTCCGGGCCCTGCACTCCAGCTAACACTTAACGTACGCAGTGGTCTTTTTGTTCGCTCAGAACCAGCATGGCGGAGGTGCGAACCCATACACGAAGGGAAGCATATGATATGCATTCATTAGTAAGAGGCTAACTTGCAGAGGTCCTTTACAAAGAACAGCAAAATAAAAGGTCTTCAATCTTCGTCTGCCGCGGCTTCTGCGGCCTCCTGGTCTTCCGCGGGGGCAACGTCCAGTTCGAGTGCCACGTCCTCGGCCATTGCTTCCAGCGCCGGGTTGACCATCTCGAGTTGATCGGCAACCCGCTCGGCGGTGCTGCTGACCTGTGCCTCGGCGCGGGCCCAGTCTCCTTCTACTCCCTGGATGGTGACCAGGGGGTCGAAGTTGGCATCCCGGCTGGCACAGCAGGCTAGCATGTACGACGTCGTGGCCGCCGCGACTGCCCGCCCTTCTTGGCTGGACCGGGTGGCTAAGGCGCTGGGCAGGAAGGTGAGGAAGTCGGCGATCCGGCCCATGCAGAAGGCGTAGTGCCAGGCCATCTGCTCGACTGGGGTCGGCTGCTCCAGCCCCAATGGCGCCAAGCTGGCCACCATCCGGTCAAAGGCGGGGTGCAGCATGGAGGTGGTCTCGGCTTCCGCGCGGAGCCGCTCGCCCTTCTCCTCGTCGCGCTCTCGGGTGATCGCCTCGACAAGGAGGGCTCCCCGCTCCCTCTCCTGTTGCAGGTCCCGCTCCGACCTCTCCACCCGGCCGCGCCAGTTCTGCACCTCCGCGCGGAGGCGGTTGCTCTCCGCGATGGCCTCCCTCAGCCTCTCCCGGCTCATCGCGAGGCGGCCGCTCACGTTGGAGTGCAGTTCGCTGAGGGTGGCCAGCAGAGCGTCCGCATCCGCCAAGGGGATCGGGACGCTGGGGACCTCCGGAGTGGGTGACAAGCCTATCCCACCTCCGGGCGGTAAGACGGCCGCCCCTGCGGCGTCCACCTGGTGCTCGTCCACCGCAGCCGGCATTGCTGCGGCAGCTGCGGCGCCCTGGTCGCCCCTGGCTGGACCCCTCGAAGTAGACACCCTGAAGGTGAAAGAAAGGTAAGTCTCTCAAATTAAAAGAACTTAACAGTTTGCTGCGTATCTATTTGCGTACACGGTAGAAGGCCTCCTGAACTGAAGCGTGGCCGGGGCGACTGTTATTCCCCCGCGCGGCGCTTGTACTAGCGGAGCGACCCTCGCAGGTGGCGGCGGAGGTAGAACCGGTGCCGGCGGCGGGGGCGGATCACCATGTGCCGGTGGCGGCGTTGGGAGTGGGTCTCCCTGCGCCGGCGGCGGCAGCAGGTGCTGGTCAACCTGCGCAGCGGTGGTGAAGGGAGGATCGGTGCTGGCGGCGGCGACGGAGGATCGACCTGCGCCACCGGCGGCGTAGGGTCGACCTGCACCACCGACGGCGTAGGGTCAATCGGCGCCAGCGCCGGCAGAACCAGAACCGGGGCCGGCGCAGTTGTTGTCGGCGTAGTACCAGCCGAAGGGGAAGTAGTGGCCGCCGTAGAGCTCCCCGCTCCGGTCATGGTCGCCGCGCCCCCGGGCGCAACGCGGACCCTCCTGGGGCTGGTACCGGAGGCGTCGTCGTCAGCCGGGCTCTTGCCCCTCCTCGAATCGCCAGCCGGAGGAGGGTCCCGAATTGTCAATGCCACTTGGCGGGGCGTGTTCACCAGCCCCATGGCGTCCATGACGGGCATGGCACGGGTAATCGCCACGCGCTCCCTGGACTCCACCTGGCAGAGCGGGAGCGCGCCCACCGGAAAAGGCGGGATGGGGCCGAGGACGCCCAGCTGCGCCATCCATGCGTCAATCTTTGCAAGGGATAAATCCCCTGCAGCTGAAAAAAAGGGGGGAAGAAGAGAAAGCAGTGAAGTCGCCATTAGCTCAGTGGCAGCTACAAATAGCAACAAAACAAAGGATTTACCTCTGGGAGCGGTCCGGGTCATGTCGCCAGGGCCCGTGTACTGCCAGGCGAGGCGAGCACAGCGGCGCAGAGGACTGATTCTCCGGAAGACGTAATCTCGGAGAACCATGGCCCCGTTCAAGCCCGCTATTCGCAGCTGGTCCACGCGGGCCAGCATCACCTGGAGCTCCGGCGTCTCGTCGACGTGAGCTCCCCAGGTAGGGGTGCTGACCGCTGGCCCAGTTGGCAACTCCAAGACCTCTACGCCGCTGTCGTCCTCGACAAAGAGCCACTCATTGTGCCAAGACCTCCAGTTGGAGTGGAGGTCCAGCGAAATGTAGCGGGAAGCCGCGTGGTCCCGGAGGCGGAGGTGGCAGGAGCCCGCCATGGTGGAAAGGTCCTTGGCCGCGTGCAAGGAATAGAAAAAGCGGAAGAGGGGAAGGTTGGGGGCCACTCCCACGAACATCTCGCAGAAGTGGACAAAGATAGCAAGAAGAACCACGGAGTTGGGAGGAAGGTGAATGTTGTGGATAGAGTAGAAGTTGAGAATGGCGAGGTAGAAGTCGGAGATTGGCAGAAGGAGGCCCGCCAGCATCCCCCCACCCGAAGAAGATCACCTCTCCCAGGCGACAGCCGGGTGCGGCGGTCCCGGCGCGAGTACGGACAGTGCCGCCAGCGACAAACGTGGAGAACCTCTCGGCGTCGACCTCCTCGACGGTTGATGGAGGAAGCAGGAGTGCGGGCGGCGCCATGTGGACGAAGGAGCAGTGTGCAATAAGCAGAGGCGAGAAAGCAGTTTGCCAGAGGCAAAGGAGAGGGAGTAGTACGCAAGAAGCAAGGACTAAGGAAAGAACGAACTGCCTCCCCCCGAACCACCTTTTTATATGTGCATGAAGGAGTGCTTTGGCGTGGGACCCGAGGGGACGAGGCGGTTCGAATGGCGAGATTCCTAAGGGGGCGCGGCGGTTCGTTGGCGGGAAATCCAAAAGAATCAGAAGAGGCACCTGTTACGAGGTAGGGGCGGCTGCACGTTCTACCTCGATGCCCGGAAACGGTGGCGGCATTTAAAAGCTCACCGCATTACGTGGGCATTTTTAGTGGACCCACCCAGGAGACTGAACCGTTTCCGTTCCTAGGAAGGTAAAAAGGGTGTTCCAGGGTGGGTCTGGGGGCTACTGTTGGCGTATTCTACACCGGGGTGCCCACTACGCTCTAGTAAGAGCCACCAGCGGACACGTGACGTCCAGACCACCCCGCTAGCATCCGAACAGAGCGTCGTCCAGCGGACAGGTGGCAGCTAGGCCACGACGCTGGAGGACAGCTTGGTGATCTCCAGTGGGCAGGTGGCGACCAGGCCACGCCACCGGCGGTCAGCCGTGTGATCGCCAGCGGACAGGTGGCGACCAGGCCACGTCGCCGGCGGTCAGCCGTTTGATCGCCAGCGGGCAGGTTGGCGACCAGGCCACGCCACCGGCGGTCAGCTTTGTGATTGCCAGCCGGCAGGTGGTGACCAGACCACGCCGCTAGTGCCCAGTTCCCGGGGCCACTTCGTGGCCATTGCGGCCACCCAGAAGGTCAAAGACATTTAATGCGCGTCGTGCGCATTAAACGGGGGTAATGAAGGCTACAGTATGGCGGTGCATGTTCCCAACGCACGCCATCAATGCAAAACGTGTCATGATGTAATTCCCCACCCCGGCAGAGCGGGCGGAGTCGGCAGCCGCGGGGCCCGAAGCAGGGGAGGGGATGGCTGCGTCAGGGCATTAAGTGTGCTGCAACAACAGTGATAGGAGCATTAAATGCGCTACGACAGTGTATTCAATAGGCTGCACCACTGTAAGCCCCCCCCATGCGCTCCAGCCTGAGTATAAAAGGGGGCCGGGTGCATGGGGGAGAGGGTTCGATCTTTTTCGGTTAGCTCTTTCCCAGTTGGATGAATGTAGTGTCCACCAAGAACATAACCAAGAACAACACAAACAGGACTAGGGCTATTACTCGTAAGGAGGGCCTGAACCTGGGAAAACCGAGTCTCTCTCTCTTGTGAGCTTCGCACTTTCCTTTGCAACGTCCTTCGAGCAGTCCGCCACGAAAACCCCTGATTCGGACTTTCTATACTCCCTTTCGTAAGGGGTCTGTTAGCTCATACGCTGACATTATGTCTCCTTTATTGTTCATTGTTACACATTTGCTTAAATACCTGATTGTGGGCATGTTTGCTTTGATATTATCAAATATCTTGTTTTAGTATTTATGCTTATGCTTCATTAACAATGATTATTCATGGTTATTTAATTTGCTTGGAATTATTGTCTTGATAAAATTGCTCTTATTATTGTATTTTCTACAATGGTTTTTACTTTACATGTCATTATTGTTGCTATAATTAATATGATGGATGCTAGAGTTTAGGTTGTGTAATCTATGCGTCTCCTGTTTGAGGGTGTTTGTTTATAAATATGCTGAAATAGCATATTTATAAATAAGCAGTCTCAAATTATCCACATTTTTTGGACAGTTCGAGGATATGTGGATCGGGCAAGTTCTAAGTTGTTGTACAACTCTAGAAAAAGTTTCGGCAGCATCTCCATGGTGTTCTCCGGATACACACCCTCTTGACCTGTTGTCGAGACGTGTATTTGGAGAATAGTGGGGAGATACTGCCGAAATTTTCTCCGAAGTTGTACAACAGCTTAGGAACTTGCCCGAATATCATCAAATGGGATTAGGACCTAACCTAATTAGAGATTAGGAGTCATCGTTAGTCAACAGATAGACGTTTCTTTAAGATCATCCGTTAATCTGTTGGCTAGTACAATTATATGGTTTGAATTATCCATTAATGTATTAATTTACATGATTCATTGTCAAGTCGACATAATAGCTATGAATTGCTTTTGCTAACGTGAAATATATGACCATGTTAGATTTTATGAATTGCTTTCTCTCTTGAAGTTCAGGTTTGATATATATATATTCGAAATATCTCAAAGAGAGAGCACCGGCTCAATGCCAAAGAGAGAAGAATGTGCTGCTGAGTTGCCGCTGAATAAGGTGAGAAAGGGCTAAGGACCAAATAAAGGGGCCATAGGGAGAATCCCACAGGTTCTCCACTTTGATGCCACGGGGGTTTGCACGAGTCCTAGCAAGTACAAGAGGCACTACTCCTCTTTTCTAGGCCAATTTGTGAGGGTGTGAGTGCCGATCATAGTTAAAGACTGGAGGAAGGAAGTCAGCGTCGAGCAAAAGAACCGACTGTGGCACGAAGTTAAGGGGAAATGAATTATACCAGAGGAAGATGAAATCAATACGAGACGGTACGCCTTGTAGAGAATGGGTGTGGCTTTGAGGCAATTCAAGGTTGCCATGCAAGCTGAGTACTTGCTGAAAGGTTGTACTCCCTTCTAGAGGTATTAGTTTGTGACTCCCAATGTTTGGGAGAAGTTCGCAAGGATGAGCAGTACGCCCGAGGAGAACGAGCTACGAGAGAAGAGCATCGCTATACAGAGACAGAACACACACGCGCACTACCTCGGTTCCGGCAGCTATGTAGGGAAAAGGCAGAGTGCATGACTAGCCGAGGAGTGTGCGAACTCTGGGATGATGATGCCTTACTCCCACATATGCGAGGAGCAGGCATGCGACTGGGTATTAGCGAGGATGAAGAAACCTCTGATAGTTAGTTTGTGGTTCCAAACCCCTTGACCGCGCAGATTGTCTCTACCATCGTAAGATATCTAACTCAGTACATTATAGTTGACCCTTCCCATTATACTTTAGCACTAACTTATATTCACTTCTTGTACGAGGAGGTAAACTAGTAGAAAGAGCAGGGATCATTTCAAAGCCAAGGGTCGAGGGACATCCTATCTTCGGTGATCAGGAAGCTCGACCATAAGGGTCGGGTGCTTGCCGAAGGTGCGGGGCATACGAAGAAGTTCTTCTTCCTAGACGAGGGTGGTTCTAGTTCCATATCAAGATCATGGGAAGTACATGAGGTGCACTTGAGGGCCAAGCAGAGGGATGAAATGATGGCACGTGAGGAGTGCATGAGGGCCGAGATGATGGCGATGATCTCCCAAAGTTAAAGTAATATGGCCTTGACTCTTGTAGAACCGCCTGTGATACGCTCTAGTAGCTACGCTTCCAAAAATGATCAGCTCGGTCCCCAGTTGAAGATAATAAGTGTTTGACTAAAAGGTATAGGAGTAAACTAAAAAATAATTCTAATCAATTTGTTTATTTCTTGCAGGCGCCTACCAAGTGCTAGCTAGTCCTGATTGAAGATGGATTTACCATTGAGGTTGGACGCGGGATTGCATTTCCATGCAAGGAGGATGACATGATGCATGGTATCCCTTTGAAGAAGGGATACATGAGGGTGCAGAAGCATGCACACCTCCAAAACAAACTTCCCCACTCACCCACAAGGAGGAGGAGAAGTGGCTGCTGCTCGGCTAGCCAGGAATAAGGGAGGAGGAGGCACCATGGGTGCTTGCAGCAGGAAGATGGAGTAGGAGGCGCCCTAGAGAGTGGTGCTGCAGCCATGTGGAGGAGGAGGAGAAGGAGGAGTGGCTACTTGGAGTGGAGGAGAGCTGGTTGGGGGGGGGAGGAAGAAACCGAATGGGAAAAAAAAGTCGGTGGGGAGCAATCGGGTGGGGGAAAGGGAAAAAAGATTAGGTGAGGGGGAAAAGTTAGGTGATTCTCCCCCACACAACTAAAATTTCAACCCTGCAGCTCTCAAATTAGGCCCACCAAACTCCTGAGTTCGCCTGCTAGAGGGATCCACAACCCGACTGAAAAAATTCTAACACTTGAAGAAAGATATGTTGTATTACATTAGGTATGTCAATTATGTATGTGTTGGGTATGCCAATTATTTTATAGATGAAAAAATGAATGCTTCTTTAGCTGGTGAATCAAAAAAGCAATTCGGGCGACCCTCGTCACAGACGGTTATGGGCTTGAACCGTCTGTGATGAACCATTGCCACAGACGGTTCAAGCCTAGAACCGTCTGCGATGGTCTCAGTTCGGCCTAACTCCCCATCGCCCAGCCACAGTACCCCTCCCCGAATCACCCCCATCACGCAGTTCACAACCTAACACTACCCATCCTCCCTTGGCAGCAACGTCCCCCCTTGGCCGCGCCCTTCCCCCTCAGCCGCACCCTCCCACCTCAGCCGCACCCTCCCCCCACCGATTCCTCTGCCCCCCACGCGGACTGAGGTATTTTTAGGGTCTGATAGGCCTGCTTTAGCACAATAATGTTTATATGATTTGGTTGAGTTGAATTGGTTATGGATTGAATTGGTTGTGCTAGAGGTTACTAAATCATGAGGATACTCAGGTACATTTTGTACATGACATTAGATTACTTTGATTTTTCATCTAATTTTGTGGCTTAATTCTCATTGGTTGGGTTATTTAGGTAAATTTAATAAGTGCCCTGTTAGGATGTAGTTATTGGAGCTTATCCAAGTTGTTTTTATTCATGCTTCCCCATTAGTTTAAGCTTTTTTTCCTTACACTCTATGTTGGGAGCTTGCAGGAATGGTTTACTACTAAACTTTTAAAGTTATCAGGTGCATTAAGCACATGCGTTGTAGCAGTCCGTTGTAATTCACTACATGTTTTGCTGCAACCACTAATTGGGCACTTTGTAAACTGTGTTTGGTTCATCTTTTGTGCACATGGGTATGTTAACTGTCAATTGTAAACTGTGTTTGGTTCATCTTTATAGCCAATAATTTCTCTTCCTTTGGTGCTTTAACCTAGCTCTAGCGATCAGCTTGGCTTTGGAGGATTTGACCTTGGTGGAAGCTTCAATATTATGCTTGAGATTCGGACACCTAATTGCACATTGGACGCCAGCTTCTAGATTAATGTATTGATTGCTAATAGTTCACTCGATTTTATAGCTGAGGGGTAGGAGATAGATTTAGTTCATTTTACATATTATTAGCATTTCAGTGGAGCCAAAACATAGCATACGCAGAACTTAAAACCACCTTCTAGGTATTCGAGGACAACTCTGTGCCTTCTTGATATGTGAGGCCATTAATCCAAAAAGCAAGTAACACTCAAGCCTCGTCTGATGAGTTGTGAATTTGTTAGATACCATTTGGATTAATATGTGAACCTTGTGCTATGAATTTGTAAGTCGTAATTCTGAATTCAATTGGTTTTTATATATGTGAGTTGATTTCTAAAATTGATGTGCTGTACAATGTAATGTGCGATCAGAGTTAATTTCTAAAATAGATTCACTGTATATTGTAATATGTGATCCGAGTTCATTTCTGAAATGTATGTCATAATAATATGTTGGTGATGCTCTGTTCTGTCTTTTATTTCAGATGGCACAGCTAGCATTTCTTGAGGCTAGCCAATAAATCAAAATTACTAAAAAAATAGAAAATTTTAGAACCGTCTGGATGATCCCACATCACGGACGATTCCAATTTGGAACCGTATGTGATGAGGTGCTCATCACAGATGGTTCCAAATTGGAACCTTCTGGGATGATACCAAATCACAAATAGTTCGAAAGAAGAACCGTCTGGGATGAGCCCTTTATAACAGAGGGTTCCAATTTGGAACCGTCTGTAATAACTTTTTTCATTGACAGTTGGAAAATCATCTGTGACGACTTTTAGTCATCACTGACAGTTTGATACAAATGATTCACAAAACATTTTGTGATGTAGTTTGTGAATCGTCTGTGATATTGATGTGTGTGGTAGTGTATCTTCTTATGTGTCGGTGTTTCGAGCACCGGCAATATGATTTATTTGGTTTAGGGGGTCACGCACTCCCTTTCCTCGAATGGTTAGACTTAGGGAGCCCAAGAAGTATACTGGTTCGGGCTGAACGTCCCTACTCCAGTTCGTGCGGTGGATTCGTGTTGCTCTCGGGCACAGTATTACATGTGAGGGCTAAGGGCTGGCCTTGAGCGCCTCGTTGGAGATGGAGTGAAAGTAAGGCTCTGTTCGTCTCTTTTTTCCCCTTGGGGGCCCTGCCTCCCCTTATATCGTCGGAGGGGGCAGATTACATGGGAGTCCTAAAAAAGGAAAAAGGAGTGGGACGTCCCGTGCCTGGGAGTCCTGGTCTTCGGTGACTTATCGATGCCCACTCGTGTTGCGCCGGGTTGGTAGACATGCCGAACGACAAGGCTCTCCTATGCGATGGGGAGTGGCGTACCTACCCTCTGTGCATCTGCCAGGCACTGACGTAGCACTTTGACTCTGGTGAGGCCTTGGGAGGGAGCGCACTCTTCTACGGTGCACGTCTGGGTGACGAGACCGGTGTCTTGACTTTTGTGGCCCTCTCACTGCCTAGGGAAGGGGCCACCTACCCTCGCACGGTCGGCCTGAGTCGTCCCATTCGTGGGGTAGGCGACCGACGACCGGTGATAGCTCGGAGCTGGCTCTCGGCGGAGGGCACCTGGATCGGGTCGGACGTTGCAGGGCATCCGACCTGCTGGAGGGATCCTCCTGATCACTTTTGATTGGAGCCAAATCGCACTTGGTGGCCCGCTTGGCGTTCGCCGTTGTCGGGCCTGGATCGGCCCACCTGACGTCCTGGGCCACTAGGGATACCCATGGTATGTGTATTTGTCAATAGCCCCCGAGCACCCGAGCGGGTCAAGGAGCCGATCGGGGGGTTACCTCGGTCGGCGGAATCCGGTCAGGCACGCGCGGGCGTGCCCAGTCGGTTGCTTCGGCCAGGTGCACACGAGCGCACCCGGTGGGTGTAGCCCCCAACCCCCGAGCGGGTCAAGGAGCCAGTCGGGGGGTTACCCTAGTCTGCAGATTCTGATCGGGCACGCGCGGGCGTGCCCAGTCGGTTACTTCGGCTAGATGCGCACAAGCGCACCCGGTGGGTGTAGCCCCCGAGCGGGTCAGGGAGCCGGTCGGGGGGTTACCCTGGTCGGCAGAGTCCGATCGGGCACGCGCGGGCGTGCCCAATCAGTTACTTCGGCTGGGTGCGCACGAGCGCACCCGGTGGGTGTAGCCCCCGAGCGGGTCGGAGATCCGGTCTGGGGTTACCTTTACACAGCTTGAAGTTTAGTCTCGAACACGAGTTGAGGTGACCGGGCCATCCGTTGGCCCAAATCACAGTGGCCTTCCAGGGGCTCGCCTCGGCTCCGCCCCTTGGCCATTTTTCTCGCTGGGGCTACGTTTGCCCAGGTTGGTGGGTCGACATAAGCCACAAGCGTGAGCCATCGGGTCCTCCGTCGCTCGGCCGCCACAGCTGCCCAGCAGGCCTTCTTCCACCCACTCGTGGTGCGGTTGGCCCAGCCCAGGAGCCAAAGCCAAGGGGTCGCGCGACGCTTCACTTGGAACAGCGCCCCTTTGACTCCCGCCGTTTCATCGAGATTCAATGCATCGTGGAGGAATAGACATGGACTGTTGTGTCTCCACCAGGTGAGGGGCAGACGGAGCGACGGCGGGCGGGACATCGTGCTCGAAGCGTCGCCTGTTCGGATCGTGTCGTCTCACCCCATAAGTATAGACCAGGGGACACGATAGCGTGTCACGCCTATTCATTGCCTTTTCCTTCCCATCAGGTGCTGGTGCACTCCTTGCCTTCCTCCTCCGCTTCAAAGCGCTTCGAAGGGCGGATGTCTAGCGGAAGCCGTGACCCGGGCAGCGATCGGAGGGCCGGTAAGCGGCCGGTGGATGCGAACCCACTGGGTCCGAGCCCCAGGAGGCCTCGTACCGGCACCGGATCCTCCGCCGCTGCGGCAAGGGGGGGACTCGTCCTCCCCCTGTCCACCTTCCGCATCCGCAACCCCCCTTTGGTGTAAGTTCCCATCACTTAGCTTCAGGCTCAGGATGGTTCTGATTCCTTCTAGTTGACGCTTAGTCGTTCTCCTTTCTTTTGTCCCAGCGCCTCCGGCTCGGGCCTACGCCCATCGTCCACCACCGTGCCCCCACCGCCTCCCTTGGTCGGGGCGGGAGCGGCGGTCACCGCTGGCGTCGCCGCCCACACTCTTCCACCTAACCACGGCGGTGCCTTCGACATGGGGGCCCGGGCGGCCAGGCTGGCCGATGCGTTGGCCGGGGTGCAGGCCTCCTTGGCAGCCCAAGCCACGACGGCAGTGGCCCAGGAAGCTCGGGCGCGGGCTACCGAGGAAGAGCTCACCAAGGTGCGCGAGGAGTTTCGGTCCGCGCACCAGAACCTCCTCCCCATGCTGCACTCGACCTTCGATAGTATGGTCGGGAGCCTGCGACCGATGGGGGCGAGGCTGAATGAGCCCCTGGAGCATACTGCAGCGCAGTATGCTTTCTACCTCACCCGGGCGGCCGAGGTCCTCGCCGACCTCCCCCATGCCTTAAGCGATCGCTCCGCTCGCGAGGGGTGGGAAGCCGCCGCTCAGGCGGCGGAGTACGTGCTGGCCTGCTGCGCCAGTAGTGACGCCTCCTTCGACCCATTGGCAGCGACCGCTGGGATCAGAGGCGACGCGGGTCGGGAGCGGGCCAGAGTGCGGGTGGCGACGAAGACGGTAGCGGGGCGGCTGCTGGTGGTGATCCCGAGCACGAGCATCGAGAGCGGCGACAACTTCGGCGACGACATCTTCTTCTAGGGAGGCTCCGGGGCGGCCGCCCACAACTTTTTATTATCTGTTTTCCCCTCTTTTTTGCGCTTTTCGATTTTTTATGAACAATTACATCTTACTGTAATGGCTGGTCGGGAGGTGCGTTCCCTCCCGATTTTATTCTCCGTATTTTTGTTTTGCGGTGGGCTAGTAACTTTGGGGGAAATGCAGAGAGCGGAGGCCTAGCCGTCGGGTTGCAGAGCCTCCGACCGATCAAGGATCAGTCGGCCTGACCATGGGTCCGACTGGCCCGGTCGGCCGGCACTACCTGGGCGGCTCAGGGACCGCTGGTTTTGGTTGATCGTAGGTCCCGACCGGGTGCGTGTGAGCGCGCCCAGTGGGCGCAGCCCCCGTGCCCTCGAGCGAGTCGGGGAGCCGATCGAGAAAACGCCTTTTGTCGCAGCTTGACGTTGCCTTAGTCGGGGCGGGTGCCTGGATGCCTTTAGCAAGGTTCCGGTGCCCGATCGCTAGTTTTACGTCGTAGCTCAACGTTACCTTAGTCAGCGCGGGGGCCTGGATGCCTTTAGGAAGGTTCCGGTGCCCGAGCGCGAGGATTGGGAGGACCTCGCGGAGGGCATGCGGGAGGCCGAGGCTAAGATGAGCCGGATCCGGACAGACCTGGATCTCGTGGTTGCGTCTTTCGGCAGGGCACTGGGTGCCGTTGCCGAGAGAATTCACCCAGTCGGCAAGGTGAGTTGAACAAACTTCGTCCCTGCAGCTTTCGTGCCAGGCTTGCAGTAGGCTGATGGGATGCTTGCATTTTGCAGTGCTTGCGGGCCCGATCGAGGGCAAATCTGAGTTCCTCCGCAGTTTGTACAGCCAGAGGATGGCCGCCGAAGTGGAGTGCTACCGGCTGGGTCCCGCACTGCACGACACCCAGGAGGCCTTGAACCATGAGCGGGCGGAGGCGGAAAAGACTAATGGGAGGTGGTCACCGGGCGCAGCCGTGGTCGATTGCGCTGGTGAATCGATCCACAGCGGAGGCGTCCGAGCTCCGCTCCTCTCTGGAGGGAGCGAACAGCGCCAAGGACGCTGCCGTTGCTGCAGAGGGAAACGCTCGATCGGAGGCAGCCCGCCTTCGGGGTGAGCGCGACTCGGCCCAAGAGGAGGTCAAGCGTCTGCGCACCGAGCAGGCCAAGAACGAGGAGGATCTCCGCAATCTGTAGGCTTCCTTGGGCAGTAAGCGATTAAGACCCTTGGTCATCCTCGCGATCGCGGTCCGGTGTGGGTGTTTTTCTGACATCATCTCGACCCGTAGAGTTGCAGAAAAACTTTAGCGACGCCGCGGAGGCGCGGAGGTTGGCGGTGGAAGAGTGCGACCAGGCGGTCACGTCACGAGACGTGGCGCTGGCGGAAGACGAGCGGTCCGAGCAGGCCGCGGAGCTGGCGACCCTTCGGGGGGTCGGCCAGGGCGTCTGCGACCGACTGCTCGGACTCGTGGTGGGTGCGAGTTCTCTCAATACTGTGCTGGACAGCGTGCCCGAGCATGTTGAGCGTGCGGTGAGCGAAGGCATCGCACTTGGGGCCTCTTCGGCGCTCGTCTGCACCCTTTCCCACTATGATGGTATCGACCTCTACACCGTCAGTAGTGGGATCGCCAAGAACCGGACGGATGAAGAGGTCGATGGGTTCGAAACCCAAGTCGAATTGCACGCCCAAACGATAGCCAGCAGGACATCGCCGCAGGATATCCTCCATCGAGAGTAAAAAAAGAGTTAGATGTTTTCGCTTTTTCGATGTAACGAAATGAACTAAAGTTTGCTTTATCAATTCGGCTGGTCAGGCTGACCATGAGTTTGACCTGTCTTTTTGCACTTGCTTTTTTGTGATGAACACGCGGCAACCATAGTCTTATAGACCGCGGAGGTCGGGCGTAGGTCGTGGTGTTAACACTTTCGGGTGAATGGCAAAGAGGGTCGGAACTTAGACACAAAGCGTTCGCTTGTGCTCACGCGGGAGAGGAGTGTTCCCGGTCAACTACGGATCGCTCCTTACGGGCGCTTCCTTCTTCCGCGAAGCGCTACTTAGCAACCGTAGCCACCGGGGTGTAGGCCGTAGCACTCGGGTCGAGAGGTTTACCGCTAGGGAGAAAACCCGGTGGTTGGTCGGGTCACTGACCCGTGTCAGCGCATACGAGTTGTGGTCATGCGGGAGAGGAGTGTTCCCGACCGACTACAGATCGCTCCACACTGGCGATCCCTTCTTCCGCGAAGCACTACTTAGTAACCGTAGACGCTGGGGCGTAGGCCGTAGCGCTCGGGTCGAGAGGGTTACTGCTAGGGGGAAATCCGATAGCCAACCCGGTCACCGACCCGTGTGGGTGCATATGCGCTGGTTAGCCCCCGAGGGGGGCGTCGCGATCGTGCTAGGGCCGCGACGCACCACTCGAGCTCGAAGGCAAGGTGTAAAGATAACCGGCGGATAAGAGAAGAGTCTCAGGGATATAATCGCCTTAACTTCTGGGTAGTCGAGCCTTGTTGGAAATGGCGCGGTGGCGCTTCGGTTTCTTGTCCCTGCATTCATTGCGATCCTATTCGTCTTCCGTGTCTTGGGGTATAAAAGGGGAGGTGGAGGGCGTTAGCGACGGGACTGCCATCCTCTTCTTTTCTTCCTTCAAGCCTTCCTCTACTCTCCTTCATCTTCTTCATGGCGGACCACCCCTTCGACTGGTAGCCGGTCGCCTTCGGTGAGGAGGCGTGGAGGCGGATTTTGGAGGAGGTGGAGGCCGCCGCAGTTAGGCGGGACACAGTGCAGGTCGACGCGCTTCTTCAAGCCGTCCCCCGCCTCTACGGGGCGAGGTCAACCCTCATTGAGGTCATCGGGCAGAGGCGCCGCGAAGAAGATGGCTGGGCATTTGGGGGGTTATGAGGACATGTAGGCCTTCTCACCCCCCTCCCGCAATGTAAATTTTTTTGATGAAATAAAGTTTTATTTCCCCGAAAAGTCACCTCTTGTTGTTTTTTCCTGGTCTTGCCCGCTTATTGTGATGCATACTCAACGATCATAGCCTTTAGGAACCGCAGGGGTCGGGCGTGGATCGGAATTTTAGCACTTTCGGGCGAAGCATGAAGTAAATGTCAATTGTACATTCAGGTTGTCGACCCGCACGAGCTTACAAACTTGTAGCCCCCGAGCGGCGCGAGGACAAGAAAAGGCCTCAGGGGTAGAATCGCCTAAGTTTTTCTATGTTCCACGCGTTGGGGACGACGTTGCCGCTCGCGTCCTTAAGTCGGAAGGTGCCAGGCCGGATGATCTCTACGACTATGAACGGTCCTTCCCACGGGGAAGAAAGCTTGTGACTATCCTTGTTGGACTGAACCTGGCACAGGACCAGGTGGCCGGTGTTGAAGGACCGACCACGGATCTAACGACTGTGGTACCGCCACAGTGCTTGCTGGTATTTGGCTAATCAGAGGACGGCCACGTCACGCACCTCGTCGAGCTGGTTGATGGCGTTCTGTTGTGACTGGAGTCCCCGCGTTTCGTCGAAGGCTTGAAGTCTTAGGGCACCGTACTCCAGGTCGGTTGGCAGAACCGCTTCGGCACCGAACACCATGAAGAATGGCGAAAACCCGGTCGATTGAGTCGGTGTGGTCCGCAGGCTCTAGAGAACAGGGGGTAGTTCGGCTGCCCATCGTCCCACGAATTTCTTCAGTCAGCTGAAGATTCGTGGCTTGAGCCCCTAGAGGATCATGCCGTTCGCTTGCTCGGCTTGCCTATTGGCCCGCGGATGGGCCACAGACGCCCAGTCGACGCGGATGTTGAAGTCATAACAGAACTCGAGGAATTCCTTCCCCGTGAACTGTGTCTCGTTATCGGTGATGATGGAGTTCGGAACTCTGAACCGATAGACGATGTCATGGAAGAAGCTGGCCGCCTGCACTGAAGTGATGGTGGCTACCGGCTTGGCTTCTATCCACTTGGTGAACTTGTCGACCGTGACAAGCAGGTGGGTCAAGCCCCCGGGCGCCTTTTTGAAGGGCTCAACCAGATCGAGCCCCCAGACCGCAAAAGGCCACGTGATGGGGATCGTTTGCAGGGCTTGCGCCGGAAGATGCGTCTGTAGAGCGAAGGATTGGCATCCTTCGCAGGTGCGGATGATTTGCTCGGCGTCCGCCACGTCGGTCGGCCAATAGAAGCCTTGCCGGAAGGCTTTCCCTACAAGGGTCCGTGGCGCGGCGTGGTGGCCGCAGATGCCGCCATGGATGTCGAGCAACAGCTCCGTTCCCTGGTCGGCCGGGATGCACTTCTGGAGGATTCCGGAGGGGCTCCTCTTGTAGAGGTCTTCGCCGACCAGGAGGAAGGATTTTGCCCGTCGAGCGAGGCGATGGGCCTCGGTTGGGTTGGCGGAGAGTGATCCGTCAGTTAGTTGGTCGATGAAGGGCTGCCTCTAGTCGAGGTCGGTTGCGAGCACATTGCGGTCCGACCAGAGCGGTTCCTCGTCCGACCGCGCGGCGGTCGGAGGGGTCGTTTCTGGCGGGTCGAACGTGCTCTCGCTTGCCGAGTCCAGCTAAACGGAGGGTTTGCGGAGGTCACAGATGAAGATCCCCGGCGGGACCGGTCCTTTGCTGGAGGCGAGGTTAGCTAGGGAATTGGCCTCACCGTTGTAGCATCTGTAGCTATGGAGAAGCTCAAAACCCTTGAACGTTTCTTCGAGCTTGCGCACCTCCCGGCAGTAGGCTGCCATGCGGGCGTCACGAGGCTCCGTGGCCTTCATGACTTGGTCAACGACAAGCTTGGAGTCGCCGTGTACGTAAATTCGGCATGCGCCGAGGTCGGCAGCGATCCGGAGACCGTTGATGAGGGCTTCATACTCGGCGACGTTGTTGGTCGCGTCAAAGAGTAGTCGGATAGCGTACTAGAGCTTGTTCCCGAGCGGTGAGATGATGACGACCCCAGCGCCCGCTCCGTTTTTGGTGAAGGAACCATCGACGTACATCGTCCAATACTCAGGGTCTTCAAGCGCAGGTGGCTCGTGCGCCTAGGTCCATTCGGCGACAAAGTCGGCCAATACTTGCGACTTGATCGCCGTTCTAGGAACATACGATATGTCGTGGCCGTTGAGCTCGAGCGCCCACTTGGCTATCCTCCCTGAGGCGTCGCGGTTGTGGACGATCTCGCCGAGTGGTGAGGAGGTCACCATGGAGACAGGATGCCGATCGAAATAGGGGACCAGCTTCCTCTTCGTGATGAGCACCGCGTACAGCAACTTCTGTACCTGCGGGTACCGGGCTTTGGTCTCGGAGAGTACTTCACTGATGAAGTAGACCAGCCATTGTACTTTCAGCACACGGCCTTCTTCTGCTCGCTCCACGACTAGCGCTGCGCTGACGACCTGGGTCATGGCGGTGATGTAGAGGAGGAGCAGTTCCCCGGGTGCCAGGGCGACCAGCACCAGGAGCGAGGTCAGGAACGTCTTCAGTCGACTAAGGGCTTCATGCGCCTCCTGCGTCTAGCTGAATTGGTCGGATTTCTTGAGCAGCTTGTAGAACGGCATTCCGCGTTCACCGAGGCGGGAGACGAAGCGGCTCAGGGCTGCAAGGCACCCCATCAGTCTCTGGACTCCCTTCAAGTTGCCTACTGGGCCCATCATCATGATCGCGGAGATCTTTTCCTGATTGGCTTTGATGCCACGCTCGGAGACGATGAAGCCGAGCAGCTTTCCCTTGGGGACCCCGAAAACACACTTCTCAGGGTTGAGCTTTATGTGAAACCATCGGAGGTTCACGAAAGTCTCTTCCAGGTCAGCGACGAGGTCGTCAACCTTCCTTGTCTTGACGATGATGTTGTCGATGTACGCCTCGATGTTACGGCCTATTTGGTCGTTGAAACATGTTTGCATACATCGCTGGTATGTAGCGCCCGCATTTTTCGGACCAAACGGCATTGTTATGTAACAGAACGAGTCGAACGGGGTGATGAAGGAAGCCGCGAGCTGGTCGGACTCCTTCATCGTTATTTGGTGATAGCCCGAGTAGGCATCCAGAAAAGATAGGGACTCGCACCCAGCGGTTGAGTCGATGACTTGGTCGATGCGGGGCAATGGAAACGGGTCTTTGGGACATGCCTTATTCAGGCTCATGTAATCAACACACATTCTCCATTGCCCAATTTTCTTTTCTACAAGGACAGAGTTTGCCAGCCACTCGGGGTGGCGTACTTCTTTTACAAACCCTGCGGCTAAAAGTTTGGTGATCTCCTCCCCTATGGTCTTGCGCTTCTCTTTGTCGAAGCGACGCAGGCATTGGGCGACCGGCCTCGAGCCTGGTCGAATGTTCAAGGAGTGCTCGGCGACTTCCCTTGGGATTCCTGGCATGTCAGACGCCCTCCATGCGAAGACATCCCGATTGGCGCGGAGGAAGTCGACGAGCGCGCTTTCCTATTTGGCGGGGAGCGTGGCTCCGACCCGCACGGTCTTGGCGGGATCCTCGGGATCAACCGCAATCTCCTTCGTATCCTCAGCGAACTTGAAGGAGCTGGGCCCCGACTTGTCGGAGTCAGGGGCGGACTCGGAGACCTTGCCCTAGAGGTCGGCAAGCTCGGCGGATGCGATGACCGCTGATGCCAATTCACAACTGCTTTGTTCGCAGTTGTAAGCAAGCTAGAAGGACGAGGCCATGGTGATCACTCCCTGTGGTCCCGGCATCTTCAGCTTGAGGTAAGTATAATTGGGGATCGCCATGAACTTGGCGTAGCATGGCCTCCCCAATATGGTGTGGTAGGAGCCGGGAAAATCCACCACCTCGAAAGTGAGGGTCTCGGTGCGAAAGTTGTCTGGGCCTCCGAAGGTGACGGGCAGGGCGATCTGCCCAAGTGGGTGGGGCTGTTGGCCTGGGACGACGCCGTGGAAGGGCGCCTTGCTCGGTCGGAGACCCAACCGAGGGACCCCCATGGCGTCGAGGGTCTCAACATACAGGATGTTGAGACCGCTGCCGCCATCCATGAGCGCCTTGGTCAGGCGCTTCGCCCCCATGATGGGGTCAACGACCAGTGGGTATCTTGAGTTGAGGCGCCGTCCCGACCGAGCTCTGCTGACCCCGTGCAGTAGCACGGCTCGGACAACTCGAGGAGGCACCCGAGTGATGGGAGCCAGAACCCTGTACGTGTTGGACAGCAGCACATTCCGCCAATCCCCGGAGGTATGGTACGTGGCCTTGGCCTCCGGATCCTCGGGCTCTGGGATGCCATGGAGCAGCATTGCAGCCGCGGTGACGTTCTGGCTTGCGTGGGGGAAGAACGGAAGACCGTCCAACCCCTCGGCCAGCTGATGGTGAACCTAGCGCGCATGTGCTCGCGCACCGCCAATCGGGAGCAGGGACCCGGGCTGACGCTTCTCCAGGTCGGCCTGGAGTTTGTCGAGCTTGGCCCCGCAAGCCTCCAGCTCGTCGCGCTACCGCTGGAGCTCAGCGCGGCTAGCCTGGAGGCTCACGGCGCTTTCGCGCTGGCGCTCAACTTCCTGCGCTTCGGTGCGCTGGGAGTGAGCTCATGGACTTGCGGGAGTCGCGGGCGGATCGGCCACGCCCGCTATGTTGCACTCGAGGGAGTGTGGCCCGTCCGCGACACGTTCCAAGTTGGAGCTGGAGCCGCGGCTGGAGGAGTCCTCCAGGAGGTCGTGGATGGAGGCCGGCACGTAGCCGGTCATCGCCACAAAGCGCTATCCCGCGGGAGGCGACGCCACCGCCCGTTTGGGCTCGCTGTCGCTGGGGGTGGTGCGGCCGTCGACAGGCTTCGGCGCCGAGGCCCGTGCGGGGACCTCGAGCCAGAGGTTGCTGTGGATGCTGGCGACGGTATCCAGGCTCCTGGTGGACGCCTGGTCCCGTGAGGAGGCGGGGATGAGCACGAGCTCACCCGTCGAAGTGGCGACGAAATCGAGGGCACCGAAGCGGATCCGGCCCCTCGACACGGGTACGCCGTCGCGGGTGGAGGAAGTTATCAAGGAGAAGAGTGGGAATCCAGAGGTGATGCTGATGATGACGCACGAAGGCCCTAACCTGGCGCGCCAACTATCGGTGTTTCGAGCACCGGCAACATGATTTATTTGGTTTAGGGGGTCACGCGCTCCCTCTCCTCGAATGGTTAGACTCAGGGAGCCCAAGAAGTATACTGGTTCGGGCTAAACGTCCCTACTCCAGTTCGTGTGGTGGATTCGTGTTGCTTTCGGGCACAGTATTACAGGTGAGGGCTAAGGGTTGGCCTTGAGCACCTTGTTGGAGATGGAGTGAAAGTAAGGCTCTGTTCATCTCTTTTTTTTTTTGCCCTTGGGGGCCCTGCCTCCCCTTATATCATCGGAGGGGGCAGGTTATATGGGAGTCCTAAAAAAGGAAAAAGGAGTGGGACGTCCCGTGCCTGGGAGTCCTGGTCTTCGGTGACTGATCGATGCCCACTTGTGTTGCACCGGGTTGGTAGACATGCCGGACGACAAGGCTCTCCTCTGCGACGGGGAGTGACGTACCTACCCTTTGTGCATCTGCCAGGCACTGACATAGCACTTTGACTCTGACGAGGCCTTGGGAGGGAGCGCACTCTTCTGCGGTGCACGTCTGGGTGACGTGACCGGTGTCTTGACTTTTGTGGCCCTCTCATTGACTAGGGAAGGGGCCACCTACCCTCGCACAGTCGGCCTGAGTCATCCCATCCGTGGGGTAGGCGACCGATGGCCGGTGACAGCTCGGAGCTGGCGCTCGGCGGAGGGCACCTGGATCGGGTCGGACGTTGCGGGGCGTCCGACCTGCTAGAGGGATCCTCCCGATCGCTTTTGATTAGGGCCAAATCGCACTTGGTGGCCCGCTTGGCGTTCGGCCGTTGTCGGGCTTGGATCGGCCCACCTGACGTCCTAGGCCGCTGGGATACCCATGGTATGTGTATTCATCATTATGTTATTCGGTACCACGACGCTATCCATTAGCAATATTATTTAGACAAAAAAAAAAATAGCCAAACACAAAAATATGCGAAGCGTCCTCCCAAACGAGATTATCATAATTTACTGCAACATAAAATCTATGGATTTGGGATAACTCTCTGATAAATTTCTATTTCTTTTATTTCAATAGATGTTCAGCGGTAATATTAAAAAGCAGGGTAGTTTTGCTTACCAAATTTTTTAGAACGATTATTTTCCCCTATGGTTCGTGGATCTGATTGAGGTTATATATCGGCCCTAGCGATCTCCAAAAAAATCCTGTTAGAAAAGTTTCATGTACTACTGTCAACTCTCGTCTACCGCTAGCTCAGCTGGCCTGTAGTCACCTTGACATATCATATTTTGCGTGGTTCCTTCACTAAAAAAATGTTTTTAGGATAACAGCATGCTCACACAGGAATATATATCTGGCGTATGAAAGCACCATCATAACTAAAAAATTGTCTAATTTTTTAGCAAGCATGCTAGTCATGTTTATCACTATTTTAAATCTCATGCCAGTATGCATCACGTTCGTTAATACTGACCTTTCTCCACCTACTCTCTAAATTACTTAATTCACATTGCGCAGCAGCACATGGCCACACAAATTCTGACATGAGCCAAAAAAAAAAGACTACATACTTCTTTTCTTCTCATAAAACGATAACTAAGAAAATAAATGCAGAAACACAAAAAAATTTCCTGTGTCTATCGTCCGTAGACACATTTGAGTATGGTGTGCGTATAAGCAACCGTGATGTGTGAGTTTTGTCAATTTTGATACGAGATGTACATTCTCCAATTGCAAATATAAATCTTTGTGACCATATAAATTATTCTTTAAATATATGATATTGTACAACGTTGAGGCACATTTATTACATTGACCAGCAGTGTATACTAGTATTTCTAAAAATAAATAAATCTAAGAAGAAGTAGAGGATTTTTAGAAATCGGAGGCAGGCAGAGTTCAAGAGAACTTTGGACCAAACTGTCCGTATCTCTTTCATGGTCAAACATATATAGGCAATGCATGGCAGAAAGTATCAAAGAACAAAACTGTAGGGATAAATTTGAAACAGAACATTTATTTAGTTCACATTTGATATATAGACTATAAATTACTCCCTCCAGTCTAAAAAAGATGACATTTTAGACATTGACACGATCTTCAAAATATAACTTTAACCACTAAGTTTTATTATAATTATTTATAGAACTCAGTAAAATTATAATGTTATGAAAGTACTTCTCGAGACAAGTCTACACAAATAATTTTCATATATCAAATTTAAATATTTAAAAATATATCAATAGTCAAAGTTATGGAAGTTTGACCATCATTATATAGAAAACATCATCTTTTTTAGACCAAAGGAGCAAGAAACTCGCAAGTTCAATGAAGTGTTGATGTTGAACCCTGATCTCTTATTTAAAAACCATTTAACTCATAATTGAGATTTCAACTCTTTGTCTCAAGTCAATGAAACCAAATTACCTTACCGACTGATAGTTGGATGACAATGAATTAATGTAGTAGGTCCTTCAGAAATAAAAAGGTTGTGAAATCAGATCGTAGAAATTGTTCCCTTCAGTCATATTTTTTAATCGATGTAGGGTATTATATGTGTATTAGAAACAAAAGAATGCAGCTTGTTGGTAAAGTTACTATATATTATTATATCTTTTACTTTTAACAATCCACAAAGTACGTTGTTTTTGACAAATATCAGTCCAAAAGTTATATACAATTTTAACCACTAATTTCTATCAAATATGTTAATTAAGTTCTATTAAATATTGTCATACAACGATTTTGTTATCTATTGCTATTACTTTTATGTCACCAATCTCAATAGTTTTAGTTAGGATAATAGTTGTGCTAGAAAAGTTCAACTGCACAATCTAGTAATTCTATTGTAAAGGAAAAAAAGTCTACTTACGCTATTCGTCTATTTAACCCCTGTCTAATACCATGTATTATGTCGGCTAATGTAATAATACCGGACTACATTAACACTGTTGTAAAATATAGTCGTCCACCCACAATCAATCAACAATACGCCGAAGAAATTACAAGAACAAAAGTAGGAAACACAAACAAAGTAGGGGGCAAAACTCTCTCTTTTATTAGATTGATTTTTTTGTATAAAGGGTACCCAATATATAGTAAAGCTAACTTGCAGATTGGTTTGGATCCGTCCACCAAAAGATAGAGTCCTTCCATAGTTAGATTGAGATTCTATCTATATCGTAACACTCCCTTTGGGCGAATACCGCGTAATACACATGTCTCATTAAAAACTCCTCCCAAAAACCTAATGAAAAAAATGAAGAAAAGAGTACATTGTACTCGCACTCCGTGTTACACTAGTTGCCTCATTAAAAACATTCATATGAGAAAACTTCAGGAAAACTCACTTAGAAAAAAAAAAGAGCACAACTTTTTATCTTTAGAATATAAAGTAAGACCTTCATGATCATGTAAAGGGTTATGGTTCAGGGTTTTACTCCTCCTGAACTCTACATATCTCTAAGTCATCTCATTCTAATGCTATTAACATATCTTTAAAAAATAGATTTGGGTAGGATTTAGTGAACAAATCTGCTAGATTTTCACATGACTTAGTTTGTAATATCTTTACCTCATCATTCTTCTGGAGTTCATGAGGATAGAAAAATTTAGGGGTAATATGCTTCGTGATATTGCTCTTTATATAACCCATTTATATTTGTGCAACACAAATAATATTATCTTCAAAGATAATTGCAGGGTATCGACGATATTAAGACCACATGACTTCTGGATATGGTTAATTACACGTCTCAGCCAAACACGCTCACGTGAGGCTTCATATAAAATTATAATCTCTGAGTAGTTGGTAGAAGTAGCTACTAAGGTATGCTTAAACGACCGTTAAGAAATGGCTAAACCACTAAAAAAAATACAAAAATAGTCTTATATTTGGCATTATAGGGATCAGACAGATAGCCAACATACATATATTTCACCATGGTTAAGTCTTGATTTTTCTGGAAAAACAATCCAAGATCTTGAGTACCTTGGAGGTATATGAGTAAAGTCTTGACACTAGCCCAATATCTTCTAGTTGAGACTACACTACATCTTGCTAGTAAATTTACTACGAATGCAATGTCAGGCCTTGAGCAATTTATAAGATACATAAGTATGAGACTTCAGGTTCTAAGACTTTCTTATTTTCCATCATCGGTCTGAAAGGGTTTTTATCTACTTCAAGGGATCTCACAACCATAGGGATTTTAAAGGATAAGATTTATCCAAATTAAATATTTTCAATACCTTCTTGGTATAAATAGACTGGTGTACAAAAATTCCTTCTAGGAAATGCTTTAGGTGAAGGCCTAAACAATATTTGGTGTATTAATCTCAAATTTCATCATAAGGTAAGAACTTGCTTCTTTTATTTTCTCTGTAGTTCTGATGACATTCAATTCATCGATATATACTGACATGATACAGAATCTATTCTGAGATTTCTTTATGAATACATAGGGACAATATCCCTTATTCAGGAGAAACTCACTATATCAGTTGTACCACATTTTCCCCGACTATTGTAATCCGTATAATGATCTCTTCAGTTTAACATTATACATGTTGTGATTATTAGGATTCGAAATTTTAACTCCTTCAAGGATTCTCATATAAATATTTGTATCCAGTGACACATATAAATATGTTGTCACTACATCCATCAACTACATTGATAAGTTTAAGCTTGCTACCATTAATATTAAATTTCAGAATGTTATGCCACTCATTACAGGAGAATAGATTTCATCGTAATCAATGCCGGGCCTCCGCGTGAACCCTTGTGCTACAAGCCTCACTTTATACCTCACCACGAAAAACCCATTTTATCCTACAGGGAATACTTTAGGAGATGTTCAGTCAATAGGATCAAAACTTTCCTCTTATTAAGTGAGCGATGCCTCAATTTCTTCTTTTCATTGGACCCTATCTGAGCACTTCTGGCACTCTACTAAGGACTTTGGTTCTGGATCCACTGTTTAGCAATTTTTAGAGGTAACATATATGTTGACAATTGTAGTCTTTCTTTCATACGATTCTCCTAATCACTTCAGGGATGTCTCTTCATTAATTTCTTCCAACTCCTCATGATTTTCCACAATGATGGAGTATGAGTGTTCTGACTTTTCAGCGTTAGATTGTGCGAATAAATATACGCTGGGTTATCATCTTCAGGATAGATCACTTCAGGGATGTTACTGAAGGACCATGTGGAGGTCCATCTATATTTGTGATGAGTATTTGACTTTATTTGAGCAAGGTGTGCTCAGGTTTGAGTTTGATTTGAATTGGAATTCAAAAGAAAGCAATTTGAGTTGTGTTAGCTTCTTGTCGTACTACCGGCCTATGGCTGGTCGTAAAACCGACTAATGAATGGGACATGATTAATTGTGAGCATTTATGATGATTATTGGACAATGCTATGTGATGGGTTTCCTTGTCTTTGATGGTTGCAAGATGACGGTGCTAGGTCATGGTGAGGCGGAGGATGACCAGCACTAGGCGAGGTGCGTCGGAGGTCCAGACGGTCAAAGATCGCTGGAAGATGATCAGAGACGGAGTTCGGGGAAGTCAAGAAGACAAGTAAAGGCAATGATACTAGCTAGATGCCGTGAGGATCGATGAGGGCTGTTGGATCACGGTCAAGTTGATAGGTTAGCGGGTCTAGGTAGTATGCTTTGAAAACTGTGCAAGAAAACCCATTATATGTGTAGGGTTTTGGGTTGCCTTTGCATGGCTATGTGAGTGAGTTAATCCTAGCCCTTAGTGGAGTGCTCTAGGGTTGAGGGACTCATCCAAGGGTGGTAGGTGGCCCAAGAGTAGTATAAATAGAGGGGGAGGGGTGCCCTCCCTCATTTGAAGGTTTGAGTTGCTCCTTTGAGCTTTGTCCACAAGAAGTGATGCTTTATAAACCTTCCATCCAGAAAATACAAAGATTTTATTTTTTATTCTTGTGAATTTAAATTGCGCATCTACATTATGTCTTTACTTTACGCAATTTAAATTCAGCATTTACTTTTCCATAATTTGGATTTGCCTCTCCTCCTTCTAAATGCTATTGATCAAGGATGTCTTAAGGGTGCTCATTTGGTTTTACATCTCTCTTGAACCCTATGACAGACTAGAGATCAAGTTTATATCAAGTGGCAAATATGTTCTAAACTTGTTCTTCGCGCAGCAGTTAGTCTTCGATTTTTAGAAAAATCTAGAAAAATCTTTTTTAGGTGATTCTTGTTATAGAAGATGCGTGACTCATATATCCATTTGTGTAAAAATTTTGGATTCCACTGGTTGCATCATTTTGGTGCTATGAGGTGAAAATTGAGTCTCAAACTTTCTGATCGAAGTTCTTAACTTTATGTGGTGCTTGATTTTTCCTGATTGTTCTACAAGTCTTTCTAAGGTGGTTTTTGGTGGAGTGTTTCACGACTCATATTCTCATGTAGAGAAAAATTTCCAAAAATTTTAGAGCAACATAAATCCACCAACCACCTGCTCCAATTGAGGATAATTTCTCATCGAAAGGCACAAAACACACGATTGTTTTGCATGGAGACAACTATGACGATCGGACTACACCGCACGATAATGATGCACCTTAGCAATTGCTAAACTAACTTCGGAGGGTTATTGACCTTGCCGTGGGCAAGATCAACCTGATCATGAAGATCAATTCCTACAAGCAATCGAAGAACAAGCAAGAACAAAGCAAAAGCAATCTAAAATTGCACGTTTGAAAAGACTCAAAATAGTAGCAATGGCTAAATTATCAAATACACAAAACCCAAGACCTAAAAGAGGTGGCAGCTTTCTATTTATGAGGGATAGGGGCATGGGGAACACATTCAAAACAGGTGGAGGACAATTACAATTCAATTTACAAGGCCCAAGGTCCATGTCATCTCGGACTAGAAAAGTGATGTCACTTGTTTGGCAGATTTCTGTCGACTCGGATGGAATTTGAAGATGAGGTTGGATCCGTTGAAAAGAGGATGAAGAAACCTTTCAAACAAGTACTCATAGACCCCGAACACCCTTATGGATCAAAAGTTATGATCATTTTATATTGGCGTTGTCTAGGAAGCTGAATCCGAGTAGATCTTATGCACTGGAAGAATTGGCTTCATGCTTGACGTTTGGATGTCCTTCTCCTTGGTTCCTAAGGACAATAAAATCATCATAAGGATTAAATATTATTCCATCCATTAAATTATTTGTATGCAACCCGAGAAACGCATTCACCTGGTAATTGAATTGAAGTGCGCGAGATCGAGTAATTAGTCCTTGTATTACATCATTGGTTTCAATTGGATATGTAGGCGTGGCCGTATCCATGGTAGTGATGTCCTCATTATCCTCCCCTTCTTGCATTTGAGTCGTCCTCGACTCAAGCTCATCATCTTCCTCCAAGTATAGCTTTAAATCTGGCTAAGGTGGGGGTCGATAAAGCATGCAGATGGAGCCATCGTAGTAGATGTATATGATGTAGATGCTGCCTTGAAGTGTCGCCAACTTGCCAGAATTGTAACGGAAAAAGAGGACGTGGTCAATATAATTGTAGCAACACTTAGTGATGACCATATATATGCGTAGTCGGTTCTATCCACGATGAGAATGGTCTCATCACCCAGTCGAGCAGCAAATGCATGGTCTGGTTCACTGCTAGTCTAGTTGGACGCCTGGAAAGTGTCGTAGATACACACATGATGACTTGCATGAAATCGTCATAGTCCTAGCTTTTGCATGGATGATGACTTAACTGTGTAGATACATGCAATTAATAGCGTAGTCCTCTTGCATGCAAGTCGCAGAACTTCATGCCGGCATGCGACCAGGGCTGGAAGAAATTTTTTTTTAAATATATTATATTTTATTCCGAATTGCAGAAATAAATGTCTTTCGCAAGAAATTACACTTTTATACGTCGGTCGCCTGTCCATCGGGCGATATAAGCCTGTCGCCCGATGGACGAGCGACAGGAGACTCCTCGTGTTTTCTGTCGCCCGTCCATCGGGCGATATAAGCCTGTCGCCCGATCAGCGAAGCGACAGTTAAAAATCCCGATGGACGGGCGACGAGATAGCATGCGGGGTCTCCTGTCGCCGATGGACGGGCGGCGGGTATATTTTATATACCTCGCGCGTTACGGCGGCGAAACATGAGCGAGAAAAAAAAAAAAGAAGAGAAAAGAGGAGAAGAAGAGAGGAAAAAGAGAGAGGGAAGAAAATTTCTGCGCGATTTTTGAGCCCGTCCTTTGCATACTCGGGTAATTTCTCGTTCTTTAGTTTTGGTATTTGTAGATCTAGAAAATCTAGTTAAGAAATGTAGTTAGATGTAGAAAGATTTAGTAAACCTAGTTTGTAGTTATATGTAGTACTGAGACATAGCAAATTTAGCAAACCTAGTTTGTAGGTATGCGATGGTCGTTCTAATTTTTGTAGCGATAGGTTATGATTTAGTAGAAATGATTTTAGATCTTGGTTTGTGTGCGTTGATATATCGAATGTAGATACTTTGAGCGGATAGAAGTATTCATTTCTTACGAATGCAGTTGGGTACATATAAGCGAAAGTAGTTTGATGTATGTCGAGTAGAAATTAATCGTCTGAGAATGTACTTACAGTAGTTGTTCAATTCTTTAGTAGTAGATCTATTGAATGTAGTCTGGCAGAGATAGCGATTATTCTACGAATGTAATCTGGCAGAGATAGCGATTATTACGATCGTAGGTATGTATTGTTAGAAATATTGCAAATTCTTATGCGATTAAATAAGTAATTTTGTAGCATATAGATATACCAGCATAAAGTTGGGGGTCGTAATATTTTTACGGGAAGTATTTAATTCGTGGGTGAATGAATGGATTTGCAGATATGGCGAGCGAGTTCAATTTAGAATATATTATGGCGAAGGGGTTGTAATGTATGGTTCGGAGGAGTGCAGATCTAAGTAACTTCGGTATGTAGACAGAAGTTTGAGTAGGGTCGAAGAGCGCACATTTTCTTGATGATGAAGTGGTTGTATTATACTTTTCGGATGGAAGAAGAGAAGTGGCAGCTGAAGGTATTTTGCCTCTGTAGTATGCGAGAACAATCCATTTTGTTGGGAGCTAGTTGAGTTGAAAGGAACCGCATCGTGGAGATCATATGTGAGGGACAGAGCAGCGGGGATGGAACCGGGTGCTTTTAGTGCAAGCCTATGCAGGGATGTAGCCCCAGCGGCGGCCGGACGGTGGGGAGTGTAGTCAGGCTCAAAATGAGTTAAGTTTTGGTGACACGAAATTGGGGATCTAGCCGTGGGCGTACATCCAGGCAATGACGAGGACATTATTTGCGAAAGTGGCGAACAATCCGAATTTGGGGAGGGCCGAAGCAAATGTTGGACAAGTAGCGCTGGGAATGTGACGAAGGTGAGCAAATTGATGAAATAACAGTTAGGATGGAAGAGGAAGACCTTGAGTGCGGCATAGCGAAGTGGAAGGCGGCGATGAGTCCGGCGAGGAAGATGGAGTGCGGAGCCGCTGTGCCCGGCCAGTGGAGCACACATCAATTTGATAGGTTGGTTGTTAATGAAACCAACGACATCGTTGGCGATCTGACCCCAACGAGGTTAGGCCTTGACGGTATGTGCAGCGACAAAGGAGGTGTGGCAGGATCTTTGTGAAAGATTGGGCCTTATCATTAAGAAGGACTTTCAGGGTTAAGAAATCCACGCCCGACACCTTTCTGACGTGGTGTGTGAGATCCATGGCTGTCCGTGGAGAGTGCACGCATACAAGCCGAAGTGGGCCACCCATTGGTTATGCTCGAAGGTTGAGCGACACAATTTGTATGATTGAGGAAACAATGATGGCTCACGAGGAACTGTCATCTGGGTTTGTCGCGAATCTCATGTACTCGAGATAGTGGAGAACCTGGCTTATGAGCCCGTGCTATTATCCGAGCTCTCGAGAACAGATATCGAGTACACAATTAGCTATGGGAAGGCTTGGAGGCGAAGCGAAGGCCTTAGAAGCGAGGTTTGGGAAGTTTGAAGACTCGTACCACAATCTGCCCGCCTTTGCTCGGTTGCATTCAGGGGAAGAAATCCGGCACTTACTATGATTATCAAGATTGTCCGTCAATCAAGTGGCCAACTAAAAGGCATCGAGGAGAGTGTTCTTCGCATTCGGAGCTTGCATTAAGGCGTTCTACCACTGTCGTCCATTCTTTGTGCGTGGGCGGCACATTCTTAATAGGGAAATACAAAGGGCAAATTTTGGCGGTTGTGGGTGTTGGCGGAAACAACCAGATTCTGCTGTTGCATTCGCAAGTAGAAAGTGAGAACTATGAGAGTTGGCTATGGTTCTGCGGAACTTGAAGATTGGGGTGGTCAAAACTCGTCAGGATGTGTGCGTCTTTGCCGCAGCCAGGCATCTTTGATACGCTTAGTGCGATCAACCGGTACCAAGCGAAGCGAGAGCCATTTCCATGGCCTGACTTGCAGAGCCGATGGTGCATGAGGCATTTGGGCGCAAATTTCTACAAGCAATTCAGGAACAAGGAACTCATGAACATGTTCAAAGACTATGTAAGCGAGAACCGGAGAGCAAGTTCGGACTCTGTGGAAAAATATCGATGGTGACAAGAAAACACAAAGAGGAGACGGCGAACAAGAGTCTGCCCGTGAAGGCCACGATGAGGCGGAGCCTCTTCCCCCTTGCCAACAGAAGATGACGCGACTAATCGTAAATCCGAAGGCAAAACCAATCAAATGTTTCTCGGTTTGGATCAAGCACGAACCGATGGAAAAGTGGGCAGCGTTACATGACACACATGGTGCCAGATCACGGTGTGATGACGGTAACTTTGCGAAGTTTACAAGCTGGGTAATGAGAGGGATGAGGTGTCTCCCATTGGTGGGAATTGTTGAGGAGTCTTTGCGGGGCACAACCAAGTACTTCGTCGACAGGACATCAAGGCTACCTGAGATAGTCTTTGAGAGATGAGAAGCTCTGTACTCCTCCATGATCAGTAAATACATGGAAGAGAAGAGTCGAAGCGGCCAAGCATAGAGCTATTAAAGTTGGTGCACGAACAACTGCGCTTGAGGTGATATGTAAGGATAAGGGCGGCGTGGAACCAACCAGCGGGTTGTCATTTAGGAGTGCGTATTACAGGACATCTGCAAATGCTCGTGTAACAAGCCCAACCTTTTGCACAGGCCGTGTTCTCATGTGATAGCCGCATGTGCTTTATTTGGAATGCAACCTGGTACCTATCTATCTGAATATTTCGGGAAGGAAAGGGTGATGGCAACTTGGAGGCGAGGAGCTGTATGGTTCACGGTGTTGTGGGTTCTTTCACGGCAACTCCTAGTCTTGATGAAAGGTTACGGGTCCCGATTTTAATGCGGTAGATGGAAGCGGGCGTCGGAAGACAAGGCGTATCGGAAATGACATGGATGAGTCGGAAGGCGGCAAGCGCGTGAAGAAATGTTCATTGTGCAAGCAAGCAGGACATACGTTCAAGAATTGCCACGCACAAAGCGAAGGAGATGAAGGAGGAGATGGCAATCCGACGGTGGCGGAGTGGATCGATCTGTGCGACGAGTCTTTGCCACGCCAACGTACCACATGAGAAGCAATTTAATCGCAATGTAATCGATGTGGCGTGTGTTGTGTGAACCCTGTGTGGACCTTGTGTGTAAGCTTTGTTGCATGTGGTGTGAGTGTTGTGCCTTTGAAAAATTATTGTAGCTTGTTTACGAATATTTATGATGCTTGAACAATTTTACGTGAATGTTTGTTTGAACACATTGTTGTGAGAAACCTATAGTATTCGGACGATTTTCTTTTGATATGGTTTTGAAATGTAACTCACAATTTGTTATTTACGGTATGGTGACCCGACCAGGAGATGACAGTGGCCATTCGAGTTCTTTGGATCCGGTGGTCGGCGGTAGTCACCGTGCCGCTTCGCCACGGTTTTCCGGCGGAGGAGGCGGCGCACGTTGGGCGTCCTTCGTCCGAGGACACATGATGCGGTGGGATATCGATCCTCGTTGGGTCCCCAGGTAACATATTACAATTCAGATTTCTTTATATGTTTGAGGTATTGTTCTTCTTGGTGTTATCTTGGAAAAAATAACATGTTTTTCCTTTCGTAGGCTTCGAGCTTGGGGTTGCTCCCTTTCGGCGGATGGTGCGGGATGTGGGTCGGCGGTTTCCGTTCGGCAGGTCACGATCACCGCTACGGTGGATCGGTGGAGGCCAGAGACCCACACCTTCCACCTACCCGTCGGGAGATGGCGATCACCTTGCGGGGCGTGTCGTACTGCTCGGCCTCCCGATCGCCGGCGGCGTATTTGTGGTGCCACACGGCGTCGACCTGCGTGGCGCCCGCGGCTACTTGGCGGTTATTTGGTGTGCTTCGACACCAGGCTCACCGGGCCTTCAGGACACACGGTCCTCTGACTGCGGTGGCCGGCGATTCGTGATGCGCAACTACACTATGAAAAACAAGTACTCTTCAATTACAACTTACAACAACATGTAATATGTGATCTTCTATCTTGCAGCCTTCGCGGCTCGCAGAGGCGGGCGACTCTGGTCGGCCGCCACTTGGAGGCGTACTGCTGTGGCTGTTCGGTGGTGCTTGTTCACGAGCTCCCATGGGGATAAGCGTGGGCCAGGCACCTCGTCGGTCGCGAGGAGATAGCGGGCGCCCCCTCGACGGCGTGCGCGATACTCCTGAAGTCATTGTCCTCTGCGGCCGCGTCACGGGCCCTCTGCGATGGGTGTACCGGACGGCGCCGAGTCGACCTTCAGCGGATGCCCTCTTTGGTATAGCTGTGGGCATACGAGAGGTTCGAATCGGGCGCCCGCCATCGGCTGGAAGCGGGTTGACCCTACAGCGATGGCGGCGTGGGCGGTCAGACCATGGGCACCATCTGGTGCCACCAAGCGGGTAAGATATTTGAACTGAAAGTTTGGTACTATTGCTTGTACATTTTTAATACTAACGGTAACGTTTTGTTTCACTGCGACCTAGGTGGGCACACCAGGCGGTGCGCCAGGGCTACCATGATTCGTCGCGGCGTTCGACCACCTCACCAGGCGACCACGTCGCGGCTGGACACCGTACACTTTCGAGAGCAGGTACAACCGTGTGACCGGCGCCGCCCGTGTCGACCACTGTGCCGCACGCGAGACGCGGCGTCTTGGCTCACACGCCGGTTCCTGGTGTTCGACGTCGGTCGAGGCCTACGCTGTCCATCGAGTGATGAGGCGATTCGGCCTACGACAGGAGTTCCCGATCTTGCGGCCGTCTGCTCCCACCACGCCGCCCACGCGTAAGTTCCCTCAATCGATGTTCCATAATTACTATCGTGTGTTGCCATCTAATATTTATACATTCATTTCTCATCCACGGCCCGGACTAGGAAGGGGTGCATGGGGCCACCCAGCACGTCGCGGATGGCGCCATGGATCGAGTGGGCGAGCCCTCGAGGGCGTCCATCGCGGCGATCGCCATACGATCACGGAGACTTACCAGCGCATCGGCGGTGGTTCACCTCTCGCTGCGTGTGCGCTGATGCTGCGTCGACCGGATCCTCCAAGGCACGTCCCCGGCCCAGGAGACACGTATCCCGCCCATACGGACGCGGCTCTGCACGCTGCGGTACGTTGTATCCGATATACGTTTAACGATTTTCAAATCGGTGCTATCTAATTTGCGATGTATTTTCCAGACTGACATGCTAGGCCGCTTCTACGAGGAGTCGTCGAGGATGCTGTCGCGATTGACCAGCGGCCGGCGGGTGACGGAGCGGGCGTTGCCCGGCTTTCGGTAGGTTCCGAGGCGACTCTGCCGCTATTTGGAGTTGGCTGGATCACCCCTGCCTCGTGGTGTGGTCCCCGACGCACCGCTCGCGCCACGGAGGGGACCGGCGGCTGGTGCAGGCGGAGACACCGGAGCTGCTTCTTCTTCACAGCACGGTGGAGGTGCAGGCTTCCACACTGGAGGTGCCGCAGGTGTGTGTTTTTTCATGTTTTGCATTCACTTTTCATGCTTTGCACTCACCAAGTCACTGGTCTTAACATTTCTTCCCTTTCGTGCAGCTGCTGGAGGTCCTGCAGGTGTCAGCGCACCGTGGTTGCCGACTGCTCCTGATGACTACGACGGGCGGGGTGATGACCTTGACGACTACGAGGACGACACCGTGTGGAAGTACCTCGTTGATCCACCAGTTCAGCTTGGTACCGCCACGGCAGAGTGGGCGCCACGAAGCCGGCGCAGCCTGGGTCGTCGCGATGGGTGCCACCACCTCCACCGACCGGTGGGTCATCGCGATGGTGCCGCCACCTCCACCCACCCAGTGGTTCGTCGCGATGGGTGCCGCCACCTCCACCGACGGCCCGCGGTGGGTGTCGCCACCTCGACTTCGGCCGCGGTGGGTGTCGCCACCTCCAGCGACCCGGCTGGGTCATTGGTGCCGCCACCTCGGCGGCGAGGTTGCAAGCGACACCAGACACCCCCACCACCACCGTGCAGGTGACCCGCTTTGGTACGCCACACCTCCAGTGAGACCACAGAGGGCCCGCCCGACGGCCTGGCGTACTCAGAGGTCGAGATCAGGAGGAGGACTACACCAGCCGAGGCGGCGAAGAGGGCGGCACTAGTTTCTTTTATTTTTCGATGTTTGTAATTTTTGTTTATTTTGGTTGGCGATTTCGATTACGGCGGTGATTGATGGTACTATGTTATGTAATACCATCTATTTTGTGTACTTTGTCATATTACGTGGTTCATTACATATTTCTGTCCGCTTTTCGGCTTTTGTCATATCATCTTTTGACTTTTGTTAGATGACCTTTTGAAGCTTTTGTCATATCACCTTTTCTGACTTTTGTCGACTTCCTCGTTTGAGCGAGAGAATACAGGATCTGAACATCGAGGACCAACACGACAGCGGGCGGCGAAAATCGTTAGGGTTGTTGGGCGTTGTCGTCTTGAGTATAATACTTAGGGTTGTTGGGCGTTGAGAATTTATATGCGAAGAGAGTTATGGCGAGATATTTTACGAGAATATGGTAGTCCGTATACCAAATAGCAAACCTGGTACCTCCGGCCAAAAAAATAACTTCCAACATGCATCTCTACGCCATGAAAATCCTTCATCGTTATGGTTAGATGCGCGAATGTAATACTTAGGGTAGTTGGCCGTTGAGAGTTCAAATGCGAAAAGAGTTGTAATCGAGATATTTTTACGAATATGGCGGTCAGTATACCAAATAGCAAATCTGGTACCTCCGGCCCAATAAATAACTTCCAACATGCATTTATGCGGGCGCGAAAAACCTTCATCGTTAGGTTTGGTGCACGAATGTAATACTTAGCGTTGTTGAGCGTTGAGAGTTTAAATGCGAATAGAGTTGTAACTGAGATATTTTTACAGCTCTCTTCGCATATAAATCCTCAACGCCCAATAACCCTACGTTTTATAGTCGCGCACAAACCATGTAGTCATTTTCTTTCCTGTTGAGCCATGAAAGCCAGCCTAGATTGCATCTGCAAAGCTGTGTACTCCACTGCCATGACCCGTCGATGTCATCTGTAAAGCTGTAAAAGCGGCATGCATCTGTCGATGTCAAGCACAGCCACAGTTGCAAGGGAATCCGATGCTCTTGGATTTTTCTTTCTTGTCGGGGACGCGGAAATTAATTTCAAAATGAAAAAAACATAGCGGAAAGCCACGGTTTTGCGATATTCTTGTTCAGCCAGGCCCCCACCTCGCGCGCTAATGCTCATGGCTGGTTGCAGTGCAGCAGACCCCCTGGCGCTGCGCAAGCGGCGCCCACGTGCGATTTTCTGTCTTGGCCCCTCGCCCATACGATGATGTGCCGCCCGGTATCTCGTTTCTACCTCGCTCCTGCCTATAAATTGCAAGGTACTTTGCACTTATATCGAGCAAAAGCGATACATTGCTCGAGTTCATAAAGTTTGGATTGAGTTGAGAAAACCCAAAGCGCCAAAGAGGAGAAGCTGGTAGTTTAGCTTTCCTTTTTTTCCAAGATTTTATTTAGCGTCTTGTTCCACAGTATTATTTACAAAAGTTATTTTATGCGGTGAGTCACATTGTTGTGTTCTTGGTTCGATACACATTGATTTGTACTTTTTATGCTTCTTATTGATGTTTTGCTTCGTGTAGACACCGACTTAAGTGTTCGTCCGTTACGTGAAAGCCATGTCGAAGGCGTCGAGCTCGGTGGTTGCCAATGCAGGCGGGTAATTTGCCCTAAGCGCCATGTGGATGCTCAAACCTTCTACAACTGCGCCAAATAGCAGACGGCGTTCTATAGATGCCCAAATTTCTTTATGCGTCTAAATGTATTTCGATATCTTCATATTTTGATGATTATTCTCTTGCTCGATTTTAAATAGCCATGCTCACCTTTGTCGTGTAGTCTACCGGATGCCAATATCGGCCGGTGGGCGAGGCGGTATAAATACACCGACATCTTTAAACGATGCGCTTCCAATGGTAGAAGCGGAAGAGGCGGATCTCGCGAGGAACTTAACGAGGCTAACGATGCGAGAATTACCGCAAAGAGAGGAGTTCGGCCTGAACAAAAGAAAACCGTGAAGCGTATGATCGCTTACTTGAGCACGCCGTACAAGATAACCACGAAGCTGTAAGCCCTGATTTGGTTGTTCCTCTTGACGGCCCTAGCGTTGAAGACTACAAACGTGACCGTTGGGAGTTTTTTGAAGAAGAGGGTGTTGAATTCTATGATAGTGATGATTCTGAAAAGTTCTAAAGCCGCTCAACCTTGCATCCATTTGTATGTTAGTTCTTATTCACAAGAAATGCTGTTGTAGTTGTTCTCCCTATTGTACTTACGTAATATGAATGTCATGCTTCTTGGTAACTCAGATTTGTCATCAGATTCGTTTGCACACCAAACAATACAAGGAAGAACGAATTTTCAATTTTTAAAAACTGCAGTGATTATTATAAACAAACAATGACATCAAAAACAAACAACAAACCGTAGCAAGCGACGCTTACCCATGCAGTCATTATTATAAACAAACAATGATATTAGCACTTAGTCCATACACCATGAGTTTTCTCATCCCATTGATTGTATTTTATAATCCAAGCAAAGGCTACAGTACGTCTGTGAAAGCTTATTCTTTGGCAAAGCACACGACATATCATGTCGATCGGTTCTGTCAGAAATGTCATGTCAAATGCATGTGTGCCGGATATTGCACGAGTCGTCCCGTCAAAGCATAGGCGGCAAAGCTTTCTGGCACCTCCTCCAAGATACAAAGCTGCGTGCATATGTCGGTATCAAGCACAGGCAGAGCTGCAAAGGAATCCGATGCTCGCGGATTCCTTTTAAGCTTCAAGTCTGTCGCTCTATCTGGCTATTTAACCCCCTTCATGCCTTCGCAGCGTTGCATCGACCAAACCACTGCTCCAATACAACAAAGAGAACCATCACCGCCAACCCAAACGAGCAGCACCAATGGAGTTCCCCTCGCCCCCAAGGCACAACGTTGTCGAAACAATCCCCGAAGGCACGGAGGTCCCCATGTGCCTATGCGGGGATCCTTGCCGCTTCCGGCAGTCTGTAGACAACTCATACACTTACGGTATGAGGTACTGGAGCTGCCGCAACCACGACTCCGAGCCAACGCTGGGGATGCGGATGTGACGGAGAAGCTTGGTATGTTCATACTCACATTTGGTGCTGCTCCCAATTCATACGTGTTGTAACACCGTGTGATGTGACTAATTGCAGCCTCCAGCATGCGAGTTCATCCGATTCTCTGACCTTGGAACAAACTCCCGAGATGGAGAGGAGGCAGAATCGGGAGTACTCGCATCGAGAGGCTATCGTGGAGCAGCGATGGTGTGAGCGGGATGAGGAGGAGAAGCGCCAACAAAGCATTTGGAACATATGCATGCACAGAGAGGAGGCCGAGCAGCGGCGCCATGCGGCGGAGAGGAGGAGGTGGCGCGAGAGAAAGCGTGAGAGAGGGCAGCTAGGGCGAGCGGCGGGAGCGAAAACTTGCGTAAGGGAAAATATCCTCGTTGCACTCAGTAAAGCCCAAGAGAAGGGCCCTTATTGCTGTTTCCTCTGCCTAAGGCATGTTACGTTTAGTCCCGTATACTCGGTAGAGTGTGCCGTACATGCCATTGTTGTTTAGCATTTCTAAGCCGTATGCAATTCAGTACTTTCTTATTGCTCCCCATCTATCGGTACAGTGTACCGTACATATATTTCACATCTTTGAAGATAACTACACGAAGTCTTCAAAAAATAATTACGAGTTGACCGGGAGTGAAGAAGGGCCACCTAAAAACCAGAATACTGTATTTTCTCATGCTCGCATCGAAATGGCTTCTAAACTGACAGTTTTAAAACTGAAATTTGTTGCGATATTTATTTATGCAATTTGGAATAAAATATAATATATTTTTAAAAAAAATTCTCATAAAAACTAACAAAAATATCAAAAATGGTATATGTCGCCCGTCCATAGGGCGACATCAATAATGTCGCCCGTCCATCGGGGGATTTTTAATCTGTCGCCTGTTGATCGGGCGACAGAAGTCTGTCGCTCGTCTAACGGGCGACAGAAAACACGAGGAGTCTCCTGTCGCCCGTCCATCGGGCGACAGGCTTATATCGCCCGATGGACAGGCGACAGACGTATAAAAGTGTAATTTCTTGCGAAAGACATTTATTTCTGCAATTCGGAATAAAATATAATATATTTAAAAAAAAATTTCGGGCTGGAATTGCATCCAGTTGTCAGAGAGGCCTGGTGGTATATCGACGTGGCAGCAGCTGATGCCAGTGCTGGCGTCGTCCTGTGCGCTCCAGGAGTCGTTGCAGCTAGCAGACCCACTTGTGGACGATTGTTGGTGTACATGAGAATGTTGCAGCTGAGGACGAAGAGCTCGTGTGAGGAGTTGGATATGCGGTACACCTTGACCAGGTTGACCTCTATTGTGCCATGGTACACGCTGGTCGAAGGTGAGCCTTTTGGGCTCCAACTCCATGGACGGCATCAGCCCCTACATCTTCATCTTTGACGTCATTATTTAGCCTTAAAGAGCAGTCATGCTGATAACGTGTTGTAAAATATAGTCATTCACTCATGATCAATCAACAATACACCGAAGAAATTGCAAGAACAAAAGTGAGGAACACACACAAAGTAGGCGGCAAAACTCTCTCTTTTATTAGATTGATTTTTCTGTAAAAGGGTGCTCAATATATAGCAAAGTTAACTTGCAGATAAATTCAGATTCGCCCACCAATAAATAGAGTCCTTTATAGTTGAACTAAAATCTTATCATATCATAACAAACACGTTGCGGTGTTTTTGCGTAACGGTTTCACCACTGTGGCTGTACATGTTGGCACCTCCGTGTGAGGCCACATGTCATAAATAGAAAGAAAGGGAGGGATAGAACTGTTAGACAACCTCGCTATCGAATAGTCCGGGGTTGCCTAATAGATTGAACTGGAGAACAGAGAGAGGGCGAGAGACACAATATGAGGAGGAACGGGTCTGCTTTATTATTCTGTATGCTTGTGTACAATGGGGTGACCCCCTGCCTCCTATATATAGCGGTTCTGCTTAGAGATAAGGAAGAGTCCATATCGGATACGAATCCGGTTTCCTAACACTCCCCCTTGGACTCTTCACTGCGAGATGCATATGCCTCATTAAAACTCCATAAAAACCCAGTGGGAAAAATAATTGGAGAAAGAGTACATAGCACACGCTTGCTGTGTTGCACGGATTGCCTCATCAAAAACCTTATGTAAGAAAACTTCAATGAAAAACTTACTTAAGGAAAAGAGTACAATCCACCCAAACTTCAATGTTAATCTTCAAGATTTACGTTGGGTACTCAAGCTTCATGTTTGAGATTTATGTAGGAGTATGTGAAAAATCTCCCCCTGAAATTTGCACTTCTCTAAGCCTCATCATCCCGATTCCTCTAATACATCTTTCAAAGGAAGATGCCGGGAGTGACTTAGTGAATAAATCTGCGAGATTTTCACACGACTTAGTATGCAGTATCTTTATCTCGTTCATTTTATGCATTTCATGAGCATAAAAGAACTTGGGGTTGATATGCTTTGTAAGGTTACTCTTCACATATCCCATTTGTACTTGTGCAACACAAGCTGCATTATCTTCATAGATAATAGTGGGGGTTTGTTCCATGTTTAGACCACATGACTTACGGATGTGGTGAACCATTCTTCAAGCCATGCACATTCCCGAGAGGCTTCATACAATGCAATGATTTACGAGTGGTTAGTCGGCGTCGAGATAAGAGTGCCTTAGACGACTTCCAAGAAATTCTTGTTCCACCGCAAAGGAAAACATACCCGGTTGTGACTTGCCGGTATGCGGGTCCGATAGGTACCCGACATCGGCATAGCCAACTAAATTCAATTCATTGTTTCTTACGTAAAACAAGCCGAGGTCTTTGCTTCCTTGAAGGTAACGGAAGATGTCCTTCACCCCTTTCCAATGCCTTTTGGTGGGTTACGCCTGCAGCGCTAGCAAATTCACTGGCGAACGCAATGTCAGGCCTAGTGCTATTACTTAAGGTACATGAGCGCTCCAATTGCACTCAAGTATGGGAATTCCGCTCCCAGGACTTCCTCCCCTCTTCTTTAGGCCTCATGCGGGTCTAGGTGCGCTTGGAGTGACCTTCCGACCATTGGGGTCTTTGCGGGGTATGCCTTTTCAAAGCCAAATCTCTCCAACACTTTCTGCGTGTAGGATGCTTGGTGTACCAAGATTCCGCCTTGGACATGTTCAAGCTGCAAGCCTAAGCAGAACTTGGTTTTACCCAAGTCTTTCATTTCAAACTCAGATTTCAAGTATGTGCATGCTTCTTCAATTTCCTCATCAGTCCCAATGATGTTCAAGTCATCTACATAGGCGGAGATTATACAAAATCCATTCGTGGATCGTTGTATAAATACACATGGACAATCTTCATTGTTCGTGTAGCCTTTCTTGCAGAGAAAGTCACTCAAACGATTGTACCACATTCTTCTGGTTGTTTTAGCCCATACGGTGATTTCTCCAATTTCACCTTGTATAGGTTTATTTTGCTCTGTCTTGGTTCGGGATAGGGATACCTTCGGTACTTTCATATAAATCTCGAATCCAAGTTTCCATACAAATATGCTTGTGACAACATCCATTAGCTTCATTTTCAACTTCAAGTTGACTGCCATTGAGATCAAGTATCTAAAGGTAATTCCGCCCATGACCAGGAGAATAGGTTTCTTCATAATCAACCCCAGGACGTTGAGTGAAACCTTGAGCGACAAGCCTTGCCTTGTACCTTACAACTTCATTGTTTTCGTTTCTCTTGCGAACAAAAACCCATTTGTGACCTACGGGGTTTATATGGGGAGGTGTGCGGCGCACAGGCCCAAACACCTCTCTTTTGTTGAGAGAGACTAACTCTGCGGTGATTGCCTTCTTCCAATCTTCCCAATCGAGCTTTTTCTTGCACTCTGCGAGAGATGCGGGCTCGGGATCATAATTAATGATCGTGGCAATCTTCTTTGCAAAGTATGCATCGACATTGGCTGTTGCTCTATTCATTGATTCTCCAGTTATTACATAGTTTATGGCCATTTAATATTGGGTTTCTTCGTTCACTTCTACTTTCTCTTCATTGCTATTTCCCATTACAGGAGCAAGTTCCTTTAGTTTTTCTCCGCCAATGTGTGCGCACACATTATTTCCGGCTTCTTCCAATGGAAGGTTCAGATCTGGAATTGCCTTTTCCATGTGCTTCTTTCCAAAGTGCAGGTCTCAAGCGGCTCCCCTTCTTGCTTTGGGGCACTTTTGTGATTGGTGTGGTAAGTCCTCTCGCTTGATTTTCCCAGGCGTCTCCGGGTACTTTGGGTTTGAGAAGCGGATCTCTGTTGTTTTTCTTTGAGGCCTCACGAGCAGGATGAGGGATACCTTCTCGCTTTCTTTGGTATTTCCACCCTCTCTGGTGCATTTCTTTGCTTTGGTACATGCGACTTAACCACGCTCTTGAGATCACAAAAATGATCAGGCGGTTCATTTGCTAAATTCTGCAAATCAATTATCTTACGGACTTCTTGATTTGCTTCATTAGTGCGAGGGTCATGCGCGGGGATCCCAAAGTGGAATGCCATACTATTTCCGGCATTTTTCATCCAATGGTTGATTCTCTCCCCTAATGACGGGAAATGGTCCTCGTCAAAGATGCAATCCGAATCGAGTGTGTGTAAGTCTCGATCATGGGTTCCAAATACCTGATTATGGATGCACTCTCATAACCAACGTATATCGGACTTGCGGAGAGGGCCCATTGCAGTCATTTGTGGGGTGGTATAGGTACATATACCATACAACCAAATTTTCTAAGATGGGAAATCTTCGGATGACCCCTTGCACTAATTGCATTGGTGAATGGATGTTGTAGGCGATGGTCTATAATTGATGAGTCTTCTTTGCGTGCGAGGCTGCGTGTCCCCAACAAGTGTTGGGCAAGTTACAACTCTGCAAGAGCTGATGCGGCAATGAACTTAATCCTCTTTATTAGTGCTTGACTAGCCCATTTTGCGTATGGACGTGCGATGCAGTGCTCATGATTATTCCGTTCTTTGTACAATAATCATCAAATGCCTTGGAAGTAAATTCACGGCATTGTCCAATCGAATGGACTTCACGCGATGATCGGGAAAAGCATTCTTAATTCGATGATCTGCGAGATCAACTTTGCGAATGCATGATTCCTTGTTGACGGTATCGGGACCCGAATTTGCAAATCGGACCCTCTGTGTATTCACGCACTAGTCCAGGAGCAGCGCTTAGTGCACCGCAGTCTTAACATCGGTAAATATCACAATCATACCAATCGATATTATCAAAGTACTTTATTTAAATAACCAAAGCTGGTTACTTGACCTTATGGTCAAGTTACAAATGTATGCCTCGTAGGCGAAACTTATTCAGAGAGAAATAATAGCGGCGGAAAATCGAGATAAACTTAGTGGCGCCATCCAAGATACCACGAGCAATGGCCCGGGCTCGCATCCCTAAGTAGAGCGGATCCTCTTGGAGTTCCTCCTCCAGAAAGTGGCGTAGTCTCCTCTTCAAGCGGTGTTGTGTTGAGGCAAGGGTGAGTACTTGGTACTCGACAAGTCATGCCGCAGAATGCAAGCTAATATACTACATGCATGGCTTGGTACAAAGGAATAGCTCAAGGTATATTTGCGATGCTTGACACTTGAAAGGTAATATAAGTAGATTCGAAGCGATAAAGCGTAAATAACTTTTCAAGAAGTTCAATAAACATTTTTCCCCATCCTAAACCACATTTGCATCACCTTCATTATTAACCAACCCAACTAATCAAATCCAAGATATTTTCAGAAAATCTAACCCTTATTGTAATTCAGAGCATTGTCGATCACAGTGGACTCGGCTATTCAAATAGATTCTACACTCTGCAGAGGTTATGCACTTTACCCACAAGATACGATCAAACACCACAAAGGCGAGTTCAGTAACAAAGCCTTTCGTAAGCCTCAAACAACACAGGTGGTCCTCTCAGGTTCGTGCTCTACACCATCCCTTCCCTTAGCCAAGGCGAAGTATGGGACCAACACACCGTTAGATGGGTATCTGGCCACGCGACCACGATACGCTCCCCGTACAATCACACAAACGGTGTAAGCGACACCCGAGGCTCCACAAGCGAGTCCTTAGCAACTTAGTCAACTAGGGCCGTCCCATTCGACCATGTGGTTGCAAGTATGACCAGTTCAAAGGCTTGCAAGGTTAAGTCCTTAGATTGACCAGGGCAAGACTACCCGAAAAACCAAATCAACATTCCCAATGCCACAACTGGCCCACCCGATTACTCTTGCCACATGCCCCAGTCGAAATCTGTTTATCAAACCCCAGTTGATTACCATGCACCACGTGCCATCAACATCACATGATACTTTTCCAAAACAGGTTCAATATATCATTAAGTCAATATTAGCATTTGATTGTCCAAAATCATGTCATGAGCACGTAGCAGGTCTAAGCAGTATACTACAACGATCTAAACCCATGTTGGCAATTTAATAATGTCCAACTAGTAATCCACAACTAGGGTGACAAGGGATCATGGCACATACTTAGATAATCAAGGTGTCATACAGCAATTTGGTATTTATCTAACCCCCATGTTTAAACCAAGTATTTTTCTAATTGAACTAGCATGCAATAGTTTAAATCAAAATAGATTTCGAAATAGGATCAACATGGTCAAAGCACAACTTGCCTTCAAAAAGTACTTGCTCTTGGTCTTGGTGGATCTGAGTCAACACCTCTCCTTCGAATCCTTCCGGCACTTCAACGTCTACTCGTAAAGCGTGCAAATAGCAAAACACAAATAAACAATAGGCAAAAACATCCCAAAACTCCAAATAAAATCCATAAACAGAGAGAACATAATTTTCTGGATTTTTAGAAACTGGAATAAATCAAATTTGGAGTTAAAACGTAAAAGTTATGATTATTTAAAGTTTAAATAATCAATAAAATAATATTACAGAGAAAAACTTTAGTCCAAAAATTAAATAAAATTCATATTTGAGTAGATCTGAATTTTATACAAATTTAGAAATTTGAATCACTCAAATCGGAGTTGAAATGCAAAAGTTATAAGCGTTTGAAGTTTGAATCTAAATTTAAATCATTATTCGAATTAATAAATCATTTTCTTTTTCGGAAATTAATTATGCGTCAGCATGGATACGTGGCAGCCTCTGATTGGTTGGCTGACGTCAGCCGGTCCATGGACTCGGTCCACGCTCGGCTTGGGTCCACCGTGGACTCGGTCCACGACTCTACGTGTCGCTGACATGTGGGTCCACTCGGGTAGCGTCATCGGCGACGTCGTGAGGACTCGGCCGCAGTCGACATGTGGGACCCACTGTAGCGTCATGGGTGGCGTCGGCGCTTGGCTGGGTCGGCCGGCGACATGCGGAGCCCTCGACACGCGGGCCGGCGTGTCGGCGTCCTGCTGCCAGCGTCGCGTGGGCCGGCCCGACCGCGTCGGTCCAACTTCCCGACACGTGGCGCAATCACGGCCGTTGGTTTGAAAATCAACGGCGGGGATTAGATCCAGGGTTAACACGTTGAAACTACTCGTTGATCGTAGGCGATTCGATTTAGATCGGACGGTCGAGATCTAATCCTATAATAACACTACTCGACGCGTGGCAATTGTGAACCGTTGGATCTTGATCCAACGGACCAGATCCAATCGGGTTGGGGACACGTGAACTCACCTCAACCGTCCGATCTAGATCCGACGGTTCACCGAGCTCGCGAGGTCGATGGCGACGTGGCGGCTGCAGCCACCGAGACGGAGACGACAGCGAGCCCGACGGCGTTCCGGGGTTGCTCGTGAAGTGAAGGGTCTTTCGGGTGCGTCTCGTCCGCGGTGGTTCCGGATCTGGCTCCTTCGGCGGAAGACGACGGACGGCGGCGAATCGAGCAAAGACCGCGGCGGTCACTTCCTCCAACTTCTGGCGAGCTCGCCACGGCAATCAAGTGGCGGCTCGGGCGAGATGGCTCGGGAACGGGTGCGCAAGGATGAGGGCAACCTCGGGAGCGTCTCACGCTTTAAATAGCCTCGGCGTTCGCGCGGAACACGGAAACCTAGTTTCCAGCGGCCATGACGCGGCGCGCGGAGTCCGGCTTCGGTCTCGGCGAGACGACGACGCAGCCGTCCATGTACGGCACGATCAACCCACGATCGCGACGGGGCGCGATCGGATCCGGCCGATACGGCTTTCGAATCCGTGACGGGCGGATCTCAGCCGTTGGATCTTGATCCAACGGTTGGGATTGATTAGGGTTTTGAGTTGGTTTGATCGAGTCACGTGGCTCGGGTCGGACTCGAGTCCGACTCGGGTTCCGACTCGGTCGGATGAAACGATACTTGACCCGAGTTGAATTTCCAGCGATTTAATATTTAAAATAATTCCCGATAATTCATTTAATTCATTAAAAATAGCAAATGACTCGAAAAATTCGGAAAAATTCTGGAAAATATTTTAGGTATTTGGGACTCAAATAAAATATTTCCAACAAAATTTTATTTGCAAAATTAAATTCTTTAATTATTTCAAAATGGAATAAATTCAAATAAATTCCAAATAAATCCAAATAAATTCGAGAAAATTCCAAAAATTCACCAAAGTGCCAAATCACACATGAATTTAAGAAAAGCAAAATTTTGGGGTGTTACAAACCTCCCCTTAATAGAATCTCGTCCCAGAGATTCAGGGCTTACTAAAGGAATAGGTTTGGAAACTCCTTCTTCAAATCCTCTTGGCGCTCCCAAGTCGCTTCACTTTCTTCATGGTTGCTCCTTTGAACTCTCTGAAGCGGGTTGACTTGTTTCTAGTTTCTCGATCCATTGTGTCTAGAATCCTCACGGGATGCTCCTTATAAGTCAAGTCCTCTTGCAACTCAATTGACTCTAGCGGTGTGCATTTCCTCGGGAACTCGGAGACACTTCTTCAAGCTGGGACACATGGAATACATCATGCACTCCTGCCAACGCTGCGGCAACTCCGGTGATAAGCAACTTCGCCTCTGTGGCTCAAAATCTTAAATGGTCCAACATAGCAGGGTGCAAGTTTCCCTTTGGCATGGAACCTCTTAACTCCCCCGAGGCGTAACTCGAGGTATACAAAGTCTTACGGTTCAAAACTCAAATCTCGCGGCGATTGTCGGCATAACTCTTCTGTCGAGATTGGGCTATCTTCAACCTTTCCCTAATCATAGCGACCGCTTCTTGACCTCTTGAAGAATATCAGGCCCAAAGACACGGCGCTCGCGGTCTCATTCCAATTCAATGGCGTCCGGCAGTCGACCATCTGATTGCCTCAAAGGTGACATCGTAAACTAGCCCGATAACTATTGTTGTAACTGAACTCGGCATACGGCAAACTCTTATCCCAAGAGGTAGCATAAGCTAATGCACAAGCTCTCAACATATCCTCCGAATCTGGTTGACTCTTTTCGATGCATCCATCCGATGCATGGATGATAAGGCATCTTGAAGTTCAAACGGGTTCCCATGGCTTCATGCAACTTATTCCAGAACCTTGAGGTAAATTGGGTACCTCTGTCCGATACAATCCTCTTTGGCACTCGTGCAAACAAACAATCCCGATCATGTACAATTCTGCTAATTTATCTCCGAGTAAGTGGTCTTCACGGGGATAAAATGGGCTACTTTAGTCAAGCGATCCACTATAACCCATATGGAGTCATAACCTCCTTGAGTCTTGACAAACCGGTAATGAAATCCATTCCGATTTCCTCCCACTTCCACTCAGGTATTTTCACTACCGTAGCAATCCTCGCCGGGTCTCTGATGCATTGCCTTGACTCTACGGCATACGTCGCGACAATGCAACATGCTCGGCAACTTCACGTTTCATACTCGGCCACGAATCTCTCCTTGAGATCCCGATACATCTTGGCGCTTCAGGATGAATTGAATACTTAGAGTCATGGGCTTCTTCCAGAATCAGTTGCTTTAACTCCTTTTTGTTAGGCACACAAATGCGATCCTTCATCCACAACGTGCCCTGCTCATCCAACTTGAAGTCCTCTGCCTTGCCTTCCTCCTTTTTGGACTTAATCCTACGGATCTTGTCATCATCCTTCTGTCCTTCTCGGATCTGGTCCTCTAAGGTAGGCTTTACTTCCAATGCGGCCAAGAATCCGCTAGGTACAACCTCAATCTTCATCTTTTGAAAATCCTCACATAACTCATCCTGACTTGTGGCTAGCAACGTACTCACGGTATGGCTTTTCCGACTCAGAGCATCGGCTACGACGTTGGCCTTCCCGGGATGGTAATGGATTCCAACATTGTAGTCCTTGATCAACTCTAACCATCTCCTCTGCCTCATATTCAGATCCGACTGGGTGAATATGTACTTAAGGCTCTTATGATCCGTATACACTTCACATCTGTTTCCAATCAGATAGTGCCGCCATATCTTCAAAGCATGCACTACGGCAGCTAACTCCAAGTCATGTGTCGGATAATTTTCCTCATGCGGCCTCAACTGACTTGATGCATAAGCGACGACCTTTCCATTCTCAGACAAGACACATCCAAGTCCTTGGCGCGATGCGTCACAATAAGTATCGAAGCTTTGAGCAACATCAGGTAGAACTAACACGGTCTTGATGTCAATCGCTTCTTCGACTCTGAAATCCTTTCTCACATTCTCAAGGCGTCCATGCAAACTTCTTTTCCTTCTTCAGCTGATTGCGTAAGAGGTTTCGCAATTGTCGAGAAGCCTTCAATGAAAGCAGCGGTAGTACCTGCCATTCCAAGGAAACTCAATCTGGGTCACGATCTTGTTTGCTCCCAATGTAGCACAGCTTCTACTTTGCTTGGATCTACGGCAACTCCTTCTGCGGTCATTACATGTCCAAGAAACTCCACCTTGTCCTTCCAAAAATCACACTTGCTGAACTTGGCGAAAAGTTCTTTTCCTCGACTTTTCCAAAACTTCGCCTTAAGTGTTCGGCATGTTCATCCTCTGTCTTGGAGTAGATTAGGATATCGTCTATGAACACGACGACAAACTTGTCCAAATATTCCATGAACACCTTATTCATCATATTCATGAAATAAGGGCGGCGATTAAATCGACCCAAAAGACATAATCGTAAACTCGTAATGTCCATATCTTGACGAGAATGCAGTCTTGAATATCTTACGATCGGATCTTCAATCGATGGTATCCCGATCTCAGATCAATCTTGGAGAAAACTCCGGCTCCTCTTAATCGATCAAACAAATCATCAATCTGGGTAGCGGATACTTATTCTTCACGGTGACTTCATTGAGTGCACGGTAGTCAATGCACATCCTGAAACTCCCGTCCTTTTTCTTGACAAACAAAGCGGTGCTCCCCACGGCGACGAACTTGGTCCGATAAATCCTTTCTCCATTAACTCTTCCAATTTGCTTTCTTCATCTCTACCAACTCCTCGGTAGACATCCGATAGGGTCTCTTTGCTATCGGTCTTGCACCAGTACAAGCTCTATCACAAACTCTATGTCCCTGTCGCGGCATACCGTAGATCCTCGGGAAAAACATCGGGTACTCATTCACTCTTGAGACATCCTCTATGCTGATTGCCTTGGTACCGCTAACCATCAACTGTCCATCTCTAAGCTGCGGTGGCTTGAAATTCTACTTTCTTCACACACGGGCTCTCAAATGAGATGGTCCATCGTCCACAATCAAATACGGCCTAGTGCTAGGATAACCAATCCATTCCCCATATAAAATCTAAGGTCTCGGTCTACATCATTATAAGGTGTGCTAGGAACTCTATTCCATCTATTAGTATTCTCACCCCGGAACATCCTACTTCCGTTCGGAGTTCGGAACCAGGGTTTGAACTAAAAGCATGCACTTAAGTCTTGCAATCCTCAAACCATTTCTAGTAGCAAAGCCTTGCGGGCTAAACGAACGCGAAGCTCGAGTCAAACAAAATCAAGGTATCGAGTTAACAAGTAACTTACCCAAGACGACGTCCGTAGCATTCGCGGTGCATCCGCGGTGACATGGTTGACTCGGCCTCTCACCACGATGCAGGGTGTGGCTCCTGGTCGGGCGTCCTGGCTGGGGTGGTTCCTAGATTGAAGCGAATCGGGGTCGCTCCTGGCATCTTCTTTGGACAAGCTGTTGGCAAAGTGTCCTGGCTCGTTGCGGTTGTAACGTCTCTCACTGTTCCTTCTTTGCACTGGGTAGCGTTTCTAGCGGGGTGGGAGTGCAGTAGTTTTGGTTGACAGGTCTTGGTGCCGGGATGGTGTCCTTGTTGCATTCTCGTGGTTGGAATCAAGAATTGATTTGGTGCAACTCTCAAGCGTTGTTGCGTTCCTGGCGTGATCCTTCTTTGTTGCATCCTGCGCTTCTGTTCTCATCCGGTTCCTTGCGCTTGTCCTCAAGAATAAGCGCCTTATTCACCAACTCTTGGAAATCCGGAAAGGTGTGGGTGATCAACCCTACTTGCAATCCTGAGTTAAGTCCCTTCATAAAACGAGGTATGCGGATTTATCCGTCGCTACATCCTCGGTGCGTAGCGTGCTAGCTGTGGTGAACTTGTTCAGTAGCTCGGCCACCGGTGATTACCTTGCTTCAGCGCTTCTGAACTCCTCCTTCTTAAGGTCCATGATTCCTTCAGTGCACGTGATCTTGTCGGAATGCGGTGTGAACTCTTCCCAAGTGATATCTTGAGGGTTCTCTGCGTGTGAAGTTCTCCCACCATTCTGGTAATTTGTTCCTTCGGTGATGAAGCGAGAGTACCTTCTCATTTCCTATGCATTGAGCTATGTGTAGCTTCCTCTCGATTGATCTTAACCAATCATCGGCTTCCAATGGATTGGCATTCCCGAGAAAAAGTGGGTGGGTGAGTCCTCATGAACTCGACGACCTTGTATTACGGCGTGGCCTGATTAACTTGATTAGCGATGGCCTGGCGATGACGTGCTGCATTTGTTGCATCATAGCATGCATCAATCGAGTCTGAGCAGCAAGAAAGGCTCCAAAATTCTGCATATCAATCGGCGGTGCGGTGCTCCATCATTGGGGTTTTCTGGCGAGAACCACTCCCATTGCCTCCAAAGTTTCCACGGGTGTTCACCATCTGTCGATTTGCTCTAGGTTTAGAGATGAGAGGGAAACAAGAATAGACAAGTAATATGGAACTTATGCGGGCGAAAGGTGTAGCCTTAAGGTCCAACTTTATTATTAATAACTTGGTATGGCTGCTTACAATGCCTAAGGGCCTTGCAACACATCTTGCACACTCAAAGAAACAAAGCAAATCTAAATCGAACTAACTCTGGAGTCTAACGCCTAAAGGGTGACTCTTTATTCTATGACTCGACTCGGCGAAGGAGTCTCACTATAGAACCTATGCTCACTCATCGAGAAAACCTCCATCTGTCCCAAGAGTGCTTTACGTAAGAACTCGGAATTTTTTTTTAAATTGTGACAAGGTAAGGGAAAATTTCAGCAAGAGACAAGAAAAGAGAGAAGGGGATAAGTCGAGAGGTCATTTCTTATCTTGACAACTTTTTAGCTTTAGAAAATAGGTTTTATCCTCACTACGACCATTCTAGCTTAGGGTTGAGCCTACAGTCAAGTATGGCTCGATACCACCTCTGCCGGGACCCGAATTTGCAAATCCGGACCCTACTGTGTATTCGGCACTAGTCGAGAACGCGCTAGTGCACACAGTCTTAACATCGGTAAATATCACAATCATACCAATCGATATTATCAAAGTACTTTATTTAAATAACCAAATCGTTACTTGACCTTATGGTCAAGTTACAAATGTATGCCTCGTAAGGCGAAACTTATTCAGAGAGAAATAATAGCGGCGGAAAATCAGATAAACTGTGGGCGCCATCCAAGATACCACAGGCAACTGATCGGGCTCGCATCCCTAAGTAGACGGATCCTCTTGGAGTTCCTCCTCCGAAAGGCGGGCGTAGTCTCCTCTTCAAGCGGTGTTGTGTTGAGGCAAGGGTGAGTACTTGGTACTCAGCAAGTCATGCAGAATGCAAGCTAATATACTACATGCATGGCTTGGTACAAAGGAATAGCTCAAGGTATATTTGCGAAACAAAGACACTTGAAAGGTAATATAAGTAGATTCGAAAGCAAAGAAAGCCGTAAATAACTTTTCAAGAAGTTCAATAAACATTTTTCCCCATCCTAAACCACATTTCCATCACCTTCATTATTAACCAACCCAACTTTTCAAATCCAAGTTATTTTGAGAAAATCTAACCCTTATTTGTAATTCCCGAGCATTGTCCAAGATCGTGGACTCGGCTATTCAAATAGATTCTACACTCTGCAGAGGTTATGCACTTTACCCACAAGATACTGATCAAACACCACAAAGGCGAAGTTCAGTAACAAAGCCTTTGAAGCCTCAAACAACACAGGTGGTCATCTAAGGTTATTTCTCTACAACATCCCTTCACTAATACAAGGCGAAGTATGGGACCAACAAACCGTTAGATGGGTATCGGCCCACAGCCACGATACGCTCCCCGCACAATCACACAAGCGGTGTATGGCCCGACACCCTGAGGCTCCACAAGCGAGTCCTTAGCAACTTAGTCAACTAGGGCCGTCCCATTCCAGCCATGTGGTTGCAAGTATGACCCAGTTCAAAGGCTTGCAAGGTTAAGTCCTTAGATTGACCAGGGCAAGACTACCCGAAAAACCAAATCAACATTCCCAATGCCACAACTGGCCCACCCGATTACTCTTGCCACATGCCCCAGTCGAAATCTGTTTATCAAACCCCAGTTGATTACCATGCACCACGTGCCATCAACATCACATGATACTTTTCCAAAACAGGTTCAATATATCATTAAGTCAATATTAGCATTTGATTGTCCAAAATCATGTCATGAGCACGTAGCAGGTCTAAGCAGTATACTACAACGATCTAAACCCATGTTGGCAATTTAATAATGTCCAACTAGTAATCCACAACTAGGGTGACAAGGGATCATGGCACATACTTAGATAATCAAGGTGTCATACGGCAATTTGGTATTTATCTAACCCCATGTTTAAACCAAGTATTTTTCTAATTGAACTAGCATGCAATAGTTTAAATCAAAATAGATTTGAAATAGGATCAACATGGTCAAAGCACAACTTGCCTTCAAAAAGTACTTGCTCTTGGTCTTGAGTGGATCTGAGTCAACACCTCTCCTTCGAATCCTAAGGCACTTCAACGTCTACTCGTAAAGCGTGCAAATAGCAAAACACAAATAAACAATAGGCAAAAACATCCCAAAACTCCAAATAAAATCCATAAACAGAGAGAACATAATTTTCTGGATTTTTAGAAGCTGGAATAAATCAAATTTGGAGTTAAAACGTAAAAGTTATGATTATTTAAAGTTTAAATAATCAATAAAATAATATTACAGAGAAAAACTTTAGTCCAAAAATTAAATAAAATTCATATTTGAGTAGATCTGAATTTTATACAAATTTAGAAATTTGAATCACTCAAATCGGAGTTGAAATGCAAAAGTTATAAGCGTTTGAAGTTTGAATCTAAATTTAAATCATTATTCGAATTAATAAATCATTTTCTTTTTCGGAAATTAATTATTGCGTCAGCATGGACACGTGGCAGCCTCTGATTGGTTGGCTGACGTCAGCCGGTCCATGGACTCGGTCCACGCTCGGCTTGGGTCCACCGTGGACTCGGTCCACGACTCTACGTGTCGCTGACATGTGGGTCCACTCGGGTGACGTCATCGCTGACGTCAGCGGGGACTCAGCCACTGCAGTCGACATGTGGGACCCAGCGTGACGTCATGGGTGACGTCGGCGCTGGCTGGGTCGGCCGGCCGACATGCGGGCCCCTCGACACGCGGGCCGCGTGTCGGCGTCACACTGCAGCGTGCGTGGGCCAGCGGCCGACCGCGTCGGTCCAACTTCCCGACACGTGGCGCAATCACGGCCGTTGGTTTGAAAATCAACGGCGCGGATTAGATCCAGGGTTAACACGTTGAAACTACTCGTTGATCGTGGGCCGTTCGATTTAGATCGGACGGTCCAGATCTAATCCTATAATAACACTACTAAGACGCGTGGCAATTGTGAACCGTTGGATCTTGATCCAACGGTCCAGATCCAATCGGGTTGGGGACACGTGAACTCACCTCAACCGTCCGATCTAGATCCGACGGTTCACCGAGCTCGCGAGGTCGATGGCGACGTGGCGGCGCTGTAGCCACCGGAGGCGGAGACGACGACGAGCCCGACGGCGTTTCGGGGTTGCTCCGGCGAAGTGAAGGGTCCCTTCGGGTGCGTCTCGTCACGGTGGTTCCGGATCTGGGCTCCTTCTCGGCGGAAGACGACGGACGGCGGCGGAATCGAGCAAAGACCGCGGCGGTCACTTCCTCCAACTACGGCGAGCTCGCACGGCAATCAAGTGGCGGCTCAGGCGAGATGGCTCGGGGGAACGGGTGCGCAAGGATGAGGGCAACCTCGGGGAACGTCTCACGCTTTAAATAGCCTCGGCGTTCGCGCGGAACACGGAAACCTAGTTTCCCACGGCGGCGGACGCGGCGGCGGAGTCCGGCTCGGTCTCGGCGGAGACGACGACGCACAGCCGTCCACGTGGCACGATCAACGGCCACGATCGCACGGGCGCGATCGGATCCGGGCCGGATACGGCTCGAGCCGTGCAGGCGGATCTCAGCCGTTGGATCTTGATCCAACGGTTGGGATTGATTAGGGTTTTGAGCTGGTTTGATCGAGTCAACTGGCTCGGGTCGGACTCGAGTCCGACTCGGGTTCCGACTTCGATCGGATGAAACGATACTTGACCCGAGTTGAATTTCCAGCGATTTAATATTTAAAATAATTCGATAATTCATTTAATTCATTAAAAATAGCAAATGACTCAGAAAAATTCCAGAAAAATTCTGGAAAATATTTTAGGGTATTTGGGACTCAAATAAAATATTTCCAACAAAATTTTATTTGCAAAATTAAATTCTTTAATTATTTCAAAATGGAATAAATTCAAATAAATTCCAAATAAATCCAAATAAATTCCAGAAAATTCCAAAAATTCACCAAAGTGCCAAATCACACATGAATTTAAGAAAAGCAAAATTTTGGGGTGTTACAACAGCAAACATGTATGCGACCATTTCGAGGAAGCATCAATGAGCACCATAAAGTATCGAAGCTTGTACGACAAAGTGAATCGACCATAAATATCCCCTTGAATGCGTTCCAGGAATGCAGGGATTTCATGTTGCACTTTCATAACAGAGGGTCTAGTTATTAATTTCCCGGTGGCACATGCATGGCACACAAAATCTTCATGATTCGGGAAATTTTTAACATTAATGCCATGACCTTGTGAGTTGTTAACTATATTTCTCATCAATCTAAGACCAGGATGACCTAATCTACAATGCCATAAAGAAAATAATTCAGAGCTTCTAAAGACAGTCTTCAAAGAAGTATACACTACGTGTGCATTGATTTTCGTGTAGTGCAACCCAGATTCATATGAGGGACATTTTTCTAGTACCATCTTTCCATATTCCGCGTGCTTCACAATGCACAAGTGTTCTTTGCCATTTTCTTCATTGGTTTCTACGTGAAACCCATTGGCGCGGATATCTTTGAAACTTAAGAGAGTGCGGGTTGATTCAGTGGTACAAGAGGGCTTCTTCAATTACCAAAGTTGTACCCATTGGCAATATAATTGTGGCTCTTCCCGAGCCTATTATATCGTATCGCTTCTGCGATAGTCGTAATCCTTCGGCGTTCTTCGTGATGGAAATGCGGAAGTATTTCGACTCTCTTAAGATGGTATTTGTTGTGCCACTATCAACAATGCATATTTCCTCCATTGGGCGCTACACGATTTCTAGATGAAAAGAAAAATAATTCTAATCATAAAGTGGCTAAGTAATTAAAAAATTGCTTGTAAAGAAAGAATACCGAATAAAGAATAAATTGCAATTCTATTCATGAGAAAAGTATGCTCTTCGAGAGCTTACTATTCATTATGCAATCTGATGTCTATGTGAGATAATTCTGACAATTCATGTCAATTCTTCAAAAACTCACGTTAGATAATGCCACACCTTTGCACATTCATAAGGTTCTTCCATTAGATTACTACGTGCAATCTAATAGGAAATGGCTGCTAGATTCAATAAAATGCATAATTGAATTCTCATGAGTTTCCAGCAAACTAAAAGAAAGCAATAATATCAAGATTCATATATACAAAGATAAATGCAAAATTCATAAGAACAAGATTCATAAGTACGGAATTCATAAATGCAGGATTCATCAATACAGTATTCATAACTGCAAAATTCATATATACACAGATTCATAAATATTCATAAATACGGAAAAAAAAATCCCACATAAATTAAATGCGGTGTAATGCTAATTACAACTTATGTAACTCTCGTTGGTTGGGAGCGAAAACAGGTAACGAATATCTCCGTCAATTCGACTCTTGGCAGGTCAACTTTGCCCCTAGGGCTCACATGAGGAGGGAGCACTTCCCGTTTCCGGGTGCCAATTAAAGAACCAAGCCTCATGTGTGTTTTCCTAGACACCAATTGTCTCATGTCTGTTTATTCATTACCAAAATCAAATCCCAACCACTCAGTTTCTCATAAAATACCGTATGAAATATTCTGGAATTTTCCTAGCAGTTTTCATAATTTCTGCTAATTTCCAAGCAATTTTCGAATCATCAGACAATGTAAAATTTTAATTTTAGCAAATATCAACATGACTAATTCATAAATTCAGAATAAACAATAATTGCACAATTCATAAATTCAGAATAGACAATAATTGCACAATTCATAAATTCATAAATACAGAAATAAATTCTCATGGATTTTCGACAATCTAAACAGGGCAATTATTGCAAAAATTCATGCAAAAATTCATAAATACAGAAAATAAGGCTAAGTACAGTTTAAAAACAGAGCCATAAATTTTTCTGCAATTTTCTAGATATTTTCCATATTTTTCTGACAATTTTCAGAATTTTCGGGATTTTCTAATTGATTTTTCGAATTTCTAATCATTTTCGGAAAAGAAAACAGAAAATAAAAAGAAAAAGGGATAAAACCGGGGGGCAAAGGGGTAATTTCCCCTTGCCCCCCACCACGTGCACCTCTCAGCCAGACTTCAAATTGGCTTTTAGATGGAGTTCATGTCCCGATAAATAATGGACTTCATGTCCTTTCTAGGAAGGACTTCATGTCCACAGCCGATCGGCTTCTTTGCCTCCTGGTCAAGGGAAGCGACCGGGCTTATGCGCTGCTTGCGGGATAGAGCCGGTGGCGGCCAAGATCGGATGGCGCGTGGCAGGAATGCCTTCGGCCGTGAGCGGCGATAGCCAAGGCGGCGATCGGCCCAGCCGGTCGGTGGCGGCAGGGCGCCGGTGATCTTAAATGGAGTGCGCGAGGCGCCGTGTGGAAAACCACCGTTCAGGAAGCAATGGCGCCGGCCGTGATCGCGATGGCTTTGAGCCATAAGCCCGTGCGGCTGCGCGTGATGGCGAGGCAGCGGGTGAAGCGAGCGATTGCCGAGCGGCAAGGCCGTCGAAGCGGCGGGGCAATGTCGGCTCCGGCGGCCTCGGCGCAGCTGCGTCTTCGCAGAGCCGGAGCTTGGCAGAAAACAGGCGGCGGCCAGACGCGGCTAGTGGCGCTTCGTGCGTGTTTGTGCAGTAGCCGATGGTCAATGGCAGCGGCAGTCAAAAAGATAGCTTCGTGCCAAGCTTTGTGCGCGGCAACGAATACAGCCAGGTGCTACTGCGCCAATCCATATCTCATCGATTCGCGGAGAGAACCGAGCAGATCAGCAGGAAGATGGCTTCGTGCCAAGCTTCGTGCGCGGCAACGAATACAGCCAGGTGCTGGAAGTTCGACCTGCTTGGCGCTTCGTGGCTGAGGCGAGCAGCGATGGCTTGGCGCTTCTTGGCCAGGGCCGGGTCGACTGCGTGCGCGACTGAGATGCCGAGCCGACAGTTTCGTTCGTGGCCGTACGGTAGACGGGCACTCGACGGCAGCGCTTCGTTCGCGGCTTTTGGCTGGGATCGGTGGCAATCGGGGAAACCAGCGGCGCATCCGGTGTTCAAGCCGGGTCGGCGGCTTCAAGCGCACGGCCCGGTGGCGTTTCGTGGCCTTCGGTGCTTCATGGCCGAAGGAATCGGCCGGTGGTTGACGGCCGGCGCTTCATGGCCGGGGCGATCGATGGCCGGAGCCGGCGCTTCATGGCCGGAGCGATCGATGGCCGGAGCCGGCCGCTGGCGCTTGCGGAGTAGGCCGAGCCCGGCGTTGACCGAGCAGAGGCGCTTAAATGCGCAATCTTTGTAACCGTATATCAATCTTTGTAGTGGCAACCGTGCCTAATACTAATGCTTCATGCAAAGTACTGTATATCACCATGTAAAATTGCCGTGTAGCTTCATGCTACGAATTGCAAAAATTGATGCGTATCGTAGCTTCGTGCCACATAGATTAGATGCATGCATAGATTAAAAACCGAGCGATTAGATCCAATCCTCTGATTCTCACCTTTCAATCTATTTTCCGGCAGAGCTTCGTGCTGATAACGTGTTAGACAACCTCGCTATCGAATAGTCCGGGGTTGCCTAATAGATTGAACTGGAGAACAGAGAGAGGGCGAGAGACACAATATGAGGAGGAACGGGTCTGCTTTATTATTCTGTATGCTTGTGTACAATGGGGTGACCCCCTGCCTCCTATATATAGCGGTTCTGCTTAGAGATAAGGAAGAGTCCATATCGGATACGAATCCGGTTTCCTAACAAGAACAACCATGCAGGGTAGCCTTGGTGGCGCTGTGAGATGGCGACAAGGTCTCAGGAAGTGGCAAAATGGGTAGAAAACGATGAGGCTAAAGGTGTGTTTAACTAGTGGATAAGATTGAATGGCATCTCCAACGCAAATCTCATACATAAACAAACCCATTAAACTATTCCAACTCGTTAAGTGTGTGACCCGTTAGGTTCAGTGCAAGTCGAACGTGGATTCGGAAACCCGTTTCCAATTCACTGATCAACAGCGGCACCTAGCAGTACGAATTGACCCCCCCTACAAAAAATCATTTTTCGGCTGAACCTTCATACACTCACATAACGATCCCTTTGTCACACGATACCAGTCAAGCTCAATGTGAGATGTGCGCCACCCTTGTTGATAGCTCGACCACTTCAGTCGACAGTGTGATGGATACAAACCATGACCAACTCCTTAGTCATCTTAGCACAGCCGTGCACTTTCTCTATCCATCTACACGAGGGGCCAGAGGTATCTCTCGCGTTATCTAGGAGGGGTAAATCCCATCTTGATCATCACACCCTTGGCGATGTATCGTGGCATACCAAGTAGTCATCTTTATAACTACCCTGTTACGGTGTAGCGTTTGATGACACCAAAGCATACAAGTCTATAGGAGAAATAATTCTCAGGACGAGATTTATTTTAAGTGGGGTAGGTTGAAATAGCCTCAAATTTTCAAAATGAATTTGTTTGAATTTTATTTGGATTTTATTTGAATTTTTGGGTTCTTTTTTCTTTTGGGCCTTTTTCCAGCCAGTATCCCCAGCCTAGCTCCCCCGGCCAAGCGCCCTGAGCTCATGCAGCCCGGCAGCTCATGCCGCCCCGCCGCCGCTCTCGGTCGCCCCCTTTTCTCTCTCTCCCCGCACGCTGGCTATAAAAGCCCCCGCCCCCTCCCGCACTCGTCCGCCTCCCCAACCCACCCGTCAGCCATCCGCCCCCCGGTCCCACCCTTCAGCCGCCGCCACTGCTTGGTCCCACCTATCAGCCCCCGCCAACCGCCGCCGCCCCCCCCTCCCCGCCCCGCCGCCTGTGGGCTGATTTGGACTACACTGTGCGGCCCATTTCTGGTTTTTCTTTTCTTTTTCAGATTTAATAAATCCAAAAATTCTCAAAAATCCAAAAATACACTTTCTTGATCCATTCAAGCCACTGAGTCCAAAAATAACCTTCGCTCCACCAAACCAAGTCTCCAAAATGACAAGAACACCCTCTCGACCCCTTTTCCGGCACTCTTTCCGGATTTTTCCCGTTTTCCTTTCTTCTTGCTTTTCTTTTCTTTGTTTATTTATCGATTTCGTTCTTCTATGCTAGATCCAACCTTCGAGTAGTACCAGGAGTAGGAGCAGTCTGGAGCCGAGCAGGACTACAGCTACGATGAGTTAAATGACCTTTTAGCCCAGCAAGGCAAGCCGCACCCCTTGAACATTTTGAACCCAGCTTTGTCAATAATATAGCAGTACATACTTTTTAATGCATTATTTTTTCTCGTATTTTAATATTGAAACAAATAATTTAGAATAACATGATGCTTAGTTATAATAGATCATCATTTAGCCTTCCATCTATTGTTAAGCCTTATTATCCTATGCATAACCTTAGTTTATAATTATGAATCCCCCTTAGATAGCTAATTATTTGTTTTCCCACCCTTAGTCTTTTAGCTTGTTATCTTTTAACTGTTGCTACAGCCAGGGGACAGTGTTGGGCTACCCATAAGGTGGATGCTGGTCTGACCCCCAGCCAATGATGGAAGCCGTGGTTGGCTTGGTGGTTGGTACAGTGGGTACTAGGTTTGTGGTATGTAATGGCTTGGTCTCTGGCAATTAAGGATAACTCACTTGGACAAAGTAAATAACTTAAGTTTCCACTCAACCACAAGTTGGGCCGGTCAGCTCGATTGACCCATTCCAACCTAGCTCAGTACATTGTGCATCCCCTTGGAATACCTACAGGTTGTAGCTACCATTCTCGTGACTAGAATGGACAATGTAGCGAACGAGGTGGAATAGAAATGGGCATAGTGTTGCCATTTGCTGGTTCTCACAATGGTAGGTACCCGCAGTATCGGATCGCGTCTTCCGCTTTGGCCAGTGGGTCCTGAGAGTTGTGGGTCCTTGAACCTACTAGGTAGGGGCTACCTAGGGAAAGTCCAACAAAAGGCTATGATCGTATCAGCCCGGCTGCATGCATTTAAATTGCATATAATCGTGTGGCATCAACGGTCATAGATATCTTGTGGGTAAAGCTGAGCAGCTCTGCAGAATGATAATTAAATGGTATTCGGAAACATTGTGCTTCCTGCTAATGAAGCTAAGTTCGAATTGGGGCGACTCCTGAAATCTCGCTCAAGTAGTCTTTTGTATTTAGAATCTAGCGTGTTGTTATAACTTTGTGAAAACCCCCATTATTGTTATTTTATGGTTTGTGTTTTAAATGTAATTGAGTTTGCAAATAAAACTGCATCCACAATACTTAAAACCTCGTTTCAATCCTTGAGAATCCCTGCATATAGTATTCAGACTTTCCGTGCGACTTATTGAGTACTGTTGTGTACTCATTCTTGCTTTTTCAATCCTACCAGAGTTCCAAGAAGTTGGAGAGTTCCAAGATATCGTAGATGGCAACTCTGTCTAGTTCTAGGTCTTAATCTTTTGCTCAATCTTTGCCTGTGTTGTTTCTTTTGTAATGTAATATCTATTTGGGGCCGATGCGCCCTTCTGTAAAAACTTGGCCGTTAGGCCTTATATTCGCTAAAAAGAGTTGGTTCTCGTCTTTTTGTCTGGCAATTTGCGCTTGGGTCCTGACAGTTAATCTTCCTGGGTAGCTATTGAAGTATTTAAACGTACTCCTAAAAAGGAGGTCCATCACAACCGAGACGGGGCCGGAACATGGCGAATTGTTTACTGGGGGTAGGGTGAATTGTTGCCGGACGTGGCACACGCAGGGTAGGGAGGCATCGCTTCTCCTTGTGTAGAAGGGAGCGGAGCAAGGCGATGCACTCGACACCATTTTTCTGTCATCGTGAGCAAAGCATGCCGACGACCAGGGCTGGGTAGAGAGGTGTCAGCGTCTACAACCATATTGGCAAAACTAACAACGTGTACAGCCACAGTGCCGAAACTGCTATGCAAAACCACCGCAAGGGTTTATGTAATCCGTATATTAAGGAGCACGATGCATACGAGTAATTAGATTAACCACCGTACTTCAGGGTAGTGAACATTTTTTTATAAATGACTAGGGGTGTAATTGGATCGTGTTAGCGTGTTAGCCAACAGACCCCCTCCGGTGAGGGGTATACTAAGTTCTAACCGGGGCTTTTGTGGAGATCGCTCGAGAAATGGAGAACCGGGGGCGAAGTATGCAAGGAGATTGGCGGTTTGTCAGGTTCGGGCCCTCCTTAGAGTAATAACCCTACTCCTGTGTTCTTGTATTATGATGTGCCCAGGGGGAGCTAGAAGATGAACAGCTACCCAGAGCAACCCAGATCAGCTCACCCGTAATGGAGAGTCTAGCCTGAGAAAAATGATCGAACCCCTCCCCCCATGCACCCCGACTCCCTTTTATACTCGGGCTGGCGGGGGCGCATGGGAGGCTTACACCACAAGCCATCTCATTACTCTACTCTTTAGCATTCAATGCCCCTGCAACACATTAAATGCCCTGGTGCAGACATCCTCTCCCCCCGCCCTTGAGCGCGCTGCCGCTGCCGCCGCTCCATCGGGGTGGAGAAGTGCACCCTGACGTCACTCGCCATTATGGCGTACGTTGGGAACACGCGCCGCCATCCTGTGGCCTTCATTAGCCCCATTTAATGCGCACGATATGCATTAAATGTCTTTGACCTCTCGAATGGCCACGCGGGCCATTAAATGTCCTTGGGAATTGGTTGCCAGCGGCGTGGCCTGGTCGCCATCCTCCCGCTGGCGATCACTCAGCTGACCGCCAGGGGCATGGCCTGGTCGCCACCCTCCCGCTGGCGATCACTCAGCTGGCCGCCAGGGGCGTGGCCTGGTCGCCACCCTCCCGCTGGCGATCACTCAGCTGACCGCCGGGGACGTGGCTTGGTCGCCACCCTCCCCCCGGCGACCACTCAGCTGGCCGCCGGGGGCGTGGCCTGGATACCACGTGTCCGACGGCGGCTGCTTTTACTAAAGTGCAGTGGGCACCCTGGTGTGGAATACACCGACAGATCGCATAGATAATGATTGATAGACTAACTTGATCTATTCAGATTGAATTCAGATAGTTGTGTTGGATAGTTATCGGATTTGGCATCGGCTTCAGATATTAGTTTTGGATTGGGCATCGAATTTGGGATATGACTATCCATGAAGAGATGATTGTTTTGGCCCTTCTCCCCTCTTTTTTTGTTGCAAAAATAGCTTCCTCCTAATTTTTTTTTAAAATCTAGGTCCCCCACCATGGAAGACGTGACATGCTACATTATTCTATAGCGTGGGAGCTAGCGTTGAGCGCGGCAGCAAACAACTGCCACACTCTAGAGGCGCGGAAGGAGGTGGCATCGTGGAGGGGGAATCGTAGGAGCAAGAGCGTGTTAGTGTTATGCCCTTGAGGCAATCATATGGATGATTGTAACATGACTATGTTTATTAATAATAATATGATTATTGGTCCAATAAATGTATACCATTGTTTTGATCAACAAGTGTGTGACTTATTTATGAAGCTCTTTACTTATTGATATAATTCGATAAATATCTCTGATCGGATATCATCGTATAGGACAACGATGAATAGATCAGCACATGTATTGTTCGATGATCATGTTTCATAGATCATGGGATATGGAGATATCATCAAAACATTGTGGACGCATGTTGAAGAACATGTGTTAGATAGACCCACAATGGGACACTGCGCGAATGTTACATTCTTATGCGTCATCAGTGTATCTCATACATAGTAGATGTATGATCCTTAGACCTGAGATTGTCATATTCCCTACATGTGTAATAGTTTACCTTGGGGTTACCAAACACTATTTCCTAACCGGATAGTTATATCGGTAGCTTTCATGTTTACTATGAAACATGCAAAGGGAAGTGAGCAGTCAAGATGGAATTTGCCACTCCAATGTAACGGAGATATATGTCTAGGCCACTCGTGTGATATGATTAAGGAAGTGCATGGCCATGCCGTGATTGAGAAGTCAATCACAACTTATTAATATATCACGGATACGAGAGATGGATTGAACTGTCAAAGGATGACATACTTCTCGCCTTGAGTTCGATCTTCATATAGTTTGGCAAAGGGATTATTACATCAGTATTTTAATCATATGCGTTTGGGAGTTGGAATGCTCTGCAAGGAGCCGCTACCGACTATTGGATTAGAAAAAGGGTTTTCTGAATCCATGTACAAATGCGCATGAACCTATAGGGTCACACACTTAACGGGCTGGGACGCATTAATTCGGATTGGATCCGTAATTAATGGACCTCGTGGGCTTAGCGCGTAGATGGGCCCTGACTGCCTAGGGTTTCACCTTGTGGCTATATAAGGAGGGGAGGAGGCTAGACGCAGAATACACTTTCGTGCGGTTTAGAGGTGTTTCGCCAGAAACCCTAGCCACCTCCTCTCGTTGCCCCTGCCGAGCGACCCGGTGCTTGCACACCGACGCACGGCGTTCCATCCCTGGACGTGTGGACTGCTGTGGTGACGCTGCTGCTACTGCGGCGTGGAGAGGACGATCCGCGGCGAGGACGATCCACGCCGAGAACGATCCACTACAACGACGTGCGAAGGATTCCGCAACTGCGCGTCTAGTGGTAATAGATCTATGATCCCCTTCTTGCGAGTAGCTTTTCTGGTTTGCGGTAGAAATTTTAATTTGTGCTAGTGTAGCATACCGTGTTCGCCAACAGAGCGTCGTGCGTGAGAGCGAGCATGGGGTGCGTAGGAGGAATGGTGCCGCAGAGGAGGAGTGTGGGAGGCCCTTTTGGGGTAAGGGAGCACGGAAGGGGCTATATTTGGAAAAAAAATTTGGTGGGAACCATTTTTGCAAAAATAGAGAGGAAGAGGCGCCAAAACAGTGACCACTTCACTATTCATCAGATTGAAATATTCTAATTACATTCTTGAATAATTTCAAATAACTTCATTGAGATATTTACAATCTATATTCTAGCAGCTTCAATTGGGCTAACCAAATAGTCCAAGTTAGGCTCTCCCTCTACGGCTCCACCTCCTACTGCCGTCCTATCTGCTACCCCGCTGGCCGCTGCTAGCTAGTCGCCAACAAAGCTTAACATGCAAGAATATGCTTTTCACTAGCCTATGTAAATACATGTTATTCTTTTCGAAACATAAAGGAATATTTGATGCTTTTGCAATTTTATTAGATAATGTGATAAAATAACTTGTTAAATTGCGATAATCATGTTGCATATTGAACCCATGCGGTTGATTAATCATTATTATATGTGTGCTATATGCAATATCAATTTTCGCGTGATATCCGACAAAAAAAATTCAGCACCGTATCGATTCTGCTCCATATTTAATTCAAATTTGTGATGTATTCGTATGCGGTACTATTCTTATCCGACTACGAGATCTATAAAAAATATGATGTAAGATACAAAAATATCGATATTCGATCGAATTTAAACCGATTGCACCCCTATAAATAATTAAAGAGTGTACTTCGTAGGTTATAATTACTTTGCAAAACATCATTTCCAAGGAGAACAAAGAGAGTAATCACCTATTCACCTATACTAATAATCAACTAGGGATGAAAATGATACAAAAAAGATCAGTAGATGGATGTTTTGTTTCCGTTTCCACATTTTTTACCGGTAACAAAAACGAAATTGAAAACCCCGGTAACAGATAGTGACGAAAATGAATGCGGAATGAAACAGAGCAGATAAGGAAACGAAAGCGAAAAATTCCACAAGAACATAGTACAAAACCACAATATACATGACCACAAAAACAATATAACTCAATCCACCTCCAAGGAGGACACAAGGATAGTGTTATATTCACTGCTATTACTAGAAAGTTTTTTCTCAAGTTTGTCAGCTAAAGGCTCATTATTTGTCCCCCATATCACACCATAATGTCCTCCTCCATATCATTATCATCGACATCCTCTTGCCCCACCAATTACAAAGGTGTAACACCCTAAAATTTGTATATTATTGTTCGATATTCATTTATGATTTTCTGAGATTGAAATTGGATTTTTTTTGGAGTTTATTAATATTATTTTGCTATTTTTAGATTTATAAAATTAATTTATTTATAAGAAATAAAAATAAAATTATGCTGAAAATAATTTTTCTAGGTTCAAAATATTCCGTAGTATTTTTAAGAACTTTTTCAAAAATTTTGAACACTATTTGATATTTTATATAAAGCTATTTGTATTTATAAAATTATTTTTATTCAAAAATAAATGTAAACTGTCCCTACTCCTTTTTGGCCCAAGCCCATTTCCCTTTCCTGCTTGTTTCTATTTTAAATTTCAGATTTCACTTATGCGGAATTTTCGTTTCCATTTTCGTCGGTGTTGGCTCTCCCGTTTCTGTTTCCGTTTTCGACCAAAAATTTCCGTTTCTGTTTCCTTACCGATATTTTCTGTTTCCGTTTCCGATAAAGGCTTCCATTTCTGTTTTTCCCTAGAAAGATCAGAAACTTTCCATTCCGTTTTTAATCTTATAATCAACTACTTCCTCCGTTCATTTTTATAAGGCTTATTTTTGAATGGTCTTGTTCACAAATACAAGGCTTGCATGTAGATTTAATGAGATCTTTCCTTCTATACCTCTATTTATTCTCTCTTAACCATATGCATTTATTCATTACTACCCACACAAAGTATATTTTTCATCTTCCAAGAAAATTAAATTGGAGTATCTAAGTCATTTTCTCTTATACTTTCCTCAATTTCAACACAACTTTAATCCTTGTGTAAAGTTAAAATAGTTTTATAAAAATGAACTGAGGACAGGGGCAAATCTACAGGGTATGCCGGGTGGGATACGGCATACCCTGTAGATTTGACCCAATACAGTCCATATGAAAAAAAATGAAGTTTGTGGCTGTGAAGGTCATAACTTTAGATTCATAGATTCGATTGAGCTGATTCTTATTGGTTTAGTTTCAAAATTGAATCTAGTTTCTACAGTTAAAATTTCACATCAATCCAATAGTTGGATCTTTGAAAATTACTGTTTTAGTTAATGTGTGTCAGTTTGTTTTTGCTGAAACTGAAGTAGTTTTTTATAATTTGTTTAGGGCTGTTTTGAGAATCAATAAAAATTTATTTTAGCTTCCGCGCAATCATTCACTCCCCCTCTGATTGCTATATTAGTGTATATCGATCCTACATGTGATTTGAGTGCAAGAGTCACCTTCTGCTTATTATATCCGTTGTTTTGCACATCAACTTCAATTAATTCTTATTGTTGTTGCTAAGGGAAATAATGATTGCGTGTGGTTTTTTGATCAAGTATCACTCTTGCTGAATATTGTTGGAGTTTCTTGTAAGCATCATGGCATGCTTCGAAATGCTAGACTTGAGAATATTATGAAAGCACTTGATTGTGGTAAACTTGAAACTGGGAGTGGATTTAATCAAGAGTGTGTTTGCCTAGACCCGGTGAGACTAGGTGGGGCTCTCATTATAAAACTGTTGTCAACATTATTGCTATCTATCGCACAATTCGCGATGTACTCATCACTCTTAGTAATGATGCCTCGCAAAGGGGGGATTGGCCAAAAATACATACTATGGTTCGAGTATTTGAGTCATTTGACTTTATTTTCAGTGCACACTTAATGCTTGTTATTCTTGGATATATAAATGATTTATCCGAGTGTTTGCAAAGAAGATAGCAAGATATTCTTAATGCAATCTCACTTGTTACCGTGGCAAAGAGTAGAATGCAACAATTGAGGTTTGATGGCTAGAATCAGTTCCTTCAAAGGGTCACTTTGTTTTGTAATAAACATGGTGTTCAAGTTCCTGATATGGAGGGTAATTATATGCCTTATGGAAGATCAACATAGTTTGCTCGAAACCAAACAAATGATGATCACTTCAGAAGAGAAGTATATATTGAGGTCATTGATCAAATTAGTCAAGAGCTTGATAATCGGTTTGATGAGGTTAATATGGAGTTGCTTTCTTGTATGTCGGCCTTCAATCCTACCAACTCGTTTGCTTCTTTTGATGTACAGAAGGTGTGTAGACTTGCTGAGTTCTACCATAATGACATCATCTCAAGTACCGATTTGATAAAGCTTGAGTTGCAACTTGATAACTATATTGATGACATAAGACTAGATGATAGATTCAAAGGTCTAGAGAATCTTGTTGATCTCTCAGTTAAGCTTGTTGAAACAAAGAGGCATATAGTTTATGATTTGCTTTACTTACTTCTGAAATTGGTATTGCTTCTATCGGTGGCGACAACAAATGTTGAGAGGGTATTTTCTGCAATGAGTTTAGTCAAAAGTAAGTTGAGAAATAAGATGGGTGATAGTCTTTTGGATGATTGTCTAGTCACGTTTATTGAGCGAGATATTTTCTTTCAAGTTGATGAAAATGATGTAATCAAGAGTTTCGTGTCTATTAGAAGGCGGAGGCCAGACAAGAAGGACAAGAAGTAATATTGTATTCTTTGAACTATTGTAAGTGCGTAAGCTTCGTTTATGCATATTTCATACTTAAATGTTCGAATTATTTATATTGTAATTTATACTTGTATTAGCATGTTTCTAGTTATTTTATTTTATACTTGTATACCGAATTTCTCAACAATATTTGTAGTTGTTTACCGAATTGTTGATCGGATTTTACCGAATTGTATATTATAGTTATTTGCACCAAAATTCGGCATGTACTGAAATCAGTCTGAAACGGAAAGGAAGTGTTCCTGCTTCACGTTTTTAGCACGAACAATAGTATTAGCTCGGCATACTCTAATTTAAAATTCTAGATTCGCCACTGACTGAGGAAGTGCTTTTTTTTCGATCCTTATTACGAGCTACTTTACAGTAAAGCACCTTCTTAAACTAGCTGTGTCCAAAGTTAAAAGCTGATGAAAGAAAAAGGGAGAAAAGAAAAGAAAGTGACTTGCTGCTGCTGTCCCTTTAAAACACCTCCATCCCTAACCTCCTACCTTGGCATCATCAGACCCCACACGCATACACACGGTATGTGAGCAGAACAGACCAAGAACAGCGAGAGTGAAGGAGGAGCTGAAAAGGCAAGCAAGACTTGAACTTTCTCCCCATTTGACCTCCTCGCCAAGTCCCGCGAAGGCTCTCTCTCCCCCACCGTCGCCGGCAATGGCGGCCCCGTCGGAGGAGGCCATCAAAAAGTTCTCCGCGCTCATGGAGCAGCGTGAGTGCTTCTATTCTCTTCGTCTTAAAAAAGAAAAGAAAAGAAAAAAGAGCTTGCTTTTTCTGGGATTCTTGTTTGCTGAGATGTGGCTTGCCTGCTTTCTTTCATGCAGTGGAGGAGCCGCTCAAGACCACATTCCAGGTGCCGATCTGCTCTAGATGCTACCCTTGTTGGATCTCTGCTTTCTTGCTGTGTATTTGTTTCTGCTAGTTTTATTAGCAGAAATATTTGACCTGTTGTAGCCGTATTGTGCTTGACTTCGCCTGTTTCTTGCTTTTGCATTTTGGTGGATTTGGAAGTTGCTGTACCGATTTCTTGCTTGATTTGTGTTCCCGAAGTTTTGGTGTAGGTTTATTATGCTCCGGAGCTGAATTGCTGTTTCCCATCGTGTTCTTGTTCGAATTTTGATCAAAATTGGGATTGTTTTTTCGGTAAGGTTTTCTTTTGCTCATTTGTTGATCCCGTTCTTACATGTCGGCTGACTTGTTCGAATAGTTGAAGCTTGGATCTCTAACAAGCTTAATTTGCGATTTGAGCTTAATTGTGGGTTTGCTCGGCGATTTATGTTCAAATTTTTTGACATGTTGGTGGAATATTGTTCCAACTGGTTTTGGAGTGATCACTTGGCTGCTTAAGGAAGGAACCCCCCAACACACACAACACCCACACCCACATAAAGCTTGAGTTTTTTTTAGGTTTGCACTTCGTCATCATGCTTGGGATTGGGAGCTAAACCATGCTTTCGGTTATAATTGAGCAATTTTCTTTCTTTTTTTTTTGGCTTCGGTCGCATAGAGAGATATTGTAGAATGACGATTTCGTGAGATGTGTGAAGTAGTACTTTTGTTCGGTCCTAATTGCAATTTTGGTACAGTTGTGGTATCGGCGCAGTTTATTGTTTCTAGTTTGCCATGTGGAGCTCAAATGCTGTTTCTCTTCGTGTTTGACTCGTCATAAATTCAGTCATGTCTGCCGGCTTGGAGGTTTTCCAAGCATGCGTTGATTGTTTTAGTGGCAACGTTTCTAGATCCAAAGACTTTTGGAGGCCATGTACACCAAGATTATTTTGGTAGGAGTTGGACGATGAACCATTTACTCCTTGGGAGGCCTTTATCTATCTTGTGGTTGTGCGATCCAGACATCATGTGGAGCTCAGCTAGCGCGAATTAATGGCTGAAGGAGTTGCTGTTGTTTGATTTGGTCGTTTGCCGATGAGGATGGACCTTGGTATTCCGAACTTGTGTGGCCTGGACTGTTCCTGGTGGAGAGGTTTCAATTGCCGACATGGACTTTTATTTGGTCCAGGAGTCATTGTCTAGATATGTATGATAACGTTCGTGATCTCAGGACAATGTGTTCGGCTGCGCAAGTGCGCAGGAATCACAATATGTCCACTACTCTACTACCAGATGAAGTATAAGTAAACTTTAGTTAATCTGATCCATTGGATCGAAAAGAATAAACGGTTCATATTCAATTTAGTGTACTATAAAAGAGCTCTTTTTTTTTTTTTTCTTTCCACTCTGGAATCACAATATCTCCACTAGAACAACGTTTGCTTTTCCCTCCTTGTGATGGTAAATGCTTTTTGTTGGCAACGGTATAAATAATGTTGCATTGCTAAACAGTTAGTTTTTGTCGCTGTTAGTCATGAAAATAGAGATCCTAGGAGCGAAAAGCGCTTACTTACTACTATGTATACAGCATGTGCACCAAGGATACCCAAGAGGGACTCTGCTGCGTTTTCTGAAGGCCAGAGAATGGAATGTTCCCAGAGCTTATAAAATGGTAAGGCTTATTACACATGCTTTTTACATTAAGATTGAAAGCTATTTATTTATCTCCAATATGACGTATTGAATTGTCTGGTGCAGCTAATGGATTGCTTAAACTGGAGGCTACAAAACGAGATTGATGGTGTTCTAGCTGTAAGTACCTTTTTCAGTGGACGGTCTTTTTTTTTTCTTTTTGAAGAAAGTTGGACAGGACTGCCTATCAATGACTTCAAATATGCTACAAATTGACTGTAAAAGATGGACAAAATGAACTAAAGCAAAATAAAATTATCTTCGTCTGCTTGCTCTTACATTGGCAGCTGCAATAACTATTGAAATATCGCTTCATTTGCATTCTGCATTGGAACTGCTAATTGGTTTAGCATTCATCTAACCAGCAACCACCATCTTCATTCTATGCAGAAACCAATAGTGCCATCTGATTTATATAGAGCCATTCGGGATACACTACTTATTGGATTAACAGGGTACTCCAAGCAGGTACAACGTTCATACTCATTTTTAACTCTTTTCACAGTTTTGATGCTACCATTTTTACCAATTCCTGTTGGTCTATTCATCCGAAGCTTATATTCTAGTCCTAACATGTTTGTCTTAAATTAACTTGTTGAAAACATTATCTCTCTTATTATATTTACTACTGTAAGATTTGCTAACATCTCCCTTTATTTAGCAAAACAGATATCGTCAATCTCAAGATGTTCATAAACCAATCTATTTATTTCTGAGCAGTTTGCTTGTTCTGCATCGAGTAACGCTTTTGTAATATGCGTTAATTCATGTTTCTATCATTTTTGTAGGGACAACCTGTCTATGCATTTGGTGTTGGGCTCAGTAGCTTTGACAAGGCATCAGTAGGTTTTAACTGTCTTCAGAAAATCTAAAGCTTTTGGTTTAAATTCAAAATAGCGATGAGCTGGTTTTAATATTATTTCTGAGTCATATTCATCGAGCTAAAGCCAAGTATCATTAAGATAACTGGTCAGCTAACGGGCATGCTGTTATATTTTTCTCAGTTGTTGGATTAATAGTTAACCATCATTCAAAATCGATCATTTAATTGGCAAAAGCGTACTTTTTTTTTTCAAGAGATGCTTTCTTTAAATTATCTAACTAACCATTTTGTTCTAGGTGCACTACTATCTGCAGTCACACATACAGATGAATGAATATCGAGACTGTGTTGTCCTGGTAAGTGCCTTTTTTTGATGATTCGTGGTATCAAATTTATATAAACAGATGTTAACTACATTTTGTGCTCTTCATTAGCCGGCTGCATCTAAGATGTTTGGGAGACAGATTAACACATGCTTGAAGGTTATGGATATGACTGGTCTGAAGCTTTCTGCCTTGAGCCAAATAAAGGTGCACTTTTTCTTGCTTTGTTAACCTGTGTTCTTTCAAAATCTTTTCATTTTTTTTGTATAACTTCTGTGAGGATCTGAATGAGAACTATTCGTAAGTTTCTTGCACCTTTGACTAGGAGTGCAATCGGTCCGGATTCGGTCGGATATCGTTCTTTTCGTATCCTAAACCATATTTTTTTTTTGTCGGATTTAGAATAGGATACGGATAGTGCCGTATACGAATACAGCGTGGATAATATGTAGTGATGCGGTAGGCTATACTAGCACAAATTAAAATTTTCTACCGCGTAAACCAGGAAGTCAAGCGAGTAAGTGACCATGGATCGTTACCACTAGGCGCGTAGTGCAGCGGAAGGAGAGTTGATGCAACCCGATTCAACGTAGCGCGTGTTTAGTTGTGGTGGCCGATCTTCCTCGTGCAGTGGTTGATCATCCCCGTGTACAAGTCGATTGTCTTGATCACCATCGCAGTAGCAGCAACGCCTCTATCGAAGTCCACATGTTCGGGGAAGAAACGTTGTGCGTCGGTGTGCTAGCACCAGCGTGCACGGGAAGGCTCGAGTGGTGACGGCTAGGGTTTCTGTGGTTGCGCTTGTCACAATTGCTACCACGAACTCCCTTTACATAATCCCCCTCCCCCTGCGGAACCTTACATTAGGGCTCAACCAAGGTGCAAGGCCCACTTGGCTCATTAGTGACGGATCCAATCCAAACCACTATCCTCTAACCTCTTAAGTGTGACCCTGTAGATTCATGCATATTCGCCCATGGGTCAAAACTCCTTTCGGCCCATAAGTCGGCAGCGGCCCCTAGCAGGACATAGCGACTTCCAAATACACATGAAGATCATATCGAACAAACCTATATAGTACTCATGTACTGATTCCTTTGCCTCATGATAACAGATCGAAATCAATGCGAGAAACATAACTCGTTCTGTAGTGGATTACTAAGGGCCTGTTTGTTTTTGCTATGGATTCTCTAAAAGCTGATTCTGAATTGTGGTTGTAGAGAAGCTGATTCTCTAAAAGCTGAGCTGTTTAGCATCTTGGCTTTTGGAAGGGCTGACTGGTAGCTTTTGAAGTGTAATGTTTGTAATACCCCTAGCTGTTCGGAGTGTAATGTACATGTAACAACCGCATATCGACATTGTAGCTAGTTGAGATACGAATTTATAGGCATAAAAATGGTTTGATACTATCTTTGGTAGGCGATTGACACAATCCAAGACATGACAGAACTGTGGAAAAATTGGATCTCTTGGTTTTTGATATTATCTTTTGCTAGCTGACTCTAAATACCAAAAAACAACCGGTACCTCAAAGCAACCAAAGCACAAATAAAAAAATATCTTTTTAACATGGTTTAAAATTTGCAGCAAAGCTCAAATTGATTGAGTAGAACAATATTAAGCTGACAAACTAAGGTAGATAAGTTTGCTGCTAGCTCTGTATCTGTTGCAACATCTTTCCTTTCCAGTGAGCTACAAACACTATTGTAAAGATACAAAATTCAGCAGCAGCAGTATTGTATACAGCAACAGAGGCGACCAGCACATTCACTAGATAAAACAAAGCAAAGACATGATGCAGTTCTTTTGCATGCTCTTGTACCAGCAGCAGCAACCAAGTAAACAATCACATTCTGAAGCTATTTATCATTCAAACATAGGCTGATACACTTCACAAGTACTTGGGGGGATCAATTGCATTGAAACTAATGGAAGCTCAAGATTCTAACTAACCAAAATAAGGGCAAAATGATGCTGCATGCTTGACACACTACAAATTACTATTGATGAACTATCACAACATCCTGACTGATAGATGAATCACAGTTGGAGCATTGCAACTGCCTCAGCACGCCATCAATTAGAAATGGATCAACACTAGATCACATCTGAGGAATTTATCACTTACTAGATGAGTTGCAGTTGGTACATTACAACGGCAGGCATAACAAATGAAGCAGCGCATTCGCATACAGGGGTCCTTGTCCAGCTTGAGCTTGGTGACAATGACCTTTGAGGGGTGGATGTTGACGTTGATGGTGGAGTTGAGGGAGGAGCTCGGGTGGGAGGAAGCGACGGGAGAGGTGCTGCCACGGGAACGACTACGAGCATGTGTGAATCGGGCTCGGGTGGGAGGGATTGGGAGACTAGGGTTGAGTAATGGCATTAGTGGGTAATTTACTTTGAAGTTCAATGGCATTCTCATGTTTTTATTTATCAGAATCCACAAGCACATATGAACTGGATTGTGATTTCTAGTGTATAGGGGTGGGCTAGATTATGAGAATCGATTCCTAGAATCGGGTTGTTTTTTATTCAGCTTTTGGGGCCAGAATCCAAAACCACAATAAAAAACAAACATGCCCTAAGTTGCAATTGACTCCTCAATCACATTCGGCATGGCCATGCACTTCCTTAATCCAACCACATTGAGGGGCCTAGAGATATCTCTTTCGTTATGTAGGAGGTGCAAATTCCATCTTGATCGCTCACATTCATCTACATATTTCATAGTAAACCCGAAAGCTACCTTGATGACTACCCAGATAGGGAATAGCGTTTGGTAACCCCTAAGTATACTATTACACATGTAGGGGGCTATGAAGATCTCAGGTCTAATGATCCTGCATACACTATGTATGTAATGACACTTGAATATAACAATTCCTGCAGTGCCTCATGGTGGATCACTCTTAACACCATATTCTTCAACATGTGTCCACATTATTGATTTGATATCCCTATATCTATGATCCGTGAAACATGATCATCAATCAATACATGTGCTGACTTGTAAATCACAATTGTTCCATATGATGATATAAGGTCAGGGATAATTAAGAATAATATCAAAACATAAACAAGGAGTTTGACAAACAAGTCACATACTTGATGATTAACACTAATATATTTATTCAAAGGATAAAATAATCATATTATTACATAAACATAGACGTGATACAATCATCTCTATGATTGCCTCAAGGGCATATCACTAACACAATATTGGTCACAAATTCGAAGCGAATACGAGTTGATACGGTACTAAATATTTTTTGTCAGATATCGCGCGAAAACAAATATTGCATATAACACACATATAGCAATGATTAATCAACCATATGAGTTCAACAAGCAACATGATTATCACAATTTAACAAATCGTTTTATTAGGTAGTCCAACTAAGTTGCAAATTATCAAATATTCTTTTATGTTTTGCAAAAAAATACAATGTATTCATGTAGGCAAGTGGAAGCATATTCTTGCGTATCAAGCTCTGGTTGCGGCCGATACCAGTTGGCGGGATGGCGGATGGGACAACGGTATGAGGGTGGAGCCGTGGTGGGAGGAGGGTCTAGCTTGGGTTATTTGGTTGGCCCAATTGAAGCGGCTAGAATGTGGGTTGTAAATATTAGATTCTGAATAGAGTTATTTGGAATTGTCCGGGAATATAATCGGAATATCTTGATCCGACGGATAGTGATCTCCCGAATCCGATGCCAGATCCGAAATAACCTATCCGAAATCGATGCCGAGTCCGACAACTATCCGCACGACTAGTCTAATTCGATCCAAACATATCCGGTCGGTCGGTCGGTCAGCACCTATCCGATCCGATTGCACCCCTACCTGTGACCTTTTTTAGTTATGCAAATCTGAACATAGTTGTTTGTTGACCATCCTAATTTGCATCTAAATGTCATAATAAGATTGCTGTGTGGCATAATAGGAGTTTATGGTTAACCAAAATGAAGGATACAAGATCATGCTTAGAATTGAGTTCATTGGTTGTCGGATCTGCCTAATAACTAATGGCAGTTTGTAATTGATAGTTTGAAGCAATACATTAGGTCTCTTCTTTTTGCTTGTCAGAAACAGAATCTGGAGCACAGACCTGCTACATTTTCTAGTGTTGCCAAACTGCAAAGTCAACAATTTTGGTTTGGTCATTCTTGATTGGAGGTAGTAGTACAAATGTTCAATTAAAAGGTACCTGAGTCATGAAGACTGAAGTACTTCCCATATTAGTGATTTATGAAGAAGTCTACATGCCACTATGTACATCTCACTCATCAAACCATCTAGTGATCACGTGGTAAACGTGGTTAGCAATCGCAAACTTCATTGATTTTTTGAATCATCTAGTGGCTGCACAATTAACTCTTTCGTAGTTTTCTTCTATATTTTCTTCCCTTGTCTGCTTCTCCTTTATTCCTCTTGCCTTCTTGCCTACCATATTCCTTTCCTAAGTCTTGACCCTGAATTTGTCTATGCCCCGTGGAGGTCTCAACTGGCCAGATGTTTTTGAAAAATGTGTTATTGGGGCCAGTGAGAGTATTGTACTCCCTCCGTTTAGAAATACAAGGCCTATAATTTGAATGGTCTTGCTTAGGAATTTTCCTATTATACCTCTATTTATTCTCTCAACCATATGCGTTTATTCAATGCCACCCACACAAAGTATTCTCTCTCTTTATCTTTCAAAACAATTAAGTGGGGTATCTAAGACATTTTCTCTCATACGTCATACCTTTCTCAATTTCACCACAATCTTAATTCTTGTGCAAAGTCAAAATACGCCCTATATTTCTAAATGGAGGGAGTACCACCTAAGGATTGTTTGGGGGGCATAGTGGTAGTGGTTTTTTTATCAAAAGAAGATTGGAGTCATGGGACAGGGCCTTTATTATGTAATGGAGATCAGGATATTTGGACCAAGACATTTATAGCACAAAAAAAAGTTCTTAAATGCATTTTTTTAAATAAAGAAGATTGGTCTAACCATGCAAAATTACATTCTGTAATATATGAGTAATGAGTTTGATAGATCTTAAACTCAGGACCAACTTCTCTTTTACTGTATCGAGTTTCATGCACTGACCATCCCAAATGCATCTGAGAACATTAATAACACAATCTTATATCCCAGAGACCAACATTTTTCATGGATGAAAATTACCTTGTTGACATTAGACTGACGTACATTTTTGTTGGTTGAAAATTACACTGTTGTATTAGATCTAGCAATTAATGTCTGCTTTTGTTTATGCATTAACTTTTTGCCAGCCACGTGGTTATAATTTTCAAGGAAAATAAACATTGCAATATGCTTATTTATAGTTTCTACTTTCTACATGATGCAGATCTTGACCACGATAACAACTGTTGATGACCTTAATTATCCTGAGAAAACTGAGACCTATTACATTGTGAATGCCCCATATGTTTTTTCGGCATGTTGGAAGGTCAGTGTACATACTTGATTTCATGAACTGCCTTACTGTTAAGTTCTATATTTATTTTGTTCTTTTCTTTTCTTTTTCTCCTTTTGGCTTCACATTTTCAATTTTTACACAACATCTTTCATGTTAGTTGATTGAAGTTTCTGTTCACTCATGGCCAGGTTGTGAAGCCTCTTTTACAAGAAAGAACTAAAAAGAAGATCAAAGTGCTCTATGGCTCTGGAAGAGATGAGTTATTAAAGGTAAAGATTCTTAATTTATCTTTCCCTTAGTCTGAAACAATTCTCTTGCTTCCGGAATCAAGGTGCTACCTTTTAGGTTCTCATCACCTGGTTTTACATCCCTGTTTCAAAGGCTATGAGCTTGAACCTAGTTCTGGAGTTGATTCTGTAAGCATGTGAGCGAATACCTTATGCACTGGAGCTTATAAGTGAATCTTATTTTACATTTGGTACAAATGGCAGACCTACTTGCTTACAGGCATCCATTTGGTAGTGGGCACAACATTGCACTGTTCTTTATATTCTCTAATTAGGCGCGCTTCTGTTGGTACGAATAAACTGACTGGAAAGAAGTGCTTTTGTACTACTGTGCCCTCCTAACTTTTTGGTGGTCCATCAATTGATCTGGCAGCTGATAAGCCACATGTAGCCACATTTTCGACTACAATTCAACTAAAAATCACTCTTCTGTCACTTGCAGGTTATGGACTATGAGTCACTTCCACACTTTTGCAAGAGAGAAGGATCAGGTTCATCCCAAGATTCGTCTGATGGAGTTGATTGCTACTCCTATGATCACCCTTTCCACCAGCAGCTGTACAATTACATCAAACAGAAGGCTCTCAATCAAGACTTCGTTGGTCCCTTAAAACAAGGTTCATTGCATGTTGATGTGCCCACACCGGCCCTAGAGGAGGCCAAGATCGTGGAGACGATTGAATGGGAGCTCCACAATTTGAAAGGAGCTAACGGGCTCTCCCACCCATTCAACAAGATCAAGATTGAAGGTCCATGAGAGCGCAGTCAGTAGAGTGTGCTCTCGAGACAACAATCTGCCGAGATATTCTGCTTTTATCTGAACCCCTGGAACCAATTCTGGGGCTATAGCTGTTCTTTGTTGCAATCACTGGCTGCAGGCTTGACTAGGACGAGTAGAGGAGGTAGTAAATCGCGATTCTAATAACTGAGTCTGTATTGTCGAAAATGGTAGTCAGTTTAATTAACCTAGTGAATGTATCATTTGCATGTTACCGTTCTCATGCTTATGGCAAGGAAATGTGATGTTTCCATCCATGAAAGCAACCAGTTTGAAGTCCTCTATGTATCAACATATGTATGTATATGTAACTGCCCTTTGATGGAGTGGTATATATCAAGTATTGTACTCGCTACTACGTTCATCTACTTGCTGTTGCTGATAGTGATGCCATTGAGGCAATCGTGGAAATGATTGTACAGGTCTATGTTTATGGAATAATATAATTATTTTGTCACTTGAATAAATATCAATCAATAAGTATGTGACTTATTCGTAAACTCTTTATTCATGTTTTGATATTATTCTGATTTATCCCTCATCTTATATCATTATGTAGGATAATTATGATTTATAGGTCAGCATGTGTATTGATTGATGATCATAAATCAGGGATATATGGATATTAAATCAATAATTTGGACGCATACTGGAGAACATGCTGTTGGAGTGATTCACAATGACATTGCAGGAATTATTATATTTTTAAGTGCTATTAGTTGGTCTCATACATTGTTTTTGTGGGATCCTTAGATCTGAGATAGTCATGGTTTCCTAGGTGTATAATAGTATGCTTAGGGGGTTGCTAAACACTACTCAGTAATTGGGTAGTCCTAAAGGTAGCTTTTGGGTTTACTATGAAACATGTTGAGAAATGTGAGCGATCAAGAAGTAATTTGCTAGTCCTATATAATGGGATAGATATCTTTGGGTCTCGAGATGTGGTTGGATTAAGAAAATGCGTGGTTATGCTGAATGTGCTTGAGGAGTCATTTGCAACTGAGTAATCAATTACAGAACGAGTGAATGATCGAACTATCATAAGATGGTATGTTTCTCGTCTGGATTTCGATTTGGTGTTGTGAGGCAAAGAGATCAGTACATAAGCACTATATAGGTTCGTTCAATATGATTTTTGTGTATATTTGAAGGTCACTACGCCTTAGGGCCACTGCTGACATATGGGTCAAAAGGAGTTTTCGGGTCATGGCCGAATAGGCATAAATCTACAGGTCTCACACTTAATGGATTGGAATATAGTGGTTCAGATTGAGTTAGTCCCTAATAGGTCAAGTGCGCTTTGCACCTTGGTTAGGCCCCTAACGTAGGGTTCCACCGAGGGCTATGTAAGGGAGTACATGAAGGCTAGGGACACAACTGTTGTACCACTGCACCCACCGAAAACCCTAGCCGACATCGCTCAAGCCCTGTCGTGCATGCATGTGCTAGCACACTGACATACTAGACAAGACAATTATGACATCATGTTAACATCATCAACACTATTTACCTAATTAAATTAAAGTCGAAAATACCCTTATTATGCTGACATGTGGGCCCAAGGTCTATGGGCCTGGTCCACGGCACTGCCTGAGACCACGATGGACTCGGTCTACGGGCACATAGCTATGACATGTGGGCCCAACCATCGTGACGTCATTGCTGACATCATGGATGACGTCACCATGACTACGGTTCGGCTGTGATGCCTCGAGTTCCGTGCATACACATGGTGTGAAATTATGTGCTGAAAAATTGGCTTAAGAATTGAATTTGCAAAATGTGTTTGTGCATGTGTTTGACAATTTGACAAGAAACAGTGTATCTTGTCTTGTGCCGGACCAAATTCTCAAAAACAGTAAGTTTCTCTTTTACGCCGGACCAAAGTTCCAAGAAACAGTAAGTTTTCACTCTTACGCTGGACCATTGCGCCGGACCAAATTTTAGTCCGCCGTGAATGTACTTTTGAGGTTTCAAGTTCTCTTCAGAAATCGCGTTTTTGGTATGTATGCTGGACCAAATTTTTGCTCCGCCGTAAACGTGCTCTTGACGTTCAAAAACCTCGTTTTCCCATGCACACCGGACCAAATTTCTTGGTTCGTCGTGAACATGTTTTTGAAGCTTTTGTGCCGGACCAATCTTTCTAAAAAACAGTAAGATTTCCATGTACGCCGGACCAAATCCTTTTTGGTCCGTCGTGAACGTGTTTTTCACTGGACAAAGTTCTTCATGGAACCGAGTACTTCGCATGTACGCCGGACCGTTTGTTTGGTCCGCCGCAAACGTGATTTTGACGTTTTTTCGCCGGACTTATTTCTTTCAAAAACAGTAAGTTTTACATGTACGCCGGACCGTTTTCTTTGGTCCGTCGTGAATGGATTTTCTAGGGTTTCACATGGCGTTTGCGCCGAACTGAATTATTGGTCCGGCGTGAATGGTGTTTGCTCGATTAGGGTTTTGAGCAACATTGGAATTGAATTTTGGTTTGAATTTGAGATTATGAAATTTGTGAGAATTTCATGATGCTTGTTTTGAAGTGGAATTTATGCAATGCTCGTGTGAGTATTTGCATGGACTAATGTTGAGTCAAGTCGCGGACTTGTGCTCGAAATTGTTTTGTGGTTTGTTCATGTGCAGGTATTGCTCGAGGGCGAATGTGGTCGATGACGGGATCGGAACTAGGTTCATGGAGGAACTGAGGTTCAGGACTAAGTTCAGGAGGAACTGAGGTCTTGGTGGTCAAGGATGTCATGCGGGACGTTCGAGCTAAGAGAATGGTGCACATGAAGAATGGTTAGTCATGTGAGTATGGCAGGTGGCCATACGCGTGCAAAGTGTTAGTCACGTGAGTATGGTAGGGTTGGCCAGATTGAGCCAAGTGGAGTTGTGTTGAATACATACTCTCTTTCTAGGATTAGGAGTGGGACTCCTACTAGGATTAGGAATTGTATTCAAGACTACTTTTGTTTTGCTCCTTTAAATAGGAGGGGTGTCTCCTGTTGAAGGGCATTAAGGTGAGCAAGGCGCATTGAGAGCCTCAAGCTCAGTTTTAGGGTTTGTACTCTTTTGATGGGAGTACTTTAGACAAAATAAATAAAGATCAATTCTTTCAAGATTCTTGCGTGCTACAGTAACCGCGTTGCTACAGTGTTTTCTGTTTTGTTTCTTGTTTGCATGCTTGTTCTTGTTCTAGATTGGTTCTTGTTCTTTGAGTTTCATCTTGATTTGATCCATCAAAAACCTTTCTAGGGTATTGATATAGAGTTCCTCAAAGTTTTAGTTGATTAATCTTTTGAAGATCTTGTTTAATCTTGAAGTTTTGATTAGATCAATTCTCGTCAAGTTCTGGAACAGCAAACTTGTGAAGCTCATAACTTTGGATCCGTAAGTCCGATCGAGCTGATTCTTTTTGGGTTTGATTCGTATCGGAATCTAGTTTCTTTTATCCAAATTTCAGATTGATCTAACTGTTGGATCTTCAAAAATTCATATTTTACCGAACCTTTATCATTCTATTTTTGTCGAATACGAGACAATTATTTGGTTCCGTTTTGGGGTGAACTTTTAGTAGATTGAAAATTTGGTTTTAGCTTCCGCACAATCATTCACCCCCCCTCTGATTGCTATATTCGTTTACTTCGATCCTAAAAGTGGTATCAGAGCAAGGTTTTTCTAATCTATCTTAACCGGTGATTAGATCAATGGATCGTTATTCGACAAAACCATGTGTGTTCAATGGTGTTGATTTTCAGTTTTGGAAAACCAAGATGGAGGCGTTCATCCAAGCACAAGGCTTCACAATTTGGGAGAAGGTCTACAAGCCATATGAAGTCCCTGCAAACGACAACGTCAACGACACCAATCGCACACATGTTGAAGCAAACAGCAAAACGCGCAACTTGATCATCCAAGGTTTGGGACGCAGCGACTTTGACCGTGTGATCCATCTCAAATCTGCATATGAGGTATGTAAATCTCTTTGTGATTACCATGAGGGTTCTAACACTATCAAAGAGGTTCATCAAGATCTTTACAAAAAAGAATACATGCGATTTGAGATGAAGCCTGGTGAGTCATTAGATGATTTCTTTGCACGCTTTAATAAGATTCTTAGCAATTTGTGTGCTGTTGGAGTTAGCTTTGATGCTGCTGCTAATGCTAGACAATTGCTTAGTGCATTAGACATGTCTATTTGGGAGATGAAAGTTACATCCATTAGAGAATCTACTATCATGAGTACACTTACATTAGATGTTCTGTATTCTAAGTTGAAAACTCATGAGTTGGATGTTCTTGCCAGGAAGCGTAATATTAAATGAATTGCTTTGATTTCTAACCCTAACATGTCAAATGCAAATTCTTCTTCTAGCTTTGCCCTGTCCTCCTTGTCTTCTTTAACAGATGAGCAAATTGAAGAATTTTCTGAAGAAGACTTAGCACTACTCTCTTCTCGCTTTAACAAAGCTTTGCAGAATGTGAGAATGAGAAAGAGAGGTGGTCCTCCAAGGTGCTATGAGTGTGGTAATCTCAACCACATGAGATCAAATTGTCCAAAGCTTACAGGTAAAACATCATGAGAGGAGAAGGACAACGACAGAAGAAAAGAGAAGAAGAAGTTCCCTTCAAGTGATAGAAAGAAGAAGAGCTTCATCAACCGCAAAGTGGTCCACCGAGTTCTTTCCACTCTTCAACAAGTCAATTTGAGCGATGTGGATTCAAAGAGCAGCGAGGACGATGCAACTCCAAACAAACATGACTTGACAGGGTTGTGTCTCATGGCAAGCAGCAAGGATAGCTTCACCGAGGACGATCAAGACAGCGACTTCAATGAGGTAGATCCTTCTTATGATGAATTAGCTATTTGTGAGACCCCAGATCAGCTATCTGAAATCTCCTGTGTATTCAGTACTAGTCCCAGATCAGTAGCTAGTACACATAGTCAACAGTGATACATCATTGCCGAACATAACGAAAATTGTAACATAACTATAAAGTATTAGCCACATGGCTACTTATTACAATACTCGGTCACACGACCAGAGGCACGACAGCGGAAGCAAAACGACAACAAGCGAAAACCAAAAACACCACAGGCGACGACAAGACCCGCGACTAGCTCTCTTGGCGATCTTCCTCGAACTCTTCGACGTAGAACCCACCGTCTTCAACGGCGTCCTGATAGTTCTCTGATGATAACAGTTTATGTAGTACGTGAGTACAAGAGTACCCAGCAAGTCTGGGAAATTATGCATAAGTGGGGCTTCCCAAGAAAGGCTTATTATGGTTCTTTTGCATAAAGCCAAGTTTCATCAAACCATACTTACTAATAATTTTTATAAAGCATATTTTAGCAATTCTTTTTAACAATTGGATTATGTATTATTTCAGTGAAGGTTCTATCCACCATCACTAATATAAGGGCTCTTTCCGCCACAATTAAAAAGGTCAAGATTATCCACCCATGACTCTATCCGTCATGACATAAAACAGGTTCCATCTACCTGGTTGGCTCAATCCGCCAATTAAACATCCGTGAGTTCTAACCACTCCCGAATCCAAAAACATCATTTATTTTCAAAACCAAAACCAAAATCTACCAGTATGAAAGCATTCTTTGCTTTGCCCTTGACTGTAGGCACGGCTATTCGAATAGTTTTAACTCTGCAGAGGTGTACAACTTTAACGCCATGCAATTAACACACTTCCTTTGGTGTGTCGGTAGAGAGCCATGATAAGGCCTTTACGATGTATACGCCTAACCCGACTCACCCATTGAAGTTTCACCGTTCTTAGGGTTCTATCTACCCAGTAAAGAAGCCCCCTCTTGCGCCGTGTGGGGAGTACAACTTGCCTCTATCTGGCACCCACATTCCACCAACTGGCGAGTCTAAGTTAGGTTTCTACAAATTATTTAGCCAGGTCGTACCATGTTAGACATGTGGTAGTACGGTTATGCTTAGAATGGACAGTCATAAGCATCGATCCTTAATTGACTTGGGGCGGCACTTGCACAATGCAAACTAGTGCTCAATCCGCACCCGCCCGACATTCCATTCCGCCCAAGTCCAAACCATTTTTACTTTTCCTTTTAGTTTAGAAAATCAGTACCAAAATTTTTATAATAATTTCCAAATCACACTTTAAATTATCATTTTTGTATAATCCCACCTATGGGTCATTTTCACCAATAATGGCCCTAAGCAATTCTATCTTACTATTCAACGAAGGTCACCATATAAGGTAAACATGGCATAGCAAAAGTCATAGGGTTACAAGTAAACATGGATGTCAAATACAAAGGAGGTAATCGCAAATTGGATTAACTATTCATCTATAATTGACATACGATGATAAACATAGCCATGCAAATTTATAAAACATGTTTCAAACATTTACAAACATAGGATCAAGATGCGTCAAGGGACTTGCCTTCAGTCGCAGCGAGGGTGTCGAAACCTTGGAGTTCGGCGGCGGGGTCGGCGGACTCGGACGGCTCCTCGGCTACGTGCGAAACGGTACAACCAATAAATAACAATAAAATAAATAAAATCCAAAAATTATGAAAGTAGTACTGGCAGGAAGGTATGAATTTTAGATGAATTTAGGAACTTGAACGGAGTCAATCGGAGTTCGGACGGAAAAGATATGAGCTTCCGAAGTTGGAAAATGCTGGAAAATAGAAAACCGAGGAATATTCCCGGAATATTCCTTTTCCTAATTTTTCTGATTTTTGGATTTGATTTAGAGTCTATTACATGTGGGGCCCACATGTCATACACATGGAGCTTCTTCTCCATGGTGCTATGGCCATGGAACAGAGGAGGTGGGGCTTGGAGGGGCACCGTGGTGGGGCGGTCGGCGGCGGGGGCGGTGATGGCGGCGGTGCTTGGGGCAGCGGGGTCAGCGTGTCTGCGGAAGCTTATGCGGGCGGCGAACGCAGCGGGCGGCGACCAGCGGCGCGGTGGCGGTGGCGGCCGGCCAAGCACGAGCAAGATCCCAAAAAAAAACTGAGAAGCCCACTTTTCCAAAAATTTCGAATTTTTGCACTAATTTTCATGAAACCTTGCAAAATAAAATGATGGATGACCTAAAGAACATCTAGATGGACTTAGGAGTGCGAGGAATCGAACCAAAACTCACCGAGAAAGATGAATTTGGCGAAGAACACGAGTTCGGCCGAAACGATTCAACACCGAAATTCGTCGCCAAATCTTGATGAAATCTAAAATTGATAGATGAATTAGAATCTAGACCTCCACACGAACACAAGGAAACAAACGGAATTGAATTTGAACCACCGATGGAGAAGATATGAGGATGAACACGAAGAACGCGAAAACGGTGGCTTCCTCGTCGGTTTTCTTGATCTTGCGGTCGAACGGCGAGGAGAGGCTAAATAAGAACGAGACTACCGGGAAGAGCACTCCAACACGGAGATTTGAGAGGTGGAAGTGCTCGAAACAGATTAGAAAGTGCGGAGTTAATGCCATAAACGCCGATTTCGGTTTTTGGTGGATCGTTCAAATTCCGACGAGATTTGGGGCTAATGTGGGGGGGGGAATGGAAAGGTCTCGCCGTTACGCTTCTAATGGATCCGGCCATGATGGATTTGGAGCAATGAATGGAAAGTTAGAGAGGATTGAATGAGAGGAAGCCATGAATGGAAGGTTAGAGCTTCTCCCTGGAACCATGCCAACGTGAGGAAGAAGAACATGAATAGTGCCTGCCACGTGGCGCCCTCCGGTTGGCCGAGGTTTACGCGAAAGTGACGCCCTAGAGAAAAATTAGCAAAAATGGTCTAAAAATTCTGGAAAAATTCCAAGCACCATTTTGGAATATTTGGAACCCAATAAAATTGGTTTCGCTGAATTTGGATGAAATTTGGAGATTTGAATATTCTTGAGCGAATAGCGGGGGATTAAACAAAAGCCACGCGCGATAAAATACCAGAAAGCTTCCAAAAATCTTGGAAAAATTCCAAAAATGTTTTTAGAATATTTGGGACCTAATGCAATAGGTTCCATGATTTTTGGAGCATTTTTGGACTCGGGTGGAATTTCGGGTACTGACGGGAATATGAAAATTCGATTTTTCGACCGGAGGGGAATTGAATTCCGATTTTGGATGGATAGGAATGCCAGGTTAAATTAAACACCAAGGAAACTTCAAATTTTTTAATTTACTTTAATTTAAATTAGATTTTTCCAGAAAGCGAAACTGAGGATGTTACACTATTGCTGTTGCTCGTCTTGGAAAATTGCTTGACACACGTGACAAGAAAATTAAGAAACATGATTTCATTATTGAATCATTGAATGCTGAAATTGCTAGACTTAAGACTTTGATTCCTAATGATGATGCTTGCAAATCATGTGACTTAATTTACAATGAGCTCACCTTACTTAGGAAAGAACATGCTCTTTTGTTACATCAAAATGAAGAAAATGAGAATCATGTCAAACATGCTAGCTGTTCTACTATTGATTTGCATGATACAACTCTATGTTCTAAATGCTCCACACTGGAATTGAAGTTGCATGATGCAGATGCTAAGATTTCTCAATTGTTTAATGATTTGCTTACACATGAGGTTCTTTTATGCTCAACTTGTCGCAAGCAAAAAGGAAAAGTAGATGTTCTGTGCAATAATTGTTTAACTCTTGCTATGAAAGTTGATTACTTGCAAAATTCTTTGGAACGGTTCACTAATGGTAAGAAAAATTTGAACATGATTTTGGATAAATCAAAGGTTAGCTCAAATAAGAAGGGTTTAGTGTAACACCCTGGTATTTAATATGCCCGAATGCTACCAAACATTGACTAAGCAACCTCTAAATACCACAATTACAAGTAGATTACAGCAAAGGCACTAATGCTAAAAACCAAAATTTCGGCAGCATCTCCTTTGTTTTAACATGAATTGAAGGAAACACAATAGCATAGCAAAATAAGGCAATATGAGAGACATCTAAAATAGCAATAATTAAAGGCATGACAACAATATAAGTCTAATTCCAAGCATTCAATGTCTCCATGAGCCAATCAAACAATAAGACTCTCATATCGCAAAGCTAAACCTTAAAGCAATAAGCATCACACTTAGTTTATTGTCAAAGCTCAATTGAATGTCTTGTGGGACAAATGAGTGAAGCTACGTGTAGAAGTGTGACTAATTCCCTTCCCCGCATGCCGATCTCATGGTACCTAAAATAACAAGAAAGCACAAGCGTGAGTTAAACACTCAACAAGCATATTGCAATGGTACACAAGAACAAATACATGGCTACAACAACTCATATCATGTCTATCATCTCATTCATGATCACATATCAATAACATTATCATTATGTATGCAATGCGATGCGATGCTCATGTCTCCTTGGAAACTCATACCGGTATGGTTGAGTACACACCCGTCGGTGTGCACCCTCTCCTCCCTTCCATCCCGAAGATGGAGGGTGCCCACTCCTCGCTTCCGTTCACCGCGGTGAATGGAATCACGATGTAGGACTTACTCATTGGCTCTCCGGAATAGTCATAACTTTCTCACCGACCTTCCCCGGACTAGTTATGACTTTCTCACCGCCCGGGCCATGTATGCAAACATGCCAACATCATAAATAACTTGTACACTAACACATGGCATCATAACATAATAAACATATTCATCGTATCATTGGCAATCATTAAGGCATGGCATGTGAACATATCATGTATTCAAATTCAATCTCAACCAATCTAGCAACTACAACCCGCTACCCATTCCAATACACTTACCTCAACCACGGGCGACGGATTGGCGAGAAGTAGAAGGTACTCCCGGGGTCACACCACCTGCACATAGGTACCGCACACTCACAATCATGTCCACAAAACATTAAGCAAACCCTCTTCTACCCCGACATCGTAAACTACTCGCTAAACCCAAAAACAGAGGTTCTGTCCCGTCGGGACAGCAGCCTTCCAAAAGGCATAACTCGGGTTGTAAGACTCCGAATCAATTAAATGAGTACATCCTCGCGTAGCTTGGGAAATTTTCTAACTTTTTCTAAGTATATGGAAAAACTGATTCGGAATCTAAAGTTGTTTAATCTACAAAATACCGTGATCTGATCCAATCACGTCACAGATTTTAATATGTTCGGTAAAACGAGCATAGCTTTCAAACGGATAGGCGGAATTGGACGTTCTTTATTCCCACCAAAAGGTATTGAAGTTACCTACAACTTCTTCAACAGCCGTACGACCAAATTCCGAATCTAAATTGGAGAAAACCCAAACCCTAGGTCGACTGCTAATGCTGCTCGAAACAGAGAACGTGGCAAACTCAAGATTCCATCTAATCTACCCAACTACAGCACCACCAATTGATCAAAAAACATGATAATAACCCCTAGAACAGTACCTAGACCAACCCCAAGGATTCCCATGGCCATACCTTCGCCCGACGCACGAAAACCCAACGGATCTCCTCCCGGTTCGCGCGATCTCCTTCCTCGCTCCAAATCCACCGGATCTCCTCATCCCGGAGCGCTCCAATGGACAGATCTTCGAGGTGCTGGGGTGGAGAGGCTACCCTAGGGCAGCAAGGGGTGGAGGAGAGGGGAGGGAGGGCGCACAAGGGGGAAGGAGGCGTGGGGGAGGGAGGGGCGCAAGGGAGGAGCAAGCGGGGCGGCTAGGGCTTCTCCAAGGTGGGGGGGGGCGCAAGAAGGCAGGGTGGGGGTGCAACAAGGGGCTGGGGGATGCCCCCAACCAGGACTCCTACTCCCAATTGGACTCAAACTCCATCCCACCAAAGCCCACGACCCCTTCTCTTAGGCCCAAACTCCCCGGGAAGGCCCAAACTCACGGAATCGGCCCGAAAACGCAAATAAACCCCATACCATATGGTTTTAACCTTAATTTCACACTTCATAATGTTTTTAACCTCAACATTCACATTTTATAAGGTTTCGACACTCCGTTGTGTCACATTCTCCCCCTCTTCAACATGATTCGACCTCGAATCCAAGACACACCAATAAGCCATCCAGCAAAGCGAAAGATAGCTAGGTTTCACATCACATACCTGAGGCGAAAAGCTTAGGATACTTCTCGCACATGCGAGACTCCAGCTCCCAAGTCGCTTCTCTCTCGGTCTGATGTGACCATAGGACCTTGACAAACTTAAGCGTCCTGTTCTTCATCACTCGCTCCGAAGTCTCCAGAATTTTCACAGGACGGGACTCGAAGGTAAGGTCCTGCTCAAGCACTAATGGTTCCAATGGAACCACCAACTCCGGATCATGCAAGTATTTTCTCAGCATTGAAACATGGAACACATTATGCACTCCTTGCATTGACTCCGGTAGCTCCAAGCGGTAAGCCAACTTACCGACTCGAGCCAAAACAGGTGTGGTGGTGTGGAACCACCGGGTCTCTCTCTCTTCTTACTCGTCAGACTGCTTCTTGTTTTTCAGGGAACCTGCTTCTACTCTGTCTTCTTTTCCGCTTTATAGGGCGGGCTTGGATATGCCCGTATTGATTGGCTTTCTTTTTCTTTATTATTTCTTGCCAGGGGCTAATCTGAATTTTTTTATTGACTCACGTCTCTAATACGTTGGGTTTTTTTACCCTATGTTCGTACGCCTTTTATAGGGGTTCGACGGGAATTTCACTTGTGTAGGGGTCTCAGATTGCCTGGACACGTCACCATGTATTTGGGAGGAGTTGTTGGAGGGTGTCAGACATTGGTGATTTAGCATTAGGTTCACGTCGGAGGAAGGCACGACTGGGAGTGATTCCCTCCGGTTTCCTCCTTCGCCACGGAAGGGTACTTCCCCTCATTGCGGGGGGAGAGGGGGTGATCCTTATCCATCTCCTTCTCTTACCGGGGGTTGACCCCCTAGTGTATGGACTCATGGCTTTGTCGAAGGGAGAGGTTGGCGTTCATAAAACCGTTCATATGGGTCACTAGACGCGTGGTGTTTTCGCTTAGTTGGCCGAGGGAGGAAATTTGAGCTGGCCGGCCCACCACACTAGCCCCTCATGTCGGCGGGTAGAAGTCGATTACGCTCATTTGGGATGCAACATTAAACGTCCGGGAGTTTTTTTTTTTTATAGAGATAGGGTTTTCCGATGGTGGCGAAGTTCATCTTCTTTGGCTCCGCATTTCGTCCGTTTTCTTTTCTCGTTCGCATTCTCCTCTGGTGCCTGTCTCCCTGATCTCCTACCCACCTAGATCTCCATGGGTCCTAGGCGCCCCCCTAAGATAAAACCAGTTCTGAGCGAAGAGGATGCCGCGGGATTATCCCCCATTTTGGGGCGGTCGGCGTTGAGCTCTGTCGACCTCGATGCACTAGCGGCTGATTTTGGGGTAATACGCCCTTCCATGCGCCTCCCGGGTGGTGAAGAAACCCCTCAGCCTCAGGCAAATGAAGCAGTGGTGTTCGCGGCATTTCTCGAGGCAGGACTTCGTTTCCCGTCTGCCCCTCTACTATCATCAGTACTCCGGGTTTTCCATGCGGAGCTGTCACAGCTTACCCCTAATGCCATCGTGCGATTGGCGGTGTTTTAATGGGCTTTCGCGCATTTGGAATCCACGACAGGCGCTTGTTTTCTCTCATAGAAGACGCGTTTTGGCAACAAGCAACGAAGCGAGGAACGAAGGCCGTAAGTCATGTTTCGGTTCTCACGAATTTCCAGACGAAGAGATCTCTTATAAAGGAAATCCCAAAGCGGCCGCTAAGGGAAATGGGACTCAGGATGGATGTCGGTGGTATTATCAAATTCTCGTGAGCACGGACTCTCCTCTTCATACTTCAATGGGTCGATCCAGCGATTCGATCCCCTAATTGGAGCGACCGCGGAAGAAATTAGACATCTTGACTATCTGAAGGCCCTTCGTGCCCGGAGTACAATGCGAGATTTGGTGGAAGAATACCGCCTATGTCGTATCGACCCTTTGGCCAGGAGTTCCCCGTTACTCTGGAGCGGTCATTTGGGAGGTACGGTGTCCGTGATTAAATCTGAAGGGGTACAAGACCGGGGCGTGGGCGGCCGAGAGATTGGCTCGCAAGCTTAGGGCCCTTGCCAGGCAACGGAGTATGAGGTCGCTATGGGCGCCCGTTGGGGCCACCCGATGTTCGTTTTATCGATCGGGGCGCCGCGCCCCCTCATCCCCGAGGGTCAGTTGGCTCTCCCATACGCTAAGCGAGCAAGGTTAGCTCGTGTTGCGCTGCCCCAAGCATTGCTACGCCGGGTGGGGCGAGGATTCGGGGATGATGACGACAAGGAGGCGGATTGGGATTCGGAGGAATCCAGGCGAGGGTGATTCCTCCGGTTACGTGGCGGCTCGTCTCTCCCGCCTCCGCCCCTCCGGATTACGTGGGTGCGGGGGGCCCCTCGAAACGATTCCCTTAGGCTGTTGTGGGCGAACCCTCGCATGTGCCATCTGCCCCAGATCTGAGCTTTCTGAGGCAACATCAAGTCCGAGGCTTTGTGGGGAGGTTCCTCGGCCCTCCCACTTGACCCTTACGTTAATGTGCTGTTGGCGGAGTCGATCCCGGGTATTCATTTCTGGGGATTCCCGGAGTGGAGACTATCGACATATATGACGAGGATGATGGTGATTCTCCGGCTGCGGAGTGCGCACAAGGGCAACTTGAAGATGGGACTGCCCCCGCGACAGGGGAGACTCGGGGTTTGCGGTTGAACATTTCCACTCCTGACACCCCCACTGGGGGAGAAGGTCTTACTCCTGATACTTTTCCCGCCAGCTCGTTAGGGTGCGATATTCTTTCAGGTCTTGATGAGGTTAATGCAGGAGGTAATAATGCGGAGGAGGCGGAGGATTTAACACCGTTGAAACAGGTCCAAACTGGGGCGCTTGCCAGTCCTTTACTGCTCGCGGAGGAGGAGGGTCGAGACCCTCCGATTCCAAGTACTCAAGGCGTCCCGGATGAGGGATTTTACCTTCGGCCCGCCAGCCCTGCGGGTGGTGTAGGCTCTTCCTTTGTCCGCTTTGATTTGTCGGATTTTTCACCTCAGATTTTGAAAGGGGGCTACTGTTTCTCCGTCCTTAAGAAAGATGCGCACGGCCTTTTCTCCTTACAATAAATGTGGCTTTATTTGAGGAAGTCAATGACCTTTCTCTCTGCGAGATCTCGATGGACCATCATTTAAAGGTACCCTTCCTTTTGAGCTTATCCTACTGGTATCAATGTCTTTCAATATCTGCTTCATATCTTCTCCATTTTTAGGGGGTGTACTCGCCAGAGATATTACGTCGATTTCGGACGTGCTTGGGTCGATTCAACAAGGGGGCCTGTGGATTGTGAGGCCGCGAAGCAGTAGCGGAACTAGAGGCGGAGAAGGCTAATCTTTCAAGGGCACTTCAGGACTCGAGGACTCGTTGGCCAAGGTGCGGTGAAGCGTCCCAGTCGGGACTTGGCCGCGAAAAATGCAGAATCGAGGGGTAATTTCTCGATGAGGGACCGTCCTCGCCGAGGAGGAAGCGAGCGCATGGCGGCGGAGCGAAGCGAAAAGAAGAAGGATGATCGAATAGAGGAGTTGAAAAACCTATTGGTGGTTCTTTGAAGAAGGCAAGAACATGTTGAAGAAGCAAGTGGAGGAATTCCCTCTCAACTCGCAACGGCGCGGAGCGAAGTTCAAATGCATCTTCGTAACGCTCAACGAGCGGAGGAGCCGTCACGACATGGTTCAGACGGAATTGGAATCCGTTGTCTCGAGGATTCACGGGCTACAGAGGCCTTCCTTCAAGCAGCCTCCTCGGTTCGGTATTGATGCGGCTCCAAGTCGTATTCCTTCCTCCACTGGAAGCTGTCTCCTTCCTTGAGAAATCTACTAAGATTTTTGGGGATTCAAAGATCGACCTTCGGCGACATCTGCGAGATTGGGCTCGTAAAAGCGGCTCAGCTATTGGAGGCAAAAGGATGTACTCATATACGCGAGCATTTCGGTTTTTCTTCTGCGGCTCGTCGTTCACGGGGTTCGGAGATATCCCTTAAATCGGTGAAGCCTTCCTCCGCCGCATCTAGATTATCGTCAAGTTTTATGTCGATTGAAGCGACGGGAGCCCACCGCAAGGGAGTCGATTCGTCGAGCTCGTGCTGTGATGCGTGACTCGGGGAAAGGCAAAGAGAAGCCGCCTCCTTCTTAGTTGGTGTATCTTCGTGTGAGGGGATTTTTGTAGACACTTGGGTTAAATCACTTATTTTATCAAATGACCATGTATGTTCGTTCGCTCTACGGGTCCCTTCGTCCGAAAAAGCGTTTAGCTTCTCCCAATGGAGACCAAGCGTCGATGTGAGTATTAAGCGGGACTTAATGGTCGGCGAACTTCTCGGGGGCGTGTAGACGCTTGGGCTTCTCAGCGTTATTATTTAACTCTGGCCCTTTTCACCTTCCTCGCCCACCTTGTTAGTATCGAGTAGACGATCGCTCTCTTCCCTGCCTTCCTTTGCTTTTTCAATGGTGACCTCCCCGGGAAATTATGGAAGAAGACCCCATTTTTGCCAACCTGGATGAGGGGCCGCTTTGTGGCGTAGATCCCGCCATCTTTGGAGGAGGAGGGATCCACTATCATGGTTACTGATCCTCTGGGTGACGATCTCGCTCCCGTGGGTCTACCAGCCGCCGACGAATTCGAGGCCTTAATTGAAGGTCTATGGGCAGATTTCGACATGATAATGGCGCGAGAGGAGGCCCTCGCCGAGACCTCGCCAACCTCGACATATTGATCGGGATGGTGCCGCTGCTAGAAGCCAAGGATGCCTCGTGGAAGCCGTGGTGCGTGCTAATCGCATCTAAGTCCGCTTCGTTTCGTATAAAAGCTTTTGTTGGATTACTGTTCTATGTATGCTTGGGACGATGTTATGTAATTCCCAGTCGGGGATTGGTACTTATATCTGTTCTTTGTCTTCTCTGTTTGAATTCCTTCTGATCTTACAGTCTTAGCTTCCTATCGTGCCTTGAGTAGTAGTCGTGAAATGGTCTCGTATGGTCGCATAATGCGTAAGCACCCCCTCCTTCCTTGCCGAGGGAAAGACGGGATACCGGCTTGGGTGTATTTTCTCAATGACTTGGCGAGGGTAGTACGACGTGTTCTCCGGTCCTTCGGAGCGAAGGTGAGGTTGGTACCTTAACCCGGACGGTTATTTCGTGAATAGATGAGCAGGGACAATGAGCGAATCGTAGTGTCGGTCGACTAACTACCCACAATTCTTACCCGCGAGGCAACGGGTCTCCTGAGGCGAGGATGGGTGGGACTTATGCCCGACCAAGCATCCGCGAATCCTACCCTAAGACGAGGCAACGGGTCTCGGAGCGAGGATGGGTGGGACTTATGCCCGACCAAGCATCCGCGAAATCCTACCCAAAGACGAGGCAACGGGTCTGGAGGCGAGGATGGGTGGGACTTATGCCCGACCAAGCATCCGCGAAATCCTACCCGCACGAGGCAACGGGTCTCCTGAGCGAGGATGGGTGGGAGTTATGCCCGACCAAGCATCCGCGAAATCCTACCCTAAGACGAGGCAGCGGGTCTCCTGAGCGAGGATGGGTGGGACTTATGCCCGACCAAGCATCCGCGAAATCCTACCGACGAGGCAACGGGTCTCCTGAGCGAGGATGGGTGGGACTTATGCCCGACCAAGCATCCGCGAAATCCTACCCTAAGACGAGGCAACGGGTCTCGGAGCGAGGATGGGTGGGACTTATGCCCGACCAAGCATCCGCGAAATCCTACCCGCACGAGGCAACGGGTCTCGGAGCGAGGATGGGTGGGACTTATGCCCGACCAAGCATCCGCGAAATCCTACCCTAAGACGAGGCAACGGGTCTCCTGAGCGAGGATGGGTGGGACTTATGCCCGACCAAGCATCCGCGAAATCCTACCCGCAAGACGAGGCAGCGGGTCTCCGGAGCGAGGGATGGGTGGGACTTATGCCCGACCAAGCATCCGCGAAATCCTACCCGGCACGAGGCAACGGGTCTCCGGAGCGAGGGATGGGTGGGACTTATGCCCGACCAAGCATCCGCGAAATCCTAATAGGTTTCTTGATTTGAATCTTGGAGAACATGAAGATGGCTCAAACTCGCGATGTCTTTCCATTATTTTATTGATAAGGATCGGTACATTTCTTTCCTTCGGATTCGACCACCTACGGAAAAATTTTTTTGAGCGCGTCGGTGTTCCAGGTCCGTGGTATCTCTTCTCATGAGGTAATGAGCTTGTGGGCACCCTTCCGTTGACTCTTGGATGATGTATGGTCCTTCCTGTGTCGTTTCACCAGAAGGCCGGAGCGGCCGCTTGAGCACCATGTCTCCAGGGTGTAGTTCACGTTTCTTCACCTTCTTGTTGAAGCCGGGTGGGCGCCTCGCGTAGGCTTTCATGGTCTTTAAGGCTTGAAGCTTGTGTTCTTCCTTTAGATCACACGTGGCGTCAATTGCCTCATGGGTCGGGGTTTTGATTACTCGTAAGGATTTTGCCAGATCTCCGCAGAGAAAGCGGCTTCTTCCTAAAAGGAGGCGGAAGGGAGAACCGGTCGCTCTTGAGGCCGAAGTGCGTGTTGCCCATAAGGCGTGATCCAGCTCGTCGGGCCAAAGCCCTTCTTAGAGCCGTAAAGCCTTTTTTATGCCATCAAGAAGTAACCCGTTCGCCTGTTCCACCGCCCGCTCGACCGAGGATGACCCACCGAGGCGGCAGATCTTTATCCCGAGATTATCACGATGTCGCGGAATTTCCAGTGAGTCGAATTGAGTCCCATTGCCGATTCACGATCTGGTAAGGGACCCGTGTCGGCAGATAATTGTTTTCCATAGGAATTTGTGGCGGCCTCTGCGGTTATCTTATGGCCCAGCTCTGCCTCGATCCAATGGAGAAGTAATCGATGGCGGCGATTAAAAGCGAAGGTTTGCTCGAGCTTTAGGAAGCGCCCCAACAATGTCTATTCCCACTTGGCGAAGGGCAGGCAGAAGTACCGCATGCGATTCGTTGGGCGGGGCCCTCGTTTGCTTGGTCATCCATTGGCACGCATGACAAGGTGTCGGACCATGTGCTCCGCATCTTGCAACGCTGAAGGCCGATGAGAGCCCCATCAGGAATAGCTTTCTCCACGAGATTCCTAGGGGCCTGGTGCGCTCCGCAATCTCCCTCGTGTGCTTCAAGTAAGGCTTGAACTCCTTCTTCTCGCGAGATGCAGCGTAGCCACGGAGCGCAGAGGCCGCTACGGAACAAGAGGCCGTTGATGATGGCGTACTTCTTTGCTCGTCTTTCGACGCGCCTCGCCCGTGTATCCTCGTCTGGCAAAACTCCCTCCAGGAGGTAGTTGTATATCTCATCCCTCCAGTCTTCACCGGCTGCCCGAACGATGAGGTTTATCTGGGAAGGAATGGAGGGGGTGCGAAGTATCTCGAAGAAGATTGTCGAAGGTAGGCTTCCTCCGGTGGCTGCGATCTTGGCTAGCTCGTCAGCGCGTTCGTTTTGAGACCTGGGAATTGCATTAACGGTGAACCCGGTGAAGCCCTTCTCCATTGTCCGGATCATCTCGGCGATATACGAGCTGCTCATCCCTCACTTGATATTCTTTGGTGATGTGCCCTGAATGAGTTTAGTCGGTGTATATTATCGCCTTTCTTGCTCCCATGATCTTTGCTTTTACGATACCCAATAATAGCGCTTCATACTCGGCTATATTGTTAGTTGAAGGAAATTCCAGCCTTGCTGCAAACTCCACTTTTTCTCCGCTGGTGTGTGTATCACCGCCGCTATTCGCCCCACTCGCCCCAAGACCCGTCAGTGGATGGACCACATTGTTGGAGTTTGGTTGTTCTCCTGGCCGGGAGGTCCATTCTACCATGAAATCGACGAGGGCTTGGCTTTTGATTGCCGTGCGAGGAATTATGGTTAATTCAAAGGGAGCTAGCTCGGCTGACCCACTTGGCCGATGCGCCCGTGCTTTCCTATTTGAAGAGCATAGACCCTAGGGGATATGTAGTTGGCACCTTGATGCGGTTGGCTTGAAAATAATGCCGAGCTTTGAGACGCCATTAACAGAGCATATGCCGCTTTTTCCATTTTAGTATCGTAGCCGGCTCCTTGGAGGGCTTGAGAGACAAAGTAGACCGGCCGTTGTTTGGCGCCTTGAGGCCGCACTAACATGGCGCTTACGGCGAGGGGCTAGCTGCTAGATATAACGTAAGCTCCTCACCTTGCTTCGGGCTTTGTAGGACAGGGATTTCCATGAGGCTCGCTTCAAGTTATCGAAGCGCGTTGGCATTCCCTGTCTAAACGAAACTATCGTTTGTGCGCAAGGCTTTAAAGACCGGCAGACTTCGCTCATGGATTTTGGCAAGAACCGATTGTAGCGCCGCTATCCGCCCCGCCAACCGTTGTACTTCTTTCGAGGTTTCTTGGTGGGGCCATGTCTTGGACAGCTCTTATCTTTTACGGATTCGCTTCTATGCCCGTTGGGAGACCAGGAAGCCTAGCGGCTTTCCAGCGTCCACGCTAAAACGATTTTGACGGGTTAAGCTTCACCTTTCCTTTTATCAAATTTACGAAAGTTTCGGAGGTCCCGATGTGATCTTCTTTCTTCTCACTTTTGACAATGATATCGTCAACGTAGGCTTCCACATTTCTTCCCAACCGATCGGCGAAGATCTTCGTGATGAGTCGAGCGAAGGTAGCACTGCGTTTTGAGCCCGGAAAGGCATCCGCACGAAGCAATAGGTGCAGAAGGGAGTAGCGAATGCTGTCTTGTCTTCGTCTCCTTCTTGCATATAGATTTGGTGATAACGAGTACGCATCAAGGAAGCTCATCCTTCGACCGGAGGTTGAATCAACCACCGGTCGATGCGGGCAGGGGAAGTCATCTTTCGGGCATGCTTTGTTTAAATCGGTGAAGTCGATGCACATCCTCCATGCCCCGCTAGCCTTCTTGACTAAGGCGATGTTGGCCACCAATCAGGGTATCGAGTTTCGCGGATGATTCACTTTGAGCAGCGATTTAGCCACTTCCACCTTCGCAGCTTCTTGTCTTTCTCGCTGCAAGTTTTCTCAATTTTTGCTTCCTAGGCTTCACGTTTGGATTAACCGAGAGCATGTTCAATAGTTTCTCTCGACGCCAGGAAGGTCTTGAGCCCCAAGCGAACACGGTTTCATATTCCTGGAGGAGCAGCGACAAGTGTTTTCCTCCTCTGGAGACAACATGGCGCCGATACTTACTGTCTTCTTTGCTTCTGGCCCGAGCGGTATCCATTGGGTTTCTCCCTGGGGTTGTGGTTTAGGAGCCACCAGTGCGATTCGCAGTACGACGGGATCTAGCTCGATGGCGCGGACGTGTTTGACTTGAGGTGGGTTCTCCATATCTATCTTCCTTGCCAAGGCTTGGTCTCTCGCACCGTGATGACACCATCTGCGGTAGGGATTTTCATGCATAGGAAACCGTGATGAATTATGGCCCCCATGGTTGTCAACGAGCCTGCCTAGGATCGCATTGTATTGGAATGGCATGTCTACCACATCGAATGTGACGCGACTTGTGACGCTGGTTTGAGGCGTCGCGAATGTGACTTCAAGCTCCAATTGCCCTGTGGTGCCGAGTGCTTCCTCCAAAACCCATCAGCGGCACCTCCGATTTTTTCAACCGATCTTGTGGAATCATCATTTGTCGGAAAGCCTCCATGGATAGTATGTCCGCGGCGCTCCCTCCATCTACCAATATTCGGCGTACTTCGCAGTCGGCGATAATGGCGGTTACTACCAAGGAATCTTGGTGCGGGAAGTGTACCCCCGTGGCATCCTCCTGTGTGAATGTGATTGGTTCGCATTTTACCGGAGGAAGGGTGGTGGGGTAATTGCAACGTGGTTAATTTGCCGGGCGTCGCCTTCCTCTGTCTTTTGACGAGAGATGTGATGAGGAGCCCCCGCAATGACGTTGATAATGCGGCGAAGATGATTCATTCCTACACGAGGGGTGTTGTCGTCCAACAGAGGCGCTTCCGTGGCGCGAGGATGCATCTTGACTTCCCTTTGTTTCGCCTCGAACCGCCTATATCCGTTGATCACTTTGCATTGGATGGTGTCGTGAGTGATATTTTCCCCGTGATATTCACAGAAGTACTGCCGGGGCTCTGTCCCTTCTTTCTTGTTAACTCGGCTTCCCTCGTCTTGTTTTCCTCGGCAGGGTGGTCCTCGTCTTTCTTTGCTCCAGCGGGCACATCGCCGTGGCTTGCCGATCTCTTGGCTTTTCAATGTGGTGGATTCTCCTCCTCTCGTCTCTTCTTCCTGGCTCGGGTATCGTTCCCTCATTTTTGGGTTGGGCGGAGGTCCTTCCTCGCCCTCTCTTGCGTGGAGCGAATTCTTGCTTCTCCTGTTGGGGCCGTCTTCCCTTCGGAAGTTGTCTTCCTCCGCCCGCTGCGTACTCCCTCATCTTCGCAAAGAGTTCTTCCACCGCGGCGCACCTCTTTCTGGCGAGCCTTTCCGCCTAACGGTCCCCTACGCAGCCGCAACGCGTGCGCATTGATGATAGTAGTGTCGCTTACTCCTCGTGCACTGGCACTTAATCAGGAGAAACGCTGGAAGTAACTTTTAAGGGTTTCCCCTTCGCGTTGTCATTGCAAATAGATCACTTTCCTCTTTCATTCCGTCGAAGTTACCCTGAAAGTTGCCTTCAAGCTTGGAGCGGAGTTGTGGCCAACAGGTGATCGATCGGGGCTCCAGCGAAGAGTACCAGGACAGGGCTATGCCTTCAAGGGCTAGAAGGAGCCCCTTCGCCTTGATGTCATCATCTCCTCCCGCTGCTTCAATCGCTGTAACACCCCAAAATTTTGCTTTTCTTAAATTCATGTGTGATTTGGCACTTTGGTGAATTTTTTGAATTTTCTGGAATTTATTTGGAATTTATTTGAATTTATTCCATTTTGAAATAATTAAAGAATTTAATTTTGCAAATAAAATTTTGTTGGAAATATTTTATTTGAGTCCCAAATACCCTAAAATATTTTCCAGAATTTTTCTGGAATTTTTCTGAGTCATTTGCTATTTTTAATGAATTAAATGAATTAGTGGGAATTATTTTAAATATTAAATCGCTGGAAATTCAACTCGGGTCAAGTACTGTTCATCCGACCGAGTCGGAACCCGAGTCGGACTCGAGTCCGACCCGAGCCACGTGACTCGATCAAACCAGCTCAAAACCCTAATCAATCCCAACCGTTGGATCAAGATCCAACTACCGAGATCCGCCGCATCGGTTCGAGCCGATATCGCCCGGATCCGATCGCGCCCGGCGATCGTGGCGTTGATCGTGCCACGTGGGCGGTATGTCGTCGTCTCCGCCGAGACCGAAGCCGGACTCGCCGCGCGTCATGGCCGTGGAAACTAGGTTTCCGTGTTCCGCGAACGCCGAGGCTATTTAAAGCGTGAGACGTTCCTCGAGGTTGCCCTCATCCTTGCGCACCGTTCCTCGAGCCATCTCGCTGAGCCGCCGCTTGATTGCCGTGCGAGCTTCGCCGTAGTTGGAGGAAGTGACCGCCGCGGTCTTTGCTCGGTCGCGCCCGTCCGTCGTCTTCCGCCGAAGGAGCTGAATCCGGAACCACCGTGACGAGACGCACGAAGGACCCTTCGCCAGCGGAGCAACCCGAACGCCGTCGGGCTCGTCGTCGTCTCCGTCTCCGGTGGGCTGCAGCCGCCACGTCGCCATCGACCTCGCGAGCTCGGTGAACCGTCGGATCTAGATCGGACGGTTGAGGTGAGTTCACGTGTCCCCAACCCGATTGGATGCGGACCGTTGGATCAAGATCAGCGGTTCACAATTGCCACGCGTCTTGGGAGTAGTGTTATTATAGGATTAGATGCGGACCGTCCGATCTAAATCGAGCGGCCCACGATCAACGAGTAGTTTCAGCGTGTTAACCCTGGATCTAATCCCGCGTTGATTTTCAAACCAACGGCCGTGATTGCGCCACGTGTCGGGAAGTTGGACCGACGCTGCGGTCGGCAGATCACGCGCTGGCAGCGTGCGTGTGGCCTTGACACTGAGGCCCGCGTGTCGAGGGCCCGCATGTCGTGGCCGTTCGGCCGGCGGCGTCACCGACGCCATGACGTCTGATGGGTCCCAGCCAAAGACCGTGGTGAGTCGGCCGACGTCAGCGATGACGTCACCCGAGTGGGCCCACATGTCAGTCTCACGTAGAGTCGTGGACCGAGTCCACGGTGGACCCAAGCCGAGCGTGGACCGAGTCCATGGGCCGGTGGCGTCGCCACCGACCAATCGAGGCTGCCACGTGTCCATCTTTGACGCAATAATTAATTTCGAAAAGAAAATGATTTATTAATTCGAATAATGATTTAAATTTAGATTCAAACTTCAAACGCTTATAACTTTTGCATTTCAACTCCGATTTGAGTGATTCAAATTTCTAAATTTGTATAAAATTGAGATCTACTCAAATATGAATTTTATTTAATTTTTGGACTAAAGTTTTTCTCTGTAATATTATTTTATTGATTATTTAAACTTTAAATAATCATAACTTTTACGTTTTAACTCCAAATTTGACGATTCCAGTTTCTAAAAATCCAGAAAATTATGTTCTCTCTGTTTATGGATTTTATTTGGAGTTTTGGGATGTTTTTGCCTATTGTTTATTTGTGTTTTGCTATTTGCACGCTTTACGAGTAGACGTTGAAGTGCCGGAAGGATTCGAAGGAGAAGTGTTGACTCAGGATCCAACTCAAGACCAAGAGCAAGTACTTTTTGAAGGCAAGTTGTGCTTTGACCATGTTGATCCTATTTCGAAATCTATTTTGATTTAAACTATTGCATGCTAGTTCAATTAGAAAAATACTTGGTTTAAACATGGGGGTTAGATAAATACCAAATTGCTGTATGACACCTTGATTATCTAAGTATGTGCCATGATCCCTTGTCACCCTAGTTGTGGATTACTAGTTGGACATTATTAAATTGCCAACATGGGTTTAGATCGTTGTAGTATCTTTGCTTAGACACGCTACGTGCTCATGACATGATTTTGGACAATCAAATGCTAATATTGACTTAATGATATATTGAACCTGTTTTGGAAAAGTATCATGTGATGTTGATGTACGTGGTGCATGGTAATCAAGCGGGGTTTGATAAGCGATTTATTTGGGGCATGTGGCAAGAGTAATCGGGTGGGCAGTTGTGGCATTAGGAATGTTGATTTGGTTTTTCGGGTAGTCTTGCCTGGTCAATCTAAGGACTTAACCTTGCAAGCCTTTGAACTGGGTCATACTTGCAACCACATGGCTGGAATGGGGCGGCCCTAGTTGACTAAGTTGCTAAGGACTCGCTTGTGGAGCCTCAGGGTGTCGATTACACCGTTTGTGTGATTATGCGGGGAGCGTATCGTGGGTGTGGCGGATACCCATCTAACGGTGTGTTGGTCCCATACTTCGCCTTGGCTAAGGGAAGGGATGGTGTAGAGCACGAACCGGAGAGGACCACTGTGTTGTTTGAGGCTTAGAAAGGCTTTATTACGAGGAACTTCGCCTTTGTGGTGTTTGATTTGTATCTTGTGGGTAAAGTGCATAACCTCTGCAGAGTGTAGAATCTATTTGAATAGCCGAGTCCACTGATCTTGGACAATGCTCGGGAATTACTGATCAAGGGTTAGATTTTACGAAAATAACTTGGATTTGAAAAGTTGGGTTGGTTAATAATGAAGGTGATGGAAATGTGGTTTAGGATGGGGAAAAATGTTTATTGAACTTCTTGAAAAGTTATTTACGCTTTCTTGCTGAATCTACTTATATTACCTTTCAAGTCTTTGTTTCTGCAAATATACCTTGAGCTATTCCTTTGTACCAAGCCATGCATGTAGTATATTAGCTTGCATTACATTGCATGACTTGCCGAGTACCAAGTACTCACCCTTGCCTCAACACAACACCCGAGTTGAAGAGGAGACTACGCCCGACGGAGGAGGAACTCCAAGAGGATCCGTCTACTTAGGGATGCGAGCCCGATCAGGTTGCTGTGGTATCTTGGATGGCGCCACGAAGTTTATTTGATTTTCCGCTGCTATTATTTCTCTCTGAATAAGTTTAGCCTACGAGGCATACATTTGTAACTTGACCATAAGGTCAAGTAACTTGATTTAGTTATTTAAATAAAGTACTTTGATAATATCGATTGGTATGATTGTGATATTTACCGATGTTAAGACTGTGCACTAAGCTGCGTTCTGGACTAGTCTTGAATACACAGAGGGTCGGATTTGCAAATTCGGGTCCCGACAGAGGTGGTATCAGAGCCATACTTATTTGTAGGCTCAACCTAAGCTAGAATGGTCGTAGTGAGGATAAAACCTATTTTCTAAAAGCTAAAAAGTTTGTCAAGATAAGAAATGACATCTCGACTTATCCCTTTCTCTCTTTTCTTGTCTCTTGCTGAAATTTTCCCTTACCTTGTCACAATTTAAAAATTCGAGTTCTTACGTAAAGCACTCTTGTGACAGATGGAGGAAGAGTTCAACTACGTTGATCTGGGAGTTGGTCACGCGAGAACTTTGGCATATGCTCTGAGACCCTCGGAGATTTTGAGAAGCCCCAATACCAAGTGGAAGTGATCGAGGCAAGCGAGGATTGATCAAGGCTTGTGATGTGAAGATTGAGGTACTGCTAGGAAGAAGGGCCCAGGCAATCGCCGATACACTACCTTTGCCGGGAGATCTACAATGCAGATGGGTATCCAAGAAGTATCACGACGCGCAATGCGGCACATTACCCGTATCTCACGCCAGAGAGTTGGAGAGCACGGTGTTCCGTTATCACCGCGCAGCGATAACCTTCTTGACGAAGGAGATTCAGGATGAGGATGCCACGGTTACCTGATTGGCACGATTTGTCGTCGCCAGGAGGATGTACTAGATAATACAAGCAAGGAGCTACGAAGGCCCGCAAGGAGATCACGACAGAGAAGAAGCAGATGGCGGGAAGCTCAAGAGTATGTGGCACACCTTCTACGAAGGATTGACGAGTTGGAGATGACTTTGTACGGACCAGACCCAGAGCGATTTCGAGCTACACGAGCCAGATCGGAGGAGTCGGATCTCGATGAGGACACCGCTTCTTCGACTACCATAGAGGACACGATTCTTTGGACATGGCAATCGTTTCGCGCCTATGCCACAAAGCACCGTACCGTGCCGTGGAGGCTTTCGATGAGTGAGCATAGGTTCTATAGTGAGACTCCTTGGCACGAGTCGAGTCATAGAATAAAGAGTCACCCTTTAGGCGTTAGACTCGAGAGTTAGTTCGATTTGGATTTGCTTTGTTTCTTTGAGTGTGCGGTATGTGTTGCAAGGCCCTTAGGCATTGTAAGCGACCATACCAAGTTATTAATAATAAAGTTGGACCTTAAGGCTACACCTTTCGCCCCGCATAAGTTCCATAATACTTGTCTATTCTTGTTTCCCTCTCATCTCTAAACCTAGAGCAAATCGGCCAGATGGTGAACACCCGTGGAAACTTTGGAGGCAATGGGAGTGGTTCTCGCTTGCAGAAAACCCCAATGATGGAGCACCAGCACCGCCGATTGATATGCAGAATTTTGGAGCCTTTCTTGCTGCTCAGACTCGATTGATGCATGCTATGATGCAACAAATGCAGCACGCCTTTGCTCAGGCCACTGCTAATCAAGTTAATCGGGGGCCACGCTTGAGAATACAAGGTGTCGAGTTCATGAGAACTCACCCACCCACTTTTTCTCGGGAATGCCAATCCATTGGAAGCCGATGATTGGTTAAGATCAATCGAGAGGAAGCTACACATAGCTCAATGCATAGGAAATGAGAAGGTACTCTACGCTTCTCATCGGCTGGAAGGAACAGTGGCCAGAATGGTGGGAGAACCACGTGCCACGCAGAGAGAACCCTCAAGATATCACTTGGGAAGAGTTCACGGTGCATTAAGCGATATCACGTGCCTGAAGGAATCATGGACCTTAAGAAGGAGGAGTTCGAGCACTGAAGCAAGGTAATCAGCCGATGGCCGACTACTGAACAAATTTACGCAGCTAGCACGCTACGCTTTGAGGATGTAGCGACAGATAAATCCAGGCATACCTCGTTTTATGAAGGGACTCAACTCGGGATTGCAAGTAGGGTTGATCACCCACACCTTTCCAGATTTCCAAGAGTTGGTGAATAAGGCGCTTATTCTTGAGGACAAGCGCAAGGAACTGGATGAGAACAGGAAGCGCAGGATGCAACAGCAGGGATCACGCCAGGGAACGCAACAACGCTTGAGAGTTGCACCAAATCAATTCTTGATTCCAACCCACGAGAATGCAACAAGGACACCATCCCAAAGACCAAGACCTGTCAACCAAAACTACGAGACCCAGCCCCGCTAGAAACGCTACCCCGTAGTAGTCGAAGGAAACAGTGAGACGCCATAACCGTTACAGAACGAGCCAGGACACTTTGCCATATGATTGTCCAAAGAAGACAGCAGGAGGCGACCCGATTCGTTTCAACCTAGGAACCACCCAGCTAGGGCGCCCGGCCAGGAGCCACACCCAGGACCGTGGTGAGAGGCCGAGTCAACCATGTCACCGCGGATGCAACTGCAGAATGCTACGGACGTCGTCTTGGGTAAGTTACTTGTTAACTCGATACATGCTTGATTTTGTTTGACTCGAGCTTCGCATTCGTTTGTTTCGCAAGGCTTTGCTACTAGAAATGATTTGAGGATTGCAAGACTTAAGTGCATGCTTTTAGTTCAAACCCTGGTTCCGAACTCCGAGCGGAAGTAGGATGTTCCGGGTGAGAATACTAATAGATGGAATAGAGTTCCTAGCAAACCTTATAATTTTGGAGACCCAGGACCTTAGATGTTATATTGGGAATGGATTGGTTATCCAAGCACAAGGCCGTATTGGATTGTGGACGAAGGACTATCTCGATTGAGAGCCCGTGTGGGAAGAAAGTGGAATTTCAAGCCACCGCGATTAGAGATGGACAGTTGATGGTTAAGCGGTACCAAGGCAATCAGCATAGAGGATGTCTCAAGAGTGAATGAGTACCCGATGTTTTTCCCGAGGATCTACAGTATGCCGCCAGACAGGGGACATAGAGTTTGTGATAGAGCTTGTATGCACAAGACCGATAGCAAAGAGACCCTATCGGATGTCTACCGAGGAGTTGGTAGAGATGAAGAAACAGCAATTTGGAAGAGTTAATGGAGAAAGGATTTATCGAGACCAAGTTCGTCGCCGTGGGGAGCACCAGCTTTTGTTTGTCAAGAAAAAGGGCGGGAGTTTCAGGATGTGCATTGACTACCGTGCACTCAATGAAGTCACCGTGAAGAATAAGTATCCGCTACCCAGGATTGATGATTTGTTTGATCGATTGAGAGGAGCCGGAGTTTTCTCCAAGATTGATCTCGAGATCGGGATACCATCGATTGAAGATCCGATCGAGAAGATATTCAAGATCGCATTCTCGTCAAGATATGGACATTACGAGTTCTGATTATGTCTTTTGGGCCGATTTAATGCGCCACTTATTTCATGAATATGATGAATAAGGTGTTCATGGAATATTTGGACAAGTTTGTCGTCGTGTTCATAGACGATATCCTAATCTACTCCAAGACAGAGGATGAACATGCCGAACACTTAAGGCGAGTTTTGGAAAAGTCGAGGAACAGCAACTTTTCGCCAAGTTCGGCAAGTGTGATTTTTGGAAGGACAAGGTGGAGTTTCTTGGACATGTAATGACCGCGAGAAGGAGTCGCCAGTAGATCCAAGCAAAGTAGAAGGCGTGTTACATTGGGAGCAGTAGAAGGCGTGACCCAGATTCGGAGTTTCCTTGGAATGGCAGGGTATTACCGCCGTTTCATTGAAGGCTTCGACAATTGCGAAACCTCTTACGCATGGCTGAAGAAGAAGGAAAAGAAGTTTGCATGGACGCCTTGAGAATGTGAGAAAGGATTTCAGAGTGAAGAAGCGATTGACATCAAGACCGGTGTTAGTTCTACGGATGTTGCTCAAAGCTTCGATATTTATTGTGACGCATCGCGCTAAGGACTTGGATGTGTCTTTGTCTGATGCAGAATGGAAAGGTCGTCGCTTATGCATCAAGGCAGTTGAGGCCGCATGAGGAAAATTATCCGACACATGACCTAGAGTTAGCTGCCGTAGTGCATGCTTTGAAGATATGGCGTCACTATCTGATTGGAAACAGATGTGAAGTGTATACGGATCATAAGAGCCTTAAGTACATATTCACCCAGTCGGATCTGAATATGAGGCAGAGGAGATGGTTAGAGTTGATCAAGGACTACAATGTTGGAATCCATTACCATCCCGGGAAGGCCAACGTCGTAGTCGATGCCCTGAGTCGGAAAAGTCATACCGTGAGTACGTTGCTAGCCACAAGTCAGGATGAGTTATGTGAGGATTTTCAAAAGATGAAGATTGAGGTGGTACCTAGCGGATTCTTGGCCGCATTGGAAGTAAAGCCTACCTTAGAGGACCAGATCCGAGAAGGACAGAAGGATGATGACAGGATCCGTAGGATTAAGTCCAAAAAGGAGGAAGGCAAGGCAGAGGACTTCAAGTTGGATGAGCAGGGCACGTTGTGGATGAAGGATCGCATTTGTGTGCCTAACAAAAAGGAGTTAAAGCAACTGATTCTGGAAGAAGCCCATGACTCTAAGTATTCAATTCATCCTGGAAGCGCCAAGATGTATCAGGATCTGAAGGAGAGATTACGGTGGCCGAGTATGAAACGTGAAGTTGCGAGCATGTTGCATTGTGCGACGTATGCCAGAGAGTCAAGGCAATGCATCGAGACCAGCAGGATTGCTACACCGCTGAAAATACCTCGAGTGGAAGTGGGAGGAAATCGAATGGATTTCATTACCGGTTTGCCGAAGACTCAAGGAGGTTATGACTCCATATGGGTTATAGTGGATCGCTTGACTAAAGTAGCCCATTTTATCCCGTGAAGACCACTTACTCGGGAGATAAATTAGCGAATTGTACATGATCGGATTGTTTGTTTGCACGGAGTGCCAAAGAGGATTGTATCAGACAGAGGTACCCAATTTACCTCAAGGTTAGGAATAAGTTGCATGAAGCCATGGGAACCCGTTTGAACTTCAAGATCTGACTTATCATCCAGACGGATGGAGCCAGACCGAAAGAGTCAACCAGATTCTGGAAGATATGTTGAGAGCTTGTGCATTGGCTTATGCTACTTCTTGGGATAAAAGTTTGCCGTATGCCGAGTTCGATTACAACAATAGTTATCAGGCTAGTTCTGAGATGTCACCTTTTGAGGCCTTTGTATGGTCGACTGTCGGACGCCTTGAATTGGAATGAGGCCGTGGCGCCGTGTCTTTGGGCCTGATATTCTTCAAGAGGTTTGAAGAAGCGAACGCTATGATTAGGGAAAGGTTGAAGATAGCCCAATCTCGTGAGAAGAGTTATCCGACAATCGTCGCGAAATTTGAGTTTTGAACGAGAAGACTTTGTATACCTCGAGTTACGCCTCTCGAGGGAGTTAAGAGGTTCCATGCCAAAGGGAAACTTGCACCCGTTATGTTGGACCATTTAAGATTTTGAGCATGAGGCGAAGTTGCTTATCACCGGAGTTGCCCACGATCGTTAAGCGTGAGTACATGATGTATTCCATGTGTCCCGATTAAAGAAGTGTCTCAGAGTTCCCGAGAGCAGACACCGCTAGAGTCAATTGAGTTGCAAGAGGACTTGACTTATAAGGAGCATCAGTGAGGATTCTAGACACAATGGATCGAGAAACTAGAAACAAGTCAACCCGCTTCAGTAGAGTTCGGTGGAGCAACCATGAAGAAAGTGAATCGACTTGGGAGCGCGAAGAGGATTTGAAGAAGGAGTTTCCAAACCTATTCCTTTAGTAAGCCCCGAATCTAGGGGACGAGATTCTATTAAGGGAGGTTTGTAACACCCCAAAATTTTGCTTTTCTTAAATTCATGTGTGATTTGGCACTTTGGTGAATTTTGGAATTTTCTGGAATTTATTTGGATTTATTTGGAATTTATTTGAATTTATTCCATTTTGAAATAATTGAAGAATTTAATTTTGCAAATAAAATTTTGTTGGAAATATTTTATTTGAGTCCCAAATACCCTAAAATATTTTCGAAATTTTTACTGGAATTTTTACGAGTCATTTGCTATTTTTAATGAATTAAATGAATTCTCGGGAATTATTTTAAATATTAAATCGCTGGAAATTCAACTCGGGTCAAATCTTGTTCATCCGATCCGAAGTCGGAACTCCGAAGTCGGACTCGAGTCCGACCCGAGCCACGTGACTCGATCAAACCGACTCAAAACCTAATCAATCCCAACCGTTGGATCAAGATCCAACGGCCGAGATCCGCCGTCCGGTTCGAGCCGTATCCGGCCGGATCCGATCGCGCCCGTCGCGATCGTGGCGTTGATCGTGCCACGTGGGCGGCCAGCGTCGTTGTCTCCGCCGAGACCGAAGCCGGACTCCGCCGCGTCGCCGCCGTGGGAAACTAGGTTTCCGTGTTCCGCGAACGCCGAGGCTATTTAAAGCGTGAGACGTTCCCGAGGTTGCCCTCATCCTTGCGCACCGTTCCGAGCCATCTACTTTGAGCCGCCGCTTGATTGCCGTGCGAGCTCGCCGTAGTTGGAGGAAGTGACCGCCGCGTCTTTGCTCGGTCCGCCGCCGTCCGTCGTCTTCCGCCGAGAAGGAGCCCAGATCCGGAACCACCGTGGCGAGACGCACCGAAGGACCCTTCGCCGGAGCAACCCGAACGCCGTCGGGCTCGTCGTCGTCTCCGTCTCGGTTAGGCTGCAGCGCCGCACGTCGCCATCGACCTCGCGAGCTCGGTGAACCGTCGGATCTAGATCGGACGGTTGAGGTGAGTTCACGTGTCCCCAACCCGATTGGATGCGGGCCGTTGGATCAAGATCCAGCGGTTCACAATTGCCGCGTCTTGGGAGTAGTGTTATTATAGGATTAGATGCGGACCGTCCGATCTAAATCGAGCGGCCCACGATCAACGAGTAGTTTCAACGTGTTAACCCTGGATCTAATCCCGCGTTGATTTTCAAACCAACGGCCGTGATTGCGCCACGTGTCGGGAAGTTGGACCGACGCGGTCGGGCAATCCGCCCACGCGCAGCGTCGTGTGGCGACTGCCGAGGCCCGGCGTGTCGAGGCCCGCATGTCGTATTTGTTCGAGCGCCAGCGTCACCCATGACGTCCGCAGTGGAGTCCCACACAGCCGACCGTGGTGAGTCCCGTGACGTCGGCGATAGCGTCACCCGAGTGGGCCCACATGTCGATCTCACGTGAAGTCGTGGGCCGAGTCCACGGTGGACTAAGCCGGCGTGGACCGAGTCCATGGGCCGGTGACGTCACCGACCAATCGAGGCTGCCACGTGTCCATCTTGACGCAATAATTAATTTCCGAAAAAAGAAAATGATTTATTAATTCGAATAATGATTTAAATTTAGATTCAAACTTCAAACGCTTATAACTTTTGCATTTCAACTCCGATTTGAGTGATTCAAATTTCTAAATTTGTATAAAATTGAGATCTACTCAAATATGAATTTTATTTAATTTTTGGACTAAAGTTTTTCTCTGTAATATTATTTTATTGATTATTTAAACTTTAAATAATCATAACTTTTACGTTTTAACTCCAAATTTGTGATTCCAGTTTCTAAAAATCCAGAAAATTATGTTCTCTCTGTTTATGGATTTTATTTGGAGTTTTGGGATGTTTTGCCTATTGTTTATTTGTGTTTTGCTATTTGCACGCTTTACGAGTAGAGCGTTGAAGTCTTGGGAAGGATTCGAAGGAGAAGTGTTGACTCAGGATCCAACTCAAGACCAAGAGCAAGTACTTTTTGAAGGCAAGTTGTGCTTTGACCATGTTGATCCTATTTCGAAATCTATTTTGATTTAAACTATTGCATGCTAGTTCAATTAGAAAAATACTTGGTTTAAACATGGGGGTTAGATAAATACCAAATTGCTATATGACACCTTGATTATCTAAGTATGTGCCATGATCCCTTGTCACCCTAGTTGTGGATTACTAGTTGGACATTATTAAATTGCCAACATGGGTTTAGATCGTTGTAGTATCTTTGCTTAGACACGCTACGTGCTCATGACATGATTTTGGACAATCAAATGCTAATATTGACTTAATGATATATTGAACCTGTTTTGGAAAAGTATCATGTGATGTTGATGGCACGTGGTGCATGGTAATCAAGCGGGGTTTGATAAATGATTTATTTGGGGCATGTGGCAAGAGTAATCGGGTGGGCCGGTTGTGGCATTGGGAATGTTGATTTGGTTTTGGGTAGTCTTGCCCTGGTCAATCTAAGGACTTAACCTTGCAAGCCTTTGAACTGGGTCATACTTGCAACCACATGGCTGGAATGGGACGGCCCTAGTTGACTAAGTTGCTAAGGACTCGCTTGTGGAGCCTCGGGTGTCGATTACACCGTTTGTGTGATTATGCGGGGAGCGTATCGTGGTGTGGCCGAGATACCCATCTAACGGTGTGTTGGTCCCATACTTCGCCTTGGCTAAGGGAAGGATGGTGTAGAGCACGAACAGGAGAGGACCACTGTGTTGTTTGAGGCTTAGAAGGCTTTGTTATGGGAACTCGCCTTTGTGGTGTTTGACTGTATCTTGTGGGTAAAGTGCATAACCTCTGCAGAGTGTAGAATCTATTTGAATAAGCCGAGTCCACGATCTTTGGACAATGCTCGGAATTCTGATCAAGGGTTAGATTTTCTGAAAATAACTTGGATTTGAAAAGTTGGGTTGGTTAATAATGAAGGTGATGGAAATGTGGTTTAGGATGGGGAAAAATGTTTATTGAACTTCTTGAAAAGTTATTTACGCTTTACTGCTTTCGAATCTACTTATATTACCTTTCAAGTGCTGTTTACTGCAAATATACCTTGAGCTATTCCTTTGTACCAAGCCATGCATGTAGTATATTAGCTTGCATTACATGCATGACTTCTTGAGTACCAAGTACTCACCCTTGCCTCAACACAACACCCAGTTGAAGAGGAGACTACGCCCGGCCGGAGGAGGAACTCCAAGAGGATCCGTCTACTTAGGGATGCGAGCCGATCGGTTGCACTGTGGTATCTTGGATGGCGCCACGAAGTTTATTTGATTTTCCGCTGCTATTATTTCTCTCACGAATAAGTTTCGCCTTCACGAGGCATACATTTGTAACTTGACCATAAGGTCAAGTAACGATTGGTTATTTAAATAAAGTACTTTGATAATATCGATTGGTATGATTGTGATATTTACCGATGTTAAGATTGTGTGCACTAAGCGGCGTTCTGGACTAGTCCGAATACAAGAGGGTCGGATTTGCAAATTCGGGGTCCCGACAATCGCCGTATCATAAGCGCGAGGAACTCCCTTGGAGTCCGTCCGACCGTCATATGGCTTAACGAGTGGGGAAATTTGAAGCTTCGAGGAGGGCCATTTTTGGCCCGTAGGCGAATCTTGAGGGTTTGGATCGTGATCTTCCACATGCGCCATCGCAACCGCTGGAGATAGCACCTCGCGGCTCGGGCTTTCATCTTGTGATTCGTATTGACCCCGTCAGATTGCCCTTGTAGACGCCTCAACTCTGCCATGAGTTGCTCGTTGGCTTCCATCAGCGCCATACGTTGGGGTCAATCTCCTCGAGCTCGGTTCCTCCTCCGTGGGTTTCTTCATTTCCGTGGGTCTCTCGGCGATGAGTCGGATGTGTCGACGCTTCCGCCACATCTCCTCTGGTGTCGAAACCGTTAGATCCTGTCGTCGGAGGCCGCGTTTGGGGCTCGCTTGCGCCACGCCACCGGAGTCTGTGGATGTAAAGTTCCCGCCATGTTTCGCTATACATTGCGGTGGCATCCACGTCTCGTCATGCAGAAGTCGAGGGATCTCCGGATTGGCTTCATAAATGTCGCCGCCTTGGTTCTTACATTTCTACTTGTCGTTGCCGCCCCTTGAATCTTTGCCTCCTTTCCTTTCTTTGGTGGCATGGTTGCAGAAACTTACCCTTGGGCTTGATCGGCAGGTGGTGGTTTCACCTTGCGGTTGGGTTCCCCTGACGGCGCCCGGTGTGGTGGTGTGGAACCACCGGTCTCTCTCTCTTCTTACTCGTCGATCGCTTCTTGTTTTTAGGAACCCGCTTCTACTCTGTCTTCTTTTCCGCTTTATAGGCGGGCTTGGATATGCCCGTATTGATTGGCTTTCTTTTTCTTTATTATTTCTTGCCAGGGCTAATCTGAATTTTTTATTGACTCACGTCTCTAATACGTTGGGTTTTTACCCTATGTTAAATGCGCCTTTTATAGGGGTTCGGCGGAATTTCACTTGTGTAGGGGTCTCAGATTGCCTGGACACGTCACCATGTATTTGGGAGGAGTTGTTGGAGGGTGTCAGACATTGGTGATTTAGCATTAGGTTCACGTCGGAGGAAGGCACGACTGGGAGTGATTCCCTCCGGTTTCCTCCTTCGCCACGGAAGGGTACTTCCCCTCATTGCGGGGGGAGAGGGGGTGATCCTTATCCATCTCCTTCTCTTACCGGGGGTTGACCCCCTAGTGTATGGACTCATGGCTTTGTCGAAGGGAGAGGTTGGCGTTCATAAAACCGTTCATATGGGTCACTAAACGCGTGGTGTTTTCGCTTAGTTGGCCGAGGGGAGGGCTGAGCCTGGCCGGCCCACCACAATAGGAAATGGCCCAACAAACCTCGGACTGAGCTTTCCTTTGGTGCCAAAACACACCACTCCCTTGGTGAGAGATACTCGCAAGAGTGCACTATCGCCCACCTTAAACTCCAAATCTCGCCTCCTCACATCAGCAAAGCTTTTCTGTCTGCTCTGTGCTGCAAGAAGGTTCTGTCGTACCTCCGCCACGCGATCAACAGTCTGCTGAACCCAATCCGGTCCAAGAACTACTCCCTCGCCCACAGCATCCCAACAAAGCGGCGATCTGCACTTACGACCATACAGTACCTCATAAGGAGCAGCCCGGATGCTGGAATGATAGCTGTTATTATAAGCAAACTCTGCCAGAGGCAAATGATCTTCCCAGCTACCTTTCCAAGCCATCACACAGGCCCTGAGCATGTCCTCCAAAGTCTGAATGGTACGCTCAGACTGCCCATCCGTCTGAGGGTGAAAAGCGGTACTAAGGCGAAGCTGTGTACCCAAAGCACTCTGCAAGCTCTCCCAAAACTTGGAGACAAACTTCGCATCCCGATCAGAAATAATGGTCTTGGGTACATCATGCAGTCTCACAATCTCCCGCACATAGATGGGAGCCAACTCGCTCGCTGAATTGGTAGTGCGGATAGGAATGAAATGCGCGGACTTGCTGAGACGGTCCACCACAACCCAAACAGCATCCTTCCCTCGTGGAGTACGAGGTAGGACAACCACGAAATCCATGGAGATGTCATCCCATGGCCACACAGGAATCTCCAATGACTGCAACAGACCAGCAGGGCGCTTGTGTTCAGCCTTGATCTTCTGACAAATCCCACAAGACGCCACATACTTTGTGTAGGATCGAAGTATACGAATATAGCAATCAAAGGGGGGTGAATGATTGTGCGGAAGCTAAAACCAAATTCTTGATCTACTAAAAGTTCACCCCAAAACAGAACCAAATAATTGCCTCGTTTTCGACAAAAACAGAATGACAGAGGTTCGGTAAAACATGAATTCCCGGAGATCCAACCGTCGGAACGATCTGAAATTTCGACACAAGAAATTAGATTACAATATGAATCTAACTCAAAAAGAATCAGCTCGATCGGACTTACGGATCAAAAGTTATAAGCTTCGCAAGCTTGCCGTTCCAGAACTTGACGAAAATCAATCTAATCGAAACTTGTAGATTGATCAAGAATAACAAAAGATTTATCAACAAGACTTTGAGGAACACTAGATCGATACTCTAGAGAGGTTTTTGATGGATCAAATCAAGATGAAACTCAAAGAACAAAAACCAATCTAGAACTAGAACAAGTATGCAAACAAGAACCAAAAGAGAATATTGTAGCACACAAGGAACTAGAAGAATTGATCTTTATTTCTTTTGTCTAAAGTACTCTCATCAAAAGAGTACAAACCCTAAAACTGAGCTTGAAGCTCTCAATGCGCTCAGCTCCAATTGATTCGATGCCCTTCAACAGGAGACAACCCCTCCTATTTAAAGGAGCAAAACACAAAGAGTTCTGAATACAATTCCTAATCTAGAAGGAGTATGTATACAACTCCTCTTGGCCCAACCTGGCCAAGTACAACTCTTGCACGCGTATGGCAACCCTACCATACTCACGTGACTAACACTTTGCACGCGTATGGCCACCTGCCATACTCACGTGACTAACACTTTGCACGCGAATGACCTCCTGCCATTCTCACGTGACTAACCATTCTTCATGTGCACCATTCTCTTAGCCCGAACGTCCCGCATGACATCCTTGACCACCAAGACCTCAGTTCCTCCCTGAACCTAGTCCCGAACATCAGCTCCTCCATGAACCTAGTTCCGGTCCCGTCATCGACCACGTTCGTCTTCGAGCAATACCTGCACATGAACAAACCACAAAACAATTCCGAGCACAAGTCCACGACTTGACTCACATCAATCCATGCAAATACTCACACGAGCATTGCATAAAATCCACTTCAAGAATGATGAAATTCTCACAAATTTCATAATCTCAAAAACGAATCAAACACAATTCCAATTTTGCTCAAAACCCTAATCGAGCAAAAACGCATTCACGACGGACCAAAAAATATGGTCCGGCGTACACATGAAAAAGTCACTCAAAAAACCATTCACGACGGACCAACAAAATCGGTCCGGTGTACAAGTGAAAGTATCGGTTTCAAGAAGAAATCATTCCGGTGAAAACACGTTCACGACAGACTAAAAGAAATCAGTCCGTCGTACATGCGAAATCAATCCTCAAAAATTAGTTCATGACTGACTAAAGAAATTGGTCCGACGTACATGCGAAACTTACTGGTTTCTTGGAAAATTGAGTTCGGCTCATGATCTCAAAAACACGTCCACGACAGACCCAAAAACTTGGTCCGTCGTACATGCGCTGACTGCTATTTTCTTGGAAAATTGAGTTTGGCACAAGAGCTCAAAAACATGTGCACGCATGGACCCAAAAACTTAGTCCGTCATTACACAAAAGCGGTTCGGCGCAAAGGACTCGATTCATGTTTACATGAGACCAAAAAAAACTTGGTTTGTCGTACATGGGAAAATGAGGTTGCCAAAGCATGTTTACGACAGACAAACAAATTTGGTCCGTCGTAGATGAGAAACTTACTGTTTTCTTTAAGTTTGGTCCGGCACCAAAGCTAAACTTACTGTTTCTTGTCAAATTGTCAAAACACATGAACAAACACATTTTGCAAATTCAATTCTAAGCCAATTTTTCAGCACATGATTTCACACTCTCCCCCTTGATGAAAACATTGGCAACACCACTTAGAATTGAACATTTGGCATTCACTTTACAAAAGATTTTGAAATCCAAAGGATCAAAGAACAAAGTAAGAAAACACAGAATTCCCCCTTTGACCAAAAAGCAAAACAAAAACTCCCCCTGAGAAGGAAAATGTGTGTGAATGTGCAATGTGCCCAAAAATTTCGAAATTCTCCAAACTTCTCCCAAAATTCTCAAATTTCCAAACACAACTCCCCCTTTTTCTTCTCCCCCTTTTTCCTTAAACTTTTCAATGATTCCCAAATTTCTCCCCCTTTGACAATGGATTCATCAAGAGTACAAAAGAGAGAATTTGTTCAAAATTTTCCTGTAGCAAAGATTTCACAAAGAGAAACAAGGGAGTGCCAAGATAGGAAAAGATGAGCTCATTCGATCATATAACCTTATATATCACATAATATGCAAAATACATGATCTTGATGTGATTTTAACAAGTTATGGAATGACATGCATCTCAACCTCAATTCGATCCAACTATAGCCAAGTACTAAGCAAAACCTTTAGTAGAAAAACAAAGGCTCAAAGTTGAAGCAAATAACAAATCAGGGCGAGCAAGTAGTTTCAACTCCAATCTAGTGGACCAATTTAATCTTTAAACAGTAAACTGCATGTGGCATGCTTGAAGCATACTTCTTTTATTTCCTTGGAGTGGCATGCTTGAAGCATACATCTTGTCTTTTGAGGGAATGACATGCTTGAAGCATACATCTTATCTTTTTAGGGAAAGAATCCTGAAGCTCATAACTTGAGGCTTTTGCTTTTAACAACCCTTTTTTATTGATTCCCTTTTATTTTCATTTTTCTTTGATTATAATCATGCAAAAGTGATTAAAAGGCCTTATGAAAGAGTAAAGTTGAAACCACACTTGCTTCATAGCCCAAATTTGTCAAGAGGATTCAATATCAAGCCTAGAAGAGTGAGATATCACAGAGTATTTAGCTATAGGCAATCAGTCCATGGAATTCCACAATGTCATTTTTAGTTCAAGTGAGACAATTATATTATCATATATTAGCTCAATTACATAACATATAAAGAAATATGATAAAGTGAGCTTATCAAGTGAAAGAACTTGGCAAGGAAACTCCCCCTCAAAACAAACCCATTGGATGAACAATCCCAAGTTCTCCCCGAATAAAAGCAAAACAAGAAGAAGACAAGGGTTTTGAAAATGTCTGCCAATTGATGTTCAGTATCCACATGGTGAAGCACAATATTTTCTTTTTCAACATGATCTCTAAGAAAGTGAAATCCAATATCAAATGCTCAAGAAAGAGGATTACTCAAGAGGTGGCACGAACCAAATCAATTCAACATCTTCCAAAGTCAACATCAGAATAAGCTCTTAAACTAATGCATAAGGAAGCAAAAAGCCAAATACCAAAATCTTGAGTACCATGGAGATACCTGAAAATTCACTTGACCGTTTGTTGATGTGAAGCACGTGGGAAGAGTCTCTCATGTAAACCTCCAATTATCTCATCCTCAACAGCATCATCATCTTTATGAACAAAGACACTCTCCTTGAACATTTGCACTGTGCCTTTTAAGTAAAACAGAGGTGGAAGAAGCATCTTCAAAAATAACACTTTTAGCACGAGATGCATGAGTAAAGGAGAACCAAATCTTATCACTAAACATATGAAGTGAGCATCCGAAATTCACTAGCCACATGTTCTCCCTCCTCGCGTGAGAAGCCTACATAGAAGCGAAAGTGTCGAGGTCTCGGTACTGGGGTTAGAAATAAGATGTGTAGGAATCGATCTTGAGACACCGACGACAACAAGAGGGCACAACACGAGTATTCTTATGCACAAAATCAGATTTGCCTTTTCCCGTGTTTTTAGCATCAAAAGGTGTTTGTTTCACCCTAGGCACATAATGAGAAGTGGAGTGTGCCTTTCTGAAATTAGACCTAGCATTAAACCTTTCTCTCTTTTGTTGTTTAGCTAGTCTAAAGCAAAAGTCTACTAAATGTCCATCTCTACCACAATGAGTGCAAATGTACTTAACATTATGTTTAGCTTTGGAAGTAGAAGCAACATTTGCATTCATCATAGTAGAAGATAAAAGGCCAGTAGATTTAAAAGCAATCTTTTTAGGCTCATTAAGAATCTCAATTTTGTCATTGCAAGGAGCATGAACAACAGTGCGAGGTTTAGTTTCATATGAAGCATGAAGATCAAAACCTAAACCTTTCTTGTTTGAGCTAACCTTGGATTGATCCAAAATCATATTCAACTTTCTCTTGCCATTAGTGAATCGTTCCAAAGAACTTTGCAAGTAATCAACTTTCTTAGCAAGAGTTAAACAATTGTTGCAAGGAAGATAAACCTTCCCTTTCTGTTTACGATAAGTAGAGCATGAAAGAACCTCATGTGTAAGCAAATCTTCTGTCATTTGAGAAACCCTAGCATTTGCATCATGCAACTTCAATTCTAGTATGGAGCATTTAGAACATGGAGGTGTATCATGCAAATCAATGGTAGAACAACTAGCATGTTTAACAAGTTTCTCATTTTTCTCATTTTCAGCATTGATTTGCTCTAACAAGGTGTAGGATCGAAGTATACGAATATAGCAATCAGAGGGGGGCGAATGATTGTGCGGAAGCTAAAACCAAATTCTTGATCTACTAAAAGTTCACCCCAAAATAGAACCAAATAAATGCCTCGTTTTCGACAAAAACAGAATGACAGAGGTTTGGTAAAACGAGAATTCCCAGAGATCCAACTGTTAGATTGATCTGAAATTTGGACACGAGAAACTAGATTCCAATACGAATCGAACCCAAAAAGAATCAGCTCGATCAGACTTACGGATCAAAAGTTATGAGCTTCGCAAGTTTGCTGATCCAGAACTTGACGAGAATCAATCTAATCAAAACTTCAAGATTAAACAAGAACGACAAAAGATTGATCAACTAGACTTTGAGAAACACTAGATCAATACCCTAGAGAGGTTTTTGATGGATCAAATCAAGATAAAACTTAAAGAACAAAAACCAATCTAGAACTAGAACAAGCATGCAAACAAGAACCAAAAAGAGAACGTTGAAGCAATGCGGGAACTAGAAGAATTGATCTTTATTTCTTTTGTCTAAAGTACTCCCATCAAAAGAGTACAAACCCTAAACTTTGAGCTTAAGGCTCTATGCGCCTAGCTCTCCTCAATTCGATGCCCTTCAACAGGAGACAACCCCTCCTATTTAAAGCACCAACCCACAAGGAGTTCTGAATACGATTCCTATTCCTAGAAGGAATCAGATTCAACACAACTCTACTTGGCCCAACCTGGCCGAGTACAACTCTTGCACGCGTATGGCAACCCTACCATACTCACGTGACTAACACTTTGCACGCGTATGGCCACCTGCCATACTCACGTGACTAACACTTTGCACGCGTATGCCCACCTGCCATACTCACGTGACTAACACTTTGCACGCGAATGACCTCCTGCCATTCTCACGTGACTAACCATTCTTCATGTGCACCATTCTCTTAGCCCGAACGTCCCGCATGACATCCTTGACCACCAAGACCTCAGTTCCTCCTGAACCTAGTCCCGAACCTCAGTTCCTCCATGAACCTAGTTCCGGTCCCGTCATCGACCACGTTCGTCTTCGAGCAATACCTGCACATGAACAAACCACAAAACAATTCCGAGCACAAGTCCACGACTTGACTCACATCAATCCATGCAAATACTCACACGAGCATTGCATAAAGTCCACTTCAAAAGAAGCATCATGAAATTCTCACAAATTTCATAATCCCAAAAATGAATCAAACACAATTCCAATTTTGCTCAAAACCCTAATCGAGCAAAAACGCATTCACGACGGACAAACAAATATGGTCCGGCGTACACATGAAAAACCACTCAAAAAAAATATTCACAACGGACAGACAAAATCGGTCCGGTGTACACATGAAAGTCTCGGTTTCAAGAAGAAATCAAAACCGAGCAAAACACGTTCACAACGGACCAACAAAATCAGTCTGTTGTACAAGTGAAAATATCGGTTCCTTTGGAAAAGAGTTTGGCACATAAGCTCAAAAGCATGTCCACGACAGACCCAAAAGCTTGGTCCGTCGTACATGCAAAACTTACTGGCTTCTTGGAGAATTGAGTTTGACTCATGAGCTCAAAAACACGTTCACGACAGACAAACAAAATCGGTCCGTCGTACATGGGAAAGTGAGGTTGCCAAAGCATGTTTTCGACAAACCAACAAAATTTGTCCGTCGTAGATAGGAAACTTACTGTTTTCTTTAAGTTTGGTCCGGCGCCAAAGCGAAACTTACTGTTTCTTGTCAAATTGATAAAACACATGAACAAACACATTTTGCAAATTCAATTCTAAGCCAATTTTTCAACACATGATTTCACACAAGGAAACATGTTCTTTCCTAAGCAACGTAAGCTCATTGTAAATTAAGTCACATGATTTGCAAGCATCGTCATCAGGAATCAAGGTTTTAAGTCTAGAAATTTCAGCATTCAATGACTCCACAACAAAATCATGTTTCTTAATTTTCTTGTCACGTTTATCAAGCAATTTACCAAGACGAGCAACAGCAATAGCTAATTCATCGTAAGAAGGATCTACCTCATTGAAGTCGTTGTCATGATCGCCGTCAGTGAAGCTGTCGCTGCTTTTGGCCATGAGACACAACCCCGTCAACTCATGCTTGCTTGGAGTTGCATCATCCTCGCTGCTCTCCGAATCCACATCGCTCAAATTGACTTGTTCAAGAGCGGAAAGAACTCGATGTACAACTTTGCGGTTGATGAAGTTCTTCTTTCTATCACTTGGAGAGATCTTCTTCTTCTCTTTTCTTCTGTCGTTGTCCTTCTCCTCCCTTGATGCTTTACCTGCAAGTTTAGGACAATTTGGACGAATATGGTCGAGATCACCACACTCATAGCATCTTGGAAGATTAGCACCACCTCTCTTTCTCTTTATCACATTTTGCAAAGCTTTGTTAAAGCGAGAAGAGAGTAGTGACAAGTCTTCTTCTGGGAATTGCTCAATCTGTTCGTCGGTTAGTGAAGACAAGAAAGATAGAGCAAAACTTGAAGCAACACCATTATGAGATATGCTAGATTGAGATGTCAAAGCAATTGATTTATGATCATTCTTTCTAGCAAAAACATCTAATTCATGAGTTTTCAACTTGGAATACAGAACATCTAATGTAAGTGTACTCATGACAGTAGATTCTCTAATGGATGTAACTTTCATCTCCCAAATAGACATGTCTAAAGCACCAAGCAATTGTCTAGCATTAGCAGCATCATCAAAGCTAACTCCAACAGCACGAAGATTACTAAGAATTTTATTGAAACGTGCAAAGAAGTCATCTAGCGACTCACCAGGTTTCATCTCAAATCGCATGTATTCTTTTTTGTAAAGATCTTGACGAACCTCTTTAATAGTCTTAGAACCCTCATGGTAATCACAAAGAGATTTCCATACCTCATATGCGGATTTGAGATGGATCACACGGTCAAAGTCGCTGCATCCCAAACCTTGGATGATCAAGTTGCGCGCCTTGCTGTTTGCTTCAACATGTGTGCGATTGTTGTCGTTGACGTTGTCGTTTGCAGGGACTTCATATGGCTTGTAGACCTTCTCCCAAATTGTGAAGCCTTGTGCTTGGATGAATGCCTCCATCTTGGCCTTCCAAAACTGAAAATCAACACCATCGAACACACATTGTTTTGTCGAATAACGATCCATTAATCTAATCACCGGTTAAGATAGATTAGAAAAACCTTGCTCTGATACCACTTGTAGGATCGAAGTATACGAATATAGCAATCAGAGGGGGGTGAATGATTGTGCGGAAACTAAAACCAAATTCTTGATCTACTAAAAGTTCACCCCAAAACAGAACCAAATAATTGCCTCGTTTTCGACAAAAACAGAATGACAGAGGTTCGGTAAAACGCGAATTCCCGGAGATACAACCGTAGGAACGATCTGAAATTTGGACACAAGAAACTAGATTCCAATACGAATCTAACTCAAAAAGAATCAGCTCGATCGGACTTATGGATCAAAAGTTATAAGCTTCGCAAGCTTGCTGTTCCAGAACTTGACGAAAATCAATCTAATCGAAACTTGTAGATTGATCAAGAATAACAAAAGATTTATCAACAAGACTTTGAGGAACACTAGATCGATACCCTAGAGAGGTTTTTGATGGATCAAATCAAGATGAAACTCAAAAAACAAAAACCAATATAGAACTAGAACAAGTATGCAAACAAGAACCAAAAGAGAATATTGTAGCACACAAGGAACTAGAAGAATTGATCTTTATTTGTTTTGTCTAAAGTACTCTCATCAAAAGAGTACAAACCCTAAAACTGAGCTTGAGGCTCTCAATGCACTCAGCTCCAATTGATTCGATGCCCTTCAACAGGAGACAACCCCTCCTATTTAAAGGAGCAAAACACAGGGAGTTCTGAATACAATTCCTAATCTAGAAGGAGTATGTATACAACTCCTCTTGGCCCAACCTGGCCGAGTACAACTCTTGCACGCGTATGGCAACCCTACCATACTCACGTGACTAACACTTTGCACGCGTATGGCCACCTGCCATACTCACGTGACTAACACTTTGCACGCGAATGACCTCCTGCCATTCTCACGTGACTAACCATTCTTCATGTGCACCATTCTCTTAGCCCGAACGTCCCGCATGACATCCTTGACCACCAAGACCTCAGTTCCTCCCTGAACCTAGTCCCGAACATCAGCTCCTCCATGAACCTAGTTCCGGTCCCGTCATCGACCACGTTCGTCTTCGAGCAATACCTGCACATGAACAAACCACAAAACAATTCCGAGCACAAGTCCACGACTTGACTCACATCAATCCATGCAAATACTCACACGAGCATTGCATAAAATCCACTTCAAGAATGATGAAATTCTCACAAATTTCATAATCTCAAAAACGAATCAAACACAATTCCAATTTTGCTCAAAACCATAATCGAGCAAAAACGCATTCACGACGGACCAAAAAATATGGTCCGGCGTACACATGAAAAAGTCACTCAAAAAACCATTCACGACGGACCAACAAAATCGGTCCGGTGTACAAGTGAAAGTATCGGTTTCAAGAAGAAATCATTCCGGCGAAAACACGTTCACGACAGACTAAAAGAAATCAGTCCGTCGTACATGCGAAATCAATCCTCAAAAATTAGTTCATGACTGACTAAAGAAATTGGTCCGACGTACATGCGAAACTTACTGGTTTCTTGGAAAATTGAGTTCGGCTCATGATCTCAAAAACACGTCCACGACAGACCCAAAAACTTGGTCCGTCGTACATGCGCTGACTGCTATTTTCTTGGAAAATTGAGTTTGGCACAAGAGCTCAAAAACATGTGCATGACAGACCCAAAAACTTAGTCCGTCGTACACAAAAATGGTTCGGCGCAAAAGGACTCAGATTCATGTTTACAACAGACCAAAAAAAACTTGGTTTGTCGTACATGGGAAAATGAGGTTGCCAAAGCATGTTTACGACAGACAAACAAATTTGGTCCGTTGTAGATGAGAAACTTACTGTTTTCTTTAAGTTTGGTCCGGCGCCAAAGCTAAACTTACTGTTTCTTGTCAAATTGTCAAAACACATGAACAAACACATTTTGCAAATTCAATTCTAAGCCAATTTTTCAGCACATGATTTCACACTCTCCCCCTTGATGAAAACATTGGCAACACCACTTAGAATTGAACATTTGGCATTCACTTTACAAAAGATTTTGAAATCCAAAGGATCAAAGAACAAAGTAAGAAAACACAAAATTCCCCCTTTGACCAAAAAGCAAAACAAAAACTCCCCCTGAGAAGGAAAATGTGTGTGAATGTGCAATGTGCCCAAAAATTTCAAAATTCTCCAAACTTCTCCCAAAATTCTCAAATTTCCAAACACAACTCCCCCTTTTTCTTCTCCCCCTTTTTCCTTAAACTTTTCAATGATTCCCAAATTTCTCCCCCTTTGACAATGGATTCATCAAGAGTACAAAAGAGAGAATTTGTTCAAAATTTTTCCTGTAGCAAATATTTCACAAGGAGAAACAAGGGAGTGCCAAGATAGGAAAAGATGAGCTCATTCGATCATATTACCTTATATATCACATAAGGTTATATGATCGAATGAGCTCATCTTTTCTTATCTTGGCACTCCCTTGGTTCTCTTTTGTGAAATCATTACTACAAGGAAAATTTTGAACTTGTTTTTCTCTCTTTTGTATTATTGATGAATCCATTGTCAAAGAGGGAGAAATTTGGGAATCGTTGAGAAGTTTAAGGAAAAAGGGGGAGTTGTTTTTGGTATTTTAAGAATTTTGGGAGAAGTTTGGAGAATTTTGGAATTTTTGGGCACATTACACATTCACACACATTTTCCCTCTTAGGGGGAGTTCCCATGAGAGTTTGTTATTTTGAATTTTGGTCAAAGGGGGAGTTTTTGTGTTTTTCTCTTTGGTTTGTTCACAAAACTTTTTTTGTGATGTGAATGCCAAATGTTCAATTCCAAGTGGTGTTGCCAATGTTTTCATTAAGGGGGAGATTGTGAAATCAAGTGCTGAAAAATTAGCTTAAGAATTAAATTTGCAAAATGTGTTTGTGCATGTGTTTGACAATTTGACAAGAAACAGTGTATCTTGTCTTGTGCCGGACCAAATTCTCAAAAACAGTAAGTTTCTCTTTTGCGCCGGACCAAAGTTCCAAGAAATAGTAAGTTTTCACTCTTACGCCGGACCATTGCGCCGGACCAAATTTTAGTCCGCCGTGAATGTACTTTTGAGGTTTCAAGTTCTCTTCAGAAATCGCGTTTTTGGTATGTACGCCGGACCAAATTTTTGGACCGGCGTAAACGTGCTCTTGACGTTCAAAAACCTCATTTTTCCCATGCACACCGGACCAAATTTCTTAGTCCGTCGTGAACATGTTTTTGAAGCTTTTGTGTCGGACCAATCTTTCTCAAAAACAGTAAGATTTCCATGTACACCGGACTAAATCCTTTTTGGTCCGTCGTGAATGTGTTTTTCACTGGACAAAGTTCTTCATGGAACCGTGTACTTCGCATGTACGCCGGACTGTTTGTTTGGTCCGCCGCAAACATGATTTTGACGTTTTTCCGCCGGACTGATTTCTTTCAAAAACAGTAAGTTTTACATGTACGCCGGACCATTTTCTTTGGTCCGTAGTGAATGGATTTTCTAGGGTTTCACATGGCGTTTGCGCCGGACTGAATTATTGGTCCGGCGTGAATGGTGTTTGCTCGATTAGGGTTTTGAGCAACTTTGGAATTGAATTTTGGTCTCAGCCGTTAGATCTAGCCACGTGGCCGGGAGGCCGACCGTCGCGGTCAGCGCGGTCAGCGCCCGCGCGTGGGCGCGTGTCTCTAACACGCGGGGCCCGCGTGTCAGTGGGGCCCACGCGTCAGCGTCCCAGCCAAGTGCACCATGACATCACCGCTGACGTCACGGTGGGGTCGATTGTCGGCCGTCCTCGGTAGTGCGTGATAGCGTCATCGAGAGCCCGCTGTCGGCGAACACGTGGCCGTGGACCAGGTCCATTGTGGACCGAGCGCGCCCGTCTTGGCAGTCCATGGACCAGGCGGCGTGGCGGCACCGGATTGGTCCACGTGTCATCTTGACGCAATAAAAGAATTTCGAAAAGAAAATGATTTATTAATTCGAATTATTGATTTCAGATTTTGATTCAAACTTCAAACGCTTATAACTTTTGCATTTTAACTCCGATTTGAGTGATTCAAATTTCTAAATTTGTATAAAATTGAGATCTACCTAATGATGAATTTTATTTAATTTTTTGGACTAAAGTTTTCCTCTGTAATATTATTTAATTAATTATTTAAACTTCAAAATGCTATAACTTTTGCATTTAAACTCCGAATTTGACGATTCCAGTTTCTAAAAATTCATAAAATTATGCTCTCTCTGTTTATGAAATTTCTTTGGATGTTTGGACACTTTTTGTCTACTGTTTATTTATTTATTTGCCATTTGCACGCTTTACGAGTAGACGTCGAAGTGCCCGAAGGATTCGAAGGAGAAGTGTTGACCCAGGAGCCAGCTCAGGACCAAGAACAAGTACTTTTTGAAGGCAAGTTATGCTTTGACCATATTGATCCTATTTTGAAACATATTTTGATTTAACTTATTGCATGCTAGTTCAATTAGAAAATACTTTATTTAAATATGGGAAATTAGATAAATGCCAATTTGCTGTATGACACCTTGATTACTTAAATATGTGCCATGACCCCTTGTCACCCTAGTTGTGGATTATTAGTTGGACATTATTAAATGGCCAACATGGGATTTTAGACCGTTGTAGCATATTGCTTAGACCTGCTACATGCTCATGACATGATTTTGGACAGTCAAATGTTAATATTGACTTAATGATATATTGAACCTGTTTTGGGAAGGTATCATGTGATGTTGATGGCACGTGGTGCATGGTAATCAACTGGGGTTTGATAAATAGTTTTCGACCGGGGCATGTGGCAAGAATGATCGGGTGGGCCAGTTGTGGCACCGGGAACGTTGTGTTGATTCTTCGGGTAGTCTTGCCCTGGTCACCCTAAGGACTTAACCTTGCAAGACTTTGAACTGGGTCAAACGTGCAACCACATGTCTGTAATGGGACGGACCTAGTTGAATAAGTTGCTAATAACGTACCTGTGGGACCTCAGGATGTCAACTACACCGTTTGTGTAGTTGTACGGGGGAGCGTACCGGGGCTGAGGTTAGGTACCCATCTAACAGTGGCTTGACCTAAACTTCGCATTTGCTAAGGGAAGGGTTAGTGTGCAACACCGGAGAGGACCACTTGTGCTGTTAGAAGTCTCCGAAAGACTTTGTTATGGGAACTCGCCTTTGTGGTGTTTGACTGTATCTTATGGGTAAAGTGCATAACCTCTGCAGAGTGTAAAATCTATTCGAATAGCCGTGTCCGCGGTATTGGACATCGCTCGGGGATTACAGTCAAGGGTTAGACTTTCTTGAAAATAACTTGGACTTTAATAATGATGTTGATGGAAATGTGGATTAGGATTGGGGAAAATGTTTATTTAACTCCTGGAAAAGTTATTAATGATATACTTGTTTCTACTGCTTTCGAATCTACTTATATTATTTGTTAAATCTTTGTTTCTTTGCAAATATACCTTGAGCTATTCCTTTGTATCAAGCCATGCATATAGTATATTAGCTTGCATTACATGCATGACTTCTTTGAGTACCAAGTACTCACCCTTGCCGCAATACAACACCAGTTGAAGAGGAGACTACACCAGCTTTGGAGGAGGAGCTCCAAGAGGAACCGTCTACTTAGGGAGCGAGCCCAATCAGTTGCCTGTGGTATACTGGATGGCGCCACGAAGTTATCTTATTTTCATTGCTATTATTTCTCTTTTAATAAGTTTCGCCTTGAGGCGATATATTTGTAACTTGACCATAAGGTCGAGCAACCAGTTTGTTTATCTAATTAAAAGTACTTTATTAGTATCGAGTGGTATGATTGTGATATTTACCAATGTTGAGACTGTGTGCACTAGCGCGTTCCTGGACTAGTGCTGAATACACAGAGGGTCCGGATTTGCAGATTCGGGTCCCGACACCCAAATACCCACAATATAAAAGTTACCAAAAGCACAATTGTGACCAAGCAAATGCCACACCTAGCCCACTAGTTAACAACTCTTGTCACTTGCCCCAGCCTAAATCATTTTATCACCCCAGTTGATTACCATGCACCACGTGCTATCAATATCATCAAAAACACATGACACACCTTTCATTAACATGTTCCCTATTCCATTAAGCATGATTAATTTTACTATTCCAAAATGAAATCAATAACATGTTGCAATACTAAGCAAACTAGTATGTTCTATCCATCCCATGTTGGCAATTAATAGCTTCTAACAAATAGAGAACCATTCTATGGTGACAATAAATCATGGCATACAAGTGACAAGGTATACATAAGTTCAATTTTTTGAATAACTAATCCCAAAATTAATTTAAACAGTGGTAATTGAATCAGCATGCAATAGTTTAAAACAATGTAACTTTTAAAATATGGGCTCAATATGATCAAAGCACAACTTGTCTTCAAATAGTTCTTGATCCTACTTTGGACCTTTCTCTTGAGTTGGTTCCTCGCTCGCAAGCTCTTCAGACACTTCAATATCTACGCGAAACGATAAAATAAATCAATAAATACCAAAAACAGAGAGAAACTCAACTCCAAAAATTAAATAAAATTCACCATAACATAGAGCATGATTTTACAAATTTTAGACTCTAGAATGACCTCAATCAGAATTCGTATGAGCAAAGAACGAGCTATTGAAAGTTTGAAAATACAATAAAAAGAATAAACCGAATTATTAGAATTATTTTTGTACTAGAAATTCTGAATAATGACGTCACTGTGACGTCAGCACCGAAATAGAATTTTGACCGAATTATTTTTATACTGGAAAAATCAATGATGACATCATGCTGACGTTGAAAACACTATTTACCAAATTAAATTAAAACCAAAAAAACCCTTGTTACACTGACATGTGGGCCCAAGGTCTATAGACCTGGTCCACAACACTGCCTGAGTCCACGGTGGACTCAGTCTACGGGCATGTGGGCCTAGGCATTGTGACAACATCGCTAACATCATAGATGACATCACAACGACTATGGCTCAACCGTGATACCTCGGGTTCTGTGCAGACACGTGGCTAAAGCGGATTGGAAGATGCGTAGTGCAATCCCACCTGTCCGATTCGAATTGGACGGCAGCGATTACTTGCGGTTCACTGATGGCGAGCACACGTGGAGGTCCCAGACAATGTCCACGTAGTGAAATCTACACCGTTCAACCTACATCCTACGACCGAGGACTAGCGTAATGCGGCAGCGGCGCGAACTCACCAGAGATGAAGATGACGGCACGTGAAGCAGTGGTTCCTCGTTGAAATGGCTTTGGATCTTGGCTGATCTGGTGCGGCATAACATGAGGACTTCAGATCTAGTTTTGGACGCGGCTGAGGCGGCTCAACGGTAGCAGAAATGACAAGAAAGCACGGCGGCAACGTCTTGAAGTTTGGCAAGAGATTCTCGAGACGGGTTACACAACGCACAAGGCGGAAGAGTACGACGATGATACGGCTTGGACGATGTGGCGAAATCTCCTCCGCACACGTCTCAGATCCTACGATCACAACACGCAAGCAACGCGGCGAGATCACAGCCTTTAGATCAAGATCCAACGGTCAATATTTCGCAAGGTTTAGGGTTTGCGGGTTGGGCTGGACCGGTTGCAGCGCGGGTTCTTGGGCCAAGCCCATTAGGGTTTTGGCCCACTTAGGTTAAAACTTTTCTGATTTTCTTATTTAATATAATTCTAGAAAATTGTTTATGCCAAGAAAAATAGTAAAAATACCAGGAAAATTCTAAAAAATATTTTGAGACATTTTAATCTCAAATAAAATATTTTCAACAAAAATGTATTTGTACTTTTCAAATATCTAATTAATTCAAAGAAAATGATTAATTCAAATTAATTCCATATAAATCCAAACAAATTATAGAAATTTTTTAAAAATTCAAAAGGCACCATAAATGCAAGAAAAGAACAAATTGGGATGTTACAATATTCATCTGACTACATTTTAATTTTAGAACAATAAGAAATTAGACAATGATATTAATTCGTTCAAATTTAATTTTAGAACAATAAGAAATTAGACAATGATATTAATTCGTTCAAATTTAATTTTAGAACAATAAGAAATTAGACAATGATATTAATTCGTTCAAATAGTTTATGGATAATTTGAGTAAAGTATAATGCAATTAGCCAACATGCACAGGAAGAGATCTGGAACCTTTGCATGCTCTAACAGTAGAGCAGCGGCGATGTGAAGAGTGGAGGCGGCGGCAGCAGTAGGGTAAGGACGACGCCCACGAGGGCTGTGAGGGCCAGCAGAGCCGCCAAGCAGGATCTGAGAGCAAAGGGGCGTAGGCTTTGGGTGGTCCCGATGGCAAGGATGACGACAGTGCTGGGGCACAGCACAACCATGAGGGCTAGCGAAGGCGCCGAGGAGGGAGCACTTTGGCTTCGGCTCGAGGGCGTCGACCGATCGGATCTGAGGGCGACGAGGCATCGGCTTCTAGTCGATGGGACTCGAGGACGAGGAGACGCAAGCGAAGGACCATCGGGTGGCAGGGTGAGCGATTCCTGTAGGTCTGTGGTGGTGGGGGTGGCACGCCGGACAAAGCCGACAGTACGAGCGAAGCAGGGCGGCTACATAGTCCCGATAGGGCTGCTGGGGTGGGGTTAGGAGTGAGGAGCGGCGTGGGGCCGCCGGCGATAGGGACGGGGCAGTCCAAAGAGATTGCGTCCAACCGTTTTTTTCTTGTACGGTTCGGCAGATTCGTTTTTTTTTTTTTACTGACAATCGGTTCGATGGCTTATTTTTACTATATAAAGTGAGAGTTTCTTCCCACGTCACATTAATTGCCTTGCTTAATTGCCCTACTTAATTGCACTGCTTAATTGCCCTACGCAAAAAACGAAGCGTTGCTTTAATTAGCCAGCTTTTGCAAGAAACGAAGCGTTAAAGATAGATGTTTGATCTTATGAAATAGTATTTTTTTTTTAATCTTTACTTTTCGTTATCAATTTTGTTTTTCGTAGCAACGCACGGGCATATAACTAGTATGGCTTTAACTGTTGGATGTTGTTTGTAATAACTTGTGTGACTCAAAATATCTGCCAAGCAATTAATCAGCTTTTAACCAAGCACCATTAACTGCTTCCTCTCAAAATAGCCGTTTTGGTTGGCGTGGAGGCAGATCCGCGGTTACCGCACGGCTTTAACACCGAGTCCCCGTTCTCCTGTATAAATTCTCCTATCCTTTCACCCTTATTCACCTAGCCAAGTTGCATCTTACATCGATTTTTTTACCACATGATACAATAAATTTTCAGTTCTTGAACAGGTGAAATAGATAAAGAGAGAGACCATGGAGCCGATGGCCATCGTGACGGTCACTGGCGGCGTGCTCGGCCCGATCTTCGTTCTGCTGTCACGGATCGAGCCGGTGGTCAACTTCTTCCGGCGGCTCTGCGATTGTCTCCGGCACCCTCGCCCGCGCCCCGCCCGGCCGGTCAGGGCGCCCTGGAAGCGTGCGAGTGCACAAGAGTAAACAGGGTTCTATTACTGCATCAGACGTTAACTATGGACGGATAATTGATCATGTAACTGCATGTTCTACTTTTACCGGTCGTCGATGTTTATGAGAACGGAGTTATATGCGACTATGTGAGTATTTTGGTAAGTACAGCTTTATATGTAGAGCTATCACTTATGGCATAAGTGTGTTTGGTTTTCTGCACCATCCTAGCTTGTTTCGTATGAGCCATCCAGGCTAGTTTTGGTCTGACTGAGTGAATGCAAGTTAAGTTGTTTGGTTGCTTGTTTGTGCATATCACGGGCCTGCATTAGAGATAAGTCTAATTTCTGTGTTTTCTCCATCCTGTATGAGTGGGTGCAATTGCATCCACTTGGCCAAGATGAACAGGAAACCAAACATGTGTCTAACAGATACAGTTGCATCCACTCATACGATTCAAGCACCATAAAAGCAACCAAACACACCCATGTGATCTATACGCCAGGAGATTTGTGATCAATATCAAATTTCATCCAGAAATTTCCGCCAATTTAACCTACACCCTACCAATATTTCTCCCTTCAGATTCGAGGCAAAATAGCCACCTCTCATGTTATCAAATGGGAAAAGTCCATTTTACAACCATAGAGGGTTACATCACATTCAAAACCATTTTACTTTACACACCTCAACTATTAAAACTTGTGCAAAATCATCCCCCAGGCTGGTCAATGGTGTTTTTACGACTCGTTTTGCTGCATAAGCCGGTAAACATCGTCTCTCTTCCATTAATACAAAAGGAAAAAACATAGTGTTGTTGAATAATAAATTGAACACCATAGATCAAGAGTCCATGCGTTACAATGAAATATCAAACCTTACATTAAATAGAAATTTTCTTTCACACATATTAGACGAATCAACTAATCAAAAGAGGGCGAAGCATATGTATAAATACATGTATACAGGGTTCAACTTATCTTTTTTTTTTAGAAAATCACGTGATTTTTTATTTTAAATTATCAAAAAAAAAATCGTTCAAAAATCGCTAGAAAATCACTAGATATCACATGGTTTTGAAATCCAAAATTTCGAAGAAGAAAAAAAAAATCCGATTTTGACCGATTTTCTCCTGATTTTCACCGGTCAATTGAATGTTTCTCGAAGTTGATTTTTTTGAACGATTTTCTCTCGATTTTCACTAATTTTCTCCTAATTTTGACCGATTTTCTTCCGATTTTTACCAACCAGTTGAATGTTCCTCGAATCCAATTTTATGAGTGATTTTCTCTTGATTTGCACCGATTTTCTCTCAATTTTCACCAATTATCGCAATATTTACGCCTCACAAAAATTTTGAATTTTGAAATTTTTTAATTTAAGCAATTTATCGGCCGGTTTTAAAAGTCTTACCCCTCCGATAAGACCGAAAATCGCGATTTTCGCCGATATGGTGAACCCTGCATGTGTATATATATATGTGTGTGTGTGTTAGCATATAGTATGACTTTTAGGCAGAATGACCATATTTTACATAATAAAGTGATTGCTACAATATTTTATACATTACTATCAGGTCTTTTGAAGCTAGTCTTATTTATACATTACTATCAGGTCTTTTGAAGCTAGTCTTGCTCCTCTACTTGATTCAAGCCACTTAATCAGAGAGAGTGCTCAAGTTTGTTACCTACTTTGTAGACGGGATAGTGGATACCTGATAACTGATCACCTCACAAGTGTTTATAGCTTGATGAAAATCCTTCTCATAATACACATTTTGGCGGTCAACACTCAACATTACAGGTAGACAGCATGCAACATAAAAACAGTTGCCATCAAAGTCCAATATTTTGAAATGAATCCCATCAAAAAAATATTTTCCAATACACTTGAATTTCCTCTCTGGAGTCTTGACAACGCTCCTGATAAATAAATACATTTACATTGTAATATTGTTAAGAAAATAACATGACCTATCTTTATGGACACGAAAAATATTTAAAACTTACGGCCATTAAACATAAGTCAAAATTCCAAACAAAGGGCGCCAAGTTGCCAATTGCCGAGCTCATTCAACACAACTGGCATCAATAAGTTTGTATTTAGAATTTGAATTCGATCATCAGTACCTGATTGATGGCTTGGTTGGCTCCAGCATCATGCAGCTCAGGAGGACAATCAGCAGTCGTTGAAATAAGTGGTATGAATTCTTGACTTGCATCCACCACCTACGTGTGGAACTTGATTAAACATTAAAGGCAATTTTTTCTTTGGTACATGCACTACATGTATTAGCACATACATATCATATTTCATGCCTTCATAAGGCAATACAGAAGTACTTCTGGCTACAAGACTTGTTGAATTATGATGCCGAAAAATTATGGACATTTGTGAAAGCTGACAACAGTGCATAAGGAAAAGAAACATATTTAAGGAAGAGAAATCTGCCACTCACTGAAGGAAGAAGATTCGATACAGTAGTTCCTGATGATGTAATTACTATTGCGGGCTTTCGGGAACCTCTCCCATAGCCAAGAGCGTGAAATCAAAGTGATTGTTCATCATAACAAGATATGCAAGTTGCCGGAGTATGGCTTGTAGCAGAAAGTGAAAGTAAGGATGATCTTGACCCTGGACCTATACAGAAGTACTAAAGCAAAGAAGACAAGAAGCATGCTAGACATGCTAAAACTATTTAGCCGGTTAAGCTTACCGTGAAACCAAGCCTGACACATTCTTGAACTACAAGGGATGCCCATGCCGAATTAATGTTTGAACAACTCTTAATGAAAGATTTAGTTATGTTGCTTTGCAAAAATAACTCCTACAAAAATACATTAGAACAGTGTTAACTTTAGTGACAGAGCTTAACACATTCAATTTTTTTTGTAAGCTAAACATCTCATTTTTGTCATATTATAATTATTATATACCATTCTATTCGGAAAACCAAACTTTGTATCAAGTTTATTCACATTCCATGTGTTATAATAGGGCTCATCTCGTTGTTCACAAAGCCCATACAATTAGTAACTTCAATTTATATATGTTCCTCCTTCATCTTGCAGTAAGCAACATTAACATTTCAGTTTTCACTTTCACAAAACTGTACTCACTTTTCTGTACTAAACATTTAACATGCGCAAATAGAAAACGAATGACACTACAGTGCTCTTCTATAAATCAAGCAATCATTGAGATTTTACATGAATTTAGCGCACAAAACAAGAGGAGATGACAAATCAATGTAACCGAAGTCCAAATATGATTTCAGATTATGTGACACAGGCAATGGAATTGATCCTTTATCACTAAATATGCTCTTCTTGTAATAATATCCTTGAGATGGTAAGTGGGGAAGGAAAGACATACATGACCCTCTAATTGAAGGACTTGTTCCACCCACAAAATGCCTGAAGCTTCAGTGCCTCTATTGTCATTTTATATTGTCCAAAGCCTATATCCAATACTACTGGAAAAGCTTACCAACCATAGTGGAAGGCATTGATAAAAAAACTGAGTGTAATATCCGAGCTTAGATTGAATAGGAATTATATTACGGCTGAAATAAAATTCCAGCATGCTTGTAGAATTAAGCATAACTTTTTATAGCCTGCCATCATTTATGGTAATGAAAATGATGTCACTTCAAAATTTAAAGGATTCAAATACATAAAAGAGAAAAACTAATATAAGAACTATTGCCGGCTTCTTACTAACATTATCAACTCTGATGATATGAGAAAGAATCATCCATAAACCAGATCTATTCAGCATAAGAAAATGAAAAATATTGCGAATGAGAACAACTAGTTACATGCCCGTGCATTGCTACGAAAAACAAAATTGATAACGAAAAATAAAGATTAAAAAATAAAAAAAATTATTTCACAAGATCAAACATCTATCTTTAACGCTTCGTTTCTTGCGAAAGCTGACTAATTAAAGCAACGCTTCGTTTTTTGCGTAGGGCAATTAAGCAGGGCAATTAATGACGTGGGTAGAACTCACCACTGCCACCAACTGTTGCTTTATAATAGTAGAGATATACATTGACGCAGACCAACATGAACAAACTGCCCACCATTATACATTTTATCTATTCCAGACTTCCAGTTGCTTTCAAGATCCAATCCAGAAACTTGCTACTAAGTCACTCCATCTAAGACCCAAACTTTATTGCATTCAATAACTTTGGAAATCATATTAATAGATTAGGGCAAAAGGATCAATCGGTGTTCCCCTAATCAATCGGTGTTCCCATCGTCGAGGTGGCGAATCCTTGCAGCGGCAACCGAAGGTTGCTCGATGGGAACATGCCAGCGTTGGGGTCGACATTGATTTCACTATGGTCGAGGCAGTGAGGAACGGGGCTGGCCGAGCTTGGGTGTCGAGCTGGCGGCGGTGATGGTGGAGCTTGGTGTGCTGCATTGGAGAAGGCTGAAGAGAGGAGGAGGGTGATAGGCCTAGATGGTGATAGGGAGGCGACGGGGCAGACGAGGTCCGACGGTGCCGGTTTGGGCCCTGCAGTTGCCTCCCTCCGTCTCCGGGTCCTTCCTCTGTCTGGATTTGGCAGACGAAGCGTCCTCCGTCAGGATCTTGTGGCCGACGTCCTCGATTTGGCGAGGTCGACCTCCCCTCCCTCGCTAGCCAGTGTTGCAAGAGGCGGCACTGCATCGGCAGGGCTTGGCGGGTGGAGGCTGGATCCAGCGGCGTAACAACAGCGGGAGCAGGGCCGGTCCTGAGCTTTTCAGGGCCCGAGACAAAATTATAAACGAGGCCTCCTAGTATATGCATTAAAATATTTTTATATTATCATGTATCAGCTAAAAAGACAATATTCAGTGTATTATAGAAATTTTTACCGATAAATAAATGGAAGTACAAAAGTGAGATTATTTACCTCAAACATTTTGCTGTGATAGTATTAAATCCTCTTTTGTTTCTTTTTTTTCTTCCTTTTTTCACTACCAGATGCATATTTCCTAGGCGGCATGATGTCCACAGCCAACGTGCTGCAAGTAACAAATTTGGATATAGAATACATTAATAGATGTATCTAAGTGTGAAGTTATTAGGTATAAAAATAAAATATATAGAATATTAGAATACATCAACCGATCAAGTTAAGGGCATCAATGCATCACCTGGAATCCGTCAGACCGTCCCGATGACCGCAATTGGCCGCATACAATATCGCCGATGAACACATCGTCGTCGCCTCCGATTTTGGCTCCTTTGCTCTCTTGTGTCCCGACTAGCATAGACGAAAGATTTTACATAGGATTGAAGAAAGGCAAATATGTGCGATACTGCGATCAACATAAATACATGATTATATACCTGTTTGGCTATTCGGCCAATCGGCCACCGGCGCCTGATGATGGAGACAACTTCGACCGTAACCGTGGCGATGAGCCGATGTAAACCTTAAGCCTAACTGCTTAAGCCTTGTAACTGCCGATTCTCCGATCGATCATCAATGGCAGAGTGCAGGGCCGGTCCTGAAAAGTGCACTAGGGATGTGCACTAGGGACGCTCACGAGACGAGATCACTGATCATGTGATCACGAATGACGAATTCAAGAGTGCACTAGGGTCTAGGGATGTGGAAAAGTTTATTGAGGCAAATCCAGATTTCCAGATTACAAAGATTGCATACCAGTTGAAAGCTTCAGCTTTGCAACACCAAAGATTGTTGAGCCGTTGAGGAGATTTTTAACACAGCTTTATGTGGAAGTTCGCGCTGCCGCAAGAAGACCTAACGCCAGGCGCCAGCGCCCCTGACGTCTCGGCTTACAGGCATCAAAAGATCAAAGACTTCGTCGCTTCGAGAGATGAGTAGATGACTAGATAAGTTTGTTACGCACTTGCAGATTGCATGCATGCAGATTGCAGCTAAATTGCATGCATGCATGCAGATTATAGCCAGGCCAGCCCAGGTATATTTGGAGGCCCCAATTATTTGGAGGCTCAGGGCGGCCGCCCCGCCTCAAGACCGGCCCTGAGCGGGAGGCTGGATCCGGCGGTGATGATGTGGCAAGCAAGCCATGGCCGCCGACGGGGGAGACGGTGGGCGGGAGAAGGCGGAGGTAGTATGGGTACCGCCCGATGGCACCGTGGAAGGAGGGCAAAGCTGTGAGGGGACGATGGTGGAGGCGTGGGAAGAGGCGAGGGATCGAAGGGAGAGGAGGGGAACGTGAGGCAGAGTGTAGCGCGGGGCTCAAGGAGGGGCAGAAGTTGCCCTAGGCCTCCCAATGGCAGATGCAGTGGTGCGGGGAGAGGAGAAGTAAGCAGCGCTTGGAGTGGAGGCAGCGTTGCTGGGAAGGGTAGGAGGAGGTGGGAGGGAGCAGCGGCAGATGGTGGGAGGGAGCAGTCGTGGCGCGGACGGGATAGAAGCAGCGTTCTTCGGTGAAATTTAGGATTTTGGACCCCCAGTTTCATAATCCTATTGAAATTTAAAAATAAAATTTAAAAGTGCTACACTAATCTATAATTTCATTGAAATTTTTGTGAATTTGATCGAGATCTTGGTTTTTTAACCAAAATTTGATTAAAATTTGACTGGATTTAACCGGATTAGATTTTTCACGTCGTTTTTCATGTGGGACAGTAGGTAGATTATGAAAATATTAATGATGTATCATTTGTTATTTACATCCCCCACTTCTATAGGATTTTCAAATTCCAATATCTTCTGTATTATTTCAGGGAAATGTTTATAATTAAAGAGTTTGTTAGTTCTCAGTGGATGGGAAATGTTTATAATATGTGCTGCCTAATTTGGAGATGCATGTAGTAGTTTGGAGAAAAGTTGGTTATGTATGGATATACTGTCTATATTGACTATAAGAAGTTGTATCATTCGAGAGAGTGGATTTTGGTATCATATGTAAGCAATGTGTCGGCATGAGCAAAAGGTGAATGCACAGTGGAAAAGATTGCATTGCGAGAATCCAATCTAAAATCTGTCTCTTCGTTAGCTCTTATCTATACTTAAAGAATAAATCAATAAAACTGGTTTAATTGAATTAAGTTGAATGTTTGACCAAGATTGGTTACCTAGCCCATTAGGGCTACATGTGCAATATGGGTAAATTGCTAGACATGGATGGAATCAACATATATGTTGGGATGATATGTGTCATGAGTTCCTAAACCTATCACGTAGGTCTGTAAACTTGCAATTTGATTTGATCATATCTCTAAACTTACAAAGTTAAATCACTTAGATCCAAACTTGTAACTCAATATGTTATCTCATTAAACATTAACGCTTCTATCACTCATGTTCCCAACCTTGCAATCTGATTAAAACTTGTAACTCGTTTTTCATGTGGGACAGTCGGTAGATCATGGAAACATTAATGATGTATCATTTATTAATCTTTCAAACAATTCTTTGAGTGGCTCACTACCTTCAGGCATTGGTAGCTCACTACTCGGCTTTTTCTTAGGACAGTGGCACTGTTAGAATTTTTTATAATTCTTTAGGATTGTTCATCCTCTAAATATTTTATGACAACGTTATTGATGCATTAGGACCATTCACAAAGATTTTCAAAATTTTCTAACTTGGTTTGTACCATTTTTCATTTGGTTGAAATTTGCCGGTTAGTCTTCAGTAGCACTGTCCAAATTTTTAAATTTTTTTCAAGATTGATCATGATCTGAAAATTTTATGAGAATATTATGGATGTGTTAGGACCGTCCAAAATTTTTTCAAAATTTTCTAACATGGTTTGCACTATTTTCCATTCGGTTGAAATTTGCCAGTCAGTATTTTATCAGAACAATAGCACTGTTAGATTTTTAAAAAATTCCTTCGAATTGATCATCATATGAAATTTTTATGAGAAAATTATTAATGTGTCACAAACATCCAAAAATTTTTTTAAAATTTTTGACATTGTTTGAACCATTTTTCATTGAGTTGAATTTTACCGAGATTTCGGTTTTTTGAACAAAATTTCAGTTTTTTTGAACGAAATTTCGTTTTTAAATTTACCGGATTCAAATTTTGCTTTTAAAATTTCATTCGGATTTTATCCAAAATACCAAGATTTTGCCGAAATTTTGGATTTCAGTGCTTGCCAAGATAAAACCCTAAAATGAAAATTCAAACCCTGGATAGGAGATGGGGAGACAGGTTCCAATACAGTTCCCATAGGTTTGAACTGTTGATGAGCGAACTAATAGTATAGATCTTTCAAACCATGTAGTATATTGTTTGCTAAAGTATCTAGTACAAACAAAATGGCTACAATATTTTGATCAATGGTGTGTACGCAACTGCTTAAGTTGCAATTCTCAAAGGAATGCGTAAGAATCTGTCCGAGATGGCAAAGGAAGAGTGGGTGGAGCGACCACGGTTGGTGTGAGAGTAGTAGGGAGAAGGGGACGTGATGTGGACACCTACGTGGGAGATTGATCGACTTTGGGATGGGTTGGGCATGAGGTGGACGAATCGCTCCAAAGCGGGGTTTTGAGGGTTGGACGTGTTATGAGATAATGACTCTAACCGTAGAGTCTATCTCTAAGATGTGGGCAAATCCCTAATACCTCTTTTATAAATACCGGGTGCCTCCCATTGTATTCACATAGAGATGATCAATAAAGCAAGAGAGGTTTCGCCCATATCCTGTGTGCTTTTGATTACTTGTTCTTGATTGCTTGTGGTGAATCGAAGATCGGCGACGTTGTTTCACAACACGTTATCAGCACGAAGCTCTGCTGGAGAATAGTTTGAAAGCCCAAAGCCACCGTCGCCGCGACAAAGCATCATCGGCAAACGGCTCGAGCCGCCATAGCCGTCGCGTCGCCCTGCCGCGCTCACCACGCCCGCCCTACCACGCTGCCGTGCGGTGTATCGGCGATGGCAAAGTGCGGCGCTGCCGAGCGGCTTGCCATGCTCGAAGCCGCAGCGCCTCCAGCCATTGTTGTTCACGCGTCGCTGGCGTCCCGCCTTGCTTGGCTGTGCCCCGTCGCGCATGAAGTAGCCGCGGGCTGCGCCGCTGGGTCCGTCACTAGCCACCGACCGCCGGGTCCACCGTCTAACCGTCCCTCGCGCTACGCCCGGCCAGATTGTTTCCTTGCACCGAGGGATGGACGGACTCAAAAGTCCGATCTGGACTTGAAGTCCACGAAACATGCTTTTGGACATGTAGTCCATGTATTTTTGGACAAGAAAAATCTAGTGCTACTCCATCCTTGTCGTGTGCATGCGCCAACCAAGGAAACACATGCATGTACGTATGAATATGCAAGACTCGGTTTGCACTTTGCAAGATCAGACTCGCAGGCCTTGAATCGCGCCATCAACTATGACGAACAACTACTACCGGCGATTGATCGCCCGATTCGATCTGCAATCAACTCGTCATCAAGCCGGCATCAACTCGGATCGCCGAAAAAGTCCTACGCGACTCTATCCTACGCGATAGTCAACACATCCGGTATCAAGAACGTAAGTAATCGCGCATTATCAAAATCCTGCAGATTATCTCATTGGATGTATTGATCTAATCTACTGTTAGAGATCGTTCTTGATCTGTTACTGTCCATCAAAAAAAAATTATAGTTTGGCGCACTATTGGAAGCTCCATACCCTGGGTTTATTTTCTAGCTTTTGCCATGTTTAATATGTGGAAAATTGATTTTTCTGTTACATAAGTAATTCTGAAAATTGTTCAAATATTAACGAAAAATTACAAAATTTGCTAGAAAATTATAAGGACACTTTGTTCATGCCGTGAATCTGGTTTTATCTTCCTTAGCATTATGTCATGTTGATATTTGCTGAAATTCAATTTCCTGTTGTAAAGTAATTCTGAAAATTACTTGGAAATTAGCAGAAATTATGAAAAATGCTACGAAAATTCCAGAATTTCTCATACAACAGTTTATGAGAACCTATATGGTTGGGATTTGATTTCGGTAATGAATAAACAGATATGAGACAATTGGTGTCTAGGAAAACACATATGGGGCTTGGTTATTTAATTGGCGCTCAAAAACGGGAAGTGCTCCCTCCCTCATGTGAGACCTAGGGGCATGTTGACCTGGCCATGAGTCAAATTAAAGGAGATATTCATTACTCGTTTTCGCTCCCAACCAATAAGGATTACATAAGTCGTAATTAGACTTATGCCACGTTTAATTGATGTTGGAATTTATTTTCTGTTATTTAGTAATGCTGAAATTACTAAATGCTAGGAAAATTCTGGGAAAATTAATTGTGATAATTATCTACTGAATAGATATAGACCAAAACTTTATTAAATGGAGATGCATGCAATATAATGTTTTACCTGTAGTAAAATCTAGTATTGCTTGCTTACAGGATATGTCTGACATTGTAAAAAGGGAATTTGTTGTGCTTGCCCTGGATGGCAGCAATTACCTCACCTGGGCAATGGATGCCAAAATCAACCTAACAGCTCGAGGACTTGGAACTGCTATTGTTCGGCCTGAAGCCGGTGCAATCGAAGTGCCTGAACCCACAAAATGTGCCACTTTACATTTCCTAAGGCACCATGTTCATTCGGATTTAAAGGCCGAATACTTGATGGAGGAGGACCCGCTGGTATTGTGGAATTCCCTGAAGGAACGCTACAACCAGCAAAGATCTGTGTTGTTGCCAGAAGCACAATGCGAATGGACCCTCCTACGCTTTCAGGATTTCAAATCTGTGGCATCTTATAATTCTGCAATGCACAAACTTGTCGCTAAATTGATCTTTTGTAACCAGAAAGTTACTGAAGCTGAGAAGATCGATAAAACCTTATGCACTTTCCATCCCAACATGATGATACTACAACGACAGTACCGTCATGCAAAGTACAAGAAGTACTCTGAGCTTATTAGTGTTCTGCTAGAAGCAGAAAAACATGATGATCATCATGCAAATACTAATGGAAGTCAAGCAGTATCTGAAGCACATGCTACCGCTCAGCAGGCTAGTAGTAGCCATGGCCGCGGAAAGGGCCAAATGTACAAGGGGAATGAATGGAAAAATGACAGAAATCCAAAGGGAAAAGGCAAATCCCAATGGAAAGGTAAAGGAAAGGGTACAAGAACCTTCCAGAAGCAAGGTCCAGCCAATAAAACACCCAACTCTCAAACATGCTTTAGGTGTGGTTGCGTTGGCCACTGGTCACGCAATTGTCGCACCCCAAAGCATTTGGCAGAACTTTACATGAATCCCCTAGGAGATTCCAAAAGAATCAAGAAAAGAAGGTTGAGGCACACTACACTGCTCTACCAGATGTTGAGCAAGACGGTGTAAAGAAAGAAGACAATGTCACTAACCCTACAACCGAGTTCAAGGAAAGCCTTCTCGGATATGGTGACTCGCCCATGGATGAGGATGACCTCCTCGGCACTGAGCTTATGGAGCTCCAGAAAGATACCAATGTTTCCCAGGAGATGGAACATGACTTGTATGGAGATATGGAATAGTCTCCCTACACCCCTTTTGCTATATGTCGCATTTCCATTAGTTGAGCCTCCTTAAGAGCCTCATCAGTTTGAATAATTATGTTCCTGCATGAACATTTGGTCTATGCTCCTGTTGAGCAATTATCAGTGATAATTAAATAAATTGTTCTCCAGAATATTTGATATTTTGTGCTATGTTTTTCCCTGATGCAATAAATGTTATTGGTATACTATGCAACCTGAAGTTGGCATTGCAATAACCTTGAGTTGAATATTATGATAAAATAATTAATAATTCTGCTGGCCATAGCATAAAGACTTCCTTAGACCTGAAGATTTCTTATCATCTAACTTGTAGAAGAATCACTGAATTTTTTGAAGTAAATTCAAAGTGATATCTGTGGACCTTTTCGGCCTCTGTTGGAACCATGCTTCTACCTAAATTAATTGCCCAATTTTTGTGAGCCTCCTTTCCAGAAGAAAGAATCAAGTTCATTCAAATGGACAATGCTAACGAGTTTACCTCAAAAGCATTATATGGCTTTGGGAATTAATGTAGAGCTTTTAATACCTCATGTCCACATAATAGAATGGCCCTGCAGAGTCATTATTAAAAGAATAAAATTTATTGCTTGACCACTTTGCAGAATTGTAGGCTACCCACCAGTTGTTGGGGCCACGCAGCGCTGCACACTGCGATATTAATTCAACTCAAATCAACTGTATATAATGGAATTTCCCCGTTGCAGATAGTGCATGGAAGAGAATTAAGTATTTCCCATCTGCGAAAATTTTGGCTGTGTTGTATACATGCCAATCTCTCCACCACAGCGTACCACCATGGGACCTCACCAGAAGTTGGGGATCTGTACACAACTCGGTACACTGATTGTACTAAGGACATATCTCGGCATTAGGGGAAGATAAGTACCTGTTTGCACCAAAATCTGGCATATATTGAAATCAGTCTGAATTAGAAAAAAAGCGTTCGTATAGAAAGGAATCGGTAAACGAATCGGAAAAGGAATCCGTCTCTAAAAAGGAAAAGAAATCAGACCGGAGGCCGATACGGGTAAACGCACCGTATCCATATACAACTCGGATCGGCCAGATGTGTTATAAAAGGGGGTAGACATCAAGCGAAAAAAGGACATCAATCAATCCAACACAACACATCTACTTTTTACAAGCTTTTCTGTTACATCGTTTTAGCTTCATAGATCTCTCTGCAAGTCGATGGAATCAACATAGTTGCGCATCGCCGATTATTGGTTTAGCCGATTTCACCCAGGTTCGATCTGCTTCGCTTTGCTGCGCATCGCCTTCTCGAAGCCGATTTTACCTTGTATCCGGATTAATCATAATTGGTTGATCCAGTTATCCCCTAATCGGTTCTTGCCGACTAGCGAAAAGCTGATAAATCTTTGAGGCGTTTGTCTTGTGTTTGAAGCAAAGAACCCTGCATCACGTTTTTGCGCAAACATATTTTGGCACGCCCAGTGGGACCAAAGAAAATAAAAAATGTCATCAACCGACAAGCCTGCGGTCACCGCCGATATCAACGCTGATGCTATAATCGCGCCTCAAATGGCCGATTTAACCCCTGAGCAGCGAAAAGAAATCGAAGACCGAAAGGCAGCTTTGGAAGAGATGATGCTACGGTGCTTCCAGAAAACACGCCGTGGCGTTACTCAAAAGACTGCACTCCCAAGCATCAATCCGATCGGGGATTCATCATCCGATCCGGTAAGCCGATACGCACCCGCTCAAGCTGATTTATCAAATATGATTGAGCAATCTGTTCATCACGCGCTAATTAACCAATCATCGGCTCTAGTATCTACTTTAAAGCCGATGATAGAAAATAGTGTGAAAACGATCGCTTTCGGGGAATTGGCGTATGCGGAAACCTACTAGATCCATACAAACCATCCCTACATACCCAGTATATTCCATAACCCCTAACACCAGTACAGTAAAAATGTCGACTCAAACACCTGTCATGATGCCGACTCAACCTACTATTCTTAAACCAAGCATACAGAGAGATGGATTTACACACTACCATGGGCACACGGATGGGGCTAAGATATGCGCATCAAATCCGTCAAACGGACCCTCCAATAGCATCGGTTTATCGGCTTATCAGCCGATCGAAACGGATCAGGCTCCGCAATCACGGGGAGCCACAACCGTGAAACAAGCGCCGTATAGGGTGGTGCCGTACGTTGAACCTTTCGCGCCCATACCCGATACATTGAGTTTTAATCATGAATATGACCAAGTACCAAGACCTCCTGTGGCACGATTTGGACAAAGGGCCGAGTTTGCACTCGGGGGGCAGGGCGTGAACAATGAAAATCGGCAGTGTCCGGTTGCACCACAAGCCGACAATGTCAATTGGGCAGAACAAATTGCCAACGTGTTGAGAGAAAAGTTCGGTATACAACCCAGAGGAAGGGTAATCGGCTACAAGAAGCCGTATCCCGATTACATAGACCGTATGCATTATCCGCACAACTTTAGGATACTAGACTTTGCTAAATTCTCGGGCGATGATTCTGTTACCACAATTGAGCATATCGGACGATTTACGGCTCAGTGCGGGGAAGCTGCACATTTCGATGGACTAAAAATTAGGTTATTTCCTTTATCATTATCGGGTGCTGCGTTTACTTGGTTTACTAATCTGCCCCCAAATTCAGTTCATGTGTGGAACGATTTAGAAAGCCGATTCCATGAATACTTCTTTTCGGGGACTATGGAGCTTAGGATTTCTGATCTCAGTTCCGTCCGACAAATCTGCGAATCGGTTTCCAACTATATCAGAAGATTTAGAGGCGTACGAAATAGATGTTTTAGTGTGACATTACCCGATGATCAATTGGCCGATTTAGCGTTCCAAGGGTTAATCCCACCATTAAAAGAAAAGCTATCTGGCCAAGAGTTCCCCGATTTAGGCCACTTACTCCATCGCGTATCGGCACATGAAAGCCGCTATGCAGAGAGCAAAGGGTTTAAAGATAGATTTAAATTGAACGGTAATGAAAAGGCCAAAGTAAACATGGTAGAATATAATTCGAGTGACACTTCCGAAGACGAAGAAGTAGAAATAAACATAGCCGAGTGGACTAAGGGTTCCAAAAGACCACTCGTATGCTCTCTACTTAAGCCGACGAAAAATAAGGCAGAAGTCAAGTATTCATACGATGTGTCAAAATGTGACAAGATATTTGATTTATTACTACAAGAAAAACTCATAAGGTTACCAGAAGGACACGTCATCCCGTCGGCCGAAGAAATTAAGAAGCGAAGTGTAGGATCGAAGTATACGAATATAGCAATCAGAGGGGGGGTGAATGATTGTGCGGAAGCTAAAACCAAATTCTTGACCTATTAAAAGTTCACCCCAAAACAGAACCAAATAATTGCCTCGTTTTCGACAAAAACAGAATGACAGAGGTTTGGTAAAACAAGAATTCCCGGAGATCCAACCGTCGAAACGATCTGAAATTTGGACACAAGAAACTAGATTCCAATACGAATCGAACCCAAAAAGAATCAGCTCGATCGGACTTACGGATCAAAAGTTATGAGCTTCGCAAGCTTGCTGATCCAGAACTTGACGAGAATCAATCTAATCAAAACTTCAAGATTAAACAAGAACGACAAAAGATTGATCAACTAGACTTTGAGAAACACTAGATCAATACCCTAGAGAGGTTTTTGATGGATCAAATCAAGATAAAACTTGAAGAACAAAAACCAATCTAGAACTAGAACAAACATGCAAACAAGAACCAAAACAGAAAATCTTGTAGCGGCGTGGTTCTTGTAGTACGCAAAAATCTTGGAAGAATTGATCTTTATTTCTTGTCTAAAATACTCTCATCAAAAGAGTACAAACCCTAAAACCAAGCTCAAAGCTTGATGCGCTCAGCTCTACTTGGTGCCTTTCAACAGAGACCCCACCTATTTAAAGCACCAACCCACAAAGAGTTACGAATACGATTCCTATTCCTTACAAGGAATCCGTATCCAACTCAACTCTACTTGGCCCAACCAGGCCGAGTACAACTCTTACTGCCAGCGTATGGCAACCCTACCATACTCACGTGACTAACACTTTGCACGCGTATGGCCACCTGCCATACTCACGTGACTAACACTTTGCACGCGAATGACCTCCTGCCATTCTCACGTGACTAACCATTCTTCATGTGCACCATTCTCTTAGCCCGAACGTCCCGCATGACATCCTTGACCACCAAGACCTCGGTTCCTCCTGAACCTAGTCCCGAACCTCAGTTCCTCCATGAACCTAGTTCCGGTCCGTCATCGACCACATTCGTCTTCGAGCAATACACGCACATGAACAAACCTAAAACAAATCCGAGCACAAGTCCACGACTTGACTCAATGTCAATCCATGCAACTACTCACATGAGTATTGCATAAAGTCCACTTCAAAAGAAGCATCATGAAATCATTACAAATTTCAAATTCACATTCAAAATTCAAATCCAAATCGCTCAAAACCTAATTGAGCGAAAGCGATTCACGACGGACAAACAAAGTTGGTCCGTTGTATAAAGAAAAGTTTCTGTTCCAAGAAGCCAACCAAACGCGGAAAAACACGTTCACAGCGGACAAACAAAGTTGGTCCGTTGTACATCTAAAAAATGGCCGGTCATGAGCTCAAAACAAGTTCACAACGGACCCCAGAAGCTTGTCCGGCGCAAACGTGCCACGCTCGGTTTCACAAAAGTAAAACCCTAGAAAAAGTCCATTCACGACGGACAAAAAGAATTAGTCCGTTGTACATGTGAAAATCTTGGTTCCAAGAAATTATCCAAACCGAAGAAGCTTGTTCACAGCGGACCAAGAAAAGCTGTCCGTTGTACATGTGAAAATGACTTCGGTCATGGGCTCAAAAACATGTTCACAATGAGACCCAAAAACAACATCAGTCGCGGATGGGAAACTTCTTGTTTCTTGAGAACTTTGTCCAGCGCTAATGCGTAACTTACTGTTTCTTGTCAAATTGTCAAAACACATGAACAAACACATTTTGCAAATTCAAATCTAAGTTAATTTTTCAGTTCAAAGCCAATTTTTCAGCACATGATTTCACAATCTCCCCCTTGATGAAAACATTGGCAACACCACTTAGAATTGATCATTTGGCATTCACTTTACCAAAGATTTTGAAATCCAAAGGATCAAAGACCAAAGTAAGAAAACACAGAAATCCCTCTTTGACCAAAATGCAAAACAAAATCTCCCCCTGAGAATGAAAATGTGTGTGAATGTGCAATGCGCCCAAAAATTTCAAAAATTCTCCAAACTTCTCCCAAAATTCTCAAATTTCCAAATACAACTCTCCTTTTTTCTTTAAACTTTTCAAAGAAAGATTTCCAAATTTCTCCCCCTTTGACAATGGATTCATCAAGAGTAAAAGAGAGAACAGGTTCAAAATTTTTCCTGAAACAATGATTTCACAAAGAGAAACAAGGAGTGCCAAGATAGGAAAAGATGAGCTCATTCGATCATATAACCTTATATATCACATAATATGCAAAATACATGATCTTGATGTGATTTTAGCGAGGTTAGGAATGACATGCATCTCAACCTCAATTTAGTCAACTATAGCCAAGTACTAAGCAAGATCTTAGCAGAAAAAGCAAGGCTTTAAAAATTGAAGCAACTAACAACTTAGGGCGAGCAAGTAGTTTCAACTCCAATCTAGTAGACCAATTTAATCTTTAAACAATAAGTTGCATGTGGCATGCTTGAAGCATACTTCTTTTATTTTCTAGGAGTGGCATGCTTGAAGCATACATCTTATCTTTGAGGGAATGGCATGCTTGAAGCATACATCTTATCTTTTTAGGGAAAGCAAGCACAAGCACATAACTTGAAGCTTTTGCTTTTAACAGCCCCCTTTTTATATTGATTCCCTTTTCTTTTTCCTTTTTCATTGATTGTAAACATGCAAAAGTGATTAAGGGTCTTATGAAAGAGTAAAGTTGAAAACACACTTGCTTCATAGCCCAAATTTGTCAAGAAGATTCAATATCAAGCCTAGAAGAGTGAGATATCACAGAGTATTTAGCTATAGGCAATCAGTCCAGGGAATTCCGCAATGTCATTTTTAGTTCAAGTGAGATAATTAGATTATCATATATTAGCTCAATTACATAACATATAAAGAAATATGATAAAGTGAGCTCATTAAGTGAAAGAACTTGGCAAGGAAACTCCCCCTCAAAACAAACCCATTGGATGAACAATCCCAAGTTCTCCCCGAATAAAAGCAAAACGAGAAGAAGACAAGGTTTTGAAAATGTCTGCCAATTGATGTTCAGTATCCACATGGTGAAGCACAATATTTTATTTTTCAACATGATCTCTAAGAAAGTGAAATCCAATATCAAATGCTCAAGAAAGAGGATTACTCAAGAGGTGGCACGAACCAAATCAATTCAACATCTTCCAAAGTCAACATCAGAATAAGCTCTTAAACTAATGCATAAGGAAGCAAAAAGCCAAATGCCAAAATCTTGAGTACCATGGAGATACCTGAAAATTCACTTGACCGTTTGTTGATGTGAAGCACGTGGGAAGAGTCTCTCATGTAAACCTCCAATTATCTCATCCTCAACAGCATCATCATCTTTATGAACAAAGACACTCTCCCCCTGAACATATGCACGTGTACCTGCATCATTTGAACTAGTGCCTTTTGCGAAAACAGAAGTGGAAGAAGCATCTCTAAAGGCAACACTTTTAGCATGAGATGCACGAGTGAAGAAGAACCAAAACTTATCACTGAACATATGAAGTGAGCATCCGAAATTCACTAGCCACATGTTCTCCTTCCTCGCGTGAGAGGCCTACATAGAAGCAGAAATTGTCGAGGCCTCGGTACTGGGGTTAGAAATAAGATGTTTAGGAATCGATCTTGAGACACACGACGCACAAATGAGGCACAACACGAGTATTCTTATGTACAAAAACAGATTTGCCTTTTCCGTGTTTTTAGAAACAAAAGGTGTTTGTTTCACCCTAGGCACATAATGAGAAGTAGAGTGTGCCTTTCTGAAATTAGACCTAGCATTAAACCTTTCTCTCTTTTGTTGTTTAGCTAGTCTAAAGCAAAAGTCTACTAAATGTCCATCTCTACCACAATGAGTGCAAGTGTACTTAACATGATGTTTTGCTTTAACAGTAGAATCACATTTTGCATTCATCATAGTAGAAGATAAAAGACCAAAGAGATTTAAAGACAGTTTTCTTAGGCTCATTGATAATTTCAAATTTTCCACTTTCAAGTGTTTTGACAACAGTGGAAGCATGTGATTTATGATGAGCATAAGAATCAAAACCTAAACCTTTGTTATGAGTGCTGACTTTTGATTGATCCAAGATCATGTTTAGGTTTTTCTTTCCTTTAGTGAAACGTTCTAATGACTTTTCCAAGTAATCAATTTTTCGAGAAAGAGTTAAACAATTATTACGAGGAGCGTCCACTTTTCCTTTTGCTTGCGACAAGTTGAGCATGAAAGAACCTCATGTGTAAGCAAATCTTACTGTCATTTGAGAAACCCTAGCATTTGCATCATGCAACTTCAATTCTAGTATGGAGCATATAGAACATGGAGTTGTATCATGTAAATCAATGGTAGAACAACTAGCATGTTTAACAAGTTTCTCATTTTTCTCATTTTCAGCATTGATTTGCTCTAACAAGGTAACATGTTCTTTCCTAAGCAAAGTAAGCTCATTGTAAATTAAGTCACATGATTTGCAAGCATCATCATCGAGGAATCAAGGTTTTAAGTCTAGCAATTTCAGCATTCAATGACTCAACAACAAAATCATGTTTCTTGATTTTCTTGTCACGTTTATCAAGCAATTTACCATGTCGAGCAACAGCAATAGCTAATTCATCGTAAGAAGGATCTACCTCATTGAAGTCATTTGTCATGATCGCCCTCGGTGAAGTCTGCCGCTTTTAGCCATGAGACACAACCCCGTCAACTCATGCTTGCTTGGAGTTGCATCGTCCTCCTTGCTCCCTGAATCCACATCGCTCAAATTGACTTGTTCAAGAGCGGAAAGAACTCAGTGGACAACTTTGCTGTTGATGAAGCTCTTCTTCTTTCTATCACTTGGAGAGAACTTCTTCTTCTCTTTTCTTACATGTCGTTGTCCTTCTCCTCCCTTGATGCTTTACTTGCAAGTTTTGGACAGTTTGGACCGAATATGGTCGAGATCACCACACTCATAGCATCTTGGAGGATCACCACCACTTCTCTTTCTCTTTATCACATTTTGCAAAGCTTTGTTAAAGCGAGAAGAGAGTAGTGACAAGTCTTCTCTCGGGAATTGCTCAATCTGTTCATCGGTTAGTGAAGACAAGAAAGATAGAGCAAAACTTGAAGCAGCACCATTATGAGATATGCTAGATTGAGATGTCAAAGCAATTGATTTATGATCATTCTTTCTAGCAAAAACATCTAATTCATGAGTTTTCAACTTAGAATAAAGAACATCTAAAGTAAGTGTACTCATGGTAGTAGATTCTTGTATAGATGTTACTTTCATCTCCCACACCGACATGTCCAAAGCACTAAGCAATTGTCTAGCATTAGCAGGCATCATCAAAGCTAACTCCAACAGCACGCAAATTGCTAAGAATCTTATTAAAACGTGCAAAGAAGTCATCTACCGACTCACCGGGTTTCATCTCAAATCGCATGTATTCTTTTTGTAAAGATCTTGACGAACCTCTTTAATAGTGTTAGAACCCTCATGGTAATCACAAAGAGATTTCCATACCTCATATGCAGATCGAAGATGAATCACACGATCGAAGTCGCTCGTCCCAAGCCTTGGATGATCAAGTTGCGCGCCTTACTATTTGCTTCAACATGTGCGCGATTGGTGTCGTTGGCGTTGTGCGTTTGCGAGGACATCATATGGTTTGTAGACCTTCTCCCAAATTGCGAATCCCTGAGCTTGGATGAACGCCTCCATCTTGGCCTTCCAAAACTGAAAATCAACACCATTGAACACACAAGGTTTTGTCGAATAATGATCCATTGATCTAATCACCGGTTAAGATAGATTAGAGAAACCTTGCTCTGATACCACTTGTAGGATCGAAGTATACGAATATAGCAATCAGAGGGGGGGTGAATGATTGTGCGGAAGCTAAAACCAAATTCTTGACCTATTAAAAGTTCACCCCAAAACAGAACCAAATAATTGCCTCGTTTTCGACAAAAACAGAATGACAGAGGTTTGGTAAAACAAGAATTCCCGGAGATCCAACCGTCGAAACGATCTGAAATTTGGACACAAGAAACTAGATTCCAATACGAATCGAACCCAAAAAGAATCAGCTCGATCGGACTTACGGATCAAAAGTTATGAGCTTCGCAATCTTGCTGATCCAGAACTTGACGAGAATCAATCTAATCAAAACTTCAAGATTAAACAAGAACGACAAAAGATTGATCAACTAGACTTTGAGAAACACTAGATCAATACCCTAGAGAGGTTTTTGATGGATCAAATCAAGATAAAACTTGAAGAACAAAAACCAATCTAGAACTAGAACAAACATGCAAACAAGAACCACATCCGACAATCCTGTAGCGACGTGGTTACTGTAGCACGCAAAAATCTTGGAAGAATTGATCTTTATTTCTTGTCTAAAATACTCTCATCAAAAGAGTACAAACCCTAAAACCAAGCTCAAAGCTTGATGCGCTCAGCTCTACTTGGTGCCTTTCAACAGGAGACCCCCCACCTATTTAAAGCACCAACCCACAAAGAGTTCTGAATACGATTCCTATTCCTTACAAGGAATCCGTATCCAACTCAACTCTACTTGGCCCAACCAGGCCGAGTACAACTCTTGCACGCGTATGGCAACCCTACCATACTCACGTGACTAACACTTTGCACGTGTATGGCCACCTGCCATACTCACGTGACTAACACTTTGCACGCGAATGACCTCCTGCCATTCTCACGTGACTAACCATTCTTCATGTGCACCATTCTCTTAGCCCGAACGTCCCGCATGACATCCTTGACCACCAAGACCTCGGTTCCTCCTGAACCTAGTCGAACCTCAGTTCCTCCATGAACCTAGTTCGGTCCGTCATCGACCACATTCGTCTTCGAGCAATACACGCACATGAACAAACCACAAAACAAATCCGAGCACAAGTCCACGACTTGACTCAATGTCAATCCATGCAACTACTCACATGAGTATTGCATAAAGTCCACTTCAAAAGAAGCATCATGAAATCATTACAAATTTCAAATTCACATTCAAAATTCAAATCCAAATCGCTCAAAACCTAATTGGCGACGCATTCACGACGGACAAACAAAGTTGGTCCGTTGTATAAAGAAAAGTTTCTGTTCCAAGAAGCCAACCAAACGCGGAAAAACACGTTCACAGCGGACAAACAAAGTTGGTCCGTTGTACATGCTAAAAATGGCTTCGGTCATGAGCTCAAAACAAGTTCACAACGGACCCGAAGCTTGTCGGCGCAAGCGTGCCACGCTCGGTTTCACAAAAGTAAAACCCTAGAAAAAGTCCATTCACGACGGACAAAAAGAATTAGTCCGTTGTACATGTGAAAATCTTGGTTCCAAGAAATTATCCAAACCGAAGAAGCTTGTTCACAACGGACCAAGAAAAACTGTCCGTTGTACATGTGAAAATGACTTCGGTCATGGGCTCAAAATCATGTTCACAACAGAACCAAAAACAACGTCTGTCGCAGATGGGAAACTTCTTGTTTCTTGAGAACTTTGTCCGCGCGCACGCGTAACTTACTGTTTCTTGTCAAATTGTCAAAACACATGAACAAACACATTTTGCAAATTCAAATCTAAGTTAATTTTTCAGTTCAAAGCCAATTTTTCAGCACATGATTTCACACGAAGGTACTATAAATGGCACCATTCATTTTCACATAACACTAACGATTGCAATATTTTTCGACAACAGATTCAATCGGCCATCGCCGATGGCAGATTAAAGTTTGCAGAAGAATCGGCTATGCAGATAGACATGAATCCTTTCCAAGTTAACATGGTGCAATGCTCGCAAAAAGGGAAAGGACCTGTAAAAGATGTTAAGCCGACTAAAGGAGTTGAAGCACGATCAAAAGGAGATGAAACAGTGCAGATCACTATCGGCTCCATACAAATAGAAGCCGATAAAAACGGACAAAACTCAAGGACGGTAAAACCAAAAGGAGACTTGGAAATCGAAAAATGGTATCGGGCTGAAAGGGCTCCAAAAAAGGTGAATTTCAAGTCAAAGCCGACTTTCTCACAGCTTCTGGGAAAATATGAAAGGATAAGTCGAAGACATAACGTTCGGCAACCTCAGAGTTTTCGTTGGCCGGATCAGAAAACAGACAACTATTGGCAACCAGATATACCACATCGGCCAGCTACTGAAGAAGAGAAACATCGGCAATGTCCCTTTTGGCGGTTTTGCTGGGAGAAGGGGATGACCTTACCAACAGTTGTGTCTTGCCCTATGCAACACTCGTCTGTATATCGGCCAAACCAATCTGTAAAAGACAGGTTGTCTAGACCGATACACGATCGACTAGAAGTAAGAGGTAGGAGGCCGATCCATGAAAGATTGTCAACATCAGAGCAAGGCGAGTCCTCCCGAAATCAGGAATTATCGGCTTCTCATAACACAAGTAAAATAGAATCTGACAGCGAAATGAACAATTTAGCTGGAAAGATAAGGAAGCCGATAGAACCTAAACCTAGGTGGTGCCCCTCGGGCCTCAGCAAGTCACAACGCAGGCGGCTTCAGTGATTAAAGACACAAGAAGAAAAGGAAGCCGAGAAAGAAAGCGAGAGGGATCGGATGTTCAATAGGTTAAGGCCAATACCAGTTTTGAAAAAAGAGTGGAGAAAAAAGGAACAGATCGATAGTGACTCAGATCAATCGGTCGAATCCGGGTCTCCGATGATCCGAGATGATACACCACCAATGGATACACCACCAATGGATATAAACATGGTATTCACTCTACCTGCCGAGTTCAAAACCGAAGAATTGGCTGAAGAAGTGTTCGCCCAATTGTGCCTCGGAGCGCCAGACGCTGTGTTCGAAAAGCCACAAGACATGCATCGGCATCTAAAACCGTTATACCTAAAAGGGTATATTAATAGCCGACCAATATCTCGTATGTTGGTCGATGGTGGGGCGACAGTTAATCTGATGCCGTTAAGTACTTTCAGAAAATTGGGCAAAGCCGATGAAGATTTGATCAAAACTAACATGGTACTAAACAACTTCACGGGAGACCCCACTGAAGCTAAAGGCGTAATGATGTCGGAATTAACAGTCGGTAATAAAACTTTGCCGACCGCATTTTTCGTGATAGAAGCCAAAGGCAATTACAGTGTGCTCCTTGGACGGGATTGGATCCACGCTAATTGCTGCATACCATCAACTATGCATCAGAAGTTGATACAATGGAACGATGATACAGTTGAAGTGGTATCAGCCGACACATCGTGTAACACCCCGGCATTTAATATGCCCGAATGCTACCAAACATAAGCTAAACAACATCTAAATACCACATATAAACATAAATTCCAGCAAAGGTACATATGCTAAAAACCGATATTTCGGCAGCATCTCCTTTGTTTTTCCATGAATTAACACAATATCAATATCATGGCAAGATATATCATAGCACACGACATCTAAAACATCAACATAAATGGATATATCATCAAATTACGCCAATAATACCACGCTCAACCACTTCATAAACTAAAACGAAGCAAATAAGGAATCACTAGCATGCTAAATTAAACCATACATTAAGTTTAAGGCACAACTCTTAATATCATGTCTCCAAGTGATTAATTAAGGACTATGATAGTGGAGCTACGTGTAGAAGTGTAGCTAGACCCCTTTTTCCCGCATGCCGATCTCAAAGTACCTAAAAACAACATAAAACACAAGCGTGAGTTCGAAAACTCAGCAAGCATATTGTAATGGACAACAAGATCATTTACAAGACAATAATACCTTACATCACATATAACATCTCATACTTGAGCACATAACAACATCATCATCATTAAATATGTATTGCAATGCAATGCAATGCAATGTTATGCTCATATCTCCTTGGAAACTCATACCGGTATGGTTGAGTACACACCCGTCGGTGTGCACCCTTTTCCCCCTTCCATCCCGAAGATGGAGGGTGCCTACTCCTCGCTTCCATTCACCACGTGGATGGAATCACGATGTAGGTCTTACTCAATGGCGTTCCGGACTAGTCATAACTTTCTCACCGACCTTCCCCGGACTAGTTATGACTTTCTCACCGCCCTCGCCCCATCTCATGACATGCATGCAACTATGCCAATTATCATATCTCATTTGTACATAAACATATGGCATCATGTCATAGTACACATAAACACATGGCATCGAATCATGATAAGTATAGACACATAGCATCATATCATGATAATCATACTCAATATATCATTGGAAAACAGCAAGCATGGCAAGTGATCATAGCAAGTATTCAATCTTTCATCTAATCTCCACAAGCAACCTACGATTCCGCTATACATTACAACACACTTGCCTCAACCGCGGGCGACGGATTGGCGGGAAGTAGAGGGCACTCCCGGTGTCACACCACCTGCACATAGGCATCACACACTCACAATCATGCCCACAAAACAGTACACAAACCCCCATCTAACCCGACATTGCCCACTACTCGCAAAACCTAAAAACAGAGGTTCTGTCCCGTCGGGACAGCAGCCTTGCAAAAGGCATAACTTGAGTTCTGGGACTCCAAATCGATTAAACGAGTACACCATCGCGAAGCTTAGGAAATTTCCCAACTTTTTCTAGTTATAGGGAAAGACTGATTCGGACTCTAAGGTTGTTTAATCTAACGTTGAAAAAGAACTGTCTCAATCTCGTCACAGATTTGACAGCGCTCGGTAAAACAGCCATAACTTCCAAACGGCTGGGAGGAATTTCAATTTATTTATATGCACTGAAAGGTAATGAAATTATCTACAACTTCCTACCAGTCCGTACGGCCATATTCCAAATCTAAATTGGCGAAAACGCGAACCCTAGCTCGACTGCTCAATCTGCCCGAAAACAGAAACGTGGCAACATCTAGATCTAACCCAAATTACTCAAATCCAGCGCCTCCAATTGATCAAAAAACTTGATAAACTCCCTAATAACAGTACCTAGCTCATCCCCGAGGAGCCCCATGATCATACCTTTGCCCGACGCACGAAAACTCCAATCGATCTCCTCGCTCCTCGCTCCTCGCACCTCGCTCCTCGCTCCTCGCTCCTCTGATGGATCCATGAGGATGCAGGGGTGGGGAGGTCACCCTAGGGCAGCAAGGGGGGTGGAGGAGAGGTGGTGTGCAATGGGGAGCAATGGGGGCGCCATGGGGGCAAGAGATGGGGCGGCTAGGAGGTGGAGGGAGGAGGAAGGGTGGCGGCTAGGGTTAAGGGCGCATGGGGCAGGGGTGGACGCCCCAAGGGCTGGTGGGGAGCCCTTTTACCAGCCCCCACACCCAAACCTAATCCGTTACGGAGACCTACTCCATCCCACCAAAGCCCACCAAGGCCCAAACTTTCCCGGGAAGGCCCAAAACCCCGGAAACGGCCCGGAAAAGCTATTAACCTCCATATCCTATAGTTTTAACCTTAATTCCACATCTCATAATGTTATTAACCTTATCATGCATGTTAAATAAGGTTACGACACTCCGTGGTGTCACAACGCTTCAAAAGGCCCAAAAACGCGAGTAAACCTCAAGCCGTAAGATTTTCTTCTCTAATTTCGCAATTTGTAATGTCACACCAAAACGTAGTGTCACACATCGGCTCATATCGCCATGGCCAGTCCTGATACCAATTGGCCACACGAAGCTGAATGTATATCAGGAAAAGCCTTGGACGATTGCGATTTTATCTGCATCGAGAAGTCGGGATTCAAGCCGATCAGCGTTAAGCCTAATACGTTTGATCGGACAGATGAAGTAGTGAGAAGATGGAGTCCAAGACAGTAACAAGGCTTCAAGAAAAGGCAAGGAGCTATCGGCAAGAAGAATACGAGGAAGCTGTTGAGGGTTTTGAAGAAGAAAGAAAAGTTTTAGGATTTACCTCTGCCGATTTGGTCGAAGAGATCAACATTGGAGAAGGCGATAGTAAAAGACCAACATTTGTAAGTGCTAAATTAGAACCAAGTTATAAAGCAAAGTTGGTCGAAATACTCAAGAAATATAGAGATTGCTTTGCGTGGGAATATTATGAGATGCCAGGTTTAAGCCGACAACTAGTTGAACATCGGCTACCCATAAAACCTGGATATAGGCCATTTAAACAGTATCCAAGACGGTTTAATCCTACGATGTACGACGCCATAAAAGAAGAAGTGGAACGATTGCTAGAAGCAAAGTTCATCCAGCCTTGCCGATATGCTGAATGGGTCTCGAATATCGTTCCTGTAAAGAAGAAAAATGGCAAACTTAGGGTGTGTGTGGATTTTAGAGATTTAAATAAAATCACACCAAAAGATGAGTACCCGATGCCTATAGCCGATATGCTTATCGATGCTGCATCCGGAAATAAAATCATAAGTTTTTTGGATGGAAACGCCGGATACAATCAGATATTCATGGCCGAAGCCGATATACCCAAAACAGCTTCCAAATGCCCGGGAGCTTTAGGGCTATATGAGTGGAAAGTTATGACCTTCGGTTTAAAAAATGCCGGCGCCACTTATCAGCGTGCTATGAACCATATTTTCCATGATTTAATCGGCAATACTGTGGAAATATACATTGACGACGTGGTGGTAAAGTCTAAAGAAGACTGGCAACATTTAGCCGATCTGGAGAAGATGTTCGAGAGCACAAGGTTACATGGGTTAAAAATGAACCCTCTCAAGTGTGCTTTCGGAGTATCGGCTGGACAATTTCTTGGGTTCTGATGCGTGAAGGAGGGATTGAAGTAAACCAAGCCAAAGTAAAAGCTATAGCCGATACTAGACCGCCGACAAGCAAAAAGGAGTTGCAAGTATTGATAGGGAAAATCAACTACTTGCGACGTTTCATTTCGAACTTGTCAGGACGTATTCGGGCCTTCACACCGCTGCTGAAAATTAAAGACGACCAAGAGTTCAAATGGGGAGCTGATCAACAAAAGGCCTTCGACGACATAAAGGGTTATCTGATGAGTCCACCAGTATTGACCGCACCAAAACATGGTATACCTTTTAGACTATATATATCGGCTGAAGGCGATACAGTAGGAGCAGTTTTAACACAGGAAGCCGATAGGAAAGAACGAGCAATATTTTATCTAAGCCGACGCCTTTTAGATGCAGAAACCAGGTATCCCCTAGTAGAAAAATTATGCCTATCTTTGTATTTTGCTTGCACTAAATTGAGGCATTATATGCTGGCATCAAGATGCGTCATAGTTTGCAAAACCGATATAATCAAGTACATACTATCTGCACCAATTTTGCGAGGTCGGCTTGGTAAATGGGCATACGCCTTAACTGAGTTCGATTTGACCTATGAATCGGCTAAATCTGTGAAAGGGCAAGCTGTAGCCGATTTTATCGCAGGAAGTGAAACATTAACAGGAACGACCGATGTAGCTCCTTAGCAGTTGTATTTCGATGGATCCGTTTGCCAAGAAGGTGAGGGCATCGGTGTAATATTAATTTCACCCAGAAGACAGGAGTACGAGTTCATGTATCAGCTAACTAGCCGATGTTCAAATAATCAAGCAGAGTATGAAGCGTTATTGAAGGGACTACAATTGCTAGACAGCATCAGGATAAAAGACGTCGAAGCTTTTGGCGATTTGATGTTAATTGTACAGCAAATCAAAGGGGAATACCGATGCAACGATGGTGCGCTAACCCGATATTTGCAGCAATGCCTCCAGATTATTGAGACGTTTACTACGTTTTCTATAGAACACATCCCCAGAGAAGCTAATGACAAAGCAAACTGGTTGGCACAATGTGCATCAGGGTATAGGATTGAAAGCCGATAGGAACCAATCGAGCTAAACGTTTGGCCGATCTTATGTGTCCATCCTGTCGACTGGAGAACTGAAATAAGGGGTTATTTATCAGACCCATCTAAGCCGACTGAGCAAATGGTCAGGCGCAAGGCACTCAAGTATATTCTACAGGAGGATGTATTATACTTTCGGACCATGGAAGGTTTATTGCTAAGATGCCTAGGAAATGAAGAAACTAAAATAGCAATGGGAGAAGTCCATGAAGGAATTTGTGGATCACAACAATCAGCCCATAAAATGAAATGGATACTGAGACGAACGGGATATTTTTGGCCGACGATGTTAGAAGACTGCTTCAAATATTATAAAGGATGCCAAACATGCCAAAAGTTTGGTAACATACAGTCAGCACCGGCATTGGCTTTGCATCCGATCATCAAACCATGGCCGTTTAGGGGATGGGGTATTGACATAATCGGCCAGATATTTCCGTCATCTAGCAAGGGACATAAATTTATTCTCGCGGCCACAGATTATTTCTCAAAATGGGTTGAGGCTGTACCACTCAGGAAAGTTACTAGCAGAGAGCTGATCGACTTTGTAAATGAACACATCGTCCATCGGTTTGGGATCCCGCAAACGATCACCACCGATCAAGGGACTGTGTTCATGTCAAAGGAGTTCAAAGATTTTGCAGGAAGTTTTGGGATAAAACTACTCAACTCCTCCCCTTATTATGCTCAGGCCAACGGGCAGGCCGAGTCGTCGAACAAAACTTTAATAAAGCTAATAAAAAGAAAAATCGAGGAAGAACCAAAGAAATGGCATTCAACACTATCGGAAGCTTTATGGGCTTATCGGCTATCTCATCACGGATCAACTAAATTATCACCTTTTCAGTTGGTATATGGACAAGAAGCCGTTTTGCCCGTGGAAATTAACATCGGCTCAGTAAGGCTATTTAAGCAAAATAATTTGCCAGCCGATGAATACAAACAAGCAATGCTTGACAATCTAGATGACTTAGCCGAGCTAAGGCTGATTACGTTGGATCGGCTTAAAAGGAATAAGGAAAGGGTTGCCAAGTCATATAATAAAAAGGTGATTTTAAAATCTTTTAATCAAGCCGATTTGGTATGGAAAACCATATTGCCGATCGGTTCGAAAGATAGTCGATTCAGTAAGTGGTCTCCAACGTGGGAAGGACCTTATAAGATAAATCGACCAGTTGACGGGAATTCGTATATATTGGAGTCCTTAGACGGATTCGTACTACCTAAAGCAATCAACGGAAAGTACTTGAAAGGATATTACCCCAGCATATGGATTGGGTCTTAACCACAGGAAGAGCGTCGAGAATCAAGAAACACATGCATATAAAATCGGTTACACAGCCGATCGAGCCAGTTTCCAAAACAAACGTCATCCCAAAGTTAAGTGTTTACAAAAGGTCGGCTACACAGCTGATACTATTAATTCAAAGTTTAGTGAAGTCCTGATCCTGGCAAATGGGCTCCCAAAGCCGATAGGGCCGCTGCCACTCTGCCGATAGTAGCTTAGACACTATCTATTAGTTGTTGATCGGCCCCTGCATCACCCGAAACTGGAACTATTTTGGCTGATTGGGTCTTGACTTGTGCAAAAACCTCGCTAATTTGCCGCCTCTGAACGGCCAGTGAAGACGTGGAGTCTGTGATGCTAATCTGGCATTCTGCAAGTTCTTTTGTTACCAAGGCCAACTGTTCTTCAAGCTTGATCTTGGTCGACTCCAGTTCTTGAGCTCTGTTCTTGGCCGAATTTAGTGTAGCAGCGCCCTGATCAAATACGCTCTTCCGAAGTTTGGCATCCGCTATAAGCTTGTCCAAGAGCTGTTGGTCGGCTTGCTGGGCCTTCCTCTGTTCAACCCTTAGTTTGGCCGACTCCACATCCAGCCGACGAGCGTCTAAATGGCATACCTCTAGCAATGCATTCATAGCGGCAGAGGGAAGATCGGCTTGCATGGCCGCCATTGCATTCCTCAGGGGTTGAGTATTGGCCAGAAGAGCCGCTTCCGGCTGCATCACTTCGTCCAAGAGACGGTTGAGGCGCTCTTGCATACCCCGGTTCAGCAGTAACCGCAGCAGATGCTGGCGCAGAGGCCGCTATTATACATTGAATATCGGCTGGGTAGTCATCAGTCGCTAGAACCTCCGGGTCGTCAAGCTCATCCAAAGTGAAGCCCAGAAGATCGGCCGGGTCCGTTAATGGCACCTTTGGGTCAGGATCGGATATGTCGATCGTCGGGAGCGGTACTACTGACGGCGATGGAAGGATAGCCGATGTAACTCCTTGGGGATCGGCTACAACACCCGCTATTTGTACCGATGGAGATTGCTAAAAAAAAAATAAAAAATAAAAAAAATAAAGGTGATTAGCAATATAAAAACAAATATAACAGCAACATTCTAAAAGGGACAAGACTTACATCGGTAGCTGAGTGCTCCGGGGAGCCACCGGACGAATGCCTTACGGGTCTTGGAGAGCGCCTGGTGGATTTCTTCCTCCTCTCTGTGAGGGACTAAGTCAAAACTTGATAACACAAGGAACATAATAGCCGATATGAAAAGTGACTTACTTGGAGCGCGTTGGCGAGCTAAGTCCGACAGGGATGGACCTTGGATGCCCAAGTTACCTGAAGTATATCCCGTAGTACCGACGAACTGACCCGGGCGTCTCTGTCGGCCACTACTGGCAGAGGCATGAGGATCGGCTATTCGGCATCCGTACCGCCCTGGAAGGATCAAAAGTTTTTTTAGACAGAAGCCGATAACCAGCATGAAAACAGAAGGATATAAAGCGCCGGTACCTCTACAGCTACTGAGGAGTTGCTATAACCAAAGCTCGCGCTTGACCCAGAAGCTACCATCGGCTCGCGAAAATCGGGCAAAAATAAGTGGATTATGACCGACGGAGTCCTATCCATAAGTACAGCTTCTGATATTCTAGCCCACCACTGCGAGAATGCAGCTGACCGATGGGAATTAAGGACAAAATGCGGTGTCGATAGAACTTGCAACCCATCGGCTACTTCAAGGATAATCTCCGCGGCATTTGTTAGATACCCGAGCGAGGTTCGACACAAGATAGTAGAGGAAAGGAGGGGATGGTTTGCCCAAAACCCAATTGACGGGCATAGATCGAAGGGTGATAAAACTCATAGGATGGCTGGAATGTCCGATTGCGTGTATTTAAGCCAGCATGAATAATGCAAGGAGAGAGGAAGATTTTGTACAAGTCTAAAGTAGACTGAGGCAACAAAGAGCTGTCGGCATCTAAGTGGAGGAATGATGGGTATGGGAAATCGGCTACATCGGTGTATCGGAAGAAGTCTTGTTGACCAAAAGAAGTCCTGTCTAGGGTAAGAAAGAAGCTGAGGTATTTGTGCAAGCCGACAGGATCTATTTTTAGTTCACCAGCTGAAGACATGATGAATCTCTCACCATAAGATCGGCTAACTCTATACTGGGGGACTACGTGTTCCAGATAATCTTCCCGAGGGAAAGTTGAACTCCCCGAAGGCTCAGATAAGATGGATCGGCTAAACATGCAATGGAGCCACGTCTGGATAAACCACAAAGGGCCTCCTATGTTGCCGACGACATGTTTTGCAAAGCCAGAAAAAAGCCGACTACGAATTACATACATCATTTGATATACCGCCCTGAGGAACATCTTGCCGAGAGAAAGTCGACGCCCCTCCACCAAACGTTCCGCCACCAACTGAAAAGATTGGGTGGGACCAAGGGAGGCACCACAGAACAAGTATCGGTCTAGCCAAAGATTGAGAAAAGCGACATGCTCTTCGGCCGATACCGGACCATTGACCTTATTGTGATTCTGGACATACTTGTGCCATCCTTCACCTTTCTTTCGGATTAATTTAAAAATGGGCTTCCCGCTAAAGGCCGATAGCTGATCCCCATCTGGCCTGAGGCAACATAGTTGGGCCACATCTAGTAAGGTGGGGTCGATTGGACCAGACGGGAATAGAAAAGCGTTGAAAGAATCCGACCAAAAGTAACAAGCTGCAGATACCAAAGATTCATTGGCCTCAGGATCAGCTAAACTCAAGGGGAGGGACTCAGCTATGCCCATTCTCTCCCATTCTACCCTCTTTTGAGCCGATACCCTAATAAACCAGGATCTCCATCCCTTCAGATTTGTGGGCCAAGCCCTAAAACTTTTTCCCCACTCAGAAATATTGTACCCAGCAGCCGACAATGGGAGTCTAGGGATCTCATCGTTGATAACTGTGTCGGCCGACATGGTACCTATCGGTCCTAGGAAGAATTGATTTGAACTTTGAGGAATTGGAACGAATACCTGCGAAGGGTCCATATCAGCCGATTTCAAAAGAGTGAAAGAGAGGTGAAGAAAGCCGATGATGCGTGATTCGAGAGCTTGAAAGCGTGCAAATGACCATGGGGGGACCCCCGTATTTATACCACGGTGAAAAGAAGGCGAACGGGCGGGAGCAGTTGTGCATTTAAAACGCACCGAGATTTTTACGGCACGGTTAACGGGGTGGTTCCCGAAAAAGATTCTTCTATAAAGCCGATACGGACGAAACGCCGATTCTTTTTGGAAAATAACAAGTTATCTTCCAAAAACGGGGGGCGTATGTTTGCACCAAAATCTGGCATATATTGAAATCAGTCTGAATTAGAAAAAAAGCGTTCGTATAGAAAGGAATCGGTAAACGAATCGGAAAAGGAATCCGTCTCTAAAAAGGAAAAGAAATCAGACCGGAGGCCGATACGGGTAAACGCACCATATCCATATACAACTCGGATCGGCCAGGTGTGTTATAAAAGGGGGTAGACGTCAAGCGAAAAAAGGACATCAATCAATCCAACACAACACATCTACTTTTTACAAGCTTTTCTGTTACATCGTTTTAGCTTCATAGATCTCTCTGCAAGTCGACGGAATCAACATAGTTGCGCATCGCCGATTGTTGGTTTAGCCGATTTCACCCAGGTTCGATCTGCTTCGCTTTGCTGCGCATCGCCTTCTCGAAGCCGATTTTACCTTGTATCCGGATTAATCATAATTGGTTGATCTAGTTATCCCCTAATCGGTTCTTGCCGACTAGCGAAAAGCCGATAAATCTTTGTTTATCGGCTTTGATCAAATTACAAACTCTACCTTGTCAATTTCAAGTCAAATTGACTGGCACGCTCTGCAAACCCGGCGTTTGTCTTGTGTTTGAAGCAAAGAACCCTGCATCACGTTTTTGCGCAAACAGTACCACATTAAAGAATGTCGATCCTTAGATCCACGCACTAAAGAGACCGAACTTGAAGTTCAGAAAGTAATAAATCTGCAACAAATAAGCTAATAATCTGCCAAATGCCTTCACTGATCATAAGGTAGTGGAAAGATCTCATATACCTGCAGTATATGCACCTGAAAGAGTGGAAATATCCTAGAAAGATATTGAACCCACTCTTGACCCTCATTATAAAATGAGGGGGAGGCCTCCAAATGCACAGGACTCAATTCCACGGAGACGTCCGCAGAAAAGGAGAACCAAATAAATGAGAACACTACGCGTGATAGTGGAAGAAGCTCAACCTGATGTTGAGAAAACCCCTGAAGTGAGCCATCTAGAAGATGGTAGATCCCTGAAGTGATCCATCCTGAAGATGATAACCCCAGCGTATATTTGTGCGCACAATCCAACGCTGGGAAGTCGGAACACCCAGACTTCATCGTTGTGGGAAATCACGAGAAGCTGGAAGAAATTGATAAAGAGACATCCCTGGAGTGATGCAGGAGAATTATATATGAAGACAGACTACAATTGTTGACATATTTTACCTCTAAAAATTGCTAAAATCTTGATCCAGAACCAAAGTCCATGGCAGAGTGCCAGAAGCGCTCATCTAGGTTCACCTGAAAAAGCAATTGAGGTAGCGCTCGCTTAATGAGAGGAAAGTTCTTGGTCTGTTGTGATGTAACATTTCTGAAATATTCCCTGTAGGATCAAATGGATTTTTCATCCTGAAGAGATATGAAAATATCCAAGTGGTGAGATATAAAGCGAGGCTTGTAGCACAAGGGTTTTAGCAGAGACCCATCATCGATTACGATGAAATCTGTTCTCCTGAAATGAGTTGAATGACGTTCCGAAATTTAATACTGATGGCAGCGAGCTTAAACTTTTCAATACAGTTGATGATTGTAGTGACCGCATATGTATTTGGGTCACTGAATATGGATTAAAAATAGTCGATAAAGATGTGGTACAATCGACTAAGTAGATTCCTCCTGAAAAAGGAATATGGTCCCTGAAGGAATAATGTTCCTGTGCGTTCACGAAGAAATCCCAGAATAGATTTTTATTTTCCTCTGTGGTGGTACAGCTACTCAGAGATTATAAAGGAAGCCTCACGGGAATATGTTTGGCTAAGACGGGTAATCAACAATGTCCAGAAGTCATATGGTATGAATACCTTCAATATCCCTACTATTATCTATGAAGATAATGATACTTGTGTTGCACAAATGCAATTGGGTTATGTAAAGAGCAATATCACGAAGCATATTGATCCTAAGTTCTTTTATCCTCACGAACTCTAGAAGAATGGTGAGATAAAAATAATGCAAACTAAGTCATGTGAAAATCTAGCAGATTAATTCATAAAATCTTTGCCAAATCCACCTTCCAAAGGTATGTTAATAGCATTGGAATGAGGCGGCTTAGAGATTTGCATAGTTCAGAGGAAGTAAACCCCTGAACCATAATCCCTTTGCATGATCCTGAAGATCATAAGTTGTACTCTTTTTTCCTTTGTGAGTTTTCCTGATGTTTCTCACATAAAGGTTTTTAATGAGGCAACAAATGAAACATAAGGAGCGAATGCGATGTACTCTTTTCTCCATCTCTTTTTTCCCACTGGGTTTTTGAGTGGAGTTTTTAATGAGACATATGCATTACGCAGTATTTGCCCAAGGGAAAGTGTTATGAGATAATGACTCTAACCGTATACGGTTAGGAGTCTATCTCTAAGATGTGGGCAAATCCCTAATACCTCTTTTATAAATACCAGGTGCCTTCCATTGTATTCACATAGAGATGGTCGATCAATAAAGCAAGAGAGGTTTCACCCATATCCTGTGTGCTTTTGATTACTTGTGCTTGATTGCTTGCGGTGAATCGAAGATCGGCGACGTTGTTTCACAACAGGACGAACGGGCGTAAACCCTTTTATTTATTAGTGAGGTAGTTGTTCTTTAGGAGGAGTCATGGGATAAATATTTGATACTAATTTAATCTTCCGTGAATTTAATGACATGGAAGTTCGTTTGTCATTTGTCATGCCATAAACTCATTTGGAGTGTGCATCATGGTTTTTTCTGATTGTTCAAACATACTCGCATGTGCAGGAGGTGTGTGTTTTTAACTTGTTTTTTTTTCTTCCTGTGTATTCCCTATTGCATGCGTAAGAAGTGCAGAATTTTCATAGAAAATCTATAAGAATTAAGAAGTCGATGTGTTCATACTTGATAGAATAATATCTTCTTTTTGGAGCAGTATCTCATTTACATGACATATTCCTATTTGTTTAGGACTCAAATGGTTTTGCATCCTAGCAGCAAATTCAAAAGAATATGTGAAGGAGATATGAGGAATGGAACAATTTATCAATGCTTGGAGTTCCCTCTTTGGTTCATTAAACCATTTATGTTTGTTCTAAATGGCAGTGTACCTTCTCTTTTTACCTCTCCCAAGTTCGGATGGAATATTAAACTTTTATTTTTGGCTTTGTTTGAGGAAATTTAAAGTTCAAAATTTGGTTAACTATGCCACTTTGTGCCATTAGCTTGTAGATAACTAAAGCGAAGTGTTAGGAATGTCGCTTTTTTATTATACATTAATCATGCAAAGTATGGATCATCACATTACAACTCTCAGATCTCTATCCAGTACCTACTACTGGTTTGTGATTTTCACGTCATTGAATACACTAATTAAAACTGAGGTGACCATGACAAGTACTCCTTGTTTCTTATTTTCCCATATTTCTCACAAGTTTATATATTTCAGCTTTTGATTTTTCTCACGTTCTCTTCTTTCCTTTTCATAACAGTATTTCTCTGAGGTATCTAGCTCTCTGCATTCCTAATTGCATTCTTTGCTATGATTCAAAATGAATCACACCACAGGACAACTTTCATTTGCTCCACTTTTTGGCCTTAGGCCACTTTTTGTGCTTTGAAGGATTCAAGTTCTTACTCTGATATTTTCTAATATTCAGATATCAAAATGCCCATTTGGTTTATGTAGTGCTTAGATGGATGGATTGTCATCCATTGGAGCCACTTGTCAAGGTTTTAAATTTCGTTTTTGGTATATATCTCGGAGATGGCCGAAATCCAAAATTTTGGTGAGATCTCGGAATTTCAAACAAAATTAAGATAAAATCAAAAAACCAAATTTTAAATCCATTTTTCAACCCGGATTTTTGATATTTCCATTGAAATCACCGAGATTTTGGCCAAAATTACCGAGATCTCGGTCAAATTGAACTGACAAAAAAAATGTCAAAAACACATCAAAATTTTTTGAAATTTTTTATGGATAGTTTGGACCCTAAATCCAATCAAAATACCTAAGATCTCGTCGAGATTTCTGAGGTTACTTAGTATTTTTAATTTTTTTTATCCGACCGAGATTTAGGATCTCAAGGGGGGTCCAAAATCTGAGATCTCGACAGAGATTTTCAAAATTTTACTAGAATTTTGAACCATACCACCTATGATGCTTGACAAACCTATGGCATTTCTCTCTCTTTCATTTAAAATTCCCTTGTGTTGGTGTTTATGTGATGTGTATATCTGATATTGGTTTAGGTTTTCTTTTATTGCTTTAGATATGCTATGTAGGCAAAGGATATCTATTTTTCTGTGTCTAAACTTGGATGCTCAGTATATTATTACTTTTAGATTCTTATAACTCTTCAATTGCTACAATTATGGTCATTTGAAACAAGATTTAATATATTTATCATAAAGTATGTCTCGGACTCTTGGTCCTCAAGTGCATTCATATGAATCACATACTCCTTTTCCCCTTCCATTGAAGCAATCCAAATATTTCTATACTGTTTTCATGAAATAGATTTCTTATGTAGGTACGTGCTGAACTAATATTTTCAAGCTAACTGATGAGTTCAATTGATGAAGCTTTTTTATTGAAGAAATGTGTGAAGCAGCGTGGTTATTAATGCTTCTAAATTTATGAATTGCTTGCCAAGTGGTTGCTATGTTTTCACGAACCTATTTCATTTTAGCAATCAATTTTTCATAAAGAAATAATATTTTCCTCGACAATTTGTAGGAATTTTCAGAAGAATACAATATGCTGCAGAGCATTTACTCATATGTGCTCATGTTTCTTTTTGTCATCAATTTTGGTTATTGATGATAGACAAATTAGAAACACTTTCTTTGGAAATATAATGAAGGAAAGGATTAAAAGATGTAAGATGTTCATGTCAAAGTAGTTCCCATTTTGAGAAAATGCTTTTCCAATTTTCTTCTTTGTGAATCATTTGTCTTTATCCTTTTTGCGCAGGTTATAGGCATGCAACCAATGTGCTCCGTACACCTTCGTTTTACTAGACTTTCTTCGGTATCATTCTCTTCTAGATATTTTCTTTGATTATTTGTTGTACTGGCCTATGCTTCTATAATTGCATTATTTTGTTACAGATTGTTCTGTTGTTGCTGGTCTCCTTTACATTTTTTAGGGAAAATCTCCTTTTATATAGTTGCATCAAATTTTTTGTGCTAATGGGTGGCAACATCATAGGTATGTTATAGCATGTGAAAGAAAATAACTGCAACCTAAAATGTTGTTATAGTGATGAAACTACAAAATAATTCCTACTTTGAAATGTTGTTCATGGTGATGAGAACACATAATATTTATTTGATGTGCATAATGATATATGCATATGCCTATTGCCTAATTAGATCCTTCTGCCTTTGTAGTTTGCATTCACATAAAAATGGTTTTCTATTACAAGTACCCCTATGTGCATATATTATGTATTATCTTTTCTTAAAAAATGAAGTATCTTAACTTATGATACGCTTGCTCAATGTTGAGTGGGGGCATTATCTAACCAATGATACTACAATCATTGTACACTAATGGTTTTTGAGCACTAGCAGTACAACTATCAAATATTAGCTAAAAATCACTAGGCATTTACCCTCATCATCTAAGAAAATTGCAGATTTTATGGTTTCATTTGTGGCAATGCCTGTTCCCATGCCGATCAATTTACCAAGACACTTCTATTTGCAACAGAAGAATGGTGAATTGTTCACACCGACCGTAGTACGCCAATTTTGTTAATATGGGAACCTAGGTTGTTCAAATGTGACACTACGGAAGGTCGTAATCTTATAAAATATGAAGTTTGAGGGCAAAACATTATAAGATGTGAATATGAAGGTTGAAAACTTTACGTCTTGCAGTTTTAAAGCGTTTCCGGGCCGTTTTCGGGAGTTTGGGCCTTTCCGGGGGAGTTTGGGCCTAAGGGGGGACGAGCCGTGGGCTTTAGTGGAAGGGGTATAGCCCATGGGGGGAACCTGGCTAAGGGGGGGCTTGGTGCGGCCCTCCCTGCCCTAGCCGCCCCCCCACACACTCTCTCCTCCCCTTGTGCGCCTCCCCCACCTCCTCCCTAGCCGCCCCCTCCCTTGTGCTCCACCCCTCCCCATCCCTCTCCACCACCCCTTGCTGCTCCTAGGGGAATTCTCCACCTCACCACCCCGCAGATCCGTCCATTGGAGTGCTCCGCGACGAGGAGATCCAGTGGATTCCGAGCGAGGAAGGAGATCGCGCGAACCGGGAGGAGATCCGTTGGTTCTTCGTTCGTCGGGCGAAGGTATGGCCACGGGAATCCTTGGGGTTGGTCTAGGTATCATGCTTTTAGATCAATTGGTGGTGCTATAATTGGGTAGATTAGATGGAATCTAGAGTTTGCCACGTTCTCTGTTTCGGGCAGCATGAGCAGTCGACCTAGGGTTTGGGTTTTTACCAATTTAGAGTCGGAATTTGGTCAGCCACCTGTTGAAGAAGTTGTAGGTAACTTCAATACCTTTCAGTGGGTATAAAGAACGTCCAATTCCGCCTAGCCGTTTGAAAGTTATGCTCATTTTACCGAACGTGTTAAAAACTATGACGTGATTAGAACAGATCACGGTATTCTGTAGATTAAACCACTTTAGAGTCCGAATCAGTTTTTCCATATACTTAGAAAAAGTTAGAAAATTTCCTAAGCTATGTGAGGATGTACTCGTTTAATCGATTCGGAGTCTTAGAACCCGAGTTATGCTCGTTGCAAATCTGCTGTCCCGACGGGACATAACCTCTGTTTTTGGGTTATGCGAGTAGTTTGCGAAGTCGGGGTAGAAGAGTGTTTTCGTATTGTTTTGTGGGCATGATTTTGAGTGTGTGGTGCCTATGTGCAGGTGGTGTGACCCCGGGGGTGCCTTCTACTTCTCGCCAATCCGTCGCCCGTGGCTGAGGCAAGTGTATTGGAATGTGTAGCGGGTTGTAGATTGCTAGTTTTGTTGAGATTGAAATTGAATATATGATATGTTCACATGCCATGCTTTAATGTTTGCCATTGATATGATGAATATGTTTTATTATGTTATGATGCCATGTGTAAATGTACAAGTTATCTATGATGTTGGCATGTTTGCATACATGGCATGATACATGGCCGGGTCGGTGAGAAAGTCATAACTAGTCCGGTAAGGTCGGTGAGAAAGTTATGACTAGTCCGGGGCACCATTGAGTAAGTCCTACATCGTGATTCCATCCGCCGTGGTGAATGGAAGCGAGGAGTAGACACCCTCCATCTTCGGGATGGAAGGGAAGAGAGGGTGCACACCGACGGGTGTGCACTCAACCGTACCGGTATGAGTTTTCAGGAGACATGTGCATCGCATCGCATAGCATATATGATGATGATGATATGTGAAAAATGATATGTGAGTATGAATAAGATGATAGGCATGATTGAGGTGTTGAAGCCATGTAATTGTTCTTTTGTACCATTGCAATATACTTGCTGAGTGTTGAACTCACGCTTGTGCTTCCTTGTTGTTTTAGGTACCATGAGACCAGCATGCGGGGAAGGAAACTAGTCACACTCCTACATGTAGCTTCACACATTTGTTCCCACAGTTATTCATTTGGAGTCTTGATAATTGTGGGATGTCCGAGACGGGGGTCCCGCAGGAGAAGCCAATCCCCAACTAGGCCGAGGACGGAGCAGTAGGCCCAGAGCCTAGAAGCATTACGAAGAGCCCATGACCATGGCCCAACTTCTTCCCCAAGGCAGCTGGTTGTCCCCTCGACGAAGCTTAGGTGCGCCGGGACAACCCCGTCAAAAGTAAAGCCTGCGACCTGGCGCCGGCAGAGCCTGTAGGCACCAGAACTTGGCGGATCGGCAGGTCAGGTCGGGAAAGGAACGACCAAATCCCCTGGACGTAGTGGGGTTCAGTAGACAGAGATAGACCATATACTCATGAAGCCACCTGGTCCAGGGCCAGGTGGCGCCCATTTGTAACGTATCCTTCCCCCAGTATATAAGGAGGAGGGAACAACCCTAAAAAGAGGGGGGAGAAAAAACAAGAAGAAAAGGAGACCACATCCAGATATCCAAGAACACAGGACTAGGGTATTATCTCCTCCGCGAGAGCCCGAACCTGTCTAAAATGATTTCCCTCGCATCCTGTGTTACCATCTCGCTCTGATCTCGCACGAATCCCCTAGAATCACAAATCTCATTGCCGGCGGAACCGATCGTCGACAGTTGGCGCGCCAGGTAGGGGCCTTGTGTCAAGATCTTCGTTGAGCTTGATGGCTGCGACGAGCGGAGTCTCCACAGTTTTCTCCCCAGATCAGGTTTTCCGCTTCGGGAGCCTGACCTTCATCTCCAACAGCCTCGGGAACCTTTCCCTCTCTTAGGAGGCCGCGTTCCAGCACGGCGAGGTCTTCGGCGAGCCATCGTCACGACTTCCGAGCAGATCGGGATGTCCCCCTATCTCGTGCTCTAAAGCACTGAGTAGGGGACTGAAGGCCCGGTCCCGCCAAGGAGTCGGCCCACGGGCGCCGAGACACGAATGGTGGGGGTTCTCACCGCCAAACCACTCGGCACCTTCGAGCGCCTAGAGCTATCCCCTTCAGGCTCGCCCAGCTCACCGGCCGAGTCAGAAGAGAGCCTGGAGAGTTGCTGGAATTTCCGTAGAGTCTGCGTGATCGAAGGCTCGCGGGTGGATTCACAGCAACACCTCGACACATCGGCCGCCGCCGACTTGGAAGGTGGCCGAAAAACAGAGCTGGACGCGCGGGCGCGTGCCCTGCGAGACCGCGCCCGCGGCGTCAATGAAGACATTCTGCAAGCCAAGATGCGGTCTTCCATACTCCACAGCAGAATATCGTCGCCTCCAAGACACTCCGGATACCTTGAGCCCCATGCTGGGGGCTGGCAATCCAGCCGCCCCGATCGTGGCCCAAGTAAAGGCCATGGTGACGGCGGTAGCGATCCAGCAGGCCCAGAACGACCAGCCGGCAAAAGTGCAGTCACGCACTCCGGCGAGGACCCAGATGGCCAGCAGTCGGCCAGGTCAGGAAGCCCCCCACCAGGGACGTTATGTTCTTCCCCGCGGGGACGACTTGCGACACAGCCTCAACCGCGACCTCCGTTCCGACCTCGACGCCAGGCGCCGCAATCGAGAAAGGGAGGAGCAACGCCGCCATGCCGACGAGTATGAACGTTACGGCATCCTTCCACGAGATCGCGAAGCACGCCAAGCGCGATCCCCTCCACGTCGATCACCGCCCGGGGGTTGCCACGGGGTCATCGAAGGGGTTCGCGCGTTTACCCCTCACCTACGCCGAGTGGTTTGGCCTGATGGGTTTAATCCCAAGGGCATCACTAGGTTTGACGGTGAGAGGGACCCGGAGGCTTGGTTACAGGTGTACGCTCTGGTGGTTAGGGCTGCCGGCGGGATCAGAAAGTAATGGCGAATTACTTACCAGTTATCCTCTCGCCCCTAGGCTAAGCTTGGCTCACCGGACTACCAGCGAACTCTATAGATTCCTGGGGAGACCTGTGCGAGTAGTTTATTTCAAACTTCCAAGGCACTTACGAGCGCCCTGGCACCCCCTGGGACCTGTATCAGCTGCACCAAAAGAGGAATGAGTCCCTGCGGGAGTTCGTCAAGCGCTTCATGCACAGAAAGAGCACTGTTCAGGATGTCACGGATGCGGTCGTAATAGCTGCCTTCCAGAAGGGGGTCAGCAACCCTGATCTTATCAAGAAGATGTCCCGAAAGCCTCCAACGTCGGTTCATGAGCTGTTCGCTCTGGCGGACCGCTACGCTTCTGCCTACGAGGCCTTGGCGGAACGGCACGACGAGAGGAAGGATCAGGCCGAGTCCTCCAGACGGAAGGAGAAGAAGCGCAAAGGTGAAGAGCTAGTGGCAGTCGCTGAGCATGCCCACCCTCGTGCCCTCAAAGAGGATGGGTATGACAAGGTGATGAACTCGCTTTGCCCCTTCCATCCGAAGGGGAGACATGCCGCCAAGGACTGCTTCACGTTGAAGAGATTTGCCCGGGAGAGCAAGAAGCAGGCTGGACAAGGTCCGAGTGGACATGCCGCCAAGCCGCCTCCTCCCGAAGCTGAGGAAGACTATCAGGAAGTCGATCTCGAGCTCAATTACATATTCGGGGGTTCGGCCGCGTACGAGTCCAAGCGGAAGCAAAAGCTTACCGCCCGAGACATCAACGCTATAGAGCTGGAGACCCCCCAGTATGTACGGTGGTCCGAGGTCGCGATAACTTACGACCGCTCGGATCACCCGGATTGAGTCCCATTCCTCGGTAGATATCCGCTTGTCTTGGCGCCGGTTGTCCGCGGCATCAAGCTCAAGAGGGTATTGATTGATGGTGGAAGTGGGCTCAATGTCCTCTTCGTGAAAACTCTCGACGACATGGGAATTCCACGGTCGGAGCTTAAACGCGGGTCGTCGCCTTTTCACGTCGTGATACCCGGAACGTCCGCGACACCACTCGGACAAATCACTCTGCCGGTCACTTTCGGCGCAAGAGAAAACTACCGAACAGAGAACCTTAGCTTCGAGGTGGCTGATTTCGTGACAGCTTATCATGCCATCTTTGGGAGACCAGCGCTAGCCAAGTTAATGGCAGTGCCCCACTATGCGTACCTGACACTAAAAATGCCAGGGCCGAGTGGTATTATCGCTTTGCGCGGTGATATCAGGCAGTCTTTTTCTTGCGACAGGGAGAGCTGCGAGATGGCCGAGTCGCTGGAGGCGCGAGCGGGTCGGGAAAGGATTCGGCAAGAGGCGGATTCCGACAAGCCAGAAGGTAGCGTCCGTACCCGCAAAGCGCCGAACCCCGGAATCGCTCCCGAAGAAGGTACCAAGAGAATTATCCTCGACCCGTTCGATTCGGCTCAAACGGCCTTGATCGGGACAGGGCTCGGAGAGAAATAGGAGGACGCGCTCGTCACCTTTCTGCGGGCAAACAAAGATGTCTTCGCCTAGAAGCCGTCGGACATGCCTGGAGTCCCCAGGGAGGTGATCGAGCATGCGCTGAATGTAAATGAATCGGCCAGGCCGGTCAAGCAAAGGTTGCGACGGTTCGCTCAAGACCGCCGAGAAGCCATCAGGGAGGAGATCACAAAGCTGTTAGCTGCAGGTTTCATCAAAGAAGTGTATCATCCCGACTGGTTGGCAAACCCTGTACTCGTCCAAAAGAAGAATAAAAGTTGGCGCATGTGTGTTGACTATACCGACCTCAACAAGGCTTGCCCAAAAGATCCCTTCGGTTTACCCCGCATCGACCAAGTGGTAGACTCCACTGCTGGATGTCAACTCCTCAGTTTTCTGGACGCCTACTCAGGCTATCACCAAATCCGGCTTCGAGAAGAGGATTGCGAGAAGACTTCGTTTATCACCCCATTTGGAGCATATTGCTATATCACGATGCCGTTTGGGCTGAAAAACGCTGGCGCAACTTATCAGCGCGTGATACAGCGGTGTTTTCACCATCAGCTCGGACGCAACGTGGAGGCATATGTGGATGATGTGGTGGTTAAAACGCAAGCCAAGGACAGTCTCACCTCCGATCTGGCCGAGATGTTCGAAAGTCTAAGGGCGTACCAGATGAGGCTGAACCCTGAGAAGTGTGTTTTCGGAGTTTCTTCTGGGAAACTACTCGGATTCATTGTCTCTCATCGCGGGATCGAGCCAAATCCAGAGAAGATCGGGGCCATCATGAGGATGGCGCCACCTACCAGCCAAAAAGATGTTCAAAAGCTTACGGGCTGCATGGTAGCGCTTGGCAGGTTTATCTCCCAGTTGGGGATTCGGGGGATGCCTTTCTTCAAGCTCCTCAAAAAGCAGGACCGCTTCGAGTGGACAACTGAGGCACAGCAAGCCTTCGAAGAACTCAAGGTGTTCCTCTCCACCCCCCAATCTTAGTCTCGCCGGTGCCAGGTGAACTCCTCCTGCTTTACATAGCGGCAACAACTCATGTAGTCAGTGCCGCAATAGTTGTGGAAGCGGGAAGAGTCGAGGACACCGCTACGGTGTACAACGCCCAGTCTACATTGTCAGTGAAGAACTGGGCGAATCAAAGGAGCGATATCCTCAAGTTCGGAAAGGCTGCATGCGCATAATTTTGATCTCGTCGCAGGTGAATCATTATTTCCAAGGACACTCGATTTCAGTAGTGACTTCTTTCCCTGTGGGAGAGGTCCTCCGTAATCGGGAAGCTACTGGGAGAGTCTCAAAATGGGCGGTCGAGCTTGGAGCTTTCGATATCTCGTTCAAGCTTGCACCGCCATCAAGTCCCAGGCCTTAGCCGACTTCACGGCCGAGTGGACTGAATTCCAAGCCCCCCGCATCGAAGAAGAGCCGGAGTACTGGACCATGCACTTCGATGGATCTCTCATGCTCGGCGGGGCCGGGGCGGGAATTCTCCTCATCTCGCCGAGAGGCGATAAACTAAAGTACGCCCTTTGGATTCAGTTTTCGGCCTCGAATAACGCCACAGAGTATGAGGCACTCATCCACGGGCTTCGCATCGCCATATCGCTCGGGATCCGGCGATTGGCGGTCCGCGGAGATTCACAGTTGGTGGTGAGCCAGGTACAGAAGGACTGGTTGTGTGTCGATCAGACTATGACGGCGTATTGTCAACAAGTTCGAGAATTGGAGGGCAAGTTCGACGGACTGGAGCTGGTTCATGTCCTGCGCCGCAATAATGAAACAGCTGACGAGCTGGCCAAGATGGGAGCCACTCGGGCAGAGGTCCCGAGTGGAATCTTCGTCCAGGATCTTCTGAGCCAACGATCGCCAAAGCGGCGAGAGCCAAGTAAGAATCACGAGGCGAAGCCCTGTCCGATTAACCCGATTGGACAGCTCCATATCTAGATTATCTCTTGAAAGAGCGAACTTCCGAAACTCCTGTTACGGCGGCGCATTTCGCGACAAGCCAAGTCCTATGTGGTAATTGGGGGAGAGCTCTTTCGAAAGAGCGCCTCCGGCATTCTTAGGCGGTGCGTTCCGCAACAAGTGGGAAAGGACCTGCTCAGAGAGATCCACTCGGGAATGTGCGGCCATCACACTGCATCGAGCGCCTTGGTCGGGAAAGCCTACTAGCAGGGCTTCTTTTGGCCTACAGCGGTGACGGATGCAAAGGAGATCGTTCGAACATGTGAGGGCTGCCAGTTCTCTACGTGAGGCAGACACATTTGCCGGCGCAGGAGCTGCAGACCATCCCCATCTCTTGGCCCTTTGCGGTCTGGGGGCTCGACCTGGTCGGACCGCTCAAGAAGGCACAAGGCGGTTTCGCCTACCTCTTCGTAGCCATTGACAAGTTCACCAAGTGGATCGAAGCTAAACCAGTCGCCACGATCACTTCGTTTATCACCCCATTTGGAGCATATTGCTATGTCACGATGCCGTTTGGGCTGAAAAACGCTGGCGCAACTTATCGGTAGCGATCTGGCGGTGTTTTCACCATCAGCTCGGACGCAGCGTGGAGGCATATGTGGATGATGTGGTGGTTAAAACGCATAAGCCAAGGACGATCTCACCTCTGATCTGGCCGAGACGTTCGAAAGTCTAAGGGCGTACCAGATGAGGCTGAACCCTGAGAAGTGTGTTTTCGGAGTTTCTTCCGGGAAACTACTCGGATTCATTGTCTCTCATCGCGGGATCGAGCCAAATCCAGAGAAGATCGGGGCCATCATGAGGATGGCGCCACCTACCAGCCAGAAAGATGTTCAAAAGCTTACGGGCTGCATGGTAGCGCTTGGCAGGTTTATCTCCCGGTTGGGGATTCGGGGGATGCCTTTCTTCAAGCTCCTCAAAAAGCAGGACCGCTTCGAGTGGACAACTGAGGCACAGCAAGCCTTCGAAGAACTCAAGGTGTTCCTCTCCACCCCCCCAATCTTAGTCTCGCCGGTGCCAGGTGAACTCCTCCTGCTTTACATAGCGGCAACAACTCATGTAGTCAGTGCCGCAATAGTTGTGGAGCGGGAAGAGTCAGGACACCGCTACGGTGTACAACGCCCAGTCTACTTTGTCAGTGAAGTACTGGGCGAATCCAAGGCGCGATATCCTCAAGTTCAGAAGCTGCTGTACGCAATTTTGATCTCGTCGCGGAAGCTGAATCATTATTTCCAAGGACACTCGATTTCAGTAGTGACTTCTTTCCCTGTGGGAGAGGTCCTCCGTAATCGGGAAGCTACTGGGAGAGTCTCAAAATGGGCGGTCGAGCTTGGAGCCTTCGATATTTCGTTCAAGCCGTGCACCGCCATCAAGTCCCAGGCCTTAGCCGACTTCACGGCCGAGTGGACTGAATTCCAAGCCCCCCGCATCGAAGAAGAGCCGGAGTACTGGACCATGCACTTCGATGGATCTCTCATGCTCGGCGGGGCCGGGGCGGGAATTCTCCTCATCTCGCCGAGAGGCGATAAACTAAAGTACGCCCTTTGGATTCAGTTTTCGGCCTCGAATAACGCCACAGAGTATGAGGCACTCATCCACGGGCTTCGCATCGCCATATCGCTCAGGATCCGGCGATTGGCGATCCGCGGAGATTCACAGTTGGTGGTGAGCCAGGTACAGAAGGACTGGTCGTGTGTCGATCAGACTATGATGGCGTATTGTCAACAAGTTCGAGAATTGGAGGGCAAGTTCGACGGACTGGAGCTGGTTCATGTCCTGCGCCGCAATAATGAAACAGCTGACGAGCTGGCCAAGATGGGAGCCACTCGGGCAGAGGTCTCGAGTGGAATCTTCGTCCAGGATCTTCTGAGCCAACGATCGCCAAAGCAGCGAGAGCCAAGTAAGAATCTCGAGATGAAGTCTGTCAGATTAACCCGATCGACAGCTCCATATCTAGATTATCTCTTGAAAGACGAACTTCCCGAAACTCCTGTTCTGGCCGAGCGCATTTCGCGACAAGCCAAGTCCTATGTGGTGATTGGGGGAGAGCTCTTTCGAAAGAGCGCCTCCGGCATTCTTAGGCGGTGCGTTCCGCAACAAGTGGGAAAGGACCTGCTCAGAGAGATCCACTCGGGAATGTGCGGCCATCACACTGCATCGAGCGCCTTGGTCGGGAAAGCCTACTAGCAGGGCTTCTTTTGGCCTACAGCGGTGACGGATGCAAAGGAGATCGTTCGAACATGTGAGGGCTGCCAGTTCTCTACGCGAGGCAGACACATTTGCCGGTGCAGGAGCTGCAGACCATCCCCATCTCTTGGCCCTTTGCGGTCTGGGGGCTCGACCTGGTCGGACCGCTCAAGAAGGCACAAGGCGGTTTTGCCTACCTCTTCGTAGCCATTGACAAGTTCACCAAGTGGATCGAAGCTAAACCAGTCGCCACGATCACTGCGGTCAAGGCCAAGGAGTTCTTCCAGGTTATCGTGGTCAGATTCGGAGTTCCCAACCGGGTCATTACTGACAATGGTACCCAATTCAGGAGTGAAGAATTTCAAGAGTGGTGCGAAGGCGTTGGAATCAAGATTTGCTTCGCCTCAGTAGGTCATCCACGGAGCAATGGGCAGGTTGAGCGGGCAAATGGCTTGGTCCTCCAGGGCCTCAAGGCCAGGATTTTCGATCACCTCAAACCATATGCTGCCCGATGGGTGAAAGAGCTACCGTCAGTACTTTGGGGACTCAGAACCACTCCTAGCCGAGCTACTGGACAAACCCCTTTTTTCCTAGTTTACGGTGCAGAGGCGGTTTTGCCAACTGAGCTAGAATTTGGATCCTTGAGGGTTCGGAATTACAAGGAAGCCGAGTCTGAGGAAGGCCGAGTGGTAGAACTTGATCAACTCGAGGAGGCTCGAAACGTTGCAGCCATCCAGTCGGCCAAGTACCTCCAGGGACTTCGGCGCTACCATTCTCGCAATGTCAGAAGTAGAGCCTTCTCAAAAGGAGATTTGGTCCTCAGAAGGAACCAGAAAAGTGAGCACAAGCTCTCTCCGATTTGGGAAGGTCCGTACATTGTGGAGGAGACGGTTCGACCGGGTGCCTATCGACTCAGACGCGGAGATGGCGCGGTTTTGGCGAATACTTGGAACGCCGAACAGCTACGTCGCTTCTACGCATAAGTTATGTACCCGACTCCCGTGCATTAAATAAAGCTGTCGATTATCTAGTTCTTTGATCTGTCTTACTATGCTGTGGCCAAGTCGGTCCCGAGTGGTTATCACCCTACTAGCGTAGCATCTAATCCAAATAGTGCCGATACAAATTAGGCGAAAACGCATGTTCTGGGTGAAGCCGCGACAAGCGGCAAGATCCGGACGTTTGTATTAGCACACAGAGAAGGAAAGACGAAGCTAGAAGAAGGCACTAACCGCTCAAGAACAGCATTCTGTGGTTCTTGAACGCTTCCGGACACAGAAGTCGGAGCCACTAGTCCCTAATCGGTAGAAATTCGGCCCTCCAGCACCTCGCTGCGGGGGCTAGAGCTATCGACTAGGGCAAACAATCGACAGAAAGACGATCAAACTTAGAAATATATAAACGGCACCATACTGATACTTTATTTACATTGCTAATCTTTTTTTTCTTTCCTTTTTCTCGCGCTAAAAAAAAGGAGAGGGGAGCCAAGGTGCAGGGAGCCAGGCGCAGGGAGCTAGCCCCGTCGCGCCCGGCCCAGGGCCTCGCGGATCAGGTCCGCGATGACCCAAAGGGAGGGGACAACCAGAAGAAGGGCCTCCACGGCTGCGGCATCGCGACGCTCGCGCCCAAGGATTTCCTTGAGCACGTCCGTCACCTCCCCTAGTGCCGGCACAGCCTCAACAAGAGCGCCAACCGCGGCGGCATCCTTTGCCGCCGCCTTCTCCTCTGCCCACTCCATCTTGGCGAACTCTAAGTCCTGATATAGCTCCCCGTATTCGTCGGAGTCGCTGTCCCCAAACGACGACATTTGGGGATCTTTAAGAAGAAGGAAGAAGCTTAAGAAAGGGATGATCGCTTCACCAGCGGTGACATCCTATTTATAAGCCAACCCCAGCTCCGGAAATCGAAGCGCCTCCAAGGGTATTCAAACGCGCCGCCCTGCAATCAATGAAGCACAAAATACGTAGCGGCCGCGCAAATACCAAAGAAGATCAGCACGTTGAACAGAACCAAGGAATATTCCACCAGACACGTGTCAAATTTAACTCAACTTAATTCAGACTTCCCGCTCATTTGGTTCAACTAAGCGAGAAGCCGGGGGCTGGACATTTTGGACATCAGCCACTCGGAAAAGCGTGCCTGGGGCGAGAAGGTTACAAACTAAGTCCCGACGCTCGAGGGCTGAACCACTCAGCCAGGAGGGCGACAAGCGCTATCCCGAGTGCTACTCAGGACATCAGCCACTTGGAAAAGCGTGCCTGGGGCGAGAAGGCTACAACCTAAGTCCCGACGCTCGAGGGCTGAACCACTCAGCCAGGAGGGCGACAAGCGCTATCCCGAGTGCTACTCAGGACATCAGCCACTCGAAAAAGCGTGCCTGGGGCGAGAAGGCTACAACCTAAGTCCCGACGCTCGAGGGCTGAACCACTCAGCCAGGAGGGCGACAAGCGCTATTCAACCCAACAAAGTGAAAATGAGACAAGTCATATGAAAACTTCGAACAACGCCTCAAACAAGGAGGGCCTGCACTCGGCATGAAGATTCATATCAAATTCAGAATTCAAGATTCTCCAACAAGGCCCGTGATGTACTGGAAACCTCTTCAAGAAGTGCATTGGCCTTGTCTTCATCACAGGCAAAACCCTCTTTAACAGCTTCAAGGTCAACTCTCGGATAGTGGGATTTGACCACTGCCAATGCCTGGTTAGCACTCATGGTCGCCGACTCCATTGTGTAAGCCTTGATCCTGTAAGCTCCTCCCGAGAGAAGCGGAACGGCGTCGTCTCCCTGGCTTGGTTCGGCTCCCTCGATACGCAGAAGGTGCAGAACTGGCTCGCAGGCGACGCGGAGCTCAGTGCGGCTTCGTTCGGTAGCGGTTATCTTCTCCTTGCATTCTGCACCAAAGCCAAGATGCCATCAGAAAACACACCCAGCGCCAAGCATGTTTAATTCAAGTCAAAGAAGCTTACCCTCCAGCTCTCGCTGTGTCTTCTCCAAGCCAGCCCGAGTTTCGAGGTTAGAACTTTCTGAAGCCTCCAGTCGTGCCCTCAGCTCAGCGATGGTTGAGTCGCGTCCTGAAACACGAGGGTGCCGTCATTCTTCACAGTAATTTAAGAAAGTATCCATGCCAAGCACAGGGGAGAATCTTACCTTCGAGCGTATGCTCAAGCTCCACTTTTTCCTCTCGGAGTGTCATGCACTGGGCCTCCAGCCCGTGGACCTCCCTCCACCTTTCGTCGCCGATCTCGTTGATCTTGTCTCGATACTTTTGGTGCTCTTGGAGCTTGGGGAGCACCTTCCGAAAAAACTGTGATCGCTTCTCCGAGCGCTCCCCCATGTCCTAGGCGACACAGCGAAGTCTCAGGGGGGCAGCATTTCGTCATGTTAACAGACTAAAGAAAGATAGAAGACTTACCCTGACAAGCTTGCTACACCTGACGGTGAGCTCGTAGAGCTCCATCCGAGCTGCAACCTCCGCTTCCTCGTCCTCCTCCACCCCTTTCCAGTCGGAACCCCCCTCACACCACACGGTCCGGTTCGGGGGCTTCGGGAGAGGGCCAAGCGGCGGTGGCTCTCGATGGACCTCCTCCACTTCGGGAGTCGAAGCTGGGTCAAGCCCGTCGGCCGCTGGACCACTCGACAGCTCGGCGGTCGACCCAGCAGCAGGAGGAGGCGGCGCCACGGCCGCCGAAGGAGACGGCGACCTAGCCGGCGAGGAGGGGGTCCCCCTTGGAGAAGCCGGCTCGGGGGCTCCTTTTCAGGAGACCCCCCCACTGGGACATCCATAGTAGGAGTCCTGGGTTGTCAAAAAGGAAGCATCTCAGCACAGGTAAGAACAAAAAGACAAGGATTACCCGAAAGAATACCTCCTGGATTTCTTAAACTTCATCCCAGGCCTCATCCGAGTCCTGGCACCGCTCGGAGGGGAGCCCGACCCGACACCAGCAATCGGGGCTGCTCCTGAGCCAGAGGGCCGGGGCTCTGCGTCTGGTGCCCCAGGGATACTGGAGGTTGAAGGCCCGGCCGGTGAGGGATCAGCAGCCTCCTCCGCCGATTGCCGGCACAGCTCTTCGGCCGAAATGTCAGCTGCGCGCTTGGCCTGAACATTCCTCAGCCAAGAGAGGCCGACGACCAGAGCGTCAGAAAAGAAGGATTCACGCTCCTGAAAGGTGAACAATTGCACATTGTCAGAATCACAAATTAGACAAAAACTATGGAACGACTCCTCGAGAAAGATAGACACTCACAGGAGGAGGAGGCCTCGCCGTCGAAAACTTGTGAGCGTAGCCTCTGTTGGTGATCTCGGTGCCAGGCACAAAGAAATCAACCACCCGCGCCGCCAATGCATCTCTCGGAAGGGGCGCACTCGTCTCCCGGGTGGGATCCTGAGTCCCGCTATACTGGAACCCCAAATGGACCCGCTGCTTTAAGGGTTGCACCCGGCGCTTGACAAAGCTGATCGCGATCCTGGGGCCAGTCAGCCCTTGGCTTTTCAGATCATTGATCAACGCCAGAAGCTCCGCGACTTGGCTCAATCCGCCGCCATCTGGGGCATCGCCCCAGCATCGAGAGGCTTTAGGGGCGTGGCCAGTAAAAGGGGCGACGAAAGGATCAGCATTCGCACAATAGAACCACTCCCGCTTCCAAACTTTGAGGGAAGTCTTGAGGGGGATGGCGAGATAATGTTTCTTCAAGCCCTCTCACAGCTGGAGTCCGGCGCCCCCAATGACGCTAGGAGCAGCCCGGTTCGGATGAGGCTTGAGCAGGAAGAGGGAACGGAACAAGTCGAAGTGAGGATGGATCCTAAGATACGCCTCGCAAAGTTGAACGAAAAGAGCGATGTGAAGAATGGAATTGGGATTCAAGTTGATCAGCTCGATCTCGTAGAAGTGAAGGAGCCCTCGGAAAAAAGTGCTCCCGGGAACACTAAACCCCCGCCAGAAGGACTCAAAGACCACAATCTCATTCTCTAGAGGTATGGGGTAAGGTTCACAAGCGGCGGGTCGGGCGGAGATCAACTCCAGCGGAGGAAGAACGCCGGCAGCGACCAGCTCCTCCAGGCGGGACTTCGTAGTGATGGAGGTCTCCCACCCCGCGGTCGCCGGGCCAGCGTTATCCTCCGACGACGACGAAGAGGCAGAAGAAGAAGACATCTCGAAGGAGTAAACCCTGTGGAAGGAACCGCCGCAAGTCTTGGCGTGGCAGGAAACCCTAGGCCACCCAGATCGCTAAAGGGGATTCGAAGATTTCTCAGCCGTGGTGGTGGAGGGGCAAAGATGTCTTTAACCCAACAAGAGTTTCCTCATTTATAAGAAGTGAGTCTCAATTTTCGCCTTACGGCGGGAAAAAACAAGGGCTTCCGTGCTTAATTCTGAACTAGATCTAGGGCACGCCCCACGTTGGGCCGAGAGCTGAGCCGCGCAAGACGCGACCAGGTGTCAAATCTGGTTCGAGGTTTGGGATAAAGTGCGCCCCATGATGGGCCAGAACGCCGGCCGCCACGGAAGATTGGGGCCGGGCACTTTTCGAACATCCTCCAGCGGTACGCTCCATAATTTGGGGTCAATTGCTGGTCACTGCTGCTTAGCGTGATTGGGTACCATGGGAGGATTTTACCAACGCGGTCTTGAGAATGCGCTCCATGAGAGTCTGAAGCTGTGCGCCGTAAGCGGGCACGGGCATTACTCTGAATGACCAAGGTATGCCCCACGAGGGTCAATTGAGCTCGACAAGCCAATTGCCGCACACCGTAAACGGGCGCGGGTACCACTCGGCCACGAGCCAACCACCTATGGTACGCCCCATGAGGGTCAATTGAGCTCGGCAAGCCAATTGCCGACACCGCAAACGCGGTAGCGGGTACCACTCGGCCACGAGCCAACCCCCTATGGTACGCCCCATGAGGGTCAATTGAGCTCGGCAAGCCAATTGCCGCACACCGTAAACGGGCGCGGGTACCACTCGGCCACGAGCCAACCACCTATGGTACGCCCCATGAGGGTCAATTGAGCTCGGCAAGCCAATTGCCGCACACCGTAAACGGGCGCGGGTACCACTCGGCCACGAGCCAACCAATCGCGGTACGCCCCACGAGGGTCAATTGAGCCCTGCGAGCCGGTTGTCGCACGCCGTAAACGGGTGCGAGTACCACTCAGCCATGAGCCGACCAACCACAATGATCCATCCCTCTACGCCCTGCAAAGATCGATGATGAGCGTAAGCGCTACTCGGACATCGAGTTGGGGAAAACATCGGTAATAATCCCGGTAATTAATAAGTCCTTTACGATCTTTTTTCCATGAAATCTCTCTAACAGGACCAGAGGGGGAAATCCGATCTTAAAGCACTTGGGGGCTGCTGTGGGATGTCCGAGACGGGGGTCCCGCAAGAGAAGCCAATCCCCAACTGGGCCGAGGACGGAGCAGTAGGCCCAGAGCCTAGAAGCATTACGAAGAGCCCATGACCATGGCCCGACTTCTTCCCCAAGGCAGCTGGTTGTCCCCTCGACGAAGCTTCGTGCCGCGTCAGGACAACCCCGTCGAAAGTAAAGCCTGCGACCTGGCGCCGGCAGAGCCTGTAGGCACCAGAACCTGGCGGATCGGCAGGTCAGGTCGGGAAAGGAATGACCAAATCCCCTGGACGTAGTGGGGTTTGGTAGACAGAGACAGACCATATATTCATGAAGCAACCTGGTCCAGGGCCAGGTGGCGCCCATTTGTAACGTATCCTTCCCCCAGTATATAAGGAGGAGGGAACAACTCTAAAAAGAGGGGGAGAGAAAAAACAAGAAGAAAAGGAGACCACATCCAGATATCCAAGAACACAGGACTAGGGTATTATCTCCTTCGTGAGAGTCCGAACCTGTCTAAAAAGATTTCCCTCGCATCCTGTGTTACCATCTCGCTCTGATCTTGCACGAATCCCCTAGAATCACAAATCTCATTGCCGGCGGAACCGATCGTCGACAATAATAAATTTAGTGTGATGCATATTGGTTTATATTCTAGTTTTGCGTTATGAGAGTCTTATTGTTCGTTTGGCTCATGAAGACTTTGAATGCTTGAGATTTGACTTATATTGCCGTCATGCCATTATTTATTGCTATTTTAGATGTCTCTTATATTGCCATATATTGCTATGCTATTGTTGTTGCTTCAATTCATGGAAAAACAAAGGAGATGCTGCCGAAATTTTCGGTTTTAGCATTTACTCCTTTGCTGTAATTTATCTTAATTTATGGTATTTAGATGTTGTTTAGCCTATGTTTGGTAGCATTCGGGCATGCTAGATGCCGGGGTGTTACATCAAATCCTATTGCTTTTGGCTCAATTTGGCCATTTAGATTTCTTATCTAATTGTACTGTCAGTATTAAAAATATTGGGGTTAAGTATGGTCACGCTCAATTATGATCTGTCAATGTGACGGCCAAGCCTCATTGTTCTAGCTAACATCTGGCTGCCTCACAACATACCTTCTGGGCAACATAACCTTGACATGCTTCTAAATCACATGGATGGATTGTCTTGTTAGATTAAATATGTGTTTGTTTTAAAAACAATCAAAGTCTGATTGTTCAGTAAATTTTGAACTCCACCGTGCCCTCTACTCAATGCTTAACAGCAGCTATCACTCTTCGCTTCTAGATCATATGTGGTTTGGCTCCAAAGCAAATTGGAAGTACTTTATGTTAGAGCCCATTTTTTAGTTCGATTTCTTGTGTGCCTATTTCATTTTTGAGTGATACATTGGCTGTGACTACGGACCAGTGGAGATGCTGAATTAGCAATGATAACCATATGGTGATGAACATGGTAAGTGCTGCTGTGTTTTGTAACATATGTGAATTAAAAAAACAAAACCTTGTTTCAGGGGGTGAGGTGGATCAGTATGTAGTATGTGAATTTCAAGGGGAAGATGCCGGTGCCAATAACACGGTTGACATATGATGTAAATCTCAAGTTCCACCGCAAGAAGGGAAGAGAGCCATCTTGTATGCAAAAGTTCTTGTAAAATCATATGCTAAAAAATTGGCGTAGTGATGAATTTAGCATTGCAAAGTGATTGTGCTTATGGCACGTGTGGTGCTTATGCATGTGCTATTTCAGATGATTACTTGATATGCTTGTGATAGCATGGTAATAGTTTTGCCTGATGCAATGCGCTCGTTTGAGTGGTTGCATGGATTGATCTTGAGTCAAGTCGTGAATTTGTGCTCGTATACGGTCTCGTGTTTGTTCATGTGCAGGTGTTGCTTGAAGGCGAACGTGGTCGATGACGGGAATCAGAACTAGGTTCTAAGATGAATTGAGGTTCAGACCAGAGAACGGTGCATGTGGAGGCGAGTGAGTCACGAGAGCGGTAGGTGGGCCGTACGCATGCACACGTGAATTTTGAGCTATATGCATGTATTGGGCCATGTGAAATTGGATCAGATGTGTATACATGCATGTAGCTGATTAGGGTTTAAAGGTATATAAATAGGAGGGGTACCTCCTGGCTTGTTGAGCTACACAAAAAAAAAGTCCAGCGGCGGCTGTAGTTGGCGATTTGTACCGCTACAGTACTCGAAGCTACAATAATTTTGTGTTGCTACAATGCGCCACAGGAGATTGCTGTAGTATTCATGCTGCAATGTTCACGCTTTAGTACTCTGCTACAGTACTAGCACTGCAGTGATCGCTATAGCATGCGCGAGAGAAAACAGAGGAGATTGAAAAGAAAAAAAAAGTAGAAGAAAAATTAAGGAAAAATTTAGAGATTATTTGAGGATGTTTTGGAGGCATCTTGCAAACACATTCAAGAAATAAAGATCAAGTTTTGCAAGTTGATGTGTTGGTAATCTTGTTCCTCTTTTTCGTTCTTCGTTTGTATGCCTATTTTGGTTTATAGATTGATTCATTATTTCACCGTGATAATTTTGATTTGATCCATTCAAAACCTTTCTAAGGCATCAAGTGATTGATCTGAAAAGTTTGATTGGTTGATTCCTTGTAGATCCTGATTAATCATATGAGTTTTTTTACAAATTTTTGGAAGACCATATGGATGTATATAAATCATATGAGTATCATTTGTTTTCTTTTCCGAGAAGTTAATTTGACTTAGTTACTCATAGACATCATTTTAACTGTTTCTTTGCAAAAAAAACAACATATTATTTATATATCACAAACAAAGAACAATATCAATCCATGAACATTCAGCTTCAAAGAACCGATTTTTGCTTGAAAGGAAGGATTCTTTGATAGATCATGGTCTTGCTTGTTTGAGGAGTGGTTTTGTGTTGTTCTTGCTTGCTGTGACATGTGGAGAAATATCTAGGATAATCTTGATCATCAAAACCTCACAAGCAAGTGAAGATCATATATTTTATTTTTTTGCTTCCACTTGGTGCACTTCTTCTTTGATTTCAAAAAGGTCAGAACTTTGGCATCAATCCTTGCGATTGAAGGATGGAATAGGTTCCTCATATCAATTAGAAGGTGCATACCAAGTTTCACTTGATTTGGATCAGCCAATCAAGAGATTCATCAATTTTGCTTTAAGATCGTGCTGCTGTCCTACTCATCCGGTGAGACTGGTGCTACCACCCCTAGAGGCCAGTAGTACTAGAAATCTAGCACTATGCCCTAAAGCCGGTAGTGTCACCCTAGTACTGGTTGGTTGGCTCTTCTTGTCCAATAGGGTGTGGAACAAATTATTTTAGATCATTCACCCCCCACTAATCGTCATTTCGGTCTTTCAATTGGTATTAGAGCCAGTTTTGCTCTTTTATAGATCTTGACTGGTCTCGAGAGCCATGGCGATGGACAAGTATTCTACCAAGCCTCCAATTTTTTTTGGAGTTGATTATCCTTTTTGGAAATCTAGAATTGAGTTGTACACACTACTACAGATCCGTACATCACAATCGGCTCTTTTTGGTCATCACAGTCGGTTTTGGTGGCGATACAAAGTTCAACGACAGTGATAAGGTAGATATATCACAGTAGGTTTTAACCGACACTAATAATACATTATCACTGTCGGTTCTTTTTAGGAACCGACTGTGATATTACACTTATCACAATCGGTTTCCTCTTACAACCGATTGCGATAAGTGTAATATCACAATCGGTTCTTTTTTAGACCGATACAAATGATTACATTATCACAATCGGTTTTTTGTTGAAACCGATGGGGATAAGTATAATATCACAATCGGTTCATTTTTAGAACCGATTCAAATTATTACATTATCACAATCGGTTTTTTATTGAAACCGATGGGGATAAGAATATTATCAAAATCGGTTCTTTATGCAAACCGATTGCGATACTAAAGATATCCCAATCGGTTCCAGTAAGAACCGATTGTGATACTGTACCTATCCCAATCGGTTCCAACAAAGAACCGATTGTGATGATGTTACTGTCCATCGTCCGAAAATGGCCTCGCATTGACAATATGACACATTCATCACAATCCACAATATCACAGAACATATACATCACAATCTACACACATTACATTCAAATTAATATTGTTTACAATCTGTAACAGATCACATTCACATTCAGATAAATTTTGTTTACACTTTATGGACTAGTATTTGCTTGAATGGTCTCTATATCTACCATCATCCGTTATAACTTCTGTCCAGTACCACTGGCATAAATGGTCTCGTAATTTCTTGAGATCAGCGTTGATTAGGCTCTTCCGGATGATATCAAGGTCCTGCAAAATAGATAGTAGTGCACTAATATATTTAAGTCTTAAATTGGGACTAAAACATGCTGATAGTATTATGCTTGTAAACAAATATCACATAGACAGTAGTGCAAATAATCTGCTCTATACCTTAGGGAAAAGATGTGAGCGACCAACCAAAATCAGCATGTGATGCATCACGTAAAAGCCACACAGATCATCGCACCCTTGTTGATGACACTGTGAACAAAGAAACTTAAATTAGCAGACGAATTAAAAATAGGTGTCAGGAAAAAAATCCTATGATAGACACTTGTACCTTGAAGCGCTTCCACTCGAGTTTGGTGCCTTGTTTATCATTGTGTCGGCCACATTCAGCAACGTAAGACATGAAAGCCCTATACATTGGGAGAGATTCCATTGAGGTTAAAAATACCTAACGTAGTTCAATATGTAAAGTGTTAGGTTAGAGGAATGTACTTACTTCTGCAAAACAGGCTCGATCGCATAGTCCATCGGTCTATTTTCAAGTGAGTTCAACGTGTAGACCTTGTTTTGACTCGGAACAACCACAAGTAGAACCCAATGGTTGCTTATTAAACGGTACACAATGCAAGAGAATAAGTTAATACAAGGTTGAAGTGTGTACATGTAATTGAATTGTATAGTAGTACATACTCCTGGTGGTATGGGAAGAGAATGAATTCCTTTTTTGCCTCGTCATGCAATGCCTGCTTGATGTATCCTGCAAGGAACTCCGATTGATACTTAGCCATGGTCGCAGACACCATCTCGGGGTCGACAAACCCGACAGGGTGTCGACCCGTCACGGCTCGCTGCCTCATGATCCTGCAATTCATGTCAATTGTTAAAAAATATAATACAAAATCAGTAAATAGTCATCTGATTGAGTATGGTGCGAGACTCACAGCGTCCAGGATCGTATGGTAGAAATATCGACGGCTTTCAAGTTGTACATAAAGTACAGATCCTCAAAACTGACTGGGAAGGTCCCATCCTCATTGCGGTGGAATTGGTCCGCTCGATACTTCACTATGAAATCGTGGCGAGGCTCGGCCTCATGTGACCTATCGATGTACCATCCATGTAGGTGGCGAGTGAACAAGCCCAAAGAATTCAATTCTTGGCTTGGGAGAAAGGGCTTTCCATGTATGTACCACTTGTGATCATCAGGGTGCTATGTGCCCTCTGACAACTTTGCCTTCTTCACGGAGGGACTCTCTAAACTCTGCTTTGTATCTTTTGTCAGCGTGGTAGAAGTCCTTTTGCGCACCACCTGCGCACCAGCATTTGTAGCTGCGGCGTAGTGCAGTGGCAGCGTAGGAGCAGGATGTGTAGCGAGGCGGGAGCATGTGCAGCAGAGCAGGAAGCGGCGATAGTAGGAGGAAGCGAGGAAGCAGCAGCGGCAGGGAGGAGTAGTAGCGAGGCAGGAAGCGATAGTACCGGCGATAGCGAAGCGGCGGCAGATAGTACCCGGCAGATAGCGATAACGAGGAAGCAGTGCATCAACAATAGTAGCGAGGAGCGGTGCAGCACGATGCTTGATACCGGTACTAGCGATAGCTTGATAGTAGCAGCGGCAGCGATAGCGATAGCGATGGCAGCGGTAGTACCCGATGAGTAGCGAAGTAGTAGCGATGAGTGGTAGCGATGGCGAGGAGGAGGTGCTTGCACTACGACACCCGTCGCGGGCCACTTGATGAACGACATCCGTGCTTGCCCGAGAGTGGTGATATCTTCGTTCGGGGGGAACTCCAGGGCATGAGACATGTAAACATCGTGGACATAGTCCACCTGCACCCTCATGTAGCCCATCCCCAAAGGTATACCATGCACCGTGTCATCCTCCTTGCTTGGAAATGCAACCCCGCGCGCAGCCTCAATGTGTATTCCGTCGTCGATCAGGACTAGCTGGCGCCTGGCAGGACCCTGCAAGAAGTGATCAGCATCTTCATCATAATCTTTGTTAAGCTTACTCATGTACCTTTTGGTGCAAAGCAGTTATTACCTTGAGGTGTGGAATGCACAGTTCCTTATTGGAAGCGCAGCTGCTAGGGCGTAGCATAGGCGATGGTTGAGGAATCTGATTCTGGGAGAACATCACCATCATCTCAGCCTTTAACTCCTCCTTTAGCTCCTCCTTCATCTGCGCTCTAATCCGTGCCTCACGTGCTTCCCATGATCTTGCCCTGGCACTGGAAGCGCTCTCCTCTACAAAGAAGGACCTCTTCGTATACCCCGCACCTGCGGCAATCACCCGACCCTTATGATCGGGCTTCCCGATTGCCGAACACAGGATGTCCCTTGACCCTTGGCTTTCAAATGCTCCTTGCTCTTTCTGCAGGCTTACCTCCTCCTGCAGGTCGCAAATATAAATTATTGCTAAAATACAATGGGAATATAATATGCAATGTACTATGTTAGATATCTTACGATGGTCGTGACGATCTGTGCGGTCGCGGGTTTGGAATGACAATCTGACTGTCAGAGGTTTTCTTCGTCCTCGCTAATACCCGATCAGCGTGCCGCTCCTCGCATATGTGGGAGTAAGGCATCGTTGTCCCAGAGGTTGCACACTCCTCCGCTAGTCGCGCCCACTCTGCCTTCTTCCCTACATACCCACCGGAACCGAGGTGGTGCGCGTGTGTGTGTTATGCCTCTGTATAGCGATATTCTTCTCTCTCAGCTCCTCCGCCTCGGGCGTATTCCTCATCCTTGCGAACTCGTCCCAAACCTCGGGAGTAACAAATGGATACCTTTGGAAGGAATGCGGTTTTCAACACGAACTCGGCATGCATGGTCACCCTGAAATGCCTCAAAGCCACACCCATTCTCTTCAAGGCGTACCGTCTCGCATTGATTTCATCTTCCTCTGGTATAATCCATTTCCCCTTAACTTCGTCCCACAGTCGGTTCTTCTGCTCGTCGCTTACTTCCTTCCTCCAGTCCTTAATTGTGATCGGCACTTGCTCCCTCACCAATTGGCCGAGAAAAGAGGAGTAGCGTCCCTTAAACTTGCTAGGACCCGTGCAAACCCCCGTGGCATTGAAGTGGAGCACTTGCAGCGTTCTCCCTGTGGCTCCTTTATTCGGTCCTCTGCCCTTTCTAACCTTCCTCGATGGGGTAGCAGGACCTTCTTCTCTCTCTGGCGTTGAGCCGGTGCTCTCTCTTTGCGACATTTCGAAGTAAGTACGTATATGTCAAACCTAAACTTCATGAGAGAAAGCAATTCAAATTTCTGACATGATTATATTTCACATAATAGAAAGCAATTCACATGTCTATCTGTAGACCGACTAAGTACGTATGTACCAACGATGACTCCTAATCTCTAATTAGGTTAGGTCCTAATCCCATTCGCGGATATGTGGTTCGAGCAAGTTCCTAAGCTGTTGTACAACTCTAGAGAAAATTTCGGCAGCATCTCCCCGCTGTTCTCCAAATACATGTCTCGACAACAGGTCAAGAGGGTGTGTATTCGAAGAACACCAGGGAGATGCTGCCGAAACTTTCTCTAGAGTTTGTACAACAGCTTAGGAATTTGCCCGAGCCACATCCTCGAAATGTCCAAAAAACGTGGATAATTCGAGACTACTTATTTATAAATATGCCATTTTAGCATACTTATAAACAAGCACCCTCGAACGGGAGACGCATAGGTTACGCAACTAAACTCGATAATAAAGTGCGATAATATAGCATGTGTTACAAGTTTCAAATTGCAATGAGAATATAATGCAAGGAAATTACTATAGAAGGGTTGCTAAATTAATTAGCCGAGGTGGATTGCTCTCAAATTGCTATAGAAGGGTTGCTAAATTAATTAGCCGTCCAACTTCTAGATGGCCAATATATCACCAGCTATTACATCTGAAAATTTCAGGATTACAACCCTAGAACAGCACTGCTCTAGCACAGAAAACAACAAGTACAGCATAGCACATAATGAATATAGCACTGCTCTAACCCTACCACAATGCATTAAGAGCAAGTGCCACCAAATTGTCAGCTAAGAGCATAAAGGAATAAGCACAGCACTGCTCTGACCCTAGAACAATGCATTAAGAGCAAGTGGCACCAAATTGTCAGCTAAGAGCAGTGCTTATCTAGGTCTAGCAAGTTCCTTTAATGATCAGATTAATCAAGCCTCATTTTGAAGCAATCATCATCGAGCTATTTACAACCAATTACAGCCCACAGTCCGATAGTTCTTACAGTGCGCCGAACCGAGTCGGCAATGGGGGAGGAGCCGATGGGGGGAGGAACCGGAGGGGGAGGCGCTGGAGGGGGAGGAGCCGATGGGGAGGAGCCGATGGGGAGGCCGGAGGGGGAGGCGCGGAGGGGAGGCGCCACGGGTACCCGCCGATGGGGAGGAGCCGGGGGTGTGGGAGGAGCCGGAGGGAGGCGCCACGGGTACCCGCCGATGGGGAAGGCGCAGGGGAGGAGCCGGAGGCGAGGCGCCGGTGGGGAGGTGGTCGAGCTAGGGTTGTGGAATTAATTGAAAGCATAATCGGCGCGGCCGAAATGAACTGAGTGTGCACGCCGAAATGAAAATGCTCTGGGTTTCATCACGGTCGGTTAACCAAAGAGACCGATCGCAATATTTACTATCTGTGTCGGTTCTTTAAAACAACCGATCGCAATATGTACACTATCTGTGTCAGTTCTTTCAAACAACCGATCGCAATATGTTCCCTATCTGTGTCGGTTCTTTCAAACAACCGATCGCAATATGTTCCCTATCTGTGTCGGTTCTGTGAAAAAACCGATCGCAATATATACTATCTGTGTCGGTTTCCTAAACGAACCGATTGTGATGACTATGATCCAATTTCTAATTTTTTTAAAACAGAGTCTTCATTCAAAAGAGTCGAAAAGTCAAATCTTTTTCAAATTTGCTATACTATAAGATCCATTTGACATATATATTCTACAAAATGCTACATTATACAGGGAATTCTTACAACTTAATTTATTTAAAATACAACCCTTCTTAATGATCTACACGCATGTAATGTGTTCCATGTGTGCCGTCGTCACCGCTAAGACATGCCCCATCTGCAAACGGAGGTGTTTCATCAAATTGGTTGTACTCTTCTTCATCTACGACATTTTCAACTCCAACAATCCTCCTCTTGCCATGAAGTACGACGTGCAACCTCGGATTGGCCGGATCACGCACGTAGAAAACTTCAGTTGCTTGCTTTGCGAGGACGAACGGTTCATCTCTGTAGGCGATCTATTCAGATCAACAATTGTAAAACCTGTCTTGTCGACCTTAACTCCGTGAGGAAGTCTCACCCACTTACATCGGAACAATGGAACTTGGTATATTCCGTAGTCGAGCTCCCATATTTCTTCGATCATCCCGTAGTAACAGCTTCATTGCGCTTGAGGATCCTCTAATTGAGTGATCATCGGACAAAGCATCTATGCTCACACCACTATTTTGCCTTGTACTCTTTGCATCTTGACTTTCAGTATAAAATGTGTAGCCATTAATATCGTAACCTTGCCATGTCTCAGTATATTAAATCTTGGTCCGTCGACCAACCATTTGACATCCTCGGTACTAACGGAGACCTTCACCTTTTCTTTGAACCATCCGAGGAATCGATCGTTGTGTTCTCGTGTGATGGAAAGCTCATCCATAAGTGGATTCTCTTCCGTAATATCAACTTGTCTTTGTAGGATGTATGGATGAACTTCTGTATTTGTGTTGCAAGACTGTGAAATGCGCTTTACAGTACATATCAAATTGTGGGCTCATTAGATTTGACCCAATGGTTCCTTTGCCACCAAGTCTGCCCTCATGACGAGATATAGGAACACCAATCGGTTGTCTTTTACCTAGATAGTCCACGCAGAACTCAATAACCTCTTCAGTCCCATAACCTTCAATAATACTACCCTCAGGCTTCGACCTATTCCTCACATATGACTTTAATATACCCATGTACCTCTCGAACGGATACATGTAACGCAGGAATGCTGGTCCACAAATCTTAATCTCTCTAACAAGGTGAACAACGAGGTGGACCATGACGTCAAAGAACGACGGGAGGAAATGCATCTCAAGCCGACAAAGAGTCTGCACCACCTCACTCTGTAAGTTGTCCAGTATATCGGGATCAATAACATTGCATGAAATCGCATTGAAGAAATAGCATAGCTTCGTGATTGCCAACCTGACGTCATCTGGTAGGATATTTCTGATTGCAACAGGGAGCATTTGGGTCATCAAGACATGACAGTCGTGGGACTTCATACCGAACAACTTCAAATCATCCATAGACACAAGCTTCTTAATGTTTGCGGAGTAGCCCGATGGAACTTTAATATCGTGGAGACACTTGCAGAGGTCTTCTTTCTCTTTCTTGGATAAGGTGTAGTATGCAGCGGGGATGTACGGCCCTTTTCCATCCTCCTCCATCACTGCAAGCTTGGGCCTGATCCCCATGTAGGTCATATCGCGGCGAGCATTCACACCATCCTTGGTCTTCCCAAGTATGTTCAGCAGGATGCCTACCAAATTATCATAAACATTTTTCTCAACGTGCATGACATCAATACATTGACGGACATCTAACTCCTTCCAATATGGTAAGTCCCAAAATATCGACCTCTTTTTCCAAATGGTCCTGGGACGAACAGATTTACGGCTCTTACCATACTGAACATCGATATCCTCTACGCGTGAATATACTTGCCTTCCAGTCATAGGTTGCGGGGCTGCACGAACTTCCCTCTTTCCATCAAACTTGTCATCCATCTTACGATATCGATGACTTCGGGGTAGAAACCTACGGTGACCCATGTACACCGTTTTCCTCGAATTTGGCAGCCACAAGCTATCAGTGTCCTCTTCACAAATTGGACAAGCTTTGGCTCCCTTCGTGCTATAGCCCGCCAAATTACCAAGGGCTGGAAAATCATTTATGGTGCAAAATATCATAGCCTGTAGGGTGAAGTTCTCTCTTTTGTATGCATCCCACACCTCAACCCCCACATTCCACAATTTTACCAAATCCTCAATTAGTGGTGATAGGTACACATCAATATCATTACCTGGCTGTTTGGGTCCTGAGATTAGCAACGACATCATGATATACTTCCGCTTCATGCATAACCAAGGAGGCAAATTGTAGATACACAACAAAAGCGGCCAAATCTTGTGTCATTGCTTCATATTACCAAACGGATTCATACCATCTGTACTCAATCCAAATCTTATGTTCCTCATCTCGGCACCAAACTCCTCATGTTGCCAATTAATGTTTCTCCATTGAGCCGAATTAGCAGGATGTCTCAACTTGCCATCTTCCTTTCGAGATTCATAATGCCAACGCAACAATTTTGCCTCTTTGGGATTTGCAAAGAACCGCTCTAAACGGGGAATGATGGGAAAGTACCACAACAACTTGGCTGGTGCCCCTTTTTTCACATCTTCACCGTCGTCAATTCGGTTCTTACGCTTCTTGTCATTACGCTTCTCATTTTGTTTGTATCGGGGTACACCACAAACTGGACAAATGTGATTCCTTATGGACGTTGCGGTATAGTATGCAATCATTTGGACATGCATGTATCCTTTCTATTTCCATTCCCATGGGACATAATAGCTTCTTCGCTTCATAAATACTTGTTGGCAACTCGTTTCCCTCTGGAAGCATATCCGATAGAAGTATTAAAAGTGCATTGAAACTTGTATCTGTCCAACGGTGTTTTGCCTTCAGTTCAAACAATGCAAGGACCGAACCCAACTTGGTGTATTCCCCTTTGCAACCTGAAAACAATGGTTTGGCATCGTCAACCATCAAGCTTTTAAATTTTTCGAACTCTCTTTCCGTGTAATTTCCCTCCACATCCCGCAACATTTGATCTAAATTATCCTCATCAAACATATCACGCTCCAACTCGTGATCGCTTCCAGCATGTCTTCGTTGCATAGCATAGAGGTACTACCTATCTCCCCATGATGGATCCAACACGTGTAATTCCTCACGAAGCCACGTCGAATCAAATGCCCTTCAATTTGAGCTGAGTTGTTAAATCTCCTGAGATTGGTGCAATCAATACAAGGACAATATATGAACTTTACACCGCTCATAACCATATCTACTTCTGCAATTCTTATGAACTCCTTAACTCCCCTCTGAAATTCAACACTCACACGGCTTTTTTGATACATCCATTCTTCACGGTCCATCTACAAGTAAACCGCAAACAATAAATTAATAATGCCCTAGTCAATGAAATAAAAGAAGGGTTGAACCAGAAAACAAAGTTGAGAGATTGAATGATCTTAAAGAAACGTATATCTGTTGACCAACTAAGTACGTACGTACCAACGATGACTCCTAATTGCTAATTAGGTCAAGTCCTAATCCCATTCGAGGATATGTGGTTCGAGCAAGTTCCTAAGATGTTGTACAAACTTTAGAGAAAATTTGACATCTCATTGTTCTCCAAATACACGTATCGACAACATGTCAAGAGGATGTGTATTCGGAGAACACTGGCCAGGGAGATGCTGCCGAAACTTTCTCTAAAGTTTGTACAACACCTTAGGAACTTGCCCGAGCCACATATCCTCGAACTGTCCAAAAAATGTGGACAATTCGAGACTGCTTATTTATAAATATGCCATTTTAGCATACTTATAAACAAGCACCCTCGAACGGGAGACACATAGATTCTGTGACCTAATTAACTACTATATCATTGATCATATTAATTATATTGAAACAATTATGACATGTAATGTACACATTCACCAAATAAAAAATTAATTTAAGTCCTACTGCAATATTGAAGGGATTTATAAGAATTAATGCTGGTCACCTTTCGAGGAAAACCACAAACGAGGGGAAATCTAGCTCCTGATCAAGCTAGCTAGGTTTTCAATTAACTTTAACCTTCAACGCACTGATCTCCTCCACGATCTAATTTCTCAACCATACACTCTGCTAATGACACCAAATCAAAATCGAATAATGTACGTTAATACAAAATTGAAGGGATTCCAAGGAATGGGGCCCACCTTTTGAATAAAGCCACAAGTAAGCTAGGCAGGAAAATAGAGAAATCGCCTAGCGAACCAACTCGACGAGAGTTAATAAGTTCATCCCGAGTCCAGACGGTACATATAAACCTAGCGAACCTCATCACAATCGGTTCTATAGAAGAACCGTTTGTGATTAATTAGTTATCACCGTCGCTTATATGTAAAACCGACTGTGATAATTTGGATATTCAACACTGTCGGTTTCTTTATAGAACCGACACAGATAATTTATCTGTGTCGGTTTCTTTATAGAACCGACACAGATAATTTATCTGTGTCGGTTCTCAAAAAGAACCGACTGCAATAACATAAGTCATCACAGTCGGTTCTGGATATGAACCGACACGGATATTAAACCACCCCCTCGTCTTCCCCGCCAATTTGACCGTTCAAACATAGCTACCAATGTGATCGATCGCGTTCCATATAGCTCCTGATCATCGGTAGTACTCTTCCATATAGCTCCTTTCTTCTCTGCAAGGTCTGACTCCTCCAGCAATGGCAGCAATGGATCCTTTCTTCTCTTTCATATAGCTCTTCCATATAGCTCCTTTCTTCTCTTTCATATAGCTCCTTTCTTCTCTGCGAGTCGACTTCTCCTTTCGGCAAAAGCAATGGCAGCGCCTCCTTCTCGACAAAGTCGACTCACGGTGGAGTCACCGTCGACTTCCATCCTCCAGCGTCCTCACCGCGCCGGCGGCTGCGCCTCGGCCTCCGGCGCCTCACTCGGCGTGGCGGCGGCGCCAATTGCCTCTCCGACATCCCTCCCGGCGCCTCACCCCATCCGGGTGCCTCCAAAGCCAGCAGGAAGCGCCCCAGAGATGATGATCAAGACAACGACGAGGAGGAGGACGACGACGAGGAGGAGGAGGAGGACGAGGAGGAGAAGAAGGAGGAGGAGGAGTACTACGCGCCGATCACCATTGGGACCGGCGCCTCGTCTAGATCTGGTTCATCATCGGAGGATGAACCACCACTACTCCGCGTAGTCTCCAGCGACACCGACTCTGGCGACTCGGATGACTCGGGTGACTCGGGCGAGAGCCGCGAGTGGTAAATTTAATATATTAGCTGTAATGCCGTCAAAATGTTATAACTATTCTCAGTTTCATTGAATGGAACTGGGGCATCAAATGTTTGATGTCCTATTGATAAAAAAGTATAATGTGTGGAATGGTATATATATTATTATTAATTATCTGCTGCATTCATGCTACTATAATGTTATATATAATTTGCATCACTACATGTGTCTATATAAATTGTCTGAGAGTTGAACCGAGAGTTGGGATTCTAGCAGAGCGGTACTGTTCATCGTCCGAAAAAACAAGTTGCACAAATATTAAAGCAGGTCTGTGTTGGGATTCTAGCAGAGCGGTCTGTGTTGGAGTTTGTTTTTTTCTTGTTCCCTGAAGGGGAAATGTGTGAGTGGAGGATCTCACAAAAACTATGTTTCATTGAATATTTCTTGCTTTCATCTATTAATGGAACAGGGGCATTGTTGCCATCTAAAAATCATCACAATCGATTACGGAAAGAAGCGATTGTGATAACTTTCTGCTTATCACAATCGGTTTCTTCCCAAAACCGATTGTGATAATACATACTCATCACAATCGGTTCTAGATAAAAACCGATTATGATAACAAAATTATTATCACAATCAGTTCTTATATAGAACCGATTGGGATTATTATTGTACTACAATCGGTTACTTATAAGAACCGATTGTGATAACCTGTTACGAAGATTTCCAAGTGGAATATACTAATCACAATCAGTTTTGTAGTCTAAAGCTTAGAACCGACACAGATGAAGCGATAGTAATGTGCCATTCTGTAGTAGTGACATCACTACCCAAGACTTCTTGATTTGGCAGAAGGTGAAGCTATCGTATGAGGTTCCTGCTGATAAAAATGTCATGGCTAGCAATATGGCTAACATTGAGGCAAATGCTAAGGCAAAGGACATTCTCATATATGGCCTTAGCTGCAGTGAGTACGATAGGATCTCTCACCTATGATCTGTTCATCAGATCTGGCTGACCCTCGATGCTTACCATGAGGGCACCACCCAGATCAAAATGGTGAGAAATGAAGAGTACAAACATGACTACAACAAATTTGAGCAGCACACTGGTGAATCTCTAGATGAGTGCTTTGGACAATTCACGAAGATCCTAAGCAATCTCCAAGCAGTCGGTTCCACATACCCTGACTCGGAAAATGTTAGGCATTTTCTTACAGCACTCGATCTATGAGTTTGGGAGATGAAGGTGACCACCATCAAGGACACAACCAACTTGTCTGCTCTAACTCTTGATGGGCTTTATTCCCGACTCAAGAATCATGAGATTGATGTCATCTCTCGGAAGATAGTCACAGTCGATGGCCTTAGTCATCGATCTTACTGGATCTCCTTTTCAATTTTCACATGGTTTTTCTCTCTCCACTCTTTGCTAGTTAAGCGATGAACAACTAAAAATATTTCTAGAAAGTGAGTTGCTCTTTTAGCCAGAATCTCGTGCATACAAGAGAGTGTGAGAGAGAGAAAGAGGAAGAGAGGTGGTACTATCACCTGCTTCGAATGTGGTGACCCAACCACATTCGAGCGAACTGCCCCCAGCTGGAGAAGGGCAAGAATGACTCTGGTGGATCTAGCAAGAATGACTACACCAACAAGAAACACAATAAGAAGCCTCGAGCTCAAGATCCCGCACGTGAGAAGAAGTACTGCAACTTCTACAAGAACAGGAAGCTCTTCCATCGCATCTTCACCACCCTTGATGACATCAACCTCCCCGACACCGAGACATGGAGCAACAAGGGAGAGGATGATCCACAAAACAAGAATGGTGATGACTTCACTGTCATATGCTTCATGGCCGATGCCAACGGCCTTAGTGACTCCATGTTCTACCGCGACTCGGACAAGGAACCCTACTATGACCAGCTCAATGACGCTATCTGTAAACTAGGAATATTTCATGCTAGAGCTAGGTGTACGAAGCTAGAGAAAGAAGTAGGTACTTTATCACAAAAAATTTCTTACTTAGATCTGTCTCCTCCTGTGACGCTGATTACTCTTTGTGCGATGCATTGCTTGTGGAGCTTGAGAACCTAAGGACTATGCATGATAGTGTGCTTTCTCAGGTTGAGGTTCTTAGGGTGAAGAATGCTAGTTTTAGTTCTCCTATTGCTATTTCTGATGATGCTAGCTTTTTTCATGCTCACACGAGCCCTTCTTGTGATAATTACACAAATATGTGGAGTTAAAAGGTTTCATACCAAAGGAAAACTTGCATCTAGATATGTTGATTCATTTAAAATCTTGAGTTGCAATGGAGAGGTTGCTTATTAGTTGGAGTTGCCACAATGATTCGCAGGAGTGCACGATGTGTTTCCTGTGTCACAATTGAAGAAGTGTCTTCGAGTGCCAGCTGAGCAAACACTGTTAGTCTCAACCGAGCTATAAGAGGATTTAACTTATAAGGAGCATCCCATTAAGATTTTGGATATATCAGATCGTAGGACGAGGAACAAGTCAGTTCGCTTTTGCAGAGTTCAATGGAGTAATCATTCGGAGAATGAAGCAACTTGGGAGCACGAAGAGGAATTGAAGTTAGAATTTTTAGACCTATTCCCTAGTCAGTCGTGAATTTCAGGGTCGAGATTCGATTAAGGGGGAGATTTGTAACATTCCAATTTTTTCATTTCTTGAATTTGTTATGCCTTTTGAATTTTTGAGAATTTTTTGGGATTTATTTGGATTATTTTTAATTAATTTGAATTAAAACTTTTGTTAAAAGTGTTAAAAAATTTGAAAATTTTAAATAAAGTTATACTGGAAATATTTTATTTGAGTTAAAAATGTATCAAAGTATTTGTGGAAATTGTTCTATAATTTTTCTACTATTTCACTGCCTTAATTGGTATACTTTAATATTTAGAACTATTTTAATTAGGAAAACCCTGAAAGTCCCTAAAGGCCAAATGGGCCGAAAGCCCACCGAGCCCAACCCGCGAATCCCAGTCATCCAGCCCAAGCTTGTGCCGCAACTAAGTCAGACTCGTGACTCTAGATCACTGTCATTGATCTGCGATTAGATGACTGAGGTGAAGCCATGTGTACTAGTACCTTGTGATTATAGGTTGGAGATCGGACAGCTGAGTTTAGATCGTAATGGTTTGGAATCCTATTAAGCTCATGACCGTTGATTTTTGCGAGGGGTTTTTAGCCTCAAACACACAAGACAAACGCCGGGTTTGAGCTATGACACCACGGAGTGTCGTAACTTTATTTAACGTGCTTGATATGGTCAAAAAACAGTATGAGATGTGGAAATAAGGTTAAAACCATAAGGTTTGGAGGTTTATAACGTTTTCGGGCCGTTTCCGGGGTTTTGGGCCTTCCCGGGGGATTTTGGGCCTTAAAGGGGGGGTTGTGGGCTTTGGTGGGATGGATTAGGACTCCTTGTAGGACTAGGATTCAGAGTGGGGGCTGGTAAAAGGGCTCCCTCCCTGCCCCCTTGCGCCCCATAGCCCCATTGGTGCGCCCCCACCAATCCCCCTAGCCCTAGCCTCCTCCCCCCCTCACCCCTCTAGCCGTGCGCCCCTTTGCCCTTGCCCTCTCCACCTCTCCACCTCCCCACCACCTCTCCTCCACCCCCTTGCTGCCCTAGGGTGGCCTCCCCACCCCTGCATCCTCGTGGATCCATCCAAGAGCGAGGAGCGAGGAGCGAGGAGCGAGGATATCGATTGGAGAGGAGATCGATTGGAGTTTTCGTTCGTCGGGCAAAGGTATGATCATGGGGTTCCCTGGGATTGATCTAGGTACTGTTATTAAGGTGATTATCAAGTTTTTAGATCAATTGGTGGTGCTGGATTGGAGTAATTTGGGTTAGATCTAGACGTTGCCACGTTTCTGTTTTGGGACAGCATGAGCAGTCGACCTAGGGTTCCTGTTTTCGCCAATTTAGAGTTCGAATTGACTGTACAGACTTTTAAGAAGTTGTATATAATTTCATTATCTTTCCGTGCATATAAAGAACGTTAAATTCCGCCCAGCCGTTTGAAAGTTATGACTGTTTTACCGAGCGTATTAAAATCTGTGACGCGATTGGAACAGATCTCGGTAATCTGTAGATTAAACAACTTTAGAGGCCGAATCAGTCTTTCCTTATACCTAGAGAAAGTTGGGAAATTTCCTAAGCTATGCGTGGATGTACTCGTTTAATTGATTCGGAGTTCCAGAGCCCAAGTTATGCCTTTTGCAAGGCTGCTGTCCCGCCGGGACAGAACCTCTATTTTTAGGTTTTTGCGAGTCGTTGGCAATGTCGGGGTAGATGAGGGTTTGCGTACTGTTCTGTGGTTATGATTGTGAGTGTGTGATACCTATGTGTAGGTGGTGCGACCCTGGGAGTGCCTTCTACTTCCCGCCAATCCGTTGCACGAGGTTGAGGCAAGTGTGTTGTGATGGATAGCGAGTTGTAGGTTGCATGTTGAGATTAGATGGAATTGTCTACATAATATATGTCCACTTGCCATGTTTTAATGATTTCTATGATATGATGAGCATGTTTAAGATGTTATGATGCCATGTGTTAATACATGAGTTTTATATGATGTTGGCATGCTTGCATACATGACATGTTACATGGCCCGGGCGGTGAGAAAGTCATTAACTAATCCGGGAAGGTCGGTGAGAAAGTTATGACTAATCCGGAGAGCCAATAGAGTAAGTCCTACATCGTTATTCCATCTACCGTGGGTTGTGGAAGCGAGGAGTAGGCACCCTCCATCTTCGGGATGGAAGGGGGGAGAGGGTGCACACCGACGGGTGTGTACTCAACCATACCGGTATGAGTTTCCAAGGAGACATGAGCATTGCATTACATTTCATACATATTGATGATGACAATGTTAAGTGTTTATGAATAAGATGATTTACATGATGGGAGATGTTATTGCCATGTTGTTGTTCTTGTTGTCCATTGCAATATGCTTGCTGAGTTTCGAACTCACGCTTGTGTTTTCTTGTTGTTTTAGGTACCATGAGAACGGCATGCGGGGAAGGGAAATAGTCACACGCCCACACGTAGCTTCACCATAATGATTCCACAAGTCATTCTATTAGTTTGATAATAAATTGCGTGTGATGATCTTTGCTTTAATGTTTAGCTTTACTATTTGAGAGTTTATTTGTTCATGTGACACTTGGAGACATTAAGTGCTTGATGTTAGACTTATATTGTCGTTAAGTCTTTATTAATTTCTGTTTTAGATGTCTCTCATATTGTCTTACATTGCTATAATATTGTTGATTCATCGTAGCATGTTAAAACAAAGGAGATGCTGCCGAAATCTCGGTTTTTAGCATATGCGCCTTTGCTGGAATTTCATGTTAAATGTGGTATTTAGATGTTGTTTAGCTTATGTTTGGTAGCATTCAGGCATAATAAATGCCGGGGTGTTACAGTTGGTATCAGAGCGGGCTGTAGGTATTTGGAATATGTATTTTTAGTGTCATACCTTAAGTTGCAACTAAAATATGATGTGGAATAACTTATAAACATGGCCTAGGTTCTAACTGAAACTTTGTTTTAGGATAGCAACATTAAAACTTGCAAAAGTGGTATAACTAATCTAAAATTTGACACACTTGGTTGCACAGTAGGATGGGGTTTTGGTTCATCATTGCATCGCGCTTGATTATGTGATAAAGAATATGTCTATGATGATGTTTGATCTATGTTCTTGGTTGTGTGATGTTGTGTTTATGTTTTTGTGATTGGATGGTTGTCTGTCTGAAGCAGCCATGCCGAGGGGTAGAGGCCGTGGACGCCGTGGCCGTGGAGGCCAGGGGCGAGGCTCCCAGGGAGTTGAGGAGTCTGTTGCTGAGGGTAGCGTTTCGCTCAATGCTCGTGGGCCAGCTCAGGAGGAGCTTCCAGCTGCACAGTCGGGGGCGGGGGTGCCCGCCGCCAATGATGATTTAGTTCAGGCTCTGCAGAGGGAGATTCAGGAGTTGCGCCAGCAGTTGCGGGCAGCCCCTGCTGTTGTGCCTCCCCCTGCAGTGGCCCCAGTTGTTGCCCCGGCTGTGCCGGAGCCGAGGATGAGTCTTCGGGAGTGGATGTCCCTCCGTGTTGACACTTTTGACGGAGCAGGCACGCCGATCCAGTCTGCAGATTGGCTGCGGTACATGGAGAGGCAGTTTGAGGTCCTAGAGTTGACCTCGGTCCAGAGGGCTCGCTTTGTGGCCTTTCAGCTGAAAGGCCAAGCCGATATCTGGTGGGAGGGTTACGGCTGCTAGAGCCCCGATCTTGGTCGATCACCTGGGAGGACTTTGTGGCTCGCCTCGAGCCAAGTTCTACCCGAGTCTTTTCTTGAGAGGATGGAGCATACTCGGCGACTCTTTCCAGGGAAAGAGGTCGGTGGCAGAGTATGAGGTGGAGTTCAACAGGCGTGGTGCGCCGTGCAGACTGTGGGCAACCGATGATCGGGAGAAGGCAAGGAGGTTCCGTAGGGGCCTCAACCAGGAGTTCAGAGTTGTCATGGGGCGATCGTCCCTCGTGACTTCTCGCTCCGTGGTGGAGCAGCGAAGGGCATGGAGCTCGAGTTGGAGCTCTCAGGGAGAAGCAAAACCCGGGTGGTTCAGGGTTCTGCAGCCCACAAAGGGGCGAGAAGAGGACCTTTGGTGGAGGAGGTGGGTCTTCTCGACCCACCTTCAAGAAGTTCAAGGGGGATAGAGCTCCTCCTCGTGGGCTAAGATGGGGCCGCCTGATCGTCTTCTTCGCGAGCGGCTATTCGTCTGTGCCGGCAGGGCATGAAGTGCTTCAAGTGCAGTGGTGAGCACCGTGCTTCATAGTGTGGTTGGACCGGGAGTTGCAACCACTGTGGCAAGCCCGGCCACATGGGGCGAGTCTACGGATGAATCCGGTAGCATCATCAAGTGGGAGACGGTGCCTTCTCCTCCCACTCCGCGGCGTCTTCCAGAGGATCGGTGCACATGATGGCTGCTCTGTTTCCCGGCCGCCGCCGCTTTGCGTGGGCGCCACCGCGGCGTCTTGGTGCCCACTGCCTGCGCTTCCTCCTCGCTTGCCTCCTCCGCCCCGGCCTTGATGGGGCATCGGCCGAGTCGGGGCTCATACATTCGGCACCACCAGGAGTGTACGCCTTGCCGACCGCCGAGTCAGCCGGGCATCCAGAGGTGGTTTCAGGTACTCTGCTCGTGGATTCCATTGATGCCTTTGTTCTGTTTGATTCCGAAGCATCCTATTCCTTTGTGTCGACGGAGTTTGCTAGTAGAGCTAAGTTGGGAGTTCAGCGGATTTCTGAGTCCGTGTTAGTCATTTCTCCTGGGGGTTTGATTGCTAGCTCTTTGGTTTGCCCGGGTTGCACCATTGCCATTGATGATGAGGTTTTCTTTGCCAATCTTATGGTGATCCAGTTGGCTCCTTTTGATGTCATTTTGGGCATGGACTGGCTGCATCAGTACCATGCCAAGATCTGTTGTTTCTGGAAGACGGTTACCTTGCAGGCCCCGTCAGGGGTAGAGTTGACCTTTCATGGTGGTATACCTTCCAGCTCCGTCTTTGCTTTGACTAGTCTGTTTTCTGGTCACCGTTTGAGGCATTTGGGTATCCTCATGGCTTTGTCAGAAAAGCCATCTTCTTCAGTTTCCTTTGAGGAGATTCCTATTGTGAAGGAGTTTGTTGATGTGTTCCCTGATGAGTTGCCTGGTTTACCTCCCGTGAGGAATGTGGAGTTTCGTATTGATCTTGTTCCTGTCACTCGACCTATTTCTATCTCTCCATACCGTTTGGCTCGTCCTTTCCAAGACGAGTTGAAGAAGCAGTTGGAGGATCTGTTGGCCAAGGGCTTTATTCGGCGTAGCGTTTCGCCATGGGGAGCACCCGTCCTCATCGTCTCGAAGAAGGATGGAAGTTGGCGTATGTGCATTGATTATCGTGCTCTTAATCAAGTGACAGTCAAGAACAAGTATCCTTTGCCTCGCATCGAGGATCTGTTTGACCAACTGAAGGGAGCAAAGGTGTTCTCCAAGATTGATCTTCAGTTGGGGTACAATCAGATTCGTGTGAGAGAGCAGGACATTGAGAAGACTGCTTTCTCCATTAGGTATGGGCATTATGAATTTAAAGTTATGTCTTTTGGACTAACTAATGCTCCTGCTGTCTTTATGGAGGCGATGAACAGTATGCTACACAAGAACCTTGATGAGTTTGGGGTAGTGTTCATCGATGACATTCTGGTTTACTCTAAATCAGAAGAGGAGCACGAGCGACATTTGAGGCTTGTGCTGAGCACCTTGAGGGAGAATCAGTTCTTTGCTAAGCTGAAAAAGTGCGAGTTACGGATTTGAAGTGGGTTTTCTTGGCCACATCATCAATCCAGAGGGCATATCTGTAGATCCTAGCAAAGTCTCAGCGGTTTTGGATTGGAAGAGGCCTTCCAATGTCAAAGAGGTGCGTAGTTTCCTTGGGTTGGCTGGCTACTATCGGCGTTTCGTGCAGGATTTCTCTCTCATTGCCAAGCCACTTTCGCGGTGACTCGTAAGGGGATGAAATTCGGTGGACTACAGAGTGTGAGCACGATTTACGCACTTTGAAGGAGAAGTTAGTGACTGCTCCTGTTCTTACCCTTCCCGAGCCGGGGAAGCGCTTCACTGTTTATTCTGACGCTTCTCGTTTGGGACTTGGTTGTGTGCTCATGCAAGAGGGCAAGGTGATTGCTTATGCATCGAGGCAGTTGAAAAAGCATGAGTAGAACTATCCCACGCATGATCTTGAGCTAGCCGCCGTGGTGTTTGCATTGAAGATATGGAGGCATTACCTGTACGGCGAGTCTTGTGACATTTTAACTGATCATAAGAGCCTCAAGTACATCTTTACCCAGAAAGATTTGAACTTGAGGCAAAGGAGGTGGCTAGAATTGATAAAGGATTATGACCTCACAATCCAGTATCATCCGGGGAAGGCAAATGTGGTGGCCGACGCTCTCAGTTGCAAGACAATGCCCCCTGTTGTTGATTGTCTTGTTGCTGATTTTGAGCATTTGGGGGTCTCCTACTGCTTTGCGGGGACCGTGCAAGCTGAAACTCAATTGATTCTTGAGTCATCGATTCCCGAGCGTGTGCGGGAGGCACAAAGAAGATGACCGTTATTCAAAGGTAGGAAACGCTTTGAGGATGGCAAGTATGGAGACTTTACCGTTGATGATGTGGCAGCTTTGAGGTTTCAGGGCCGTCAGGCGTGCCTCGTAAATCTCAAGTGAAAGAAGACATTCGAAAGAAGCTCATCGCACCGTACACGGTCCATCCTGGGAGACCAAGATGTACAGGGACTTGAAGAAGAATTTACGGTGGAAAAGGATGAGAGTGGATATTGCCAAGTATGTGGCGTCTTGTGGGATCTGCCCGGAAGATCAAAGTCGAGCATAAGCGTCCAGCCGTCTGTGCAGCCATTGGAGATTCCTGTGTGGCCATGGGATGACATCTCCATGGATTTCGTGGTTGGTCTACCTCGTTCTCCACGAGGGAAGGATGCTGTTTGGGTTGTGGTGGATCGTCTCAGCAAGTCTGCGCATTTCATTCCTATCCGCACTACCAATTCAGCGAGCGAGTTGGCTCCTATCTATGTGCGGGAGATTGTGAGACTGCATGGTGTGCCCAAGACCATTATTTCTGATCGGGATGCGAAGTTCGTCTCCAAGTTCTGGGAGAGTTTGCAGAGTGCTTTGGGTATGCAGCTTCGCCTTAGTACCGCCTTTCACCCTCAGACGGATGGGCAGTCTGAGCGTACCATCCAGACTTTGGAAGACATGCTCAGGGCCTGTGTGATGGCTTGGAAAGGTAGCTGGGAGGATCATTTGCCTCTTGCGGAGTTTGCTTACAATAACAGCTATCATTCCAAAGATCCGGCTGCTCCTTATGAGGTCTTGTATGGCCGGAAGTGCAGATCGCCACTTTGTTGGGATGCGGTGGGCGAGAGAGTAGTTCTTGGATCGGATTGGGTTCAAGAGATCGTTGATCGCGTGGCGGAGGTGGCGAGAACCTTCTCACAAACAGAGAGGCAGAAGAGCTATGCTGATGTGAGGCGGCGAGACTTGGAGTTTGAGTTGGGTGATAGCATACTCTTGCGAGTATCTCCCACCAAGGGTGTGGTGCGTTTTGGCACCAAAGGAAAGCTCAGTCCGAGGTATGTTGGGCCTTTTCCTATCATCGCCCGAGTTGGTAGGCTGGCCTATCGTCTGGAGCTACCGGAATCCATGCAAGGTGTGCATAATGTGTTCCATGTCTCGATGTTGAGGAAATACTTGCATGATCCGGAGTTGGTGGTTCCGTTGGAACCATTAGTGCTTGAGTAAGACCTCACCTTCGAGTCCCGTCCTGTGGAAATTCTGGGGACTTCGGAGCGAGTGATGAAGAACCGGACGCTCAAGTTTGTTAAATTATTGTGGTCACATTAGACCGAGAGAGAAGCGACTTGGGAGCTGGAGTCTCGCATGCGCGAGAAGTATCCCGAGCTTTTCACCTCAGGTATGTGATGTGAAAACCTAGCTATCTCCGGTTTTGTTGGGTTTGCGTGTTGGTGCGTTTAGATTCGAGGTCGAATCCTGTTGAAGGGGGGAAGAATGTGACACCACGGAGTGTCGTAACTTTATTTAACGTGCTTGATATGGTCAAAAAATAGTATGAGATGTGGAAATAAGGTTAAAACCATAAGGTTTGGAGGTTTATAACGTTTCCGGGCCGTTTCCGGGGTTTTGGGCCTCCCCGGGGGATTTTGGGCCTTAAAGGGGGGGTTGTGGGCTTTGGTGGGATGGATTAGGACTCCTTGTAGGACTAGGATTCAGAGTGGGGACTGGTAAAAGGGCTCCCTCCCTGCCCCCTTGCGCCCCATAGCCCCATTGGTGCGCCCCCACCAATCCCCCTAGCCCTAGCCTCCTCCCCCCCCTCACCCCTCTAGCCGTGCGCCCCCTTGCCCTTGCCCTCTCCACCTCTCCACCTCCCCACCACCTCTCCTCCACCCCCTTGCTGCCCTAGGGTGGCCTCCCCACCCCTGCGTCCTCGTGGATCCATCCAAAGAGCGAGGAGCGAGGAGCGAGGAGCAAGGAGCGAGGAGCGAGGAGCGAGGAGCGAGGAGCGAGGAGCGAGGAGATCTATTGGAGAGGAGATCGATTGGAGTTTTCGTTCGTCGGGCCAAGGTATGATCATGGGGTTCCCTGGGATTGATCTAGGTACTGTTATTAAGGTGATTATCAAGTTTTTAGATCAATTGCTGGTGCTGGATTGGAGTAATTTGGGTTAGATCTAGACGTTGCCACGTTTCTGTTTTGGGATAGCATGAGCAGTCGACCTAGGGTTCCTGTTTTCGCCAATTTAGAGTTCGAATCTGACTGTACAGACTTTTAAGAAGTTGTATATAATTTCATTATCTTTCCGTGCATATAAAGAACGTTAAATTCTGCTTAGCCGTTTGAAAGTTATGACTGTTTTACCGAGCGTATTAAAATCTGTGACGCGATTGGAACAGATCTCGGTAATCCGTAGATTAAACAACTTTATAGGCCTAATCAGTCTTTCCTTATAACTAGAGAAAGTTGGGAAATTTCCTAAGCTACGCGAGGATGTACTCGTTTAATTGATTCGGAGTTCCAGAGCCCAAGTTATGCCTTTTGCAAGGCTGCTGTCCCGTCGGGACAGAACCTCTATTTTTAGGTTTTTGCGAGTCGTTGGCAATGTCGGGGTAGATGAGGGTTTGCGTACTGTTCTGTGCTTATGATTATGAGTGTGTGATACCTATGTGCAGGTGGTGCGACCCCGGGAGTGCCTTCTACTTCCCGCCAATCCGTTGCACGAGGTTGAGGCAAGTGTGTTGTGATGGATAGCGAGTTGTAGGTTGCATGTTGAGATTAGATGGAATTGTCTACATAATATATGTCAACTTGCCATGTTTTAATGATTGCTATGATATGATGAGCATGTTTAAGATGTTATGATGCCATGCGTTAATACATGAGTTTTATATGATGTTGGCATGCTTGCATACATGACATGTTACATGGCCCGGGCGGTGAGAAAGTCATTAACTAATCCGGGAAGGTCGGTGAGAAAGTTATGACTAATCCGGAGAGCCAATAGAGTAAGTCCTACATCGTGATTCCATCTACCGTGGGTTGTGGAAGCGAGGAGTAGGCACCCTCCATCTTCGGGATGGAAGGGGGGAGAGGGTGCACACCGACGGGTGTGTACTCAACCATACCGGTATGAGTTTCCAAGGAGACATGAGCATTGCATTACATTGCATACATATTGATGATGACAATGTTAAGTGTTTATTAATAAGATGATTTACATGATGGGAGATGTTATTGCCATGTTGTTGTTCTTGTTGTCCATTGCAATATGCTTGCTGAGTTTCGAACTCACGCTTGTGTTTTCTTGTTGTTTTAGGTACCATGAGAATGGCATGCGGGAAGGGAAATAGTCACACGCCCACACGTAGGTTCACCATAATGATTCCACAAGTCATTCTATTAGTTTGATAATAAATTGCGTGTGATGATCTTTTCTTTAATGTTTAGCTTTACTATTTGAGAGTTTATTTGTTCATGTGACACTTGGAGACATTAAGTGCTTGATGTTAGACTTATATTGTCGTTAAGTCTTTATTAATTGCTGTTTTAGATGTCTCTCATATTGCCTTACATTGCTATAATATTGTTGATTCATCGTAGCATGTTAAAACAAAGGAGATGCTGTCGAAATCTCGGTTTTTAGCATATGCGCCTTTGCTGGAATTTCATGTTAAATGTGGTATTTAGATGTTGTTTAGCTTATGTTTGGTAGCATTCAGGCATAATAAATGCCGGGGTGTTACATGAGCATGCCAGTCAATTTGACCTAAAATTGACATGGTAAAAGTCATAAAATCAATCAGAGTCGATAACGAATGATTATCGGCGTAACTCCGGTCGGCTAAAAGCCGACCACGGGATAACTAGATTAACCGATTAGGGCTAATCCAAGGGTAAAGGCAGATCGGCTTTGAGAGGCGATGCGCAACAAAACAAAGCAAATCGAACTGAGGCGAAATCGACGGAATCAACAAATTGGCGATGCCAACTCTTTATTGATCTCGTCGACTTACAAAGGAATGCTTACAAAACTATAAAATAACAAAAAAGACGGTAAAAGTAATAGTTATGGTTGTGTTGGGTTGATGTATGCCGCTCCTGTGTCGGGACCCGAATTTGCAAATCCGGACCCTCTGTGTATTCAGCACTAGTCCAGGAACGCGCTAGTGCACACAGTCTTAACATCGGTAAATATCACAATCATACCACTCGATACTAATAAAGTACTTTAATTAAATAGTCAAACTGGTTGCTCGACCTTATGGTCAAGTTACAAATGTACGCCTCGCAGGGCGGAACTTATTAAGAGAGAATTAATAGCAGCGGAAAATAAGATAACTTCGTGGCGCCATCCAGTATACCACAGGCAACTGACTGGGCTCGCTCCCTAAGTAGACGGTTCCTCTTGGAGCTCCTCCTCCAAAGCTGGTGTAGTCTCCTCTTCAACTGGTGTTGTATTGTGGCAAGGGTGAGTACTTGGTACTCAGCAAGTCATGCACAGAATGCAAGCTAATATACTATATGCATGGCTTGATACAAAGGAATAGCTCAGGGTATATTTGGCAAAAAACAAAGACATTTGACAAGTAGCATAAGTAGATTCGAAAGCAGTAGAAACAAGTAAAACATAAATAACTTTTCAAGGAGTTTAATAAACATCTTTCCCATCCTAATCCACAATTCCATCAACATCATTATTAATCCAAACCCAACCTTTCAAGTCCAAGTTATTTTTGAAAAAAAATCTAACCCTTGACTGTAATTCCCGAGCGATGTCCAATACCGCGGACACGGCTATTCGAATAGATTTTTCACTCTGCAGAGGTTATGCACTTTACCCACAAGATACAGTCAAACACCACAAAGGCGAAGTTCAGTGAACAAAGTCTTTCGGAAACTTCTAACAATACAAGTGAGCCTCCCTGCTATTGCACACTAACCCTTCCCTTAGCTAAGGCGAAGTTTAGGCCAATCAACCGTTAGATGGGTACTGGCCTCGGCCAGACGCTCCCCCGTACAACTTACACAAAGGGTGTAGTTGACCTCCTGAAGTCCCACAGGTACGTTATTAGCAACTTAATCAACTAGGTCCGTCCCATTACAGACATGTGGTTGCACGTTAGACCCAGTTCAAAGGCTTGCAAGGTTAAGTCCTTAGGGTGACCAGGGCAAGACTACCCGAAGAATGTAACACCCCAAAATTTTGCTTTTCTTGAATTCATGTGTGATTTGGCACTTTGGTGAATTTTTGGAATTTTCTGGAATTTATTTGGATTTATTTGGAATTTATTTGAATTTATCCCATTTTGAAATAATTAAAGAATTTAATTTTGCAAATAAAATTTTGTTGGAAATATTTTATTTGAGTCCAAAATGATCCAAAGTATTTTCGAATTTTTAGGAATTTTACGAGTCTTTTGCTATTTTTAATGAATTAAATGAATTATCGGGAATTATTTTAAATATTAAATCATTTGGAAAATCCAACTCGGGTCAAATCTTGTTCATCCGATCGAGCCCGAGTCGACTCGAGTTCGAGTCCGACCCGAGCCACGTGACTCGACCAAACCCACTCCTAAACCTAATCAATCCCAACCGTTGGATCAAGATCCAGCGGTTGAGATCCGCCTGCACGGTTGAGCCGTGTCCGACCGAACCCGTTCGCGCCGGTCCGATCGGGGCCGTTGATCGCGCCACGTGGGCGGTTCTCGTGCCGTCTTCCCCGCCGAGTCCGAGCCGGACTCATGGGGAGCGCCGCCGTGGCGACCGACCAGGGTTCCGCCCTGAGCACGCCTCCCGGGGCTATTTAATGCCCGGATCGCACCCCGAGGATCGCCATCCCACGCCGGTCCCGAAACCCTAGCTCGCGCCGCTAGGATCCCCACTGTCTCGCCGCTATTGCTCGCCGGAGTCAAGAACAGCCGCCGTGTGTTCTTCGTGCTCCGCCGCAACCCAGCGCCGCTCCGTCGAAACCGAAGACGGTTGGACTCCTCAGAGCAGACGCACTGGGCGCACACTTCATCTCACCGAATCGCGAAGAAACGCCGTTGCGGAGGTCGTCTCCTTCCTCTCCGGCCAAACCCGGTAGCGCCGCGTGCCATCGCCGTCCACAGGAAGCCGTGCACCGTCGGATCGGATCGGACGGCAGCGGTGAGTTCACGTGTTTTCCCAAACCCTAGAAACCCGATTAGATGCGGACCGTTGGATCAAGATCCAGCGGTTCACAATCGCCACGCGCCGTAGCGGTGCTATTATAGGATTAGATACGGACCGTCCGATCTAGATCGAGCGGCCCACGATCATCGAGTAGTTTAACGTGTTAACCCTGGATCTAATCCGCGCCGTTGATTTTCAAACCAGCGGTCGCGATTGCGCCACGTGTCGGGGAGATGGACCGACGGTCAGCGCCGTGACGCGTGTGGCAGCGTGTCACGACACGCGGGCCCCGCGCATGTCAGAGGGCCCACCCGTCAGCCGCGTTGTGCGTGAGACCCCGCACTGACAGGTGGGTCCCACATGTCAGTCTCACGTGGAGTCGTGGACCGAGTCCACGGTGGACCCGAGCCGAGCGTGGACCACGCCCATGGACCGGCCGACGCCACCGCCCAATCGAAGGCTGCCACGTGTCCTTGCCGACGCCAATAATTAATTTCCGAAAAGAAAATGATTTATTAATTCGAAATATTGATTCAAATTTAGATTCAAACTTCAAACGCTTATAACTTTTATGTTTCAACTCCGATTTGAGTGATTCAAATTTCTAAATTTGTATAAAATTGAGATCTGCCTAAATATGAATTTTATTTAATTTTTGGACTAAAGTTTTTCTCTGTAATATTATTTAATTGATTATTTAAACTTTAATAAATCATAACTTTTGCGTCTTAACTCCAAATTTGTGATTCAGTTCCTAAAAATCCAGAAAATTATGTTCTCTCTGTTTATGGATTTTATTTGGAGTTTTGGGATGTTTTTGCCTATGGTTTATTTGTGTATTGCTATTTGCACGCTTTACGAGTAGGCGTTGAAGTGCTTGGAAGGATTCGAAGGAGAAGTGTTGACTCAAGATCCAACTCAAGACCAAGAGCAAGTACTTTTTGAAGGCAAGTTGTGCTTTGACCATGTTGATCCTATTTCGAAATCTATTTTGATTTAAACTCTTGCATGCTAGTTCAATTAGAAAAATACTTGGTTTAAACATGGGGTTAGATAAATACCAAATTCTTTGTATGACACCTTGATTATCTAAGTATGTGGCATGATCCCTTGTCACCCTAGTTGTGGATTACTAGTTGGACATTATTAAATTGCCAACATGGGTTTAGATCGTTGTAGTATGTCGCTTAGACACGCTACGTGCTCATGACATGATTTTGGACAATCAAATGCTAATATTGACTTAATGATATATTGAACCTGTTTTGGAAAAGTATCATGTGATGTTGATGGCACGTGGTGCATGGTAATCAACTGGGGTTTGATAAACGGTTTTCGACCGGGGCATGTGGCAAGAGTAATCAGGTGGGCCGATTGTGGCATTGGGGATGTTGATTTGGTTTTGGGTAGTCTTGCCCTGGTCACTCTAAGGACTTAACCTTGCAAGCCTTTGAACTGGGTCATACTTGCAACCACATGGCTGGAATGGGACGGCCCTAGTTGACTAAGTTGCTAAGGACTCGCTTGTGGAGCCTCAGGGTGTCAGTTACACCGTTTGTGTGATTGTACGGGGGAGCGTATCGTGGCTGTGGCCAGATACCCATCTAACGGTGTGTTGGTCCCATACTTCGCCTTGGCTAAGGGAAGGGATGGTGTAGAGCACGAACCGGAGAGGACCACCTGTGTTGTTCGAGGCTTAGAAAGGCTTTATTACTGAACTCGCCTTTGTGGTGTTTGACTGTATCTTGTGGGTAAAGTGCATAACCTCTGCAGAGTGTAGAATCTATTTGAATAGCCGAGTCCACGGTCTTTGGACAATGCTCGGGAATTACTGATAAGGGTTAGACTTTCTCAAAAATTAACTTTGGTTTGAAAGGTTGAAATTGGATTAATAATGAAGTTGATGGAAATGTGGTTTAGGATGGGAAAAATGTTTATTAAACTTCTTGAAAAGTTATTTATGCTTTACTTATTTCTCGCTTTCGAATCTACTTTTATTACTTGTCAAAAGCACATTTCTTTGCAAATATACCTTGAGCTATTCCTTTGTACCAAGCCATGCATATAGTATATTAGCTTGCATTCTGTGCATGACTTCTTGAGTACCAAGTACTCACCCTTGCCTCAACACCCCACCAGGTTGAAGAGGAGACTACGCCAGCCGGAGGAGGAACTCCAAGAGGACCCGTCTACTTAGGGATGCGAGCCGATCGGTTGCCTGTGGTATCTTTGGATGGCGCCACTAAGTTTATTTGATTTTCCGCTGCTATTATTTTTCTCTGAATAAGTTTCGCCTTGCGAGGCATACATTTTGTAACTTGGCCATAAGGTCGAGTAACGATTTAGTTATTCAAATAAAGTACTTTATTGGTATCGTTTGGTATGATTGTGATATTTACCGATGTTAAGGCTGTGTGCACTAAGCGCGTTCTGGACTAGTGCTGAAAACACAGAGGAGTCGGATTTGCAAATTCGGGGTCCCGACAGAGGTGGTATCGAGCCATACTTGACCGTAGGCTCAACCTAAGCTAGAATGGTCGTAGTGAGGATAAAACCTATTTTCTAAAGCTAAAAGTTTGTCAAGATAAGAAATGACATCTCGACTTATCCCCTTCTCTCTTTTCTTGTCTCTTGCTGAAATTTTCTCTTACCTTGTCACAATTTAAAAATTCCGAGTTCTTACGTAAAGCACTCTTGTGACAGATGGAGGAAGAGTTCAACTACGTTGATCTGGGGGTTGGTCACGCCGCGGAACTTTGGCATATGCTACAGACCCTCGGAGATTTTGAGAAGCCGCAATACCAAGTGGAAGTGATCAGGCAAGCAGGATTGATCAAGGCTTGTGACGTGAAGATTGAGGTACCTGCTAGGAAAAAGGGCCCAGGCAATCGCTCGATACCTTTGACCGCCAGGAGATCTACAATGCGAGATGGGTATCCAAGAAGTATCACGACGAGCAATGCGGCACATTACCCGTATCTCGCCAGAGAGTTGGAGAGCACGGTGTTCGTTACCATCCGCGCGATAACCTTCTTGACCGAAGGAGATTCAGGATGAGGATGCCACGGTTACCGCTTGGCACGATTTGTTGTCGCCAGGAGGATGTTCTAGATAATACTAGCAAGGAGCTACAGTAGGCCCGCAAGGAGTTCTCTACAGTGAAGAAGAGAGGGCAGGAATCTCAAGAGTATGTGGCACACCTTCTACGAAGGATTGACGAGTTGGAGATGACCTTGTACGGACGGACCCAGAGCGATGCTCGAGCTACACGAGCGAGATCGGAGGAGTCGATCTCGATGAGGACCGCTTCTTCGACTACCATAGAGGACACGATTCTTTGGACATGGCAATCGTTTCGGCGCCTATGCCCACGACACCGTACCAGGCCGTGGAGGCTTTCGATGAGTGAGCATAGGTTCTATAGTGAGACTCCTTGGCGAGTCGAGTCGTAGAATAAAAAGTCACCCTTTAGGCGTTAGACTCGAGTTAGTTCGATTTGGATTTGCTTTGTTTCTTGAGTGTGCGGTATGTGTTGCAAGGCCCTTAGGCATTGTAAGCAGCCATACCAAGTTATTAACTAATAAAGTTGGACCTTAAAGTTACACCTTTCGCCCGCATAAGTTCCATATTACTTGTCTATTCTTGTTTCCCTCTCATCTCTAAACCTAGAGCAAATCGGCAGATGGTGAACACCCGTGGAAACTTTGGAGGCAATGGGAGTGGTTCTCGCCAGAAAACCCCAATGATGGAGCAAGCACCGCTTGATTGATATGCAGAATTTGGAGCTTTTCTTGCTGCTTGGACTCGATTGATGCATGCTATGATGCAACAAATGCAGCACGTCCTTTGCTCAGGCCACTTTGCTAATCAAGTTAATCAGGGCCACGCCAGAATACAAGGTCGCCGAGTTCATGAGGACTCACCCACCCACTTTTTCTGGGAATGCCAATCCATTGGAAGCCGATGATTGGTTAAGATCGATCGAGAGGAAGCTACACATAGCTCAATGCATAGGAAATGAGAAGGTACTCTACGCTTCTCATCAGTTGGAAGGAATAGCCGCCGAATGGTGGGAGAACTTACGTGCACGCAGAGAACCCTCAAGATATCACTTGGGAAGAGTTCACCATTGCATTCCGACAGTATCACGTGCCTGAAGGAATCATGGACCTTAAGAAGGAGGAGTTGAGCATCGAAGCAAGGTAATCAGCCCGGTGGCCGACTACGAACAAGTTCACACGGCTAGCACGCTACGCTTTGAGGATGTAGCGACAGATAAATCCAGACAGTCTCGTTTTATGAAGGGACTCAACTCAGGATTGCAAGTAGGGTTGATCACCCACACCTTTCCGGATTTCCAAGAGTTGGTGAATAAGGCGCTTATTCTTGAGGACAAGCGCAAGGAACTGGATGAGAACAGGAAGCGCAGGATGCAACAGCAAGGATCACGCCAGGGAACGCAACAACGCCTGAGAGTTGCACCAAATCAATTCTTCAGATTCCAACCACAGAGTGCAACAAGGACACCATCCCCAGCACCAAGACCTGTCAATCAGAACTACCAGACCCCAGCCCCCGCTAGAAATACTACTCCAGCGATCGAGCAGTGAGGCAATGCTACAAGCTGCAACGAGCCTGTGACACTTTGCCATGATTGTCCAAAGAAGACAGCCGGAAGCGACCCCAATTCGTTTCAACCTAGGAACCACCCCAGCTAGGGCGCCCGGCACGAGAGCCACACCCCGGACCGTGGTGAGAGGCCGAGTCAACCATGTCACCGCAGATGCACTGCGAGAATGCTACTGACGTCGTCTTGGGTAAGTTACTTGTTAACTCAAGACGCAATTGATTTTGTTTGACTCTGGAGCCGCATTCGTTTGTTTACGCAAGGCTTTGCTACTAGAAATGATTTGAGGATTGCAAGACTTAAGTGCATGCTCTTAGTTCAAACCTGGTTCGAACTCCGAGCGAAAGTAGGATGTTAAAGGTGAGAATACTAATAGATGGAATAGAGTTCCTAGCAAACCTTATAATTTTGGAGACCAGGACCTTAGAGCGTCATATTGGGAATGGATTGGTTATCCAAGCACAAGGCTGTATTGGATTGTGGGCGAAGGACTATCTCGATTGAGAGCAGTGTGGGAAGAAAGTGGAATTTCAAGCCGCTGCGATTAGAGATGGGCGATTGATGGTTAACAAGTACCAAGGCAATCGGCATAGAGGATGTCCCAGTAGTGAATGAGTACCCGATGTTTTTCCCGAGGATCTACGGTATGCCGCGAGACGAGGGACATAGAGTTTGTGATAGAGCTTGTACCGTGCACAAGACCGATAGCAAAGAGACCCTATCGGATGTCTGAGGAGTTGGTAGAAATGAAGAAGCAATTGGAAGAGTTAATGGAGAAAGGATTTATGAGACCAAGTTAAATCGCCGTGGGAGCACCGATTTTGTTTGTCAAGAAGAAGGGCGGGAGTTTCAGGATGTGCATTGACTACCGTGCACTCAATGAGGTCACCGTGAAGAATAAGTATCCGCTACCCAGGATCGATGATTTGTTTGATCGATTAAGAGGAGCCGGAGTTTTCTCCAAGATTGATCACGAGATCGGGATACCATCGATTGAAGATCCGATCGAGAAGATATTCAAGATCGCATTCTCGTCAAGATATGGACATTCTGAGTTCTGATTATGTCTTTTGGGGTGACGATTTAATGCGCCCGGCTTATTTCATGAATATGATGAATAAGGTGTTCATGGAGTATTTGGACAAGTTTGTCGTCGTGTTCATAGACGATATCCTAGTCTACTCCAAGGCAGGAGGATGAACATGCCGAACACTTAAGGCGAGTTTTGGAAAAGTGAGGAACGACAACTTTTCGCCAAGTTCAGCAAGTGTGATTTTTGGAAGGACAAGGTGGAGTTTCTTGGACATGTAATGACCACTTGAGAGGGAGTCGCCGTAGATCCAAGCAAAGTAGAAGCTGTGTTACATTGGGAGCACCAAGATCGTGACCAGTTCGGAGTTTCCTTGGAATGGCGAGGATACTACCGCCGTTTCATCGAAGGCTTTTAGACAATTGCGAAACCTCTTACGCAAGCTTCTTGAAGAAGGAAAAGAAGTTTGCATGGGCGCTTGAGAATGTGAGAAAGGATTTCAGGAGCTGAAGAAGCGATTGGCGTCGGCACCGGTGTTAGTTCTACGGATGTTGCTCAAAGCTTCGATATTTATTGTGACGATCGCGCCAAGGACTTGGATGTGTGCTGATGCGAGAATGGAAAGGTAAATCGCTTATGCATCAAGGCGATTGAGGCGCATGAGGAAAATTATCCGACACATGACCTAGAGTTAGCCGCCGTAGTGCATGCCTTGAAGATATGGCGTCACTATCGATTGGAAGCAGATGTGAAGTATATACGGATCATAAGAGCCTTAAGTACATATTCACCCAGTCGGATCTGAATATGAGGCAAAGGAGATGGCTAGAGTTGATCAAGGACTACAATGTCGGAATCCATTACCATCAGGGAAGGCCAGCGTGGTAGCCGATGCCTGAGTCGGAAAAGCCATACCGTGAGTAAGTTGCTAGCCACAAGTCGGGATGAGTTATGTGAGGATTTTGAAAATGAAGATTGAGGTAGTACCTAGCGGATTCTTGGCCGCATTAGAAGTAAAGCCTACCCTAGAGGATCAGATCCGAGAAGGGCGAAGGATGATGACAAGATCCGCAGGATTAAGTCCATCAAGGAGGAAGGCAAGGCAGAGGACTTCAAGTTGGATGAGCAAGGCACGTTGTGGATGAAGGATCGCATTTGTGTGCCTAACAAAAGGAGTTAAAGCAGCTGATTCTGGAAGAAGCCCATGACTCTAAGTACTCAATTCATCTGGAGGCGCCAAGATGTATCGGGATTTGAAGGAGAGATGCAGGTGGCCGAGTATGAAGCGTGAAGTTGCCGAGCATGTTGCATTGTGCGGCGTATGCCAGAGAGTCAAGGCAATGCATCGAGACCCGGCAGGATTGCTCTGGCTGAAAATACCCGAGTGGAAGTGGGAGGAAATCGGAATGGATTTCATTACCGGTTTGCCGACCACTCAAGGAGGTTATGACTCCATATGGGTTATAGTGGATCGCTTGACTAAAGTAGCCCAGTTTATTCCCGTGAAGACCACTTACTCGGGAGATAAATTAGCGAGAATTATACATGATCGATTGTCTGTTTGCGGAGTGCCAAAGAGGATTGTATCGGACAGAGGTACCCAATTTACCTCAAGGTTACGGAATAAGTTGCATGAAGCCATGGGAACCCGTTTGAACTTCAAGATGTGCCTTATCATCCACGACGGATGGACAGACCAGAAAGAGTCAACCAGTCTGGAGGATATGCTAAGAGCGTGTGCATTGGCTTATGCTACCTCTTGGGATAAGAGTTTGCCGTATGCCGAGTTCGATTACAACAATAGTTATCGAGCTAGTTTCTGAGATGTCACCTTTTGAGGCCTTTGTATGGTCGACCACTGTCGGACGCCATTGAATTGGAATGAGGCCGTGGCGCCGCCGTGTCTTTGGGCCTGATATTCTTCAAGAGGTGAAGAAACGGTCGCCATGATTAGGGAAAGGTTGAAGATAGCCCAATCACGACAAAAGAGTTATCTTGACAATCGTCGCGAGACTTGAGTTTTGAACCGTAAGACTTTGTTTACCTCGAGTTACGCCTCTCGGGGAGTTAAGAGGTTCCATGCCAAAGGGAAACTTGCACCCGTTATGTTGGACCATTTAAGATTTTGAGTCGCAGAGGCGAAGTTGCTTACCACTGGAGTTGCCCACGATCGTTGGCGAGTGCATGATGTATTCCATGTATCGAGTTGAAGAAGTGTCTCCGAGTTCACGAGGAACATACACCGCTTAGAATCAATTGAGTTGCAAGAGGATTTGACTTATAAGGAGCATCCAGTGAGGATTCTAGACACAATGGATCGAGAGACCAGAAATAAGTCAACCCGCTTTTTGTAGAGTTGATTGGAGCAACCATGAAGAAAGCGAAGCGACTTGGGAGGCCTTGAAGAGGATTTGAGGAAAGAGTTTCCAAACCTATTCCTTTAGTAAGCCACGAATCTAGGGACGAGATTCTATTAAGGGGAGGTTTGTAACACCCCAAAATTTTGCTTTTCTTGAATTCATGTGTGATTTGGCACTTTGGTGAATTTTTGGAATTTTACGGAATTTATTTGGATTTATTTGGAATTTATTTGAATTTATCCCATTTTGAAATAATTAAAGAATTTAATTTTGCAAATAAAATTTTGTTGGAAATATTTTATTTGAGTCCAAAATGATCCAAAGTATTTTCGAGAATTTTCTCGAATTTTTCTGAGTCTTTGCTATTTTTAATGAATTAAATGAATTCTTGGGAATTATTTTAAATATTAAATCATTTGGAAAATCCAACTCGGGTCAAATCTTGTTCATCCGATCGAGCCCGAGTCAGGACTTCGAGTTCGAGTCCGACCGAGCCACGTGACTCGACCAAACCCACTCCTAAACCTAATCAATCCCAACCGCTGGATCAAGATCCAGCGGTTGAGATCCGCCCGTCTGCGGTGAGCCGTGTCCGACCCGAACCCGTTCGCGCCCGGTCCGATCGGGGCCGTTGATCGCGCCACGTGGGCGGTTCTCGCCGTCTTCCCCGCCGAGTCCGAGCCGGACTCCGGTGGAGCGCCGCCGTGGACCGACTAGGGTTCCGCCGAGCACGCCTCCGGGCTATTTAATGCCGGATCGCACCGAGGATCGCCATCCCACGCCGGTCCCGAAACCTAGCTCGCGCCGCTAGGATCCCCACTGCTCGCCGCTATTGCTCGCCGGAGTCAAGAACAGCCGCCGTGTGTTCTTCGTGCTCCGCCGCAACCCAGCGCCGCTCCGTCGAAACCGAAGACGGATTTGGACTCCCAGGAGCAGGACGCACCTGGGCGCACACTTCATCTCACCGGAATCGCGAAGAAGCGCCGTTGCGGAGGTCGTCTCCTTCCTCTCCTGCCAAACCAGCGCCGCGTGCCATCGCCGTCCCCGAGCTTCGTGCACCGTCGGATCCAGATCGGACGGCAACGGTGAGTTCACGTGTTTTCCCAAACCCTAGAAACCCGATTAGATCTGGACCGTTGGATCAAGATCCAACGGTTCACAATCGCCACGTGCCGTAGCAGTGCTATTATAGGATTAGATACGGACCGTCCGATCTAGATCGAGCGGCCCACGATCATCGAGTAGTTTAACGTGTTAACCCTGGATCTAATCCGCGCCGTTGATTTTCAAACCAGCGGCCGCGACGCGCCACGTGTCGGGAGATGGACCGACGCGGTCAGCGCCCGTCTGGCGTGTGAGCGCTGTCTCACGACACGCGGGCCCCGCATGTCAGAGGGCCCACACGTCAGCCGCGTTTTGCGTGAGACCCAAGCCGACAGTGGGTCCCACATGTCAGTCTCACGTGGAGTCGTGGACCGAGTCCACGGTGGACCCGAGCCGAGCGTGGACCACGTCCATGGACTGGCTGACGTCAGCCGCCCAATCAGAGGCTGCCACGTGTCCTTGCTGACGCAATAATTAATTTCCGAAAAAAGAAAATGATTTATTAATTCGAAATATTGATTCAAATTTAGATTCAAACTTCAAACGCTTATAACTTTTATGCTTCAACTCCGATTTGAGTGATTCAAATTTCTAAATTTGTATAAAATTGAGATCTGCCTAAATATGAATTTTATTTAATTTTTGGACTAAAGTTTTTCTCTGTAATATTATTTAATTGATTATTTAAACTTTAATAAATCATAACTTTTAAGCGTCTTAACTCCAAATTTGTGATTCCAGTTCCTAAAAATCCAGAAAATTATGTTCTCTCTGTTTATGGATTTTATTTGGAGTTTTGGGATGTTTTTGCCTATGGTTTATTTGTGTATTGCTATTTGCACGCTTTACGAGTAGGCGTTGAAGTGCCTAAGGATTCGAAGGAGAAGTGTTGACTCAGGATCCAACTCAAGACCAAGAGCAAGTACTTTTGAAGGCAAGTTGTGCTTTGACCATGTTGATCCTATTTCGAAATCTATTTTGATTTAAACTATTGCATGCTAGTTCAATTAGAAAAATACTTGGTTTAAACATGGGGGTTAGATAAATACCAAATTGCTGTATGACACCTTGATTATCTAAGTATGTGCCATGATCCCTTGTCACCCTAGTTGTGGATTACTAGTTGGACATTATTAAATTGCCAACATGGGTTTAGATCGTTGTAGTATGCTGCTTAGACCTGCTACGTGCTCATGACATGATTTTGGACAATCAAATGCTAATATTGACTTAATGATATATTGAACCTGTTTTGGAAAAGTATCATGTGATGTTGATGGCACGTGGTGCATGGTAATCAAGCTGGGTTTGATAAACGGTTTTCGGCCAGGGCATGTGGCAAGAGTAATCAGGTGGGCCGATTGTGGCATTGGGGATGTTGATTTGGTTTTTCGTAGTCTTGCCCTGGTCACTCTAAGGACTTAACCTTGCAAGCCTTTGAACTGGGTCATACTTGCAACCACATGGTCGGAATGGGACGGCCCTAGTTGACTAAGTTGCTAAGGACTCGCTTGTGGAGCCTCAGGGTGTCGATTACACCGTTTGTGTGATTGTACGGGGAGCGTATCGTGGTTGTGGGCCGATACCCATCTAACGGTGTGTTGGTCCCATACTTCGCCTTGGCTAAGGGAAGGGATGGTGTAGAGCACGAACCTGAGAGGACCACTGTGTTGTTCGAGGCTCCAGAAGGCTTTGTTACTGAGGAACTCGCCTTTGTGGTGTTTGTTGTATCTTGTGGGTAAAGTGCATAACCTCTGCAGAGTGTAGAATCTATTTGAATAGCCGAGTCCACGATCGACAATGCTCTGGAATTACAGTCAAGGGTTAGACTTTCTCAAAAATTAACTTTGGTTTTGAAAGGTTGGGCTGGATTAATAATGAAGTTGATGGAAATGTGGTTTAGGATGGGAAAAATGTTTATTAAACTTCTTGAAAAGTTATTTATGCTTTACTTATTTCTCTTTGCTTTCGAATCTACTTTTATTACTTGTCAAAAAGCTGTTTATCGCAAATATACCTTGAGCTATTCCTTTGTACCAAGCCATGCATATAGTATATTAGCTTGCATTACATGCATGACTTGCTGAGTACCAAGTACTCACCCTTGCCTCAACACCCCACCGCTTGAAGAGGAGACTACGCCACTTGGAGGAGGAACTCCAAGAGGACCCGTCTACTTAGGGATGCGAGCCGGTCGGTTGCCTGTGGTATACTGGATGGCGCCACGAAGTTTATTTGATTTTCCGCTGCTATTATTTTTCTCTGAATAAGTTTCGCCTTGCGAGGCATACATTTTGTAACTTGGCCATAAGGTCGAGTAACCAGTTTGGTTATTCAAATAAAGTACTTTATTGGTATCGTTTGGTATGATTGTGATATTTACCGATGTTAAGACTGTGTGCACTAGCGCGTTCCTGGACTAGTGCTGAAAACACAGAGGGTCCGGATTTGCAAATTCGGGGTCCCGACAGAGGTGGTATCAGAGCCATACTTGACCGTAGGCTCAACCCTAAGCTAGAATGGTCGTAGTGAGGATAAAACCTATTTTCTAAAGCTAAAAGTTTGTCAAGATAAGAAATGACATCTCGACTTATCCCCTTCTCTCTTTTCTTGTCTCTTGCTGAAATTTTCTCTTACCTTGTCACAATTTAAAAATTCCGAGTTCTTACGTAAAGCACTCTTGTGACAGATGGAGGAAGAGTTCAACTACGTTGATCTGGGGGTTGGTCACGCCGCGGAACTTTGGCATATGCTACAGACCCTCGGAGATTTTGAGAAGCCGCAATACCAAGTGGAAGTGATCAGGCAAGCAGGATTGATCAAGGCTTGTGACGTGAAGATTGAGGTACCTGCTAGGAAAAAGGGCCCAGGCAATCGCCTCGATACACGTGACCGCCAGGAGATCTACAATGCAGATGGGTATCCAAGAAGTATCACGACGAGCAATGCGGCACATTACCCGTATCTACGCCAGAGAGTTGGAGAGCACGGTGTTCCGTTACCATCCGCGCAGCGATAACCTTCTTGACCCGAAGGAGATTCAGGATGAGGATGCCACGGTTACACAGTTGGCACGATTTGTCGTCGCCCAGGAGGATGTACTAGATAATACAAGCAAGGAGCTACAGAAGGCCCGCAAGGAGATCACGACAGAGAAGAACAGATGGCGGGAAGCTCAAGAGTATGTGGCACACCTTCTACGAAGGATTGACGAGTTGGAGATGACCTTGTACGGACCCGGACTGCAGCCAAGATTTCGAGCTACACGAGCCAGATCCAGAGGAGTCAGATCTCGATGAGGACACCGCTTCTTCGACTACCATAGAGGACACGCTTGCCGGACATGGCAATCGTTACGCGCCTATGCCACAAAGACACCGCATCTGTGCCGTGGAGGCTTTCTCGATGAGTGAGCATAGGTTCTATAGTGAGACTCCTTCGCCGAGTCGAGTCGTAGAATAAAAAGTCACCCTTTAGGCGTTAGACTCCAGAGTTAGTTCGATTTGGATTTGCTTTGTTTGCTGAGTGTGCAGTATGTGTTGCAAGGCCCTTAGGCATTGTAAGCAGCCATACCAAGTTATTAACTAATAAAGTTGGACCTTAAAGTTACACCTTTCGCCCCGCATAAGTTCCATATTACTTGTCTATTCTTGTTTCCCTCTCATCTCTAAACCTAGAGCAAATCGACAGATGGTGAACACCCGTGGAAACTTTGGAGGCAATGGGAGTGGTTCTCGCCCAGCAGAAAACCCCAATGATGGAGCACCGGCACCGCCAGTTGATATGCAGAATTTCGGAGCTTTTCTTGCTGCCCAGACTCAGTTGATGCATGCTATGATGCAACAAATGCAGCACGTCACTGCTCAGGCCACTGCTAATCAAGTTAATCAGGGGCCACGCCAGAATACAAGGCTGTCAGAGTTCATGAGGACTCACCCACCCACTTTTTCTGGGAATGCCAATCCATTGGAAGCCGATGATTGGTTAAGATCGATCGAGAGGAAGCTACACATAGCTCAATGCATAGGAAATGAGAAGGTACTCTACGCTTCTCATCAGTTGGAAGGAACAGCCGCCGAATGGTGGGAGAACTTCTGTGCCACGCAGGAGAACCCTCAAGATATCACTTGGGAAGAGTTCACAGCTGCATTCCGACAGTATCACGTGCCTGAAGGAATCATGGACCTTAAGAAGGAGGAGTTGAGCATCAAGCAAGGTAATCAGCCGGTGGCCGACTACGAACAAGTTCACACGGCTAGCACGCCACGCACTTTGAGGATGTAGCGACAGATAAATCCAGACAGTCGTTTTATGAAGGGACTCAACTCAGGATTGCAAGTAGGGTTGATCACCCACACCTTTCCGGATTTCCAAGAGTTGGTGAATAAGGCGCTTATTCTTGAGGACAAGCGCAAGGAACTGGATGAGAACAGGAAGCGCAGGATGCAACAGCAAGGATCACGCCAGGGAACGCAACAACGCCTGAGAGTTGCACCAAATCAATTCTTCAGATTCCAACCACAGAGTGCAACAAGGACACCATCCCCAGCACCAAGACACATCAATCGTAACTACTGCACCCAGCCCCGCTAGAAATACTACTCGAGCGTGCGGCGAGGAACAAATGAGACGCTGCTACAATCGCAACGAGCCAGACACTTTGCCATGATTGTCCAAAGAAGACAGCAGAAGCGACCCCAATTGCTTCAACCTAGGAACCACCCGAGCTAGGACGCCAAAGACCAGGAGCCACACCTGCATCGTGGTGAGAGGCCGAGTCAACCATGTCACCGCAGATGCACTGCAGAATGCTACGGACGTCGTCTTGGGTAAGTTACTTGTTAACTCGACTGCACAGCTTTTGTTTGACTCGGAGCTTCGCATTCGTTTGTTTCGCAAGGCTTTGCTACTAGAAATGATTTGAGGATTGCAAGACTTAAGTGCATGCTCTTAGTTCAAACCCACAGTTCCGAACTCCGAACGAAAGTAGGATGTTCCGGTGAGAATACTAATAGATGGAATAGAGTTCCTAGCAAACCTTATAATTTTGGAGACCCGGACCTTAGACGTCATATTGGGAATGGATTGGTTATCCAAGCACAAGGTGTATTGGATTGTGGACGAAGGACTATCTCGATTGAGAGCCCGTGTGGGAAGAAAGTGGAATTTCAAGCCACTGCGATTAGAGATGGACAGTTGATGGTTAACAGTACCAAGGCAATCAGCATAGAGGATGTCCCAAGAGTGAATGAGTACCCGATGTTTTTCCCGAGGATCTACCGGTATGCCGCTTGAGACAGGGACATAGAGTTTGTGATAGAGCTTGTACTGGTACAAGACCGATAGCAAAGAGACCCTATCGGATGTCTACCGAGGAGTTGGTAGAAATGAAGAAACAATGGAAGAGTTAATGGAGAAAGGATTTATCGAGACCAAGTTTGTCGCCGTGGGGAGCACCGCTTTTGTTTGTCAAGAAGAAGGACGGGAGTTTCGGGATGTGCATTGACTACCGTGGCACTCAATGAGGTCACCGTGAAGAATAAGTATCCGCTACCCAGGATCGATGATTTGTTTGATCGATTAAGAGGAGCCGGAGTTTTCTCCAAGATTGATCTCGAGATCGGGATACCATCGATTGAAGATCCGATCGTAAGATATTCAAGACTGCATTCTCGTCAAGATATGGACATTACGAGTTTCTGATTATGTCTTTTGGGCCGATTTAATGCGCCACTTATTTCATGAATATGATGAATAAGGTGTTCATGGAGTATTTGGACAAGTTTGTCGTCGTGTTCATAGACGATATCCTAGTCTACTCCAAGACAGGAGGATGAACATGCCGAACACTTAAGGCGAGTTTTGGAAAAGTCGAGGAACAGCAACTTTTCGCCAAGTTCAGCAAGTGTGATTTTTGGAAGGACAAGGTGGAGTTTCTTGGACATGTAATGACCGCAGAGGGAGTCGCCAGTAGATCCAAGCAAAGTAGAAGCTGTGTTACATTGGGAGCACCAAGATCGTGACCCAGATTCGGAGTTTCCTTGGAATGGCAGGATACTACCGCCGTTTCATAGAAGGATTTTCGAAAATTTAGAAACCTCTTACGAAACTACTGAAGAATGAAAAGAATTTTGCATGGACGCCAGACTGTGAGAAAGTATTTCAGGAGATGAAGAAGCGATTGACGCTGCACCGGTGTTAGTTCTACCGGATGTTGCTCAAAGCTTCGATATTTATTGTGACGCAACGCGCCAAGGACTTGGATGTGTGCGGATGCAGAATGGACAGGTCGTCGCTTATGCATCAAGGCAGTGGCGTCCGCAGGAGGAACATTATCCGACACATGACCTAGAGTTATTGCCGTAGTGCATGCCTTGAAGATATGGCGTCACTATCTGATTGGAAACAGATGTGAAGTATATACGGATCATAAGAGCCTTAAGTACATATTCACCCAGTCGGATCTGAATATGAGGCAAAGGAGATGGCTAGAGTTGATCAAGGACTACAATGTCGGAATCCATTACCATCCCGGGAAGGCCAACGTGGTAGCCGATGCCCTGAGTCGGAAAAGCCATACCGTGAGTAAGTTGCTAGCCACAAGTCAGGATGAGTTATGTGAGGATTTTCAGAAAATGAAGATTGAGGTAGTACCTAGCGGATTCTTGGCCGCATTAGAAGTAAAGCCTACCCTAGAGGATCAGATCCGAGAAGGACAGAAGGATGATGACAAGATCCGCAGGATTAAGTCCATCAAGGAGGAAGGCAAGGCAGAGGACTTCAAGTTGGATGAGCAAGGCACGTTGTGGATGAAGGATCGCATTTGTGTGCCTAACAAAAAGGAGTTAAAGCAACTGATTCTGGAAGAAGCCCATGACTCTAAGTACTCAATTCATCCTGGAAGCGCCAAGATGTATCAGGATTTGAAGGAGAGATTCTGGTGGCCGAGTATGAAACGTGAAGTTGCCGAGCATGTTGCATTGTGCGACGTATGCCAGAGAGTCAAGGCAATGCATCAGAGACCAGCAGGATTGCTACAAATGCTGAAAATACGAGTGGAAGTGGGAGGAAATCGGAATGGATTTCATTACCGGTTTGCCGAAGACTCAAGGAGGTTATGACTCCATATGGGTTATAGTGGATCGCTTGACTAAAGTAGCCCATTTTATTCCCGTGAAGACCACTTACTCGGGAGATAAATTAGCGAAATTATACATGATCGAGATTGTCTGCTTGCACGGAGTGCCAAAGAGGATTGTATCAGACAGAGGTACCCAATTTACCTCAAGGTTCTGGAATAAGTTGCATGAAGCCATGGGAACCCGTTTGAACTTCAAGATCTGACCTTATCATCCACAGACGGATGGACAGACCAGAAAGAGTCAACCAGATTCTGGAGGATATGCTAAGAGCGTGTGCATTGGCTTATGCTACCTCTTGGGATAAGAGTTTGCCGTATGCCGAGTTCGATTACAACAATAGTTATCAGGCTAGTTTACAGATGTCACCTTTTGAGGCACTGTATGGTCAACCCTGTCGGACGCCATTGAATTGGAATGAGACCGGCGAGCGCCGTGTCTTTGGGCCTGATATTCTTCAAGAGGCTGAAGAACAGATCGCCATGATTAGGAAAGGTTGAAGATAGCCCAATCTCGACAAAAGAGTTATGTCGACAATCGTCGCGAGACTTGAGTTTTGAACCGTAAGACTTTGTTTACCTCGAGTTACGCCTCTCGGGGAGTTAAGAGGTTCCATGCCAAAGGGAAACTTGCACCCGTTATGTTGGACCATTTAAGATTTTGAGTCGCAGAGGCGAAGTTGCTTACCGGTGGAGTTGCCACGATCGTTGGGTGGAGTGCATGATGTATTCCATGTATCCCAGTTGAAGAAGTGTCTCCGAGTTCCTGAGGAACAGACACCGCTAGAATCAATTGAGTTGCAAGAGGATTTGACTTATAAGGAGCATCCCGTGAGGATTCTAGACACAATGGATCGAGAGACCAGAAATAAGTCAACCCGTTTTGTAGAGTTCGATGGAGCAACCATGAAGAAAGCGAAGCGACTTGGGAGCGAAGAGGATTTGAGGAAAGAGTTTCCAAACCTATTCCTTTAGTAAGCCCTGAATCTCGGGGACGAGATTCTATTAAGGGGGGGAGGTTTGTAACACCCCAAAATTTTGCTTTTCTTGAATTCATGTGTGATTTGGCACTTTGGTGAATTTTTGGAATTTTGGAATTTATTTGGATTTATTTGGAATTTATTTGAATTTATCCCATTTTGAAATAATTAAAGAATTTAATTTTGCAAATAAAATTTTGTTGGAAATATTTTATTTGAGTCCAAAATGATCCAAAGTATTTTCAGAATTTTTCGAATTTTTACGAGTCTTTTGCTATTTTTAATGAATTAAATGAATTATCGGGAATTATTTTAAATATTAAATCGCTGGAAAATCCAACTCGGGTCATCGTTCATCCGATCGAGCCCGAGTCGGACTCGAGTTCGAGTCCGACCGAGCCACGTGACTCGACCAAACCCACTCCTAAACCTAATCAATCCCAACCGTTGGATCAAGATCCAGCGGTTGAGATCCGCCTGCACGGTTGAGCCGTGTCCGACCGAACCCGCTCGCGCCCGGTCCGATCGGGGCCGTTGATCGCGCCACGTGGGCCGGTTCTCGTGCCGTCTTCCCCGCCGAGTCCGAGCCGGACTCCGCCGGTGAGAGCGCCGCCGTGACCGACTAGGGTTCCGCCCTGAGCACGCCTCCCGGGGCTATTTAATGCCCGGATCGCACCCCGAGGATCGCCATCCCACGCCGGTCCCGAAACCCTAGCTCGCGCCGCTAGGATCCCCACTGTCTCGCCGCTATTGCTCGCCGAGTCAAGAACAGCCGCGTGTGTTCTTCGTGCTCGCCGCAACTCCGCCGCCTCGAAAATCCGAAGACGGATTTGGACTCCCAGGAGCAGGACGCACCTGGGCGCACACTTCATCTCACCGGAATCGCGAAGAAACGCCGTTGCGGAGGTCGTCTCCTTCCTCTCCGGCCAAACCAGCGCCGCCGCGTGCCATCGTCGTCTGAAGCCGTGCCGTCGGATCCAGATCGGACGGCAGCGGTGAGTTCACGTGTTTTCCCAAACCCTAGAAACCCGATTAGATTCGGACCGCTGGATCAAGATCCAACGGTTCACAATCGCCACGCGCCGTAGCAAAGTGCTATTATAGGATTAGATCCGGACCGTCCGATCTAGATCGAACGGCCCACGATCATCGAGTAGTTTAACGTGTTAACCCTGGATCTACTCCGCGCCGTTGATTTTCAAACCAACGGTAGCGATTGCGCCACGTGTCGGGGAGATGGACCGACGCGGTCAGACGTCTGCAGCGTGTGGCGCGTGTCTCGACACGCTGGCCCCGCATGTCGAGGGCCCACACGCGTCGGCCGCGTTATGCGTGAGACCCGCGACCGACAGTGGGTCCCACATGTCAGTCTCACGTGGAGTCGTGGACCGAGTCCACGGTGGACCCGAGCCGAGCGTGGACCACGCCCATGGACCGGCGGACGGCAGCCGCCCAATCGAAGGCTGCCACGTGTCCTGCTGGCGCCAATAATTAATTTCCGAAAAAGAAAATGATTTATTAATTCGAAATATTGATTCAAATTTAGATTCAAACTTCAAACGCTTATAACTTTTGCGTTTCAACTCCGATTTGAGTGATTCAAATTTCTAAATTTGTATAAAATTGAGATCTGCCTAAATATGAATTTTATTTAATTTTTGGACTAAAGTTTTTCTCTGTAATATTATTTAATTGATTATTTAAACTTTAATAAATCATAACTTTTGCGTCTTAACTCCAAATTTGACGATTCCAGTTCCTAAAAATCCAGAAAATTATGTTCTCTCTGTTTATGGATTTTATTTGGAGTTTTGGGATGTTTTTGCCTATGGTTTATTTGTGTATTGCTATTTGCACGCTTTACGAGTAGACGTTGAAGTGCCGGAAGGATTCGAAGGAGAAGTGTTGACTCAGGATCCAACTCAAGACCAAGAGCAAGTACTTTTTGAAGGCAAGTTGTGCTTTGACCATGTTGATCCTATTTCGAAATCTATTTTGATTTAAACTATTGCATGCTAGTTCAATTAGAAAAATACTTGGTTTAAACATGGGGGTTAGATAAATACCATATTCTTTGTATGACACCTTGATTATCTAAGTATGTGCCATGATCCCTTGTCACCCTAGTTGTGGATTACTAGTTGGACATTATTAAATTGCCAACATGGGTTTAGATCGTTGTAGTATCTCGCTTAGACACGCTACGTGCTCATGACATGATTTTGGACAATCAAATGCTAATATTGACTTAATGATATATTGAACCTGTTTTGGAAAAGTATCATGTGATGTTGATGGCACGTGGTGCATGGTAATCAACTGGGGTTTGATAAACGGTTTTCGACCGGGGCATGTGGCAAGAGTAATCAGGTGGGCCAGTTGTGGCATTGGGGATGTTGATTTGGTTTTTCGGGTAGTCTTGCCCTGGTCACTCTAAGGACTTAACCTTGCAAGCCTTTGAACTGGGTCATACTTGCAACCACATGGCTGGAATGGGACGGCCCTAGTTGACTAAGTTGCTAAGGACTCGCTTGTGGAGCCTCAGGGTGTCAGTTACACCGTTTGTGTGATTGTACGGGGGAGCGTATCGTGGTCGTGGCCGATACCCATCTAACGGTGTGTTGGTCCCATACTTCGCCTTGGCTAAGGGAAGGGATGGTGTAGAGCACGAACCGGAGAGGACCACCTGTGTTGTTCGAGGCTTCCGAAAGGCTTTGTTACGGGAACTCGCCTTTGTGGTGTTTGACTGTATCTTGTGGGTAAAGTGCATAACCTCTGCAGAGTGTAGAATCTATTTGAATAGCCGAGTCCACGGTACTGGACAATGCTCGGGAATTACAGTCAAGGGTTAGACTTTCTCAAAAATTAACTTTGGTTTGAAAGGTTGGGCTGGATTAATAATGAAGTTGATGGAAATGTGGTTTAGGATGGGAAAAATGTTTATTAAACTTCTTGAAAAGTTATTTATGCTTTACTTATTTCTACTGCTTTCGAATCTACTTTTATTACTTGTCAAAAGTCATTTCTTTGCAAATATACCTTGAGCTATTCCTTTGTACCAAGCCATGCATATAGTATATTAGCTTGCATTCTCATGCATGACTTGCTGAGTACCAAGTACTCACCCTTGCCTCAACACCCCACCGATTGAAGAGGAGACTACGCCCGGCCGGAGGAGGAACTCCAAGAGGACCCGTCTACTTAGGGATGCGAGCCCGATCGGTTACTGTGGTATCTTTGGATGGCGCCACGAAGTTTATTTGATTTTCCGCTGCTATTATTTTTCTCTGAATAAGTTTCGCCTTGCGAGGCATACATTTTGTAACTTGGCCATAAGGTCGAGTAACCAGTTTGGTTATTCAAATAAAGTACTTTATTGGTATCGTTTGGTATGATTGTGATATTTACCGATGTTAAGACTGTGTGCTCTAGCGCGTTCCTGGACTAGTGCTGAAAACACAGAGGGTCCGGATTTGCAAATTCGGGGTCCCGACAAAGAACCAAAACATCATTCCCAATGCCACAACTGGCCCACCTGATTACTCTTGCCACATGCCCCGGTCGAAAAACTATTTATCAAACCCCAGTTGATTACCATGCACCACGTGCCATCAACATCACATGATACCTTTCCAAAACAGGTTCAATATATCATTAAGTCAATATTAACATTTGATTTTCCAAAATCATGTCATGAGCACGAGTGTGTCTAAGCAAGATACTACAACGATCTAAAACCCATGTTGGCAATTTAATAATGTCCAACTAGTAAACCACAACTAGGGTGACAAGGGGTCATGGCACATACTTAAGTAATCAAGGTGTCATACAGCAATTTGGTATTTATCTAATTCCCCATATTTAAATAAAGTATTTTCTAATTGAACTAGCATGCAATAAGTTAAATCAAAATAGGTTTCAAAATAGGATCAACATGGTCAAAGCACAACTTGCCTTCAAAAAGTACTTGTTCTTGGTCTTGAGTTGGATCCTGAGTCAATACTTCTCCTTCGAATCCTTCCGGCACTTCAACGCTCACTCGTAAAAGCGTGCAAATAGCAACCAATGAATAAAACAGTAGACAAAAACATCCAAACATCCAAATAAAGTCCATAAACAGAGAGAACATAATTTTATGAATTTTTAGAAACTGGAATCGTCAAATTCGGAGTTAAAATGCAAAAGTTATGATTATTTAAAGTTTAAATAATCAATTAAATAATATTACAGAGAAAAACTTTAGTACAAAAATTAAATAAAATTCATAATTATGTAGATCTCAATTTTATACAAATTTAGAAATTTGAATCACTCAAATCGGAGTTGAAACGCAAAAGTTATAAGCGTTTGAAGTTTGAATCAAAATCTGAAATCATTATTTCGAATTAATAAATCATTTTCTTTTTCGGAAATTAATTATTGCGTCAGCGAGGACACGTGGCAGCTTCTGATTTGGCCACGTCAGCCCTGCTGACGTCAGCGGTCCACGGGCTCGCGCCCCCCTGACATGTGGGTCCCACATGTCAGCGGCTCACGCGCAACCACGTGGTATGGCTCAACGTTGCTGACGTGTGGGCCCCGCCTGTCAGTGCCCACGCACGCACTGGACTAACGTGCGGGCCCAGCATGTCAGTGGCACGCACACGTGCGCGCAATCTCGGCTAGACATACGTGGCGCGATCTCGGCCGTTGATTTGGAAATCAACGGTCGCGATTAGATCTAGGGTTAACACGTTAAAAACTACACGATGATCGTGGGCCGTTCGATCTAGATCGGACGGTCCAGATCAATCCCTACAGTAACGTTGCTACGGCACGTGGTGATCGTGGGCCGTTGTATCTTGATCCAACGGTCCAGATCCAATCTGGTCTTCGAAAACCTCAGGGAAACGTGGACTCACCGTGATCGTCGGATGGGGATCGAACGGTCCGTGGAGCTCGCGAGTCCGGCGATGGAGGTCGGTGGCGCAGGCTCAGGGGTTGAGGCAGCGACTCCCAGCGGCGTTCCGAGGAGCTCGGCGAGGTGAGTTGGCTCCGCAGGTGCGTCTCGATGCAGGGGTTCTAGATCTGGGCTCAACGGTGGCTGGGGACGGCGGTTGATGGCGAGATGAAGCAAAAACCGTGGCGGAGCGGCGCGCAACTACGGCGAGCTATCGCGGCTAAACGACGGCAGCTCTGCCTTGGTGAGTAGGGGCTATGGGTGAGCAAAGTCAGGGCCGACCTCGGGGCGTGACTCGGGCTTTAAATAGCCTCGGCGTTCGTGCCCGAGGCGGAACCCTAGATCTACGCGGCGGCGGAGTCCGGCCGCAACTCGGATGGAGACGATGAATCGCCGCCGTCCACGTGGCGCGATCAACGGCCACGATCATGCGGGCGAACGGGTTCGGGTCGGACACGGCTCGGTCGGGTCCGAGTGAATCTCGGCCGTTGGATCTCGATCCAACGGCTGAGATCGAGCGAGTCCTTTTGGTTAGTGGTGCGGTCGCACGTGGCTACGTGGCACCTTGTGGGCCGTTGGATCTTGATCCAACGGTTCACAGGGTTAGGGTGCGTCCGACGCGGTTGGGCTCAGCCGCGACTCGGTCGGGTCCGGGTCGGACTCGGACTCGAGTCTGACTCGGGCTCGGTCGGATGAACAGTACAAACCCACTCGCATTTTCCAGCGATTTAATATTTAAAATAATTCCCAGTAATTCATTTAATTCATTAAAAATAGCAAAAGACTCAGAAAAATTCCAGAAAAATTCTGGAAAATTTTTTGAAACATTTTGGACTCAAATAAAATATTTCCAACAAAACTTTATTTGAAAATTTAATTCCTTTAATTATTTCAATATGGAATAAATTCAAATAAATTCCAAATAAATCCAAATAAATTCCAGAAAATTCCAAAAATTCATCAATTAGCAAAACAATATCTTAATTTCATAAAAAGCAAAAAATTGGGGTGTTACATCCTGGCTTGTTCCTCTTTTATATGCCTCGGCCGATCCGGGTCCTCCATGGACACGACAACCGAGTCCATATCGGCTACGATCCGATCTCTGGTTTCCAAAATCCGTTTTGGTAACTGAATCTTTGTTGATAACGATTTATTCGTTGTTTTCAAAATCCCAGCCGTAGTATGCCCACCAAACTGTCCATATCTCGTATTAGGCAGATACTTTCCATACGCGCCGCATTTTTGGTGCAAACATATGCCCCCTATTTTTGGAAGATAACTTGTTGTCTTCCAAAAATCGTATCGGCTTTCATCATCGGCTTTTCTCCTTAATCAGTTTCTGAGAAACCTCCCTTGATAACTGCTCCATTAATGACGCCGTAAAAATCTCGGTGTGCTTTTAATGCATACGTCGTGTCAAAAACTATTCCCGCCCATTCGCCTTTTTCACTACGGTATAAATATGCGGGTCCCTCCACTGTCATTTTCACGCCTTCACGCTCTCGAATCAACAGCAATCGGCTTCCTCTCCCCTCTTCTGACCTCATCTTTTAAGTCGGCTGAATGGACTCCTCTCAAGTACTCATTCCAATCCCCAATAGTGACGATCAATTCTACCTAGGGCCGGTAGGGAGTATAGAAGCCGATGCAGTTATTAACCAGGAGATCCCTCGTCTTGCATTATCGGCTACCGACTATAATGTAAAAGAATAAGGCAAGAGTTTTAGGGCATGGTCGACAACTCTCAAAGGGTGGAGATCCTGGTATATAAGAGTATCGGCCCAAAAGAGAGCAGAATAGGAAAGGATGGGTATAGCCGAGTGCCTTACTTTAAGCCTAGCCGACCCGAAAGCCAATGAGCTCTTGGCGGCCACGGCATGCTATTTCTGGTCTGACTCCTTCAATGCCTTTCTTTTCCCAACTAGCCCGATCGGCCCGACCCTCCTGGACATGGCCCAACTGTGCTGCCTCAGACCTGATGGCGAATAGATATCGGCTTTCAGCGGCAAGCCTAGATATAAGCTTATCCAAACCAAGGGCGAGGGGTGGCGAAAATACATCCAACATAATAACAAAGTTAATGGGCTTGTGTCGAATGAAGAACACAGAGCCTTTCTCAACCTGTGGCTGGACAGGTATCTGTTTTGTGAAGCCTCCCTCAGACCAACACAAGTATATTAGCTATTAGCGGAGCAGCTAGTAGAGGGCCGTCGGCTTGCCCTGGGAAAGATTTTGCTAGGGGCAGTGTACCAAATGATGCATGTGATACGGAGCAGACTCTTCTCAGGGTTTTCCAAGTTTGTCATCGGCAATATTGGTGGACCTCTTTGGTTTATACAGCTCTGGCTACACTGCCTCTTCAGCCGATCGCTTACCTCTGACAGGGAAGATCAAGGCTTTCCTTGAGAACACTACCCTGAAGGATCAGCGCCCCGTTATACAACTAGCCGGTCGCAAGGGGAGAAGTTCATGATGTGTTTTGCCGGTGAGACGAAAATATCCCCAGCCGGTCTTCACAAGTACTTGTCATTTTTTCTGAACTTAGATCGTGTCGGCTTTGGCCAGCAAGACTTTTTCAGCTACACCAATCCAGCTGATTTCCCACGCCCATCTTTTCTGCACTTGGAAGCCGATAGCTCCTCCATGTCTCAATCGTCTCTTGATCTCTACAAGCTTTTTATCTCTCCCAGTATACTTCATGCAGGACTGAGCGCAAGGAATCGGACCTTTCAGCCGTCCTATGAGTTTTACCACCCCCTCAATCTATGGTCATCAACTAGGCTTTGGCCAAGTTGTCCCCAGCTTGCCCCTCCTTGATCGAGTCCAACCTACGACTGGGGTAACAAACAAAACGGCTGATGAAATCGTTCTTGAGCTAGCCGATGATCTCCAGATCACAGGGCTCCAACATTTCATTTTTAATACTTGCCGATCAAGCCGATACACAGCCTGGTGGTCCTTAGTGGTCGGGGCCCTTCTTTTAGATAGAACTCCGTCGGCCATCATATCCCTGTTCTTGTCTAACTATCATGAGCCGACGATAGTTCCCAATACTTCAAGCGAGGAAGATAGCTCTTCAGGTTATACTAACTCGTCGATATCTATAGAGGTATTAACCTTTTAAATGCATCCTTATCCCTGCTTTACATTCTTTTATCGGCTAATCATGCCACTTTTCCTCAGGCTCAATCGTCGAAGAAAACCGAAAGCAAAAGGGCAGCTTCATCGGCTCTGTCTGGTAGCGCCCAATCGACTAGAAGGCCGCATCAGTTGATGGGCATTACAGGCTACGCATCTGGTAATCTCTGAGTCAATAGCCCCTCTTTATCCGACATAGCGAAGTAGCAGCCTTCAACGAGTGAGTAATCTGATCGAGGACATCCCTCTACTTCTTTGCACTATGTCTTATATTAGCCGATTGATTTTTCGGGAAGGGCTACCCAAAAATACAAGGTCATCATGAAGAGACCCATCAAGGCCATAGAGGGAAGTGCCGAAAATTCTCCGGGTGGATCGACTACCAAGGTATGCCCTTCTGCTTAATCTCCTTTTGCATCTTAGTTTTTACCCATCCCCTTTTTCTTTAGCAGTCACCATTGATCCAAGTGGCCGCTGTTCTGGCCAATCTTCAGGGGACTATAGCTGTTCCACTACCGTAGATTTTGATGCCTATCATAGCGCCCTCCTCTCCAATTTCAACAGTGGATCCGGCCAACAGGACTACAACTGTTCCATCGCCGCAGATTCCAGCGCCTTCCTCTCCGATTTCAACAGCGAATCCGGCCAACTTGTTGGAGTTTTCTTTGGACGATTTGGATGATCCAGAGATATTGGCCACCGATGACTACCCAGCTGATATCCGCAGAATTATTGATGCGTCGGTTGTGGTGTCAGCTGTTGTCACCTCTGCGCCGGGCATGCAGCAGCGGCTTAATCGCCTATTTCATGAAGTGATGCAGCTTGAAGCCCAGCTCCTGGCCGATACACAGCCTCGACGGACTGCTATGGCCACCGTTCAAGCCGATCTCCCTCCCGAGGTTATGAGAGCGCTTTTGGATGTCTGCCATCTTGACGACCGGAGGGAGGAGGTGAAAGCCGCAAAGTCCAGGATCACCCAGAGGGAAGCGCAACAAGCCGATCAAAGGCATCTGGACGATCTGGTGGCCGATGCCAAGCTGGAGAAGGAGTTTGATGAAGATGCTGCCACCCTCAAGCTGATAAAAAGAAAAATCCAAGAACTAGAATCGGCCAAGAGGTCGCTTGAGGAACAGTTGTCTACAATTGTCAAACAACTCGCTAAATGCCAAGTGCGTGCGACTGAGTCAACTTCATCGCTGGCGGATCAAAAACGGCGGATCGGCGAGGTGTTTGCAAAAGTCAAGCAGCAATCGGCCAAGATAGTCACCGTCCCCAGCAACGCCAAAGCTGATCAGCAAATTGTGGATGACGTCCAAGCAACCATTGGAAAGGCGGCGGCGGCATTATCGAGCCTTGGGGCCACCCTGCCCGGGTCCGGGCTGTAAAAGTTTAGACTAAATAATATTGCTTGCAAATGCTGTTTGAATGTTGGATGTCCTGCATTCTCCTTGGTCGTAAACTTGTTATTATTATCTGCTATGTAGCTGATTTTTGTAATGTATATACCTTTGCATTTATGTTTTAATCAGTTTTTAACTCGAACTCATTTATTCTTAATGATTTGATATGCTCATGCTCCGATCCACACGCTAGGGTGGTACATCTTTAGGTATTTTCCGTTGATTGCTGTTGGCAGTATTGATCCTTCGAGTGTTTCCAGTATATACAAATTTCCGTCAACAAGCCGATTTACCTTGTATGGCCCTTCCCACGTTGGTGACCATTTACCGAATCGGCTATCTTTAGATCCGATCGGCAGTATTGTTTTCCACACTAGATCGGCTTCATTAAATGACTTTGGCACAACTTTCTTGTTATATGCTCTGGCGACCCTTTCTTTATTCTTTTTGAGCTGATTTAATGCAATCAATCTGGTTTCTGCCAAATCGTCTAGGCCATCGATCATAAGTTCTTTGTATTCATTAGTCGACAAACTGCCTTGCCCGGCCACTCTTAGGGAATCGATGTTTATTTCTACGGGCAGTACGGCTTCTTGTCCATATACCAACTGGAACGGAGACAACTTTGTCGATCCATGGTATGATAGCCGATATGCCCACAATGCTTCTGACAACGTTGAGTGCCAATTCCTTGGTTTTTCATCGATCTTTCTTTTTATCAGCTTGATTAGAGTTTTGTTAGACGATTCGGCTTGTCCATTAGCCTGCGCATAATAGGGTGAAGAATTAAGCAATTTGATGCCCAGACTTTTCGCGAAGGTTTGGAATTCATTGGATATGAACACGGTCCCTTGATCAGTCGTGATGGTCTGTGGGATGCCAAACCGATGTATGATGTGTTCATTAACAAAGTTGATCACTTCGGTGCTAGTAACTTTCTTGAGGGGTATGGCTTCCACCCACTTCGAAAAATAGACTATTGCTGCGAGGATAAACTTGTGTCCTTTGCTTGACGCCGGGAATATTTGGCCGATTACGTCTATTCCCCATCCGTGAAACGACCAAGGTTTGATAATTGGATATAAAGCCGATGCTGGTGCGAGTTGTACGTTCCCAAACTTCTGGCACGTTTGACACCCTTTGTAATATCTAAAACAATCTTCCAACATTGTGTAACACCCTAATTTTTGCTTTTCATGAATTTAAATGTTATTTTGCACTTTTGTGAATTTTTGGAATTTTCTGGAATTTATTTGGATTTAATTTGAATTTATTCCCTTTTGAAATAATTAAAGAATTAAAAGTTTCAAATAAAATTTTATTGGAAATATTTTATTTGAGTCCAAAACGTCTCAAAGTATTTTCCAGAATTTTTCTGGAATTTTTCTGATCATTTTGCTATTTTTCTTGAATTAAATGAATTTATGGGAATTTATTTGAATATTTAATCGCTGGAAAATCCAACTCGGGTCTAGTACTGTTCCTCCGACCCTAGCCGGACCCGAGTCCGACTCGAACCCGACCCGAGCCGCGTTCGAGTCCAACCCGAGCCAACCGAACCCTAACCGCGCGACCGTTGGATCTCGATCCAACGGCCCTCGTTGCGCCACATCACCCAATCCGAATTGGATTCGGATTCCGCCGCCGCAGCTGGGTGGGCCTCGTTATTCGTGCTTTTCACGGAAGTCAATGCCCCTATTTAAAGCGCCGCCGCCACCATCGTGTTCCTCTCTCCCGTGCGCACCCGTAGCCCTAACTCACCGAGCCCTAGCCGCCGTGGTTGCGCCGCTAGAGCTCGCCGTAGTTGGTCGTGCGTTCTGCCGTGGTTTCGCGCCGTTTCCGCTGTCGTCCGCCGTCCTCCGCTGTCACCGAACCCAGATCCGGAACCGCAAGGACGAGGCTCACCTGGAGGTACCACCCACTTCGCCAGAGACGCACGGAAACGCCATTGGCTAGGTCGTCGTCCCCAACTCCAGCCACCGCAGCTCCGCCGCGACATCACCGGAACGGCGAGCTCGCTCCACCGTCCGATCAAGATCCGAGGGCCCAGATTCATCCACGTCGCCGGAGGTAATTTTACACGTTTCAGTTTTGGATCTATTCTCAGCCGTTAGATCTAGATCCGACGACCCACGTTCGTCCACGTCACCGCAACGAAATCCACGTTGCGGCATTTAGATCCAATCTCAGCCGTTGGATTTAGATCCAACGCACGAGATTGAGCCACGTAGTCGTAACCGCACCGTGCTCAGGTAGATCCCAGCCGTTCGATCGAAATCGAACGGCGTAGAGTTAGCCACGTGTCGGCCACCGGGACATGCCGCGTCACCCTCCCCCGACGCGGTGAAACCAGATTAGATTTGGACCGTCCGATCCAAATCGAATGGCCCAGATTCATCGCATTATCCACGCGCGTGAGATCCAGATCCAATCTGGACCGTTGATTTTCAAATCAACAGTCCGGATCGAGCCACGTGCGCGGGAGCCGAACTGGCGCGGTCAGCGCGGCCGCGCCGGCGCCCGGCGCGTCGGTAGCGTCGGCGTGGCGTCACGGTGGTCCCGCTTGTCGGCCGGCTGCCCAGCGGCACCATGGCGTCATTGGCGTCCGACGGTGGGGCCAGCGTGTCGAGGCGCTTGGCCGAGCTGCAGGCGTCATCTTTGGCGTCAGCGAAGTCCCACATGTTAGAGGCACACGTGCCCGTGGACCGGGTCCACGGTGGACCGAGCCGAGCCGTGCGCCGGGTCCATGGACCCGAGGCGACGTGGCGACTTCTGATTGGTCCACGTGTCATGCTGACGCAATAAATCATTTTTCTGAAAAAGAAATTATTTATTTAATTCGGTTTATTGATTTTAAATATAGTTTCAAACTTCAAATGCTTATAACTTTTGTGTTTCAACTCCGATTTGAGTGATTCAAATATCTAAATTTTCATAAAATTGAGACCTACTCAAATATGAATTTTAATTAATTTTTTATTATGAATTTTTCTCTGTTTTTATCTAATTAATAGTTTCTTTAAACTTTAAACGATTATAACTTTTGCATTTTAACTCCGATTTGGACGATTCAATTTCTAAAAATTTATAAAAATTTGCTCTCTCTGTTTATGAATTTTATTTGAATTTTTAGATTCTTTTTGCCTACTGTTTGTTTATTTATTTATTGCTATTTGCACGCGTTACGAGTAGACGTTGAAGTGCCAAAGGCTTCGAAGGTGAAGTGTTGACCCAGGAGCCAGCCCAGGACCAAGAGCACGTACTTTTTGAAGGCAAGTTGTGCTTTGACCATGTTGATCCCATTTTGAAATTATTTTGATTTAAATTATTGCATGCTAGTTTAATTAGAAAATGCTTTTATTAATTTTGGGAAATTAGTTAAATGCCACCTTTGCACTATGACACCTTGATTATTAATTATGTGCCATGACCCCTTGTCACCCTAGTTGTAGATTATTAGTTGGACATTATTAAATTGCCAACATGGGTAGTTAGACCGATGTAGTATGCTTAGCCTTGCCACGTGAAATGTTTTGGACAATTACACGTTAATATTGGCTTAATGAGATATAGAACCAATTTTGGAAAAGTGTCATGTATTCTTAACAATGATGTTGATGGCACGTGGTGCATGGTAATCAACTGGGTTTGATAAATAGATTTGGACTGGGGCATGTGGCAAGAATGATCGGGAGGGCCAGGTGTGGCATCGGGAAGGATGATTTGGTTCTTCGGGTAGTCTTGCCCTGGTCACCTTAAGGACTTAACCTTGCAAGCCTTTGAACTGAGTCAATCGTGCAACCACATGACCGGAGTGGGACGGTCCTAGTTGAGTAAGTTACTAATAACTTGCATGTGATACCTCGGGTGTCAACTACACCTTTTGTGTAGCTTGAAAGGGGAGCGTACCAAGGCTATGGCATGGTACCCGTCCAACGGTATGTCGGTCTCATACTTCGCCTCTGTTAAGGGAAGGGATGGTGTATGACAAAAACCGGAAAGATTCACTTGTGTAGTTAGCAGTTTCCGAAAGGCTTTGTTACGATCACTCGCCTTCATGGGGTTTGGCTGTATCTTGTGGGTAAAGTGCATAACCTCTGCAGAGTGTAAAATCTATTCGAATAGCCGTGTCCGCGGCATTGGACATTGCTCGGGGATTACAGTCAAGGGTTAGATTTTCATGAAAACAACTTGGATTTGGAAAGTTTGCTTGGGTTTAATGATGACGTTGATGGAAATGTGGATTAGGAAAGGGAAAATGTTTATTTAACTTCTGGAAAAGTTATTGATAATATATTGTTTCTACCGCTTTCGAATCTACTTATGTTACTTGTTAGATTGCTGTTTACTGCAAATGAACCATGAAACATTCCTTGTACTAAGCCATGCATGTAGAATATTAGTTTGCATTCCGTGCATGACTTGCTGAGTACCAAGTACTCACCCTTGCCACAAAACAACATCAGTTGAAGTAGAGGCGACGCCAGCTTTGGAGGAGGAGTATCAGGAGGAGCCGTCTAACTAGGGAGCGAGCCCAGTCAGTTGCCTGTGGTATACTGAATGGTGCCACGAAGTTATCTTATTTTTTTTCGCTGCTGTTGTATCTTTTAATAAGTTTTCGCCCTGCGAGGCGTATATTTGTAACTTGACCTTAAGGTCGAGCAACCAGTTTGGTTAACTAATTAAAGTACTTTATTGTTTCGTTGAGTATGATTGTGATATTTACCAGTGTTGAGACTGTGTGCACTAGCGTGATCCCTGGACTAGTGCTGAATACACAGAGGGTCCGGATTTGCAAATTCGGGTCCCGACACATTGTCATCCAGTAATACCCAGTTCGTCTCAACATCCATTTCATCTTATGAGCCGATTGGTGAGATCTGCAAATCCCTTCATGTACTTCGCCCATTGCTACATTTGACTCATCGGCTCCGAGGCATCTTAGGAGTAACCCTTTTATTGTCCGGAAATATAGTATCCCCTTCAACATAACGTATTTTAGAGCTTGATGCCTGACCTTTCGTGGGGTCGGTTTTGTTGGATCCATCAAGTAATTCTTGAGCTCCGTTCTCCAGTCAACGATGTCAGCACACAACACTGCCTTTTCGATTGCTTCGATCATATCATATAGGCTGTAACTTTTGTATCCTGATGCATGCTGCGCTAATAAGTTAGCTCTATCATTCAATTCTCTAGGGATATGCCCGATAGAGAACATCCTGAATGACCCGATAGCCTGAAGGCATTGTTCTAGGTATTGCGTCAAGGTTTCATCGTTGCATCAGAATTCCCCTTTGACTTGCTGTACGACCAATAATGAATCCCCGAATGCTTCGACATGCTTACTCTGATGCTTTCTAATAATTGTAGACCTTTGAGCAAAGCTTCATATTCACCCTGGTTGTTAGAGCATCAGCTATTAAGTCGATATGCGAAATCGAATTTGTGCCCTTTTGGTGAAATTAATACTAAGCCGATACCATTGCCTTCTCGGCATACGGACCCGTCGAAATACAACTGCCAAGAGGCAATGTCAACTAATCCAGCCGTAGTTTTGCCGCCTGTGATGAAATCGGCTATGACTTGTCCCTTGACAGCTTTAGCCGATTCGTAGGTTAGGTTAAACTCAGTTAAGGCGTATGCCCATTTACCAAGTCGTCCTCGTAAAATTGGCGCGGACGGGATGTATTTGACGACATCGAAACTACACGCTATTGCGCACGTTGATGCTAAGATATAATGTCTTAGCTTTGTACAAGCAAAATAGAGGGAGAGGCATAGCTTTTCTATGGACGGGTATCTCCTTTCGGTGTCTAGGAGTCATCATCTTAGATAAAATATCACTCGTTCTTTGCCGTCGACTTATTGCGCTAATACGGCTCCCATTGTTTTCTCTTCGGCTGATATATATAGCCTAAATGATATCCCCTTCATTGGCGCGACTAGAATCGGAGGTTTCATCAAATATTCTTTTATGTCTTCAAAGGTTTTCTGCTGTTCCTTCTCCCAAATGAAGTTTTGATTTTCTTTCAATTTCAGCAACAGGGTGAAGGCTTTAATTCGCCCAGACAAGTTTGAAATAAAGCGCCGTAGATAATTGATCTTGCTGATCAATTTCTGTAGCTCGTTTTTACTTGTCAGTGGTTTGGTATCAGCTATGGCTTTTACTCTTTGCTGGTTAACTTCGATTTCTCTCTCATGTACCATGAATCCGAGGAACTGTCCAGTCGATACCCCGAACGCACAGTTTAGAGGATTCATCTTTAACCCATGGGCCCTTGTGCTTTGAAACACCTTTTCTAGATTGGCCAGATGTTGCCAATCGTCTTTTGACTTCACAACAACATCGTCAATGTAATCTCAACGATGTGGCCGATCAAATCATGAAAGATTAGGTTCATGGCGTGTAACATCCCCAATTTCGGTCTTTTGCCAACAGCTAATTTAAATTAATTAAATTCAAAACTTGGATTTTTGTTGGTGTTCTATTTAACCTGGCAACTGTATCCTTCTTAAATTGGAGTTCAATCCTTCATCGTCCGAAAAGTCGAATTTCCAAATTCCTGTCCTTATTTGAAATTCCACTCGAGTTCGAAAATACTCCAAAAATCTCGAAACTAATTGCATTAGGTTCCAAATATTCTAAAATGATTTTGGAAATTTTTCCAAGATTTTTAGAATCTCTCTGGTATTTTATCTCTCATGGCCTTTCGTCAAATATCCTTTATTCGTTCCGGAATTGTCTAAATTCCAAAATTCATCCAAAATTAGTGAAACCAATTTTATTGGGTTCCAAATATTTTCTAGTATTTTTAGGAATTTGTTCAGGATTTTTTGACCCTTTTTGCTATTTTATCTCGCGCATGTTTCTCTTCACTTAATTCCGACCAATAGGGAAGTGCCATGTGTTCGCATACTGTTCAGCTTCAAGCTCCTTACGATTTGCTTCCAGAGAAAAAGTCCAGAGGAACCGTTCACGGTACCTTGCTTTCAATTCCTCATAAATCATTCATTTCTCCAACAAATGACGAATGGCCAGATCCGTTGGAAAGGTATCGATGAGGAGAACTCATTCCCCACCTCCATTCGTTCCAAATTCTGTCGGAAATGGTTCAATCAAAGGAAAACCAAAATGGGGTTTAATGGCCATAACTTGGCCATTTCTCCTCGAAACGGCACACCACCACCTCTCAAAGCTTCGTCCTGGTGTCCTCTTTCCTGTGCTCTCATCCTCCCATAGCGCCCTCACTCCATTTCGCCGGAACCAAGCAAAAACCGTCGCCGGGGGCCGCTCGTCGACACCGTCGCGACAACTTTTGATCCGATAAGCCAATCGGAACACCGTCTGCATCACGGCGTGCGCGTTGTCGCCACGAGTAAAATCCCTCAATTGATTTCGCTTTTCATTGCAGGACGACGACGAATTTTGCGGTTGAAATCTCCGTTTGGAGCTCGGTTTTTCATCAATTAATTTTGGTCCAGTGAGCTTCTCTCAAATCTGACCACACTGTTGAATTCATCTCGTCGAGCTCTACGCCGTGCTCACCACCTTTTCGTTTTTCTTGTCCCCTAAATTTTTATTATTATTTCGGTCGTCCCTACCGCTGGCATCCTTCGTACATCAGCGTCTCCGGTCATCTTCGCCGCCGGCTAAAGCGAGCGCCACCACCCCCATGACTGGCCACACCTTCTCCACCCCTTCCCCGGCCGTGTGCCGCCCCTCCCATCGTTGGCGCCGCATGTAGCCCGAGCGCCGTAGCGCTTGCCTCCGGTCATAAGTTCAATGAGCGTTTTTCGATGATCCGCTGGTCCGATCATCCTACAAATTGAACCCCAGAATACTCTCATCATTCCCCACTCAACCCAATTGGAATTTCTCCAATCCAACCTACGGATCTCCCTGTAGAAGCCGTTCTTTCCGAACTTTTGGCGAGCTCTTCCGATCTCTGTTCGGCTTCAAATTTTTACTGGAGCTCCCTCTTGGTGTCCTCTACCTCCAGTAAAATCATATTTTTAATTTGATTGCCCGAGCTCCGCCGGCAGCCATTTCTTCTCCAAGTCCGACAGGAGGTTCGAAACGCTCGTTCTCTTTTGTCTTAACTCCGAATCGAGTGATTCAAATTCCTAAATTCATATAAAATCACCCTCTATATGCTAGTATTATTTTTATAATTTTTAGATTTTATTTATTTTATTGTCTTGATTGGTCGCTCCGTTTTGCATGTAGCCGAAGAACCCGTCGGAGCAGTTGACGCCTTCGCCGAACCCCAGGACGTTGAGACTCTCGCTGCAACTGAAGGCAAGTCTCCTTAACGCATGTCGATCCTATGTTTTATAAATGTTCTACAATGATTTATAACTTGCATTGCTATGTTTATAAAAGTATGTCAAACATATACTGTTAGTTAATCCGAAATTGATGTCAACTCCTTGTTTATTGATATCCATGTTTATTTGTAACCCTAGGACACTTTGTTATGTCATGCCTAATTTATATTGTGACATTTGATGATTAGAACGATAGTTATGCTTAGTGCAAAATTGATTAAAATGACCTACGAGTGGGATTATATTAAATTATGATTTAAAGTGTGATTTGAGAATTTTAGCAATGTATTTGCTACTATTTTTGTAAAATAAAAATAAAATGAAAAATAGTTTGAACCTGGGCGACATGGAATGTCGGACAGGTGCGGATAGAGCACTAGTTTTCATTATGCAAGTACCGCCTCAAGTCAATTAAGGACCGACGCTTATGACTATCCATTCTAAGCATAACTGTACAACCACATGTCTATAATGGGTACGACCTGGCTGAATAATTTGTAGAAACCTAACTTAGACTCACCAATTGGTGGAATGTGGGTGCCAGATGGAGGCAAGTCATACTTCCCACATGGCGCAAGAGGGGGCTTTTGTACTGGGTAGATGGAACCCTAACAGCGGTGAAACCTCAGCCGGTTGGGTCGGGTTAGATGTATACATTATAAAGGCCTTGTTATGATCTCTCTGCTAACACACCAAAGGAAGTGTGTTAATTGCATGGCAATAAGAGATGATCATGTCTTGTGGGTAAAGCTGTACGCCTCAGTAGAGTGTAAAACTATTCGAATAGCCGTGCCTACGGTCAAGGGCAAAGTGAAGAATGCTTTCATATTGGTAGACTTGGTTTTGGTTTTAAAAATAATTGATGTTTTCGGATCTGGGAGTGGTTAGAACTCTCGGATGTTTATTGGCGGATTGAGCCGGTCAGGTAGATGGAACCTGTTCTGATCATGATGGCTAGAGTCATGAATTGGTTTACCTAATCTTTTAAAATGTGCGGATAGAGCTAGCATACTAGTGATGGCGGATAGAACCTTCACTAGAGTATTAAATAATTTAAATTGTTTAAATAATTGTTAAAATATGCTTTGGGAAAATTATTAATAAGTATAGTTTGATAAAACTCGGCTTTGTGCAAAAGAACCCTAATAAGCCTTCCTTGGAAAGCCCTACATGTTGCATAATTTTCCAAACTTGCTGAGTACTTTTGTACTCACATGCTACACAGATTTTGTCATAAGAGAATTTCCAAGACGCAGTTGAAGAAGGTGAGTTCTATGCTGAGGAGTACGATGAGGATCACCATGATAACTAAGCGCGCGCTCCTAGTCGTCGCCTATGGAGTCGTTTGGTTTTTATCTTTTTGCTATTTGTTTCCGCTGTTGCTGAACTTTGGTCATGTGACCACATTATGTAATAATTAGCCATGTGGCTGGTACTTTATATTTATGCTATTATTTCGTTCTGTTCGGTTATGATACAACACTGTGACTGTGTGTGCTAGCGTTGATCTGGGACTAGCATAGAAATACACAGGAGATTCCGGGTAGCCGATCCGGGGTCTCACATGGCGTGTTGGTACGTGGCGCCAGCATTTTTCAAGCCGAACGTCATGATGATCCACTCATATAGTCCCAAGGCTCCAGGACACCTAAAGGCTGTTTTGGACACGTCGGCTTCTGCCATGAGTATTTGGTTATACCTGGCATTTCCATCAAGGAAACTAATGATCTTATTGCTCAATGCAACATCGATAAGCATATCAGCTATTGGCATCGGGTATTCGTCTTTTGGCGTTGCTTTGTTTAGATCTCTAAAGTCCACGCATACCCTTAGCTTACCATTTTTCTTCACCACAGGAACGATGTTCGAAACCCATTCAGCTTATCAGCAAGGCCTGATAAACTTGGCTTCTAATAATCATTCTATTTGTTCCTTGATGGCATTATACAGGGTTGGATTAAAGAGTTGGGAAAATTGCTTAAACGGCCGATATCCCAACTTTATAGGTAGCCGATGCTCAACCAGCTGTCGACTTAGACCAGGCATCTCATAATATTCCCAAGCAAAGCAATCTTTATAATTTTTTATTATTTCGACAAACTTAGTCCTATAATCCGTGTTTAATTTTGAGCTTATAAAAGTTGGTCTTTTCCTATCGCCTTCCCCTATGTCTACTTCCTCAAGCAAATCGACTGAGGTAAAACCTTGTCCTAATCTTTCTTACTAAAAATCTTCAATGGCCTCTCCGCCATCCACCGTTTGCCGATAGCTTTTGGATTCGTTTTGAAGGTCATCTTTTGTTCCCGATTCCATCTTCTTAACACTTCGTTTGCCTGATCAAGCGTACCTGGCTCGACATTGATCGGCATTAGACGGGACTTTTCGACGCAAATGAAATCATTGTCATCCAAGACTTTTTCGGATATGCACTCGACTTTTTGGTGTGGCCAATTTGTGTCAGGACTGGCCAATGCTATGTGAGCCGATGTGTCGGCTGGTATTACTTCAACTTCATCTCTGTTCCATTGTACCAAGAATTGGTGCATTGTCGACGGAATGCAGCAATTAGCATGGATCCAGTCTCGCCCGAAAAGCACGCTGTAATTCCCTTTAGCTTCGATCGCAAAAAATGCGATCGGCAAAGTCTTACTGCCGACCGTCAGCTCCATGACCTTTACTCCTTTTGCCTCGGTGGGGTCGCCTGTGAAGTCGTTTAACACCATGTTTGTTTTGATTAAATCTTCATCGGCTTTGCCCAGTTTCTTGAAAGTGCTTAGCGGCATCAGGTTTACTGTGGCTCCACCATCGACTAGCATCCTTGATATGGGTTGGCCATTGATATGCCCCTTCAAGTACAATGGTTTTAAATGCCGATGCATGTCTTGGGTTTTTCAAACACGCTGTCTTGTGCACCAATACATAACTGAGCTAAGGCTTCTTCGACCGATTTGGTTTCAGTTCTGAACTTTGCGGGTAGAGTGAAGACCATATTGATATCCATTGGGGGAGAATCATCTCAGATCATCGGCAAACCAGAATCGACTGACTGGTCTGAGTCCTCGTCAACCGGTTTTTTCCTCCATTCCTGCTTTTACAGCTTGCATCGGCCGCAGCTTGTTAAATATTTGATGTCGTTCTTCTTCCTGTTTTGCTTCTCTCATTTCATGTGTCCTCAAGCGCTGCAACTGTCTACGCTGGGATCGATTGAGCCCAGAGGGACACCACCTCGGTTTTGGTTCAATCGGCTTGCGGATTTTTCTAGCCAAATTGCTGATTTTACCTTCAGACCCGGACGACTCGGATTGCTCTTCTGAGGGCTTAATCCGCTCTGTAGCCGGTATTTTCCCTCGCATTGGTTCCTCCACCCGCGGTCCTAGCCGATCATGGACCGGCCTATTCAATCTCTCTCTGGTTGGTCGCCTAGGCCGATCTTGGAGGAGATGACCCATTGGGCATGTTTGTACCGATGGTAACGGTATTCTTTTCTCCCAGCAAAACTGTTAGAAGGGGCACCGTCAGTGGGCTCTTTCTTCATTGTCCACCCTGTACAAGTTATCGGGCCGACGAGGACGTTGTTCATGTCGACGGCTAATCTCCTCATATTTTTCCAGGAGTTGGGAGAACGTTGGCCTGGATATTGTAACACCTCATTTTGGCGGGGTCTTTTCGGCTTTATGTCATTGTCCAATTAGTGGTTCACCCCTAATTTTGACGGTCCTCGAGTTCTGGCCATCTCAATCGGCTTCTATTTGTAATGAGCCGATCGTTATCTTCAGCGTTTCGCCACCACCGGAACTTGATTGGACATCGACTTGTCGAATCGGCTCACTCATCGGCTCCTTTCCTTTTCGTGAGTATTGCACCATGTTGATTGGGAAAGGATTCACATCCACCTGCATGGCCGGTTCTTCGGCAAACCTTAGTCGCCCGTCCTCGATGGCCGACTGTATCTGCTGATAGAAAATATTGCAATCGTTAGTGTTATGTGAAAAGGAGTGATGCCACTTACAATACCTTCATTTTTTGATTTCATCGGCAGATGGAATAACATGTCCTTCCGGCAATCGTATCAATTTCTCCTGCAATAATAAATCAAATATCCGATCGCATTTGGACACATCGAAGGCGTATTTGACTTCCGATTTATTTTTGGTTGGCTGCCATGGGCAAACGAATGATTTTTTAGGACCCTTTGCCCACTCGGCTATGTTATATCGATTTCATCATCTTTAGAGGCCTCATTGTCTTTAAATCCTTTACTTTTAGAATATTCACCTTGGCCTTATCGTTACCACTTGCTTTAAACTTGTCTTTAAATCCTTTACTTTTAGAATATCGGCTTTCTTGTGTCGATACACGGTGAAGAAGATGGCCTAAGTCGGAGAATTCTTGTCTTGCGAATTTTTCTTTAAGTGGGGGAATCAAGCCTTGGAACGCCAAACCGGCTAATTAGTTGTCCGGTAATGTAACATTGAAGCACCGATTTCGCACGTCCCAAAACCTTCGAATGTAGTCCGACATAGGTTCGCCGAATTTCTGTCGGACTGAACTAAGGTCCGGAATTCTGAGTTCGGGACTACCAGAAAAGAATTATTCATGGAATTGGCTTTCCAAATCGTTCCGAAAATGGACCGAATTTGGGGGTAGGTTCGTGAACCACGTGAAAGCGGTCCCCGACAAAGATAAAGGAAATAGCCTGATTTTTAACCCCTCGGATTGAGCGGCTTCACCACATTGGGCAATGAACTGTCCAATGTGTTCAAGGGTGGAAACAGAGTCATCTCCTGAAAACTTGTCGAAATTAGGGATTTTATAGTTGTGTGGGTAGGCCATCCGATCTATTTAATCGGAATACGACTTTTATAGCTGATGATCTTGCCATTTGGTTGTAGGCCAAATTGCTCCCTTAGTACGAAAGAAATTTGGTTGGCCCAATTAATACCACCAACCGATATGGCGCTAGGGTTCTGCCAATTAGGGTAACTGGCATCCTGCCCCCCGAGTGCTAGCTCGGGCCGTTGGTTAAATCGAGCCGATGACGGATTGAGGTTTTGCCAATTGTGAAAATTGGCATTCTACCCCCCGAGTGCAAACTCAAGTTGTTGGGTAGGCCGAGTAGGCTGCTGTTGAGGCGATTGATCATACTTATCAGGCATAGGGATAAAGGGTTCATTGTAATTAACCACTTTATGAGGGATTGGATTCCTTGGTGGAATTGGTCCTCGATATTGATGGTTTTGGTCCGATACAATTGTTCGGGGGACCGATTGCCCGATAGTGTGTACTGGCATCACGTTTGCCATGGTGCATAATTTTGCGGCATCGGTGTATGCGTGGTAATGGGTGATCCCGTCTATATGGGCACTTGGCGCCAACACAGTAGGCTAGGTCAGCATTAGTGAAGGGACTGGAGCCGACCTTTTTATGGTGCTGGTATTTGGTGCTACTAAGTATATGGGGAATGTTGGGAGTGGCTGTAATGGGTCGAGCAGACCTTCGGTTGAAGCCAGCTCTTGAGCAATCATCTTGACACTGTTTTCAATCATCGGCTTTAAGGTTGTGACCAAAGCCAATGATTGGTTGATCAAGACGTGGTGTACGGATTGCTCGATCATCACAGATAATTCGGCCTGAGTCAGCACGTATCGACTTACCATGTTTAGTGGAGTGCTATCATCGCCGATTGGGTTCAGCGTTGGGAGTGCAACCTTCTGCGTGACCCCTTGTCGAGTTTTTTGATAGCAGCCTAGCATCATCTCCTCCAGAGCAGCTTTTCAATCTTCAATCTCTTTTCGCTGTTCTGGTGTCAGGTAGTCCAGTGTCGACACCGGCCGGAGGGATGGATTTTCCTGTGGCCATCTTTTCTGATTTGGTCCCACCGGGCGTGCCAAAATATGTTCGCGCTAAAAACGTGAGGTGGGGTTTTTAGCCTCAAACACACAAGACAAACGCCGGGTTTAAGCGTGCCAGTCAATTTGACCTGAAATTGACATGGTAAAAGTCGTAAAATCAATTGGAGCCGATAACAAATAATTAGCGGCGTATAGCCGACCAGGGGATAACTAGATTAACCCATTTGGACTAATCCAAGGGTAAAAGCAGATCGGCTTTGAGAGGCGATGTGCAACAAAACAAAGCATATCGAACCTGAGGCGAAATTAGCGGAATCAACAAATTGGCGATGCCAACTCTTTATTGATCTCGTCGACTTATAGAGGAATGGTTACAAAACTATAAAATAACGAAAAAGACGGTAAAAGTAATAGTTATGGTTGTGTTGGGTTGATATCTGCCGCTCCTGGCTTGTTCCTCTTTTATATGCCTCGGCCGATCCGAGTCCTCCGTGGACACGGTAACCGAGTCCATTTCGGCTACGATCCGATCTCTGGTTTACAAAATCTGTTTTGGTAACTGAATCTGTGTTGATCATGATTTATTCATTATTTTCCAAATCCCAGCCGTTGTATGCCCACCAAACTGTCCATATCTCGTATTAGGCTGATACTTTCCATACGCGCCGCATTTTTGGTGCAAACAGTTTGCCACAATTGCTCATTTGAGATTTGGAGCACCAACGCGAGTTCTCGTAAGTTTTCATGGCTGTCAAGCCCCGATCCACTGCTTGGACACCAAATCCAGGTTTTTCATGTTGCGCCGCACCAGATCGGCACTTGGTTGTCATCGGAGCATCATCGAGGTGCCATCAACTTAGTCATCATATTCGAAGCAGGTGAGCACCACCGCCATGTCTTCACCGTCATTATTGTTCACTCATAGCCGTTCGATCAGTACCCGAACAGACAAGAACATGCCACGTGGCCTGCACTAGAGATTGCCACGTAGTGTCACCATCGGTAATGCTTTGTTAGATTTGAGCCACCAATTTGAAACTCACGGACGAGATTCCATTACATGACCAATCCAGTGCTGACACATGTATGTCACCTTGCTAACCATGCATGTGACATCATCGCTAACGTCAGCTTGACCGCTGATCGACCTTCGCGTGGATCGAGTCCACAGTGGTCTCATTTTGATCTATAGACTGGGTCCATGGACCCAAGTCCACCTGTTAGTGATTAATAGGCTTTATGCTTTTCTTTTATTTTGATTAAATCGATTTATTGTCGGGACCCCGAATTTGCAAATCCGGACCCTCTGTGTATTCAGCACTAGTCCAGGAACGCGCTAGTGCACACAGTCTTAACATCGGTAAATATCACAATCATACCACTCGATACTAATTAAGTACTTTATTTAAATAGTCAAACTGGTTACTCGACCTTATGGTCAAGTTACAAATGTATGCCTTCGCAGTGGCTTAAACTTATTAAGAGAAATAGTAGCAGGAAAATCAAATAACTTCGTGGCGCCATCGGTAAGATACCACAAATCGACCGGGCTCGCTTCCTAAGTAGACGGATCCTCTTGGAGCTCCTCCTCCAAAGGCGGTGTAATCTCTCTTCAGCGGTGTTGTTGGGTGGCAAGTGAGTACTTGGCACTCAAGAAGTCATGCAGAATGCAAGCTAATATACTATATGCGGCTTGGTACAAGGAATAGCTCAAAGGTATATTTCGCAGAAACAGCATTTGACAAGTAGTATAAGTAGATTAAGCGATGAAACAAGTAAAGCATAAATAACTTTTCAAGAAGTTTAGTAAACATTTTTCCCATCCTAAACCACATTTCCATCAACATCATTATTAATCCAATCCAACCTTTTCAAAACCAAGTTATTTTAGGAAAAATCTAACCCTTATTTGTAATTCCAGCGATGTCAATACCGCATGGACACGGCTATTCGAATAGATTCTACACTCTGCAGAGGTTATGCACTTTACCACAAGATACGGTCAAACACCACAAAGCGAGTTCGTAACAAAGTCTTTGGAAACCTCTAACAATACAAGTGGTCCTCCCGATTTATTGCACACTAACCCTTCCCTTAGCTAAAAGCGAAGTTTAGGCCAACCAACCGTTAGATGGGTACCTGGCCTCGACCCGATGCTCAGTACAACTTACACAAGGGTGTAGTTGACCTCCTGAGGTCCCTGCAGTCGTATTAGCAACTTAATCAACTAGGTCCGTCCCATTACGGACATGTGGTTGCACGTTAGACCCAGTTCAAAGGCTTGCAAGGTTAAGTCCTTAGGGTGACAGGGCAAGACTAGAAGAACCAAATCAACATCCCCAATGCCTGGCCATTTTTGATTATTCTTGCCACATGCCCCCGGTCCAAAACTATTTATCAAACCCGATTGATTACCATGCACCACGTGCCATCAACATCACATGATACCTTTCCAAAACAGGTTCAATATATCATTAAGTCAATGTTAACATTTGATTGTCCAAAATCATGTCATGAAACGTGAGCGGTGTCTAAGCAATATACTACAACGGTCTAAAACCCATGTTGGCAATTTAATAATGTCCAACTAGTAAACCACAACTCGGGTGACAAGGGTCATGGCACATATTTAAATAATCAAGGTGTCGTACAGCAAATTGGTATTTATCTAACCCCAGATAAAGTATTTTCTAATTGAACTAGCATGCAATAGGTTAAATCAAAATAGATTTCGAAATAGGATCAACATGGTCAAAGCACAACTTGCCTCCAAAAAGTACTTGCTCTTGGTCTTGAGTTGGATCTGAGTCAATACTTCTCCTTGAATCCTTGCACTTCAAATCTACTCGTGCGTGCAAATAGCAAATACACAAATAAACAATAGGAAAAAGTGTCCAAACATCCAAATAAAATCCATAAACAGAGAGAACATAATTTTATAAATTTTTAGAAACTGGAATCACAAATTTGGAGTTAAAATGCAAAGTTATGATTATTTAAAGTTTAAATAATCAATTAAATAATTTTACAGAGAAAACTTTAGTCAAAAATTAAATAAAATTCATAATTAGGTAGATCTCAATTTTATACAAATTTAGAAATTTGAATCACTCAAATCGGAGTTGAAACGCATAAAGTTATAAGCGTTTGAAGTTTGAAATTCAAATCAATTATTAAACCGAATTATTAAATCATTTTCTTTCTAGGAAAACATTTATTGCGCTCACCGGACACGTGGCAGTCTCACGATTGGTTGGCTGGCGTCACCGGTCCATGGACTCGGTCCACGCTCGGCTCGGGTCTCACAGTGGACCGGGTCCACGGCTCACGTGAGATCGAGCGGTGGGTCCCCTCGGGGTGACGTCCATCGACGTCGGCCGAGGCTCACCACAGCGGCCGAGTTAGTGGGTCCCACCGATGACATCATGGGTAGCGTCCACGGCGATGCGATCGGCCGACACGGGCCCGAGCGTGTCGATGACCTGCCACTGCGCCCGCGTGGCGCAGCCAGCTGACTCCTAGACACGCGTGGCACGATCGTGGCGTTGGTTTGAAAACCGGCGGCTAAGGATTGAATTTGGCCTCATGTGCTTGGGCGCCGCACGGGTTGTCGGGCCGTTGGATCTTGATCTAACGGTCCAGATCCAATCTAACCTGTGTGCGCTTCTTGCTACGTGTACGACCTAAGCGTTGGATCTAGATCAGCGGTTGAGATTAGATCTAGGATTTTCAGAGGAACTCACCGAGGTGGCGTGGGCGCGATAAGGCGCTTTGGATCTTGATCGGACGGTTAGTGGTGGAGCTCGGGTCGGCGATGGCGCCTTAGCTAAGCTGGCGGAGATGAAGGCGATGACCACGTCTCGGCGTTAAGGCGCTCGGCGAGATGAAAGGTCTCTTCGGTGCGTCTCGTCACTGGGTCCTAGATCTGCGTAACTCGCGGGCGTGAGGCGGCTCAACGGCGGCGAACGTGCACAAACCGAACGGCGCCAAGCCCAACTACGGCGAGCTATTGCAGCGCTGTCCGACTTCTGAGCGGCGGTGGTTAGGGCAATGGAGTGCGCCGAACGGCAGTCAACCTCGGGCGTGACCGGGCTTTAAATAGCCTCGGCGTTCGTGCAAGGAGCGGAAACCTAGTTCTCCACGGCGTGGCGTGGCGCTCGGATCGTGGATCCGCAGCGGAGCGACGACGGCCCGCCCACGGCGCGATCAACGCCACGATCGCGCGGTCGGAAACCGGATCCGGCCCGGTCTCGGCTCGAACGATCGCGATCAATCCGGACCGTTGGATCTCGATCCAGCGGTGGCCGGATCAACTTGGGTTAGGGTTGGGTTCGACCGACTGGCCGTCGGGACTCGAAGTCCGACTTCCAAAGGTGCGGACTTCGATCGGATGAACAGTACAAACCCACTCGCATTTTCCAATGATTTAATAATTAAAATAATTCCGAAAATTCATTTAATTCATTAAAAATAGCAAAATATTTCGAGAAAATTCGTAAAAAATTCACTGGAAAATATTTTGGAACATTTTGGACTCAAATAAAATATTTCCAACAAAATTTTATTTGCAAAATTAAATTCTTTAATTATTTCAAAATGGAATAAATTCAAATAAATTCCAAATAAATCCAAATAAATTCCAGAAAATTCCAAAAATTCACCAAAGTGCCAAATCACACATGAATTTAAGAAAAGCAAAATTTTGAGGTGTTACATTTATGAATCAACATGTCATTATAATTGGATTTTTCCTAAGAAAATTAATTCAACTAAAATCCAAAAAAGCTGCTGACATCACAGTGACATCATATTTTCTATTTTCCAATACAAAAATAATTCAATTAATTTGGTTTATTCTTTTATTTTTATTTTCAAACTTTGAAAAGCTCATTCTTACTTATACGAACTGCGATTGAGGTGATTCTAGAGCCTAAAAATTTGTAAAATCATGCTATATTTAATGGTGATTTGCATTTAATTTTTGGAGTTGAGTTTGCTCTATGTTTTGGTATTTATTTGGTGTTTTCTCTCGTTACGCATAGACGTTGATGTGCTCGGAGCATCCGAGTAGGAGTTGTTGATTCAAGAACAAGGTCCACAACATGAAAGTGATATTTGAAGGCAAGTTGTGCTTTGATCATATTGATCCCATGTTCATTGTTTTAAATTATTTCACGCTAATTCAAATAAAAATTATTTCAATTAATTTGGGAATAGTTAATCAACCCATTTGGATTATGTCTACCTTGTCATTGGAATGCCATGTTTATTTGTTACCCTAAGATGTTTAATGTTAGTTGGATGCTATTAATTACCAACATATGTTGCTAGCTTGTGTCTAGTATGCTTAGCCATGCAATGGGTTATTGATACTATTTTGGAAATGCAAATTAAACTTTACTAATGAAATATGGAACATGTTTCTAGAATGGTGTGCCATGTGTTGCCACACGATGATGTTGAGTTGTAGAGCATGTGTTGTTCTACAAGGATGTTGACTTATTGCTGGCATGTGTTGCACGATAATCAACAGGGTGGGAAATGATTTAGATGGAGGCAAGTGGCAAGAGGCTTAGTGCCATGGTGGGCTTGTGTGGCAATGGGTTGAAGAGTGGTTATGAGGGCTATGGGCCATTTGAGCATTTGGTAGTCTTGCCTTGGTCAATTAAGGACTTATCTTTGCAAGCCTTTAAATTAGGCCAAACATACACCACATGTCTTGTATGGGACAAACCTAGCTGAATAATTTGTGATGTTGTGACACTACGGAAGGTCGAAATATTATAAAATATGAAATCGGAGATTAAAACTTTATGGTATAAGGTTTAATCCCGTTTCCGGGCCGTTTCCAGGAGTTTGGGCCTTTCCGGGGCGATTTGGGCCTTAGGGGGTCCCCACATGGGCCAAAAGTGGAGTTTTCTGGCCCATGTGGGGGAGGGAGGGCTGCATGACCCTGCCCCATGCGCCCCCCTTGCCCTAGTTGCGCCCCTCCCCTCCCCTCCCCTCTCCTCTCCCTCCCTCCCCAAGCCGCCACCCCCCTCCTCCTCCACTCGCTTCCCCTCTAGCCGCCCCCATGCGCCACCCCTCCTCCCTCTCCTCTCCACCCTCCTTGCTAACCTAGGAGGGCTCCTCGCCTCGCCACCCCGCTGTTCTCTCCATCGGGAAGCTCCACGACGAGGTGATCCGGCGGTTTCGGCGCGAGGAAGGAGATCGGGAGAACCGAGAGGAGATTCGTCGCCGTTCGTCGGTTCATCGTTCGTCGGGCGAAGGTATGGTTAGGGGTAATCCTTGGGGATGGTCTAGGTGCTGTGCTAGAGGGTGTTTTGATGCTTTTAGATCAAGTGGTGGTGCTGTGATTGGGTAGATTTGATGAAAAAACTAGAGTTTGCATAGGGTTCTATTTCGGGCAGTTTGGGCGCACGACCTAGGGTCTGAGTTTTCGCAATTTTAACTTCAGAGTTTGGTCGGCCACCTTATGAGAAAGTTGTAGATAACTTCAATACCTTTAATTGGACACTAAGAACGTCCAATTCTGCCCAGCCGTTTGAAAGTTATGATCGTTTTACCGAGCGTGTTCAAATCTATGACGTAATTGGGGTAGAACGTAACGTTTTGTAGATTAGACAATTTTAGAGGCCGAATCAGCTTTTCCCAATACTTAGAAAAATCTAGGAAATTTCCTGAGCTTCGCGATGATGTACTCGTTTACTTGATTTGGAGTCCTAGAACTCAAGTTATGCTAGTTTGAAGCCTGCTGTCCCGGGGGACAGATTCTCTGTTTTTCGGCTTTGGGAGTAGTTTGCGAAGTCGGGGTAGATGAGCGATGGTGTACTGTTTTGTGGGCACATTTTGAGTGTGTGGTATCTATGTGCAGGTGGTGTGACCCTGGGAGTGCCCTCATCCTCTCGCCAATCCGTCGCCCGCGGTTAAGGCAAGTGTATTGGAATGGGTAGTGTGTTGTATGTTGCTTGTCTTTATTAGATGCAAATTGTTTTCATGATATGTTATCTTGCCATGACTAGTGTTTGCCCATGATATGATGAAAATGGTATGTTATGATGCTATGCAATGATTAATTGCTTATGTTTATGGCATATATTGCATACATGGCATGAAAACTGGTCCGGTCAGTGAGAACGTCATAACTAGTCCGGTAAGGTCGGTGCGAAAGTTATGACTAATCCAGAGCACCATTGAGTAAGACCTACCTCGTGATTCCATCCACGTGGTGAGTGGAAGCGAGGAGTAGGCACCCTCCATCTATGGGATGGAAGGGGAAAGAGGGTGCTCGCCGACGAGTGTGCACTCGGCAATACCGGTATGTGCTTCGAGGAGACATGTGCATTGCATTGCATTGCATACATGATGATGATAATGAAATGTGTAGAATGAGATTGGGACATGGTTATGATGTTGTATATGAAAGTGTGACTTGATCTTGATGTTAAGTATGGTATGTACCGATGTGGCTTTGATTTGTTCTTTATGATCCATTGCAATATACTTGCTGAGTGATGAACTCACGCTTGTGTTTTATGTTGTTTTTAGGTACCATGAAACCGGCATGCGGGAAAGGGCATTAGCTACACTTCTACACGTAGCTTCACACTTACATACAGTTTAATCATTTGGAGTCATGATAATAATGAATAGTGCCATGAAATTTGGTGTATGGTTTGGTTTTGAGCTTAAGTTCATCGTTTGATTTGTTATATTTGGTGGAATGGTTGAATTCCATTATTTTAGAGATAATTGATGCTATATCCATTGTTATTGTTGTTTTAGATGTCTCTTATCATGCTATATCTTTCCTTATAATTACTGTTGCTTCAATTCATGGAAAAACAAAGGAGATACTGTCAAAATTTTTGGTTTTAGCATTTGCACCTTTGCTGTAATTTATCTTTATTTGTGGTTTTTAGATGTTGTTTAGTCTATGTTTGGTAACATTCAGGCATACTAGATGCCGGGTTGTTACAGATGTCTAGATTTTGGTACTGTCATGATGGTTGTAACATCCCAAAATTTTGCTTTTCTTAAATTCATGTGTGATTTGGCACTTTGGTGAATTTTTGGAATTTTCTGGAATTTATTTGGATTTATTTGGAATTTATTTGAATTTATTCCATTTTGAAATAATTAAAGAATTTAATTTTGCAAATAAAATTTTGTTGGAAATATTTTATTTGAGTCCAAAATGATCCAAAATATTTTCCAGAATTTTTCTGGAATTTTTCTGAGTCATTTGCTATTTTTAATGAATTAAATGAATTACTGGGAATTATTTTAAATATTAAATCGCTGGAAAATCCAACTCGGGTCAAATCGTTCATCCGACCGAGTCGGACTCGAGTCCGACCGAGCGATTGGCTCAACCAAACCAGCTCCCAACCCTAATCGATCCGGCCGTTGGATCAAGATCCAACTGAGATCCGCCCGACTCGACGAGCCGTGTCCGACCCGGACCGATCGCGCCGCGCGATCGTGGCGTTGATCGCGACACGTGGGCGGCCACGATTCGTCGTCTTCCGTGATCGAAGCCGGACTCCGCCGCGCCGTAGCAAGTTAGGTTTAGTTTTACGCATGGACGCCGAGGCTATTTAATGCCCGGGGCATACCAGGACCGCCGTGATCCCGCGCCCTCCCTTCTCTACTTCACCGAGGCTAAGTTGCCGCCCGTTTAGCCGTCGAAGCTCGCCGTAATTGCGCGCTGCCGCCCGCCACGGTCTTTGCTTCGTTGCCGCCGCCGTCCCTCGCCGTTGACCTCAGATCCAGACTCACCGCGACGAGACGCACCCGAAGGGACCCTTCATCTCGCCGGAGCAACCCCGGAACGCCGTTGGGCTCGTCGTCGTCTTCAACTCCGGCAGCCGTGCGCCACCACGAAGCCATCAGCCCTCGCGAGCTCTGTGCACCGTCGGATCCAGATCGGACGGTTGAGGTGAGTTCACGTGTTCCAAACCCGATTAGATCTGGACCGTTGGATCAAGATCCAACGGCTCACAATCGCCACGTGCCGTAGCAGTGCGATTATAGGATTAGATCTGGACCGTCCGATCTAGATCGAACGGCCCACGAGCATCGAGTAGTTTCAACGTGTTAAACCCTGGATCCAATCCGCGCCGTTGATTTTCAAACCAACGGACGAGATTGCGCCACGTGTCGGGAAGTTGGACCGACGTCGCGCCCACGCAGCTGGCGTGCGTGACCGACACGCGGGGCCCGCGTGTCAGAGGGCCCGCATGTCAGTGGCTAACCTTGACCAAGCGGCGTCGGCGATGACGTCACCCGAGTGGGCCCACATGTCGATCCACGTGAGTGGACCGAGTCCACCGTGGACCCGAGCCGGCGTGGACCAAGCCCATGGACCTGGCGTCGCCAGGCCAATCAGGAGCTGCCACGTGTCCATGCCGACGCAATAATTAATTTCGAAAAGAAAATGATTTATTAATTCGAATAATGATTTCAAATTTAGATTCAAACTTCAAACGCTTATAACTTTTGCGTTTCAACTCCGATTTGAGCGATTCAAATTTCTAAATTTGTATAAAATTAAGATCTACCTAAATATAAATTTTATTTAATTTTTGGACTAAAGTTTTTCTCTGTAAAATTATTTAATTGATTATTTAAACTTTAAATAATCATAACTTTTGCGATTTAACTCCAAATTTGACGATTCCAGTTTCTAAAAATCCAGAAAATTATGTTCTCTCTGTTTATGGATTTTATTTGGAGTTTTGGGATCTTTTTGCATAGTGTTTATTTGTGTATTTGCTATTTGCACGCTACGAGTAGGCGTTGAAGTCTGGGAAGGATTCGAAGGAGAAGTGTTGACTCAGGATCCAACTCAAGACCAAGAGCAAGTGCTTTTTGAAGGCAAGTTGTGCTTTGACCATGTTGATCCTATTTCGAAATCTATTTTGATTTAAACTATTGCATGCTAGTTTAAATAGAAAGATACTTTGTTTAAACATGGGGGTTAGATAAATACCAATTTGCTATATGACACCTTGATTATCTAAGTATGTGCCATGATCCCTTGTCACCCTAGTTGTGGATTACTAGTTGGACATTATTAAATCGCCAACATGGGTTTAGATCGTTGTAGTATACTGCTTAGACCTGCTACGTGCTCATGACATGATTTTGGACAACCAAATGCTAATATGGACTTAATGATATATTGAACCTGTTTTGGAAAAGTATCATGTGAAGTTGATGGCACGTGGTGCATGGTAATCAACTGGGGTTTGATAAACAGATTTAGGGCATGTGGCAAGAGTAATCAGTGGGCAGTTGTGGCATTTGGGGATGTTGATTTGGTTTTTTTCGGGTAGTCTTGCCCTGGTCACTCTAAGGACTTAACCTTGCAAGCCTTTGAACTGGGTCATACTTGCAACCACATGGCTGGAATGGGACGGCCCTAGTTGACTAAGTCGCTAAGGACTCACTTGTGGAGCCTCGGGGTGTCGATTACACCTTTTGTGTGATTATGCGGGAGCGTATCGTGGCTGTGGCGGTACCCATCTAACGGTGTGTTGGTCCCATACTTCGCCTTGGCTAAGGGAAGGGATGGTGTAGAGCACGAACCGGAGAGGACCACTGTGTTGTTTGAGGCTTAGAAAGGCTTTGTTATGATCGCTCATTCGCATACTCTTGTATGGCGATTCACGGCTGACGTGGTGAGTGGATTGTATCTTGTGGGTAAAGTGCATAACCTCTGCAGAGTGTAGAATCTATTTGAATAGCCGAGTCCACGGTACTGGACAATGCTCGGGAATTACAGTCAAGGGGTAGACTTTCTGAAAATAACTTGGTTTTGAAAAGATGGGTTGGTTTAACAAGGAAGATGATGGAACTATGGTGTAGGATGGGGAAAATGTTTACTAAACTTCTTGAAAAGTTATTTATGCTTTACTTATTCCTCTTTGCTTTGAATCTACTTATATTACTTGTCAAAAGCATTTCTTTGCAAATATACCACTGAGCTATTCCTTTGTACTAAGCCATGCATATAGTATATTAGCTTGCATTCATGCATGACTTCTTTCGAGTACCAAGTACTCACCCTTGCCCCAACACAATATCAGTTGAAGAGGAGATTACGCCACTTTGGAGGAGGAACTCCAAGAGGACCCGTCTACTTAGGGATGCGAGCCCGGTCGATTGCACTGTGGTATCTTGGATGGCGCCACTAAGTTTATTTGAATTTCACGTTATTTCTCTTTTAATAAGTTTAGCCTTGCAGGGCATATATTTGTAACTTGGCCATAAGGTCAAGTAACGATCTAGTTATTTAATAAAGTACTTTGATAATATCGATTGGTATGATTGTGATATTTACCGATGTTAAGGCTGTGTGCACTAGCGCGTTCTGGACTAGTGCTTTGAATACATGAGGGTCGGATTTGCAAATTCGGGGTCCCGACAGAAGGTGGTATCGAGCCATACTTGTGTAGGCTCAACCCTAAGCTAGAATGGTCGTAGTGAGGATAAAACCTATTTTCTAAAGCTAAAAATTTGTGAAGACAAGAAATGACATCTCGACTTATCCCTTCTCTCTTTTCTTGTCTCTTGCTAAAATTTTCCTTACCTTGTCACAATTCAAAAATTCCGAGTTCTTACGTAAAGCACTCTTGTGACAGATGGAGGTTTTCTTGATGAGTGAGCATAGGTTCTATAGTGAGACTCCTTCGCCGAGTCATAGAATAAAGAGTCACCCTTTAGGCGTTAGACTCGAGTCGATTCGATTTGGATTTGCTTTGTTTGCTGAGTGTGCAGTATGTGTTGCAAGGCCCTTAGGCATTGTAAGCAGCCATACCAAGTTATTAATAATAAAGATGGACCTTAAAGTTACCCCTTTCGCCCGCATAAGTTCCATATTACTTGTCTATTCTCGTTTCCCTCTCATCTCTAAACCTAGAGCAAATCGACAGATGGTGAACACCCGTGGAAACTTTGGAAGCAACGGGAGCGGTTCTCGCCAAAGAAAACCTAATGATAGAGCACCGGCACCGCGGATGATATGCAGAATTTTGGAGCATTTCTTGCTGCTCGGACTCGATTGATGCATGCTATGATGCAACAAATGCAGCACGTCGCCAGGCCACTTTGCCAATCAAGTTAATCAGGGACCACGCCAGAATACAAGGCTGTCAGAGTTCATGAGGACTCACCCACCCACTTTCTCTGGAAATGCCAATCCATTGGAGGCCGATGATTGGTTAAGATCAATTGAGAGAAAGCTACACATAGCTCAATGCATAGGGAATGAGAAGGTACTCTACGCTTCTCATCAGTTGGAAGGAACAGCCGGCCAGAATGGTGGGAGAACTTCGTGCCACGCAGAGAACCCTCAAGATATCACTTGGGAAGAGTTCAGTGCATTCGACGATATCACGTGCCTGAAGGAATCATGGACCTTAAGAAGGAGGAGTTGAGCAGAAGCAAGGTAATCGGCCGGTGGTCGACTACGAACAAGTTCACACAGCTAGCACGCTACGCACTTTTTGAGGATGTAGCGACGGATAAATCCAGGCAGTCTCGTTTTATGAAGGGACTTAACTCAGGATTGCAAGTAGGGTTGATCACCCACACCTTTCAGATTTCCAAGAGTTGGTGAATAAGGCGCTTATTCTTGAGGACAAGCGCAAGGAACCGGATGAGAACAGAAGCGCAGGATGCAACAAAGAAGGATCACGTCGAGGAACGCAATGGCGCTTGAGAGTTGCACCAAATCAATTCTTGATTCCAACCACAGAATGCAACAAGGACACCATCCCGGCACCAAGACCTGCCAATCGAACTACCAAACCCCAGCCTCGCTAGAACGCTACTCAGGCGTCGGCAAAGAGGCAGTGGTATTGTTACAAGCTGAACGAGCCAGGACACTTTGCCAATGATTGTCCAAAGAAGACAGCAGAGAGTGACCCGATTCGCTTCAACCTAGGAACCACCCAGCTAGGACGCCAGCGGAGCCACACCCTGCAGTGGTGAGAGGCCGAGTCAACCATGTCACCGCAGAGATGCGAGAATGCTACGGACGTCAGATCTTGGGTAAGTTACTTGTTAACTCACACTGCACATGATTTTGTTTGACTCGAGCTTCAGATTCGTTTGTTTCGCAAGGCTTTGCTACTAGAAATGATTTAAGGATTGCAAGACTTAAGTGCATGCTTTTAGTTCAAACCCAGTTCCGAACTCCGAACGGAAGTAGGATGTTCCGGGTGAGAATACTAATAGATGGAATAGAGTTCCTAGCAAACCTTATAATTTTGGAGACCAGGACCTTAGATGTTATATTGGGAATGGATTGGTTATCCAAGCACAAGGCTGTATTGGATTGTGGACGAAGGACTATCTCGGTTGAGAGCCCGTGTGGGAAGAAGGTGGAATTTCAAGCCACTGATTAGAGATGGACAGATTGATGGTTAACGTACCAAGGCAATCAGCATAGAGGATGTCAGAGTGAATGAGTACCCGATGTTTTTCCCGAAGATCTACGGTATGCCGCGAGGGGACATAGAGTTTGTGATAGAGCTTGTACAGTACAAAGACCGATAGCAAAGAGACCCTATCGGATGTCTACCGAGGAGTTGGTAGAGATGAAGAAACAACTAGAGGAGTTAATGGAGAAAGGATTTATCAGACCAAGTTCGCCGTGGGGAGCACCGGCTTTGTTTGTCAAGAAGAAGGACGGAGTTTCAGGGCGTGCATTGACTACCGTGCACTCAATGAAGTCACCGTGAAGAATAAGTATCCGCTACCAGGATTGATGATTTGTTTGATCGATTAAGAGGAGCCGGAGTTTTCTCCAAGATTGATCCGAGATCGGGATACCATCGGTTGAAGATCCGATCAAGATATTCAAGACCGCATTCTCGTCAAGATATGGACATTACGAGTTTACGCTTTATGTCCTTTGGATCGATTTAACGCGCCACTTATTTCATGAATATGATGAATAAGGTGTTCATGGAATATTTGGACAAGTTTGTCGTCGTGTTCATAGATGACATTCTAATCTACTCGAGCGGAGGATGAACATCTTAGGACACTTAAGGCGAGTTTTGGAAAAGGCCGAGGAACAAAGAACTTTTCGCCAAGTTCAGCAAGTGTGATTTTTGGAAGGACAAGGTGGAGTTTCTTGGACATGTAATGACTGCAGAAGGAGTCGCGTAGATCCAAGCAAAGTAGAAGCTGTGTTACATTGGGCGCACCAAGATCGTGACCTGATTCGGAGTTTCCTTGGAATGGCAGGATATTACCGCCGTTTCATCGAAGGCTTTTCGACAATTGCAAAACCTCTTACGCAATTCTTGAAGAAGGAAAAGAAGTTTGCATGGGCGCGAATGTGAGAAAGGATTTCAGAGCTGAAGAAGCGATTGACATCAAGACCGGTGTTAGTTCTACCGGGATGTTGCTCAAAGCTTCGATATTTATTGTGACGCATCGCGCCAAGGACTTGGATGTGTCTGATGCAGAATGGAAAGGTCGTCGCGTATGCATCAAGGCGATTGAGGCCGCATGAGGAAAATTATCCGACACATGACCTAGAGTTAGCCGTAGTGCATGCCTTGAAGATATGGCGTCACTATCGATTGGAAACAGATGTGAAGTGTATACGGATCATAAGAGCCTTAAGTACATATTCACCCGATCGGATCTGAATATGAGGCAAAGGAGATGGCTAGAGTTGATCAAGGACTATAATGTTGGAATCCATTACCATCCGGGAAGGCCAACGAGTAGCCGATGCTCGAGTCGGAAAAGCCATACCGTGAGTACGCTTGCTAGCCACAAGTCAGATGAGTTATGTGAGGATTTTCAAAAGATGAAGATTGAGGTAGTACCTAGCGGATTCTTGGCCGCATTGGAAGTAAAGCCTACCCTAGAGGATCGATCAGAAGGAGAAGGATGATGGCGGGATCCGTAGGATTAAGTCCAAAAGGAGGAAGGCAAGGCGAGGACTTCAAATTGGATGAGCAGGCACGTTATGGATGAAGGATCGCATTTGTGTGCCTAACAAAAGGAGTTAAAGCGGCTGATTTTGGAAGAAGCCCATGACTCCAAGTACTCGGTTCATCCCGAAGCGCCAAGATGTATCAGGATCGAAGGAGAGATTCGGTGGCCGAGTATGAAACGTGAAGTTGCCGAGCATGTTGCATTGTGCGATGTATGCCGAGAGTCAAGGCAATGCATCGAGACCAGCAGGATTGCTACACCACTGAAAATACGAGTGGAAGTGGGAGGAAATCGGAATGGATTTCACGGTTGTCGAAGACTCAAGGAGGTTATGACTCCATATGGGTTATAGTGGATCGCTTGACTAAGGTAGCCCATTTTATCCCCGTGAAGACCACCTACTCGGAGATAAATTAGCAATTGTACATGATCAGATTGTTTGTTTGCACGGAGTGCCAAAGAGGATTGTATCGGACGAGGTACCCAATTTACCTCAAGGTTCTGGAATAAGTTGCATGAAGCCATGGGAACCCGCTTGAACTTCAAGATACTTATCATCCACAGACGGATGGACAGACTGAAAGAGTCAACCAGATCTGGAAGATATGTTGAGAGCTTGTGCATTGGCTTATGCTACCTCTTGGGATAAGAGTTTACCGTATGCCGAGTTCGATTACAACAATAGTTATCAGGCTAGTTTACGATGTCACCTTTTGAGGCCTTTGTATGGTCGACCTGTCGGACGCCATTGAATTGGAATGAGACCGGCGGCGCCGTGTCTTTGGGCCTGATATTCTTCAAGAGGTCAAGAGCGGATCGCCATGATTAGGGAAAGGTTGAAGGTAGCCCAATCTCGAGAAGAGTTATCTTGCGACAATCGTCGCCGAGATTTGAGTTTTGAACGAAGACTTTGTATACCTCGAGTTACGCCTCTCGGGGAGTTAAGAGGTTCCATGCCAAAGGGAAACTCGCACCGTTATGTTGGACCATTTAAGATTTTGAGCCGCAGAGGCTAAGTTGCTTATCATGGAGTTGCCATAGTCGTTAGCAGGGTACATGATGTATTCCATGTGTCCCATTGAAGAAATGTCTCCGAAGTTCCCGAGAGCAGACACCGCTAGAGTCAATTGAGTTGCATGAGGATTTGACTTATAAGGAACATCTGTGAGGATTCTAGACACAATGGATCGAGAAACTAGAAACAAGTCAACCCGTTTCAGAGAGTTCGATGGAGCAACCATGCAGAGAACGAAGCGACTTGGGAGCGAAGAGGATTTGAAGAAAGAATTTCCAAACCTATTCCTTTAGTAAGCCACGAATCTCGGGACGAGATTCTATTAAGGGGAGGTTTGTAACATCCCAAAATTTTGCTTTTCTTAAATTCATGTGTGATTTGGCACTTTGGTGAATTTTGGAATTTTCTGGAATTTATTTGGATTTATTTGGAATTTATTTGAATTTATTCCATTTTGAAATAATTAAAGAATTTAATTTTGCAAATAAAATTTTGTTGGAAATATTTTATTTGAGTCCAAAATGATCCAAAATATTTTAATTTTTCTGGAATTTTTCGAGTCATTTGCTATTTTTAATGAATTAAATGAATTATCGAATTATTTTAAATATTAAATCACCTGGAAAATCCAACTCGGCTGGCATCGTTTCATCCGATCGAGCCCACTCGAGTCCGACCGAGCCGCTTGGCTCAACCAAACCAGCCCCAACCCTAATCGATCCCGACCGTTGATCAAGATCCAACTACCGAGATCCGCCCGACTCTCGACCTTCGAGCCGTGTCCGACCTCGACCCGACAAGGCTGCGGCGATCGTGGGCCGCTGATCGCGACACGCGGACGGCCACGATTGGCTGCCTTCCTGCGTGATCGAAGCCGGATCGCCGCGCCGCCAGAGTTAAGTTAGGTTTCTCGCCGACGGACGAGGTTATTTAATGCCCGGCATACCGAGGACCGTGATCCCGCGCTCTCCTTCTCTACTTCACCGAGGCTAAGTCGCTGCTTAGCCGCGGAAGCCGCCGTGAAGCTGCGCTGGCCAAGCCCGCCACTTGCCTTTGCTTGCTCGCCTGGCCCCCGCCGCTGACTCGGGATTCGACTCACCGCGACGAGACGCACCCGGCGACCTTCCTTCCTTCGCCGAGCAACCCCTTTAACGCTGGCTCGCTGCCGCTCTTCAACTCCGGCAGCCGTGGCGCCACCACGGCCATCACCGCGAAGCTGTGCACCGCCGATCCAGTGATCGGACGGCTGAGGTGAGTTCACGTGTTCCAAACCCGACAGATTCCGGGACTGCTGATCAAGATCCAACGGCCACAATCGCCACGCGTCGTGAGCAAAGGCGATTATAGATTAGATCTCGACCGCCCGATCTAGATCGAACGCCCACTTGCAGCACGAGTAGTTTCAACGTGTTAAACCCTGGATTCCAACCGCCGCCGCTGATTTTCAAACCAATCTGACGAGATTGCGCCACGCGTCCGAAGTTGGACCGACGCGGCCGCCGGCCCACGCTGGCAGCAGGACGCCGACACGGGGCCCGTGTTAGAGGGCCCGTGATGTCTGGCTAACCCAAAGTTACCGACGCCGCCGATGACGCCACCCGAGCGGGCCCACATGTCACCACGTGAGCCGTGGACCGAGTCCACCGGGACCCGAGCCGAGCGTGACCAAGCCTATGGATCGCCGACGCCAAGCAGCCAATCAGAGCTGCCACGTGTCCATGCCGACGCACAATTAATTTCCGAAAAGAAAATGATTTATTAATTGAATAATGATTTCAAATTTAGATTCAAACTTCAAACGCTTATAACTTTTATGCTTCAACTCCGATTTGAGCGATTCAAATTTCTAAATTTGTATAAAATTAAGATCTACCTAAATATAAATTTTATTTAATTTTTGGACTAAAGTTTTTCTGTAAAATTATTTAATTGATTATTTAAACTTTAAATAATCATAACTTTTGGCGATTTAACTCAAATTTGATTTATTCCAGCTTTCTAAAAAATCCAGAAAATTATGTTCTCTCTGTTTATGGATTTTATTTGGAGTTTTGGGGATCTTTTGCATAGTGTTTATTTGTGTATTTGCTATTTGCACGCTTTACGAGCAGACGCTGAAGTGCCTAAGGATTCAAGGCGAGAAGGCTGTTGACTCGTGATCCAACTCAAGACCAAGAGCAAGTGCTTTTGAAGGCAAGTTGTGCTTGACCATGTTGATCCTATTTCGAATCTATTTTGATTTAAACTATTGCATGCTAGTTTAAATAGAAAGATACTTTGTTTAAACATGGGGGTTAGATAAATACCAATTTGCTATATGACACCTTGATTATCTAAGTATGTGCCATGATCCCTTGTCACCCTAGTTGTGGATTACTAGTTGACATTATTAAATCGCCAACATGGGTTTAGATCGCTGTAGTATAACGCTTAGACCTGCTACGTGCTCATGACATGATTTTGGACAACCAAATGCTAATATGGACTTAATGATATATTGAACCTGTTTTGGAAAAGTATCATGTGAAGTTGATGGCACGTGGTGCATGGTAATCAATCGGGTTTGATAAACATGTATTTCGGATCGGGGCATGTGGCAAGAGTAATCGTGGGCCAGGGCTTGTGGCATTTGGGGATGTTGATTTGGTTTTTCGTAGTCTTGCCTGGTCACTTTAAGGACTTAACCTTGCAAGCCTTTGAACTGGTCATACTTGCAACCACATGGCCGGGAATGGGACGCCCTAGTTGACTAAGTCGCTAAGGACTCACTTGTGGAGCCTCAGGTGTCGCTACACCTTTGTGTGATTGTACTGGGGAGCGATCGTGGCCGTGCGCCAGGTACCCATCTAACGGGTGTGTTGGTCCCATACTTCGCCTTGGCTAAGGGAAGGATGGTGTAGAGCACGAACCGGAGAGGACCACCTTGCGGTTGTTTGAGGCTTCCGAAAGGCTTTGTTATGATCGTCATTCGCATACTCTTGTATGGCGATTCACTACCGACGTGGTGAGTGGATTGTATCTTGTGGGTAAAGTGCATAACCTCTGCAGAGTGTAGAATCTATTTGAATAGCCGAGTCCACGGTACTGGACAATGCTCGGGAATTACAGTCAAGGGGTAGACTTTCTGAAAATAACTTGGTTTTGAAAAGATGGGTTGGTTTAACAAGGAAGATGATGGAACTATGGTGTAGGATGGGGAAAATGTTTACTAAACTTCTTGAAAAGTTATTTATGCTTTACTTATTCCTACTGCTTTCGAATCTACTTATATTACTTGTCAAAAAGTCAAGCATCGCAAATATACCCGAGCTATTCCTTTGTACTAAGCCATGCATATAGTATATTAGCTTGCATTCTCAGGCATGACTTGGCTTTGAGTACCAAGTACTCACCCTTGCCCCAACACAATATCGCTGAAGAGGAGATTACGCCAAATTGGAGGAGGAACTCCAAGAGGACCCGCTCACTTAGGATGCGAGCCTTCGCTGTTGCCTGTGGTATACATCGATGGCGCCACTAAGTTTATTTGAATTTCCGGCCGTTATTTCTCTTTAATAAGTTTCACTTGCAGGGCATATATTTGTAACTTGGCCATAAGGTCAAGTAAATCACCTGTTATTTAATAAAGTACTTTGATAATATCGATTGGTATGATTGTGATATTTACCGATGTTAAGACTGTGTGCACTAGCGCGTTCCTGGACTAGTGCTGAATACACAGAGGGTCCGGATTTGCAAATTCGGGGTCCCGACAATGGTGTGGTTCTAGGTGGATGGGTAGACTCACATGGCATAAGACGGGGGCCCTGAGTGTGGCTAACCAGTCCTTTCAGTGTTGAAACCTCAGCGGGCAGTACTGGTTTTAGATAGATCGTTATAAAGGCTTTGTTATGGTCATTTGCATTTATGGGGATTTGATCATATCTTGTGGGTCAAGTGTATAACCTCTGCAGAGTGTAAAACCTATTCGAATAGCCTTATCCGTGGTATTAGACAATACTCGGGAATTACAGTCAAGGGTTAGATTTTGATAAAAAGAACTTAGTAATGGAGGTTGTGTGCCTATGGAAATATGGAATTTGGTTTAGGGTTGTGAGATGGTTTATTTGTGAAATAACTGAGAAATCTATTATGGTTATTATTATTATTATTGTTTTCAATTTATTTATGTTATAAGTTTGTAAATGCTTCTTATTGCAAAAAAACCCAATTCAACCATCCTTTGGAATAAGCCGTGCATGTAGTATAATAGACTTACATGTGCATAATCTGTTGAGTGCTTTATGTGCTCACACCCTTGCAACAATCCAAACACTAGTTTGAGAGGAGTCAACGCTAGCTTCTGAGGAGTACCAGGAGGAGACGATCATTTAGGGTGTGAACCTTGTCAGTTGCCTACGGTATATTTAATGGTTACAACAAGTTTTCTTTTCTGCTGCAGTTTTATTTATTTCTTAGTCTAAGCCTTAAGAGGCTTATTATTATAAGTTGGCCATAAGGTTATTCAACAGGTTATATTAATAGATGAAATACTTTATTCTTATTTTTGTTGTGTATGATTGTGATATTCATCTATGTTGAGACTGAGTCCACTAGCGTGATCCTGGACTAGTGCTGAATACATAGAAGGTTCATATCTGCACATTTGGGTCTCGACAATCCTGGCCACCTTCCATCCTCCAGGTAATCTGAACCTTCTCTTTAGGGGACTCAACTTATGGAACAGAAAATCGAAGATGATCTTTTATCCCGACAAGCCCCCTGATACTAGCTTGGAGATGGTCTTGACGATAAGACGCTCCTCGCTTGTCAGTTCTAGTGAATGTTTTTCGTTTTTCGCTTCAGCCCTGGTCCATAACAGAGCAACTTTCCCAGTGAACTAGAGGCGACTACCCTCCGAAATCTCGTGGTGAAACCACGATTGGTGGTAATCTCGCTAGGTATCCTTAGTTGGAAGGGAGGGGTACAGAGAAGCCATTTTATCATAGAGCTTAAAATAAACACTCTCAAAAACATCTTGAGTTTTGTTATTTTTGATATATTGATAGAAGAAGTGAAAAAGATGAAGAGTAGGAGGAATACCAAGAGAAGCCTCGCAAAGATGCGAGAAAATGCTCGAAGCCAAAATGGAGTTAGGAGGAAGGTAGTGAAGCTCAATCTCGTAATGATTGAGTACATCAACTATGAATTCACTCTCAGGGAGATGAAAACCTAACCTAATGAAAACGATGAAGAGCACATGGCGCCCTTACTAGGGAATTGGCTTCATATGCTCCCCGCTATTATCCCACTGCATAATTTTGCATGGGGGGGGGATCAAACCTTGCTCCCTGATCTCTTTGATTTTGCTCACATCAGGTATTCTCTCAACATCAGATTGAGCTTCATCCAGTGTCACGGGTAGTTTTCACATTTTTTTGGTTCTATTTTTCTACGAACGTCTCCGTGGAACTGAGTCCTGTGCACCTTGAGGCATCCCCCTATTTTTATCATAAGGAGGAAGAGTGGGTACAATATCCTTCTGGGGTATTTCCACTCTTTCAGGTGCATTTATTGTAGGTATATGATATCTTCTCACTCCCTTATGATTAGTGAAGGTACCTGGTAGGTTAATAGCTATTTGTTGTAGATTTATTATCCTTCAAACTTCAAGTTCAGTTTCTTTAGTGCGTGTATCTAAGGACTCGGCATTCTTTAATGTGATATTCATCTCTCCCTAATGCCGAAAACTTGTCCTTAGTACAGTCAATCAAATTTTCGCAGATGAAAAATACTTGATTATTCTCTACGCACTATCTGTAATGGAAAATTTTGTGATGTGCAGTTGATTTGAGTTGAATTAATACTACAGCATGCAGTACTGCATGGCCCCAACAACTGGTGGGTAGCCTACTATTCTGTAAGAATGGTCAAGCAATAAGTTTTTTTTCTTTTAATTAATGACTCTAAAAGGCCATTTTATGTGTGGATATGAAGTACGGAATGCTCTACGCTAATTCTCAGAGCCATGCAATAATCATTAAATTCTTTTGAGGTAAACTTGTTAGCATTATCCATTTGTATAGACTTGATCATTCCTTCTAGAAAGGAGGCTCTTAACTTAATAATTTGGATAATTAATTTAGCAAAAGTATGGTTCCTAATAGATAAGAGACATATATGGGAACATCTAGTAGAAGAATCTCTTAGTACCATGAAGTATCTAAAGAGGGTCCAATAGGGGCTGGATAGATCCACAGAGATCACCTTGAATTCTCACTATGAGCTTTCCTTTAGCACAAACGGAGGCATAAGAAATCTTCAGATCTAGAAAAGTCTGTAGTCTTTATGCTATGGCCAGTAGAATTATTATTTATTATTCTTATCATATTCAACTCAGGATGACTCAGTCGATCATGCTAGATCTTAAATATTTCTGGGTTTTAATCGCAACACAAACTTTAGGTTTTATATATATATAGTATAACTCGGAGGAGAAAGAAGAGATTTTTTCAACCAGATGTTTATTAAACCCATTAAACTTAGTCATGAGTATGTATCCTATATCATCCTCATTTTTTGTCTTTATATGGAAAACATATAGACAGATGTATCCATAGGGAGAATTATGATGGCTATTTCAGTGCCAACTATGAGTGCATCACTTCCGGCGATTGTCATAATATTTTAAGTTTACTTAGTAAAAATATGGAAATATTTAGTATCCTTAAAAATTGAATGTGTGGTGCAACTGTCTACTATACAGATATCCTCCTCTGCCTTTAGATTATTCTTTGTTCTATGTTAGAAGTATAATTTTACAATCAAACAATTGTTGCAGCAGGAACATATTGTGGAATATAGAACAAACATAGCATAATTAAACAAATATAATGGGAAATAACAATTTATTCAACTTTAAATGATAATCGCTCAGCAGGAGAGTAGACCAATGTTCATTTAGAAACTAAAACTAAACTGATAAGGATATTCATAAGGAATATGCGACATCGACTTGCAAAACAAAGGAATAGTTAGGAGATTAATCCAGAGCTAAATATGAGTCGTATGTGATAAAACAGTCACATTCGCCCTCTACCAGACAACTAGTCAAAACAAGCAGTTACACCCGCATATGAATAGCATGCAGAAGATTATTCTTGACATGTACATATAACCGTTCGGAAGTTATTTCCCTTGAAGAAACACCTTTTGATTAGAAGAGACTTCTGGACGAAAAGACACCTCTCTGAAGGAACAACCGCCACCTCTTCATCCTATTTAAATAGGGAAGCCTACACATTATTTAAAAAAAAAAGGTTACAAGGACAAGAGATATATGTAATAGTGTTTTTTGTAGATAATTTGCAAGTTTATACTCTGTCAAGCCACTTGGTTAGTAAAGAAGCAGTCCCTTTTTTCTATCTTCTCGATCTTTGATCCTACAAAGGTAACCCATTTATATTCGTAAGCTCGATCTAAAGACCTCCATATATTGAACATCGACAATTTGCTTTTCGATATTTCCATATTGAAGCAAACGAGTGATATCGAGAAGTCCACAAATAGGTGGCGTCCTTCAAGGACATGCTTGCTGCACCTGTGCAATTGGAAGAACTTCTCATCCTGATACCTCCCACGCCTTTTTTGTTTTATGAAATCAACTGAGGACATGATTCTGTAAATGATTCAAACAGCACCGGAAACAAGGAAAATGGAGGAATAAGTTTTTCTCATCCCGATACCTGCCACGCCCATTTTTTTCTTTTTGAAAAGCACCTCTCACGCCCATTTAACTGTCAACATTCTGCGTTCATTCAGCCAACAAAGAACTCAGGATATGCTTTTGTAAATGATTTAGAACACATTGGGAAGAGGAACATGGTAGAACAGACATTACAAGTCCTTTGGTTTATTCAGGCAGCAAACAAGGGATGCATCAGTAGGAATGGCATAACTGGAGTATATATGCAGCCAACCTTCACTGATAATACTATTTTTCCCTACAATTGAACTCTCTGAGCTAACTTCTGAGACAACAATTATTAGATTAGAAGATCACCATCGGACAGTACCATCTAAAACACAATTTGCTACTTTATACAGGGTGAACCAGTGCAGGTGCTTGTATATTAACGTGTCATCACTGTTCAAACTGCCCTCTTCTCCAACTCTACAAATTCAGTGCCTAAAAACTCTCTTTTTTGATTGCTAGTCACCTGTGAAGATCTTTAAAAATTATTGTACCAACATGCATTTGATTGATAAGATATATGAGAAATTCGTTGGTGGAGTGCTCAGTTTATCTTGAAAAGTGTGTATAAATTGAGTCTGTCTCCATGATCTTCTTGATGCCATTCTCTGATGCCATGCGACGGGCGTCAGCTCAGAATGTCCAAAAAACATACGGTCCCAATGCATCCCATACCCATTCTCCATTATGGCATTCTAGTCCAAAGATACTAAAAAGACATGATTGCTGGAAAAAAAAAGACGAACCCTTCCACCTGTTTTCACCGCTGTCTGTCTCTCCTTTCTGAAGTGAAAAAGGCACAGTCATTGTCGACGATATATGAAGTTGGTGTACGTACTCAGCACTCATTTGACCCACACAATGTCCTTCACTGTTGCCGTAAAATAGCGAATTTTCTTCGAACCAATTTACTCTGTATTGTACTGTTTCATCTACCGTCTGAATACTTATCAAGTTGTCATCCACATATCAATGCAGGACCTTTATCTCCTTTTCCGCAATTTTATTGATAATTAGTTGCGAATGGATTGGATATATCCCCTCGAATTTTGACTTGTATCAGTTTTTTCATATAGCTGGTAGACACTCTTGGTCCATATATCTCGTGAAAATTATTCCGGGGCAGAGTTTATAACCCATTATCAGTACATTAACGAGAGAACATCCATCTCTCTCCTATATTATTAACTACAAACCCAGTGTTCTTATTAAGATAGCCTTTTGATCGTAGTCAAAATAAACTACATACCTTGGATTACGCATTTACCTAGGGTGCATTTGGTTGGTGGGATGAGGTTGGTTGATGGGATGAGGTTGAATGGGGTGGGATGGTTCTGTACCATTTGGTTCTATTGTTTCGAGTGAATGAAATGGTTCATTATCTATAGGGAATATCTTTAAATTTGTATCCCACCATCCATGATATGATAGTTCTATTCAATCAACCAAACACATGGATACTTTTTTTCTTGACATCTCATGCATGTACCACTTGGTACAAACAACCAAACACACCCCTAGTCGTCAGATGCGACTCACCGCTGCGTGACCGCACCCATTCTCATCGAGAGAAAAAGAGAGAATGGGAAAGCCGTGTTATAAAATGAAGTAGTTTACCCTTATCAATCAACAACGCACTAATAAAACAGTAAGTATGAACAGGGAGCACACACAAAGTAGAGAGGCAACTTACTCTCTCATTTTATTAGATTGATTGTTTCTGTATAAGAGGGTGTCCAACATATAGCACAAATCAATGGAGATAGATTCGGATTCGTCCACACTGATATAGTCCAACAATATTTGGACTTCGAGTCAACCTCTATCTTAACACTCTCCTTTGGCCAAATATACAATAATGCACATGTCTCGTTAAAAAACTCCAACAAAAAACCCAATAGAAAAAAGGACAGAGAAAAGAGTGTGACAATATGAGCCGTGTTTTGTTCAATTCCGGGTTTGTGGGCTATTGCTGGGGAGATTGGGCCTTGAGGGATTGAAGTATGGGCTTCCTATGGGAGGTTTATGGCCCATGTGGGGGAAATATTGCATTCAAGAGATATATTACCTTTATATCTTCGATAGGAAATCTACCATCGTCTTCATCTGTGTGAGGGGTAGATGCACAACTGTTCCGATGGGTATTGGAGCTAAATTGCGTAGGTACGTCTAGAGCTTGTGTGGACCATATTTGGTGATTATTGAACCTTTCCTCGAGGCTTCTTATCTTGTCACCAGCTTTTGTAATAGCCATTCCTCGCACTCAACTTTGGCTCTCTTCTGACTCTGGTATGTGTTAGAGTTGTCTGGGAATCCTGTTTTCCAGGGAACAAAAACCCCTTTGCCTCGCATGTGACCAGGGTGCTCCTTGTTTTCCAAGACCATGGAGAGTACATCTTTGTCCCTATTGGGCCAAAAAATGCCTTCGAAAGATTGTGTACTCAATGCTTCCTGCAAGATCCCAACATGTTATTTAATTTATGAAGTTATGGACTAATTACAAACTAGGTAGCTCGATATTTCACCAAGCATTTCGACACTTCCTTGTCCACAGCATTTCTAGCAAAAAAAAACCATCAAGGATGACCCGTCGGCGTGCACCCCCTTTCCCCTTCCATCCCGTAGATGGAGGGTGCCTACTCTTACTGACTCGCTCCCATGCGCAACCATGGATGGGACTACAAGGTAGGTCTTTCGTGTTCACTACGTGTGAACATAGAGGCCCGCATTAGCATGGGACGCCTCTTCAATTATGAATGCACATATGACATAAACATGTAAAGATTGGCATAAACATTTAATACAACGCAATCATGATCAAAATGAAATCATGCTCATCATGTCATAGGCAAACATCATTCATGGCATCATATCATAAAGCAATTTGCATCTTATCAAATCTAGCAACATTCAACCCGCTACCCATTCCAATACACTTGCCTTAACCGTGGGCGACGGATTAGCAAGAGGATGAGGGCACTCCCGGGGTCACACCACCTGCACAAACATACCACATGCTCAAAACGTGTCCCCAAAATAGTATGCAAAAGCTCGTCTACCCCGACTTCACAAACTACTCCCAAAACAGAAAAATAGAGAATCTGTCCCGCCCGGACAGCAGACTTCAAACTATCATATCTTAAGTTCTAGGACTCCAAATCAAGTAACGAGTACACCATCGCGAAACTTAGGAAATTTCCTAGCTTTTTCTAAGTATTGGGAAAAGCTGATTTGGCTTCTAAATTTGCCCAATCTACAGATCAACACGATCTGTCCCAATCACGTCATAGTTTTGAACATGTTCGGTAAAACGACCATAACTTTCAAATGGTTGGGCGGAATTGGACGTTCTTGGTGTCCAATTAAAGGTATTGAATTTATATACAACTTTCTCAATAGGCGGCCGACCAAATTCTGATTCTAAAATTGCGAAAAATCAAACCCTAGGTTGTGCGCCCAATATGCCCGAAACAGAACCCCATGCAAACTCTAGTTTTCATCAAATCTACCCAATCACAGCACCACCTCTTGATATAAAAGCATCAGAACAACCTCTAGCACAGCACCTAGACCATCCCCAAGGATTACCCCTAGCCATACCTTCGCTCGACGAATGAAGAACGTTGAAGAATCTCCTCCCGGTTCTCGCGATCTCCTTCCTCGCGGATCCGCTGGATCTCCTCGTCGCGGAGCTTCCCAATGGAGAGGACAGCGGGGTGGGGTGGCGAGGAGCTCTCCTAGGCCAGCAAGGAGGGTGGAGAGGAGAGGGGAGGGGTGGTGGCGCAAGGGGAGGCGCAAGGGGGTGGGCGTGTGGAGGAGGAGGAGAGGGAGGGGCGGCGGCTAGGGCTAGAGAGGGGTGGGGCTGGCCCAATGGGGGCAGGGCAGCAGCCCTGCTGCCCTAAAAACCCCTCCACATGGGCCCTTACTTCCCCCACCTTCGGCCCAATTCATCCCCCTAAGGCCCAACTAACTCCCGTTAGGCCCAAACTACCAAAACGGCCCGAAAATGCGATTAAACCTCGTACCGTAAAGTTTTATTCTCTAATTTTACATTTTATAATGTCACACCATTCCGTAGTGTCACATTCTACCCCCTTCAACAGGATTCGACCCCGAATCTAAGACACACCACTACGCAAACATACAAATCAAAGGGAGCTAAGGCTCGAAGATTAACGGCTTTAACGATAACTCACAATCAAAGCTTGCCAGAATATTACTCAACATTGAATCACAAAGCGCTAACATAAGGACTCAGAACGTCTCGAGAAATAGGATCAATTCCCAAAAAGACGAGCGTCGCGAGGCTCTATGACCTTCATTACTTGGTCGACAACGAGCTTGGATGGCAAGAGGGTGACCAGTGGCTCGGTCGAATCGTTGAGCGGTTACAAGCTTTGCAAACTGAAAGCCTCTCGAGCAATACAACGATAGAAACAAATTGTCTAAGGATAAAATTTCCTTAGCCTTTCTATGTTCCAAGCGTTGGGGATAACGTTGCCCTTGGGATCTTTGAGGCGAAAAGTGCCGGGCCGGAGGACCTCCGCAACGGTGAAGGGACCTTCCCATGGCGGAGAAAGCTTGTGTTTGTCTTTGCTGGACTGGACTTGGCGTAGAACCAAGTCGCCAACACCGAAGGACCGGCTACGAATCTGGCGACTGTGGTACCGCCGAAGGTCTGTTGATACTTTGTAGATCGCAGAGTGGCGACGTCGCGTAATTCGTCCAGCTGGTCGATGGCGTCTTGCTGCGCTTTGAGCCCCCGAGTCTCGTCGTAGGCTTCAAGTCTTGGGGCGCCGGATTCCAGGTTGGTCGGGAGAACAGCTTCTGCCCCGAATACCAGGAAGAACGGCGTGAACTCGGTTGACCGGGTCGGCGTGGTCCGCAGGCTCCAGAGAATGGAGGGCAGCTCGGCCGCCCATCGTCCCACGAATGTCTTCAGTCGACTGAAGATTCGCGGCTTTAGCCCTTGGAGGATCATGCCGTTTGCTCGTTCCGCCTGGCCGTTGGCTCGGGGATGCGCTACTGCTGCCCAGTCGACGCGGATGTTGAAGTCGTCGCAAAACTCGAGGAACTCCTTCCCCGTGAATTGCGTTCTGTTGTCGATGATGATGGAGTTAGGGACTCCGAATCGGTAGACGATGTCGCGGAAGAAGTTCGCCGCTTGCGCCGAGGTGATGGTTGCGAGCGGCTTTGCCTCTATCCATTTGGTGAACTTATCCACCGTGACAAGTAGATGAGTGAAGCCCCCGGGCGCCTTCCTGAAGGGCCCGACCAGATCAAGTCCCCAGATCGCGAATGGTCAGGTGATAGGGATTGTCTGTAGAGCCTGCGCCAGGAGATGCGTCTGCCGAGCGAAGAACTGACATCCTTCGCAGGTGCGGACGATCTGTTCGGCGTCGGCCACGGCGGTCGGCCAGTAGAAGCCCTGTCGGAAGGCTTTCCCTACCAGGGACCATGGCGCGGCGTGGTGGCCGCAGATGCCGCTGTGGATGTCGATCAGCAAATCCTTGCCCTGGTCGGTCAATATGCATCTCTGGAGAACCCCGGAAGGGCTTTTCTTGTAGAGCTCTTTCTCGACCAGGATGAAGGATTTCGCCCTTCGAACGAGGCACCGGGCCTCGGTTGGGTCAGCCGGGAGCGATCCATCCGCCAACCGGGCGATGAAGGGCTCCCTCCAGTCGGAGTCGACGGTGAGCACGCTTCGATCCGACCTAGGCGGGCCCGAGCCCGACTGCTCGGCAGTCAGGGTGGTCGCTTTCAGGGGGTCGGACACGCTCTCGACTGTTGGGTCTAACTGAATGGATGGCTTGTGGAGATCGGAGACGAAGATCCCGGGAGGGACCGGTCCCCTGCTGGAGGCGAGGTTGGCAAGTGCGTCGGCTTCACTGTTGTAGTGTCTGTAGCTGTGGTGAAGCTCGAAACCCTTGAACCTTTCCTTGAGCTTGCGCACTTCCAAACAATAGGCCGCCATGCGAGCGTCACGAGGCTCCGTGGCCTTCATTACTTGGTCGACAACGAGCTTGGAGTCGCCATGGATGTAGAGTCACCGGGAACCGAGGTCGGCAGCGATCCGGAGACCGTTGACCAAGGCCTCGTACTCGGTGACATTGTCGGTCACGTCGAAGAGCAGTCGGATGGCGTACTAAAGCTTGTTGCCGAGCGGGGAGACGATGACGATTCCCGCCCCTGCTCCGTTCTTGGTGTAGGACCCGTCGAAGTACATCGTCCAGTACTCCGGGTCTTCCATCGTTGGCGGAGCTTGAGCTTCGGTCCACTCGACAACGAAGTCGGCCAGGACATGAGACTTGATCGCCATCCTGGGGATGTACGATATGTCGAGGCCGTTGAGCTTGAGCGCCCATTTGGCTATCCTCCCCGTGGCATCACGGTTGTGGACGATCTCATCGACTGGTGAGGAAGTCATCACTGAGACTTGGTGTCGGTCGAAGTATTGGACCAGCTTCCTCTTCGCAATGAGCACCGCGTACAGCAGCTTCTGTATCTGCGGGTACCGGGTCTTTGTTTCGGAGAGTACTTCGCTGATGAAGTATACTGGCCTTTGCACCTTGAGCACACGGCCTTCCTCGACTCGCTCTACAACGAGCGCCGCGCTGACGACCTGGGTTGTGGCGGCGATGTAGAGGAGCAAAGGTTCCTGCGGCGTCGGTGCGACCAGCACTGGAGGCGAAGTCAGGAATGCCTTCAGTCGACTGAGGGCTTCCTGTGCTTCTTGCGTCCAGACGAAGCGGTCGGATTTCTTCAACAGCTTGTAGAGTGGCATCCCGCGCTCGCCGAGGCGAGACACGAAATGGCTCAGGGCTGCGAGGCACCCCGTCAGCCTTTGGACTCCCTTCAGGTTGTTGATTGGCCCCATCTTCATGATGGCAGAGATCTTCTCGCGGTTGGCTTCGATGCCGCGTTCGGAGACGATGAAGCCGAGCAGCTTTCCCTTCGGGACCCCGAAAACGCACTTCTCGGGGTTGAGCTTTATGCGAAACTGCCGAAGGTTCCCAAAAGTCTCCTCCAGGTCGGTGACGAGGTCGTCGGCCTTCCTGGTCTTGACAACGAAGTCGTCGACGTATGCCTCGATGTTATGGCCTATTTGGTCGGAAAAACACGTCTGCATACATCGCTGGTATGTAGCACCCGCATTTTTCAGACCAAATGGCATCGTTACGTAACAAAATGAGCCATACAGGGTGATGAAGGAGGTCGTGAGCTGGTCGGACTCCTTCATCGCGATCTGGTGATAGCCCGAGTAGGCATCCAAAAAGGAGAGGGACTCACACCCGGCGGTGGAATCCACTACTTGGTCGATGCGGGGCAATGAGAACGGGTCTTTAGGACACGCCTTGTTCAGGCTTGTGTAATCAATGCACATTCTCCATTGCCCAGATTTCTTTTTTACAAGGACGGGATTGGCGAGCCACTCGGGGTGGAGCACCTCCCTTACACATCCGGCAGCTAAGAGCTTGGCGATTTGCTCCCCAATGGCCTTGCGCTTTTCTTTATCGAAACGGCGCAGGCGCTGAGCGACCGGCCTGGAGCCCGACCGGATGTTCAAGGAATGCTCAACGACTTCTCTCGGGATTCCGGGCATGTCCAAGGGCCTCCACGCGAAGACGTCCCAGTTTGCTCGGAGGAAGTCGACGAGCGTGCTTTCCTATTTGGCGGAGAGCGTGGCTCCGACCCGCACCGTCTTGGCGGGATCCTGAGGATCAACCGTGACCTCCTTCGTGTCCTCCGCGGACTTGAAGGAGCTTGGCCCTGACTTGCTGGAGTCGGGGGAGGATCCAGGGACCTTTCCCTGGATGTCGGTGAGCTCGGCGAATGCGATGACCGCCGACGCCAGCTCACAACTGCTTTGCTCACAGCTATAGGTGAGCTGAAAAGACGAGGCCACGATGATGACTCCTTTTGGCCCCGGCATCTTCAGCTTGAGGTAAGTATAGTTGGGGACCGCCATGAACTTGGCGTAGCACGGCCTCCCCAGGATGGCGTGGTAGGAGCCAGGGAATTCCACAACCTCAAAGGTGAAGTTTTCGGTGCGGAAATTTCCCGGGCTCCCGAAGGTAATGGGCAGGTTGACCTGCTCGAGCGGATAGGCCTGTTGGCCAGGGACGACGCCGTGGAAAGGCGCCTTGCTCGATCGAAGACTCGAGCGAGGGACCCCCAGGGCATCGAGGGTCCATACAGGATGTTGAGGCCGGTTCCGCCATCCATCAGCACCTTGGTCAGGTGCTTCGTCCCCACGATGGGGTCAACGATGAGTGGGTAGCGTCCCGAATGCGAGACGTGGTCCGGTTGGTCGGTCCGATCGAACATGATCGGAGATTCCGACCACCGCAGGTAAGTGGGCACGGCGGGGGCCACCATGTGGACCTCGCGGTAGGCGAGCTTCAGCCGATGCTTGTCGGCGTAGCACGCTGCTCTGCCGAAGATCATGAGGCAGTCGTCGAGTTGTGGGAACTCGTCGTTCGCTTCCTCCCCCTTGGCCCAGGCATCTGGTGCTGGGTCCCGCTTCTTCCCCTTGCCCCGCAACATCGTGGGATTTCCGGAAAGGAAGCGCTTCAGGACCTCGCATTCCCGGTACTTGTGCTTGATAGGATAGGTGTGGTTCGGGCACGGATCATCCATCATCCTTTCGAAATGGTCGGGTCCCTGCCGGACCTGCTGCTTCGCAGGACGGTCGGCGGCAGCGACCATGCGGCCCTCGCGGCCCTGCTTCCCCTTCCGTTTCCATTTGTCGGAGCGGTCGGAGGCGGCTCCGGCTTCAAAACTGGGTGCTTGGTTGGCCTTATTCTTATCGAAGATGGCCCCCACAGCCTCCTCGCCGGAGGCGTGGTTGGTGGCGATGTCAAGAAGCTCCTTGGTGGTTCTGGGCTTCGCGCAGCCCAACTTGTGCACTAAGGCCTCGCATGTGGTGCCATAGATGAACGCCCCAACGACGTCGGTGTCGCGAATATGGTGGTGGTGTACTTAGCGCGCACGCGCGCACGCCGAACAGAAGTGGGGGCTCGAGCTGACGTTGCTCCAGGTCGGCCTAGAGCTTGTTGAGCTCGGCCCTGCGGGCCTCAAGCTCCTTGTGCTGCTGCTGGAGCTCATCACGGCGAGCTTGGAGGCGCGCGAAGCTCTCGCTCCAGTGCTCATCCTCTTGCGCTTCAGTGCGCGGGAGGAGAGCGCCAGGAGTTGGGGGAGTGGCGGCGGTGTCCGTCACACCCGCCATGTTGCACTCTCGAGAGTGCAACCTGCGGGGGGCGCGCTCCTTATCGGAGCTGGAGCCATGGCTGGAGGAGTCCTCCAGCAGGTCGTGGATGGTGGACGGCGCGTAGCCGGTCATTGCCATGAGTCGAGAACCTGCGGATGGGAAGGCCGCCGCCCGTTGCTCCGTCGTCGAGGCCTGCGCGGGGGCCTCGAGGCAGAGATTGCTGAGGAGGGCGGCAACTGCGCTCAGACCCCCGGAGGGATCCTAGTCACGGACGACAGCAAGGATGGGCACGAGCTCTCCCGTGGTGGTGATGACGAAGTCGAGGGTGCCGAAACGAATCCAGCCCCCCAACGCGGGTGCACCGGCGTGGGTGAAGGAAGCCATCGAGAAGGAGAAGCGGGAGATGATGTCGACGCGCGAAGATCCCCTACCTGGCACGCCAACTGTCGGTGTTTTGAGCACCGACAATATGATTTTTTGGTCTAGGGGGATCGCGCCTTCCCTCTCCTCGAATGGCCTGACTCAAGGGAGCCCAAAGTGTATACTGGTTCGGGCTGAATATCCCTACTCCAGTTTATTTGCTGTGTATATGCCCTTTTGAGGTATTACAATCTGCACTTCCAGGAGGAAGTTAGGGTTTGTTCATTGTCCAAGTGTTCTCTCAAAATGTTCTCACACTCTCCTCCTTTTCCCTCTCACACCCCCTGTTCTCCCTTATATAGACGGGAGCGGCGGGTTACACGGGAGCTCCTCTAAAGAAAGGAAAAAAGAAAGAGAAGGGGTGTCTTATCTCGGGGTTCGGTCTTCGGCCTTGGTGTCCGACCGGCCTCCACCTCCCCGCGTGCTTGGTCGGTAGGCTTGCGGTGGAAGGAAGATTTCGTCCTGTCAGGGGGACGTGACGTGCCATCCCGTACGCTTGTCAGGCGGCTGGTTTTAATGGCGAATGGCCCTTGAGGCCTTGGGAGGGTACGTTCCCTCCTGTTGCATGTCAGAGCGATGGGATCGGAGCCTGATTTCGCAGGCGGCTCCCCTGACACCTTGGGAAGGAGCCACCTACCCTGACACGGACGTCCCAGGACGTCGCGTTTGGCAGGGCAGGTACTCGAGTGCCGGATCGCCCAACTGGGGGGCTCTCCGACCCGGGCGGTCGGAGAAGGTTGGATGGGGTGTTCGAGCTGGAGCCTGGTCGGGGACCGAGCTTGTCTGCGGCCCACGGGTCTCCGGCTGGAGTTAGGCCTTGAAGGCAGCCCGCTCGAGGTTCCGGGCTGCTGGGAATACCCATGGTATAAGTATTCGTCAATCCCGTTTGGCAGGGTTTCTCCTAGATTCTAGTAGAAACAGGTCGGTTCCAAGTTGCCAAACGGGGCCTAAGCATACCAACAGTCACTACAGGAATCCGTATTATTTGCGTCGGCCAAGAACCGACGAAAATAAGGGCAAAACCGACGAAAATTTTTATTTGCGTTCGGTTGTCTTTAAAATATCTTAAAAATTCTATCGACGAAAATACAAGTATTTTCGTCGGCAACCGACGAAAATATAGGTATTTTCGTCGGCCACCCTAGTCGACGAAAATAGTAGCCGTTTACCCGTTCCCTGTCGTGGCCAGTATATTTCCGTCGGTCTAGGCCGACAAAAATAGATTTAGCTTCGTCAGTTGCACGAACCGACGAAAATAAGTGCTGACGTGGCCGGGGGTATTTTCGTCGGCCAAAATCTATTATTTTCGTCGGCCTAGGCCGACGAAAATACGATTTTGAATTTTAAAAAAAATACGGAAAATATGAAAATCCCTGAAAGGTAACAGAAATTCGTAGCAAACATAAAATCAAATTAGCTTCAATCACAGAATAGGATAAAGAAATTCGTAGCAAACATAAACATCAAATTTATGTTTAGGACCAAAATAGGATACAGATCTACAACAAAAGTGGTTATGCTGGGGAGATACCTGATACAGCTTTTCAAACGTCTTCTTAATTAAGGATGCTAACCCATTTCCACTAACATGCCAAAGGTGCAGAAAATATACCCATTATCTATTTGAAGCCTTGGAGCTGTTGTAGCAGTCATAAAATGACAGACCATTCAGCTTTTGTTTTCCCTACCAATTTCTTCTCTGAATAATCCCAGAATGTCTGGGCAGAAAATACCCTGTCAGCTATGTTGAAACTATTTGTGAATTGCTTCAAAAATATTAAAGCATGTCCTTTTTGCTTTTGTAGTTTGTTTTAGGTTCTCTTCTACCAAAGTACAAGTTAAGAAAATGTAGAGGATAATATTTCCCCAATCAGAAAATCTACTCATCCTCAGAATCAAGGTTATGGCCTAGCAGAAATTTTATATAGTGTAGTAACATACCATATCACCAGATAAATTACCAAAATCCAGCTAAAATGATAACTGGTAGAGAAAATGAGGTCAAGGTTATCATTAGGCAAAACGTGACTAGTTTGTAAAAGGTATATGGCTATACCACTCAAAGTAATAGCCCAGCTTTGATAAAAGAGTGTGCATATGCCTACTCCCATTCAAACAAGACAGCAGGACAAGTTATACCATGATCTAAAAAACTACTTATATGACAAGATTAGTGTAGCATAACACAATTTAGTGAATAAAGCCTCAATAATGCAGCTCAGTCAATTGTGACAATGTATTTCCTTCTCCAGTTGCAACGCACAGGCACATGACTAGTATCTATAACTTTGGGCCATAATATCATACTGAAGTTTAGTCTTGCATCTTATAAAGAACAGTAGATTTAGGAAACCAGAAACAATAATCAAGGTCATGTGTTAGTAGGTTAACTGGTTAACCAAGTCATCGAACTTCACTACAATTTCCTCGTGGTTTAAGAAGATAACTCAAGAAAACTCAATCGCCAAGATGGATCAAACATTATGGCTAAATCAAATGGGAGTCAACATCCACAATAAATTGAAAAGGACAAGGTGAACCATACATAGTGTCAGCTGGAAATAAAGCAGGTTAACTAGCAGTCTAGCAGAAGTAGAAAAAGGAAGTATGTACCTTCTTCAGGAGGCTCACAGAAACGATCAATGGACCTAATATCACAGAGCTTAACTCCATCAACGCTAAAGATACCTCCATGAACTACACAGACCTTCTTGTTGATGACATGAGCAAGGGGTAAGCAACAGAATACTTCAGTAAATAGTTCAACAAATATTTCACCCAACTTCGACCACACTTCTCCCTCAAAACCATATATTCTATTCATGCTCTTACTTTCGTGATCTCCACTTACAAGGTACATACCTGAATCATAGAAGAACCATCCAAAAGAATCTTATTGCATGCACAACTTAAAAGATGCTCACATTTATAGTAAGTCAATACATAACACTAGGACTAGTACAGTAACAAATTGTGTATAAGCTTACGCAAGTAGCCTACTCATTTCTAGTGGTCCCATTTCTCAAATAGTCAAAAAGACAACAACGTATCGAGCCTATGGCACACTGAATAGGATTGGAGCTAAGCATAAGTACCTTCGCATTGCAAAGGGTGCAAAAGAGTGCCTCCTCGCCATAATTTTCTTGTTGGTAAGCTTCATCTGCACTAATTCGGAACATGCAAAGAAAAAAAGTACAATTAGATGTGATCGAATAAAGAGCTAGGCAAATAAGGAGCTATTGTACAAAATATGAGTTGCCGTACACATACCTTGAGTGGTTGTTGTCCCAAGAATTTTGTTGAATTGGAAGATCTTACGTGTAGTTTGTTGGCTAATTCCACAAAAATTGTAGAAAATTATAACAACCATAGTCTCTCCATCACAAGTTCATTACAGACATTCATATTATAAATTCACCACAATAGTGTCCAAGTTCACAAATCCACGTCACACAACCATATATATATAGTCTCCATCACAAATCCACATGACACAAGAGGTAGAATTGACAAAATCCACATCACAACCAAACATGTTCATCATATCACAATCGCACACATCCACAAGTTTACCACAAAAATTCAAATTCAACGTGGTGAGGTGTGGAAGTCATGGCCGCTACCCGCATCGCCGCCTGAGGTGAAATATTCACCCACTGATGGTGACCCTGAATTACTATCAATACCGCCTCTGGCTTCACGAGGCGGTGGTGGCCCCTATGTGATGTATCCATAAGTTTGTAAAAAAAATGTCACTATTAATGTAAATAACCAAACATTTGGAATGAAATATACCATATTTGTAGGTGGGAAGAAAAAGGCAGGAGGTGAAGGAGGTTGAAATGGTGGAAGTGATGGCGCCGTGATGGCAATATGGGTGTCCCGATCTTTCGATGAGAAACACACGATCGATTTGTTAGAGTCGACTTTGACGATCCGACTACACCGTACGACGACGATGCACCTTAGCAATCGCTAAACCAACTCCGGCGGTTATTGATCTTGCCGTAGGCACGATCAACCTGAACACTGAGTTCAATTCCTGCAAGCAACCGAAGAACAAGCAAGAACAATAGGATAAGCAATCTGAAATTGCGGATAAAGCGCAAGCAAAACAAAGTGGAGTCTTATTGACGATCTTGACAAGGTGGCTGTCGACAACTCTCAGGATCAAGTTTGCACTTGGCTAAACTAATCAAATAAAACCCAAAACACTAAGGAGCCGATGTCTGTCTATTTATGAGAGGTAGGGGCGTGGGAAACACGTCCAAAGCAGTAGGATACCAACTACAACTCTATTACAAGGCCCAAAGCCCAAGTCTTCTCGATTTGGAAAAGTGACGCTAATTGTTTTGCAGATTCCCGTTGACTCGGATGGAATTTAGGGATGGGGTCGGATCCGTTGGAAAGAGGACGTCGAAACCTTTCAAACCAGTACTCATAGACCTCAAACACCCTTGTGGATCAAAAGTTATAGTCGTTTGAAGTTGGTGCTGTCCCGGAGGCCGAATCCGAGTTGAACTTGTGCACCGGAAGAATTGGCTTCATGCTTGACGTTTGGGAGTCCTTCTCCTTGGTTCCTAAGGACAATAAAATCATCACAAGGATTAAATAGCATTCCATTCATTAAATTATTTGTATGCAACCCGAAGAACGCATTCACCTGGTAATTGAATTGACGTGCGCGAGCTCGAGTAATTGGCCCTTGTATTACATTGTTGGCTTCAATTGGGTTTGTAGGCATGGCCGTATGCATGGTAGTGATGTCCTCATCAGGAAGTGACACAGCTGATCCCAAGTGAGCAGATAAAATATCCTAAAAAGTAAGAACTTCAATTTCGTGTGCAAATTTTAAAATCTAGTAGCATTAAACAATTCTAAGTGCAAAAGGCTACATCTGAACATTGCATATGTATTTATTTGTATTTACAGTTTGGTGTACTTACTTGAATATGTTGTTGTTGTGATCTCTGCCATTCAATCATGTACTGTTCACGTTGTTTCATCCTTTCTTCTGCTTGTCTCAATAGTTCTTCTTGCAGCCTTATTGCTTCCTGTTGTCGCCTCAACATCTCTTCGTCCTGCCTAACATCACGAGAACTTTGTGAGCTGCTTTGAGCAGAATGAGATGATCTTGCCTCGGCCAGGGCTACGCTGGAATCGACGATCCCGTTGAACATGGGAAATCTTCCATGTTTTTTGCCACCACCAGTCGAGTACAACGCAACCATGTCGATCTCCTCTTTCCTCCAATCATAGTCTTCCCCATGACGTTCGACCATCAGTTCTCCGTATCGAGCCTACAATATGTGCAATTTAGGAGAAATCTTGAGATTGCATTAAGTTGGGAGGTTGAAAATTGTACTGACCAAATTTTGTGAAGTTGTAGCACTACAAAGCTGATCAGGTTGTGTAGGATCAGCTCCGTAGTGGCCCCGAAGATATGTCTCAATAGAGCTTGGCGCAACTCCACTTTGAGCCTCCTATAATTCAATGTTCAATTGTGTTAGTGAGTATAATTGTAAGATATACCCTAAAGAGCTAGCAACTATGATATAACAAACATACCATACGCTTAGCGAGACGAAGATGTCCATCGGCGCCATACCGCTGAGTTACCCTAGGGCCTGCCTGGCGATTCCCCCTCTTCATCCTAGACTGCTCCACGAAGGCAGGCGAGGCCCAGTAGGCACAAAGTGCTCGCCAAGCATCAGGACACTTCCTAAGCCAAGATAGGTCCACCTGTAGGTACTCATCTTCTCAAAGGTAGATTTTTGAAGCACCTAACTTCTTGCTCATATCCTGATGTTTGAACATCTTATAGTACGTACACACTACTTGGATACGAGCATTGGACATCATGTCCTTCACCACCCTTTTGGCAGCATTCTCAAATACATACTTTGACTTAGCTGCCAATGACTGCTCTTGCTCATCAGGCAAACGATACCTCAACTAATTGTGGAAAGACAATATTGTTAGACATCTTTATTCCGAAACTAACAATGTACAAGAAAAGTCAGAATTAAGAACATTACCCAAAAATTTCAGATATCAAATCGATCAGATCATTGTAACAGCTTATAGAGAAGTTGTACTTTGATCTGATAGCCATTAGTCGTGTCACGGCAGTAAGCTGCGTAATACTCGTGTACTCATGCAAAGGTCCTTCTGAAGCTGAAAGAAGATTAAAGAATTCCTTAACCTCCGGCCCAGGTTGATCCTCAAACTGCCAAACAAAATCACCCATCATTTCATCCATCCGATCCTCTGGGTCATCGAAAGCATCGACTTGATTGGATATATGTCCTTGTGGGGCCTCACCATGCTCATACCATGTCTGATAATCCGGCATGAAACCATATTTGCATAGGTGGCGCTCCATATCAGACTTGACATGCCGAGCATAATTCCGACACCTAGAGCACGGGCACTTTGCCAAATCGCCACCTGGAGATGAGGAGTACACAACATCCACGAAAGCTTGTGTATTCACCATCCACTCTTTTGTGGGCATCTGATTACTTCTCCAACCACTGTACATCCATGCACGGTCATCTCCCATTTTTCGCGCACTGGGTTTGCTAATTAAATTTCACTCATATGCTACAACATGTCATAAAAACCATGCTTCGTCGTTCATCCCCAGGTTATCTAAAAACGTGGACAATTCAGGACCTACACAATTCGAAAACCATACGATATGATAGCATCATCAAGTTTCAATTAGAGAATTACTAGAGGATATTCTAATTGATGAAATTACAATTTAGATACGTAGTGTCGATTCCAATTTAGAAAATAGCATCGATCACTAGATAAATTACCAACCGAACCAACTGATTAATGCTCAGAACAAAGCAGCAAACTAGAAATTAATCTAGATCATATGGTAGATAGCGATGGAGCAATCCACAATGTAGATGGTGACAGCTAACATTTCTTTATATACTACAAACATGGACAAATTGCATGATAAATTGTTAAGCAAAGTTTCCATTCTTTTTACCTTGCCAAATGGGGAAACTATCTTGTGAAGTGCAGTTATTCTATCCCCTAGCCTCTCCTTCCTCACCTGCAAACACGCAAAGGATCAATTCATGCATGCCTCCTTGCCAGGATCCATATACTTAGTAACACATATGATCGATGCTATCACTTAACCTGGCAGATTTTCTACGAGCATTCTATTGCCTGAAAGTGCAAACCCACAAGTTTAAACCAAAAGTAAAGTATTCCTAGCTTTTCTTTACCCAAAAAAGGGCCGTCTGGCTCTGCATTGCATTGAGCCCTGCATATTTACCATATCATCCATTTCATGAGAGCTGTATGATCAGGATGAGAAGGGAATCATTATCAGTTAAGTTCTTAACTAGCGTATTAAACGTTTAAATACACACACACACACATATTAGCATATTGATATACATTGAATCTTTTCTTCATCCCAAGTTACACCAGACCATCCTACTACTGCTATAATTTTCCCTGCTGACTATAGCCCACATGCCTCTGATTTCACAGTCGACAATATCATTCGCAGGCCTATAGCTTTCCTACATTTGTCCCTGGCTCTTGTTCAGGCTTTGCCGCACTTTTTCCTTTATCATTAGCAGGGAAGAGTGTTACCTAATTAATTAGATGTCGCATTTCCATTTGATACTGATTCCTCTAAGTTTACAACCTAAGAAGGTGATAGATCCATGAATGTTACATAATTATACTTTCATTTACTACATTTTGGTTTCTCATCTACAACAATCTGTATTTCCCCTTTACCTTGAGGATAAATATGTAACAGAAGTCTATTAATAAAACTTAATGTCTGTGTTATATGCAACAATCTGAATTTCCCCTTTATCTTTCTAAAGTAGCACGCACTGTTGCTATCCTGACCTTACCACTTACCAAATCTTTTCCTAGCAAATGCATGCGTGCATGCACGATTTAGTTAGGGTTTACTAGTGTGAACGTTCTCACAGGCGCCATTGTTTACAAGCTGTATGCAACCAATCCTAGTACTCATCAAAGCCATTGCACAATCACCACAAAACTCAACAGCACTGCAGCTTTTTGTATACTCCGCGTAATCATTACCACACAATAATCTAATTGTTGTAGATGTATACCATGCAGGTTCTTCTTGCGCGGCGGAGGGCCGGGGGCCGGAGGCCGGAGGTAGGGACGGCCGAGTGACGGGGCCTGGCGCGGACGGCCGGCGAAAGCGGCAGAAGCGGCGCTTCGCGGCGGCGAGCCGCACGCAGAAGCGGCGCGCGCAGGGTGCTCATGAGGGAGCCGGCGAAGCGGCGAGAGCGGAAGCGAAGCGGCGCTTCATGAGAGCGGCGGCAGCGAAGCGCTCGCGAAGCCGGTCGAGCGGCGGTATAGAAGCGTTGTGGCGGCGGTATAGAAGCGGCGTGAGGAAATGAATTCGGGCAGAGGGTTTCATACCAGGGGAATTTGCGTCGGTCCACTTGGCCGACGAAATTGTCGGGGTATTTGCGTCGGTCTCGCTCTGGCCGACGAAAATATAAGCTTATTTGCGTCGGCCCGAATATGCCGACGAAACTAATTGAGTATTTGCGTCGGCCCCAGATTGGCCGACGAAACTAATTCGGACCGACGAAAACAATTCGGATTCCTGTAGTGAGTATCATGAACAGGCCCATCAGGCCCTTGAAGAACGGTAATAATTTTCTTTCTCCTTCTTTGATTTGCAACCGCATGGAAGTATTTAGTATTTCTATCCCCTTCCTTAATATATCTTTCTCTAGCTCTCTATCTAACTTTAGTTTCTTCACTAGCCCAAATCTTCTCTCTTTCTTTTTTAGCACAAAGAAATCTGATACTCTCCTTAGAAGTAACAGATCTAGATTCAGAAAGAACATCAAGCTTATCAAACTCATCCAAAAGCAACTTCTTTCTTTTTCTCATTTCAGATTCAATATTTAAACTCCACCCTTTTGTAATCTTCCAAATATTTCTAACCTTAAGTTGCCATTTAACTATAGCATTCGACCCTCTAACAAGAATGTTCCAAGCCTTATAAACAAAACTATTAAAATCATCATGCATGATCCACCATTTCTCAAACTTGTAAGTAGGCTTATTTTGAAAAGCACCATTTCCAGAATCCCATAGAATAGGAGTATGATCACTCCCAATTCTGGCAAGAGAAGATAAAATAACTAAAGGGAATTTTTTCTCAAAAGAGGTGCTACAAAAGACTCTGTCAATTACCGACCTTATTGGTTTATCTTGATTATTAGCCCAAGTAAAATGCCTCCCTATACCCCACATATCTATCCATTCATTAAACTTATCACACCAGTTGTGATCTATCTTTCCATTACTCTTATCAGAATATGATCTAATCAAATTAAAATCTCCTCCCAACATGATTGGAGTATGATCATCAAAAATAAAAGTCTCATGAAGCTCAGAAATAAAAAGCCTGCTTACCCTCATAGGGCGATCCATAAACCGTCACAAGTCTCCAAATAAAATCATCTTCTTTGATCTTAATTAAACATTGAATAGAGAAGTCTTTAATATCAACATTTAAGATTTCCAGAATATCCGAATTAATTCCAACTAAAATACCACCCGTAGTGGCTTTAGCTAGTAGCTAGTGCCATTCCAAATTTATGGAACCACTAATTGTGTTGACAAAAGAAGCACTAAAATTCTCTCTCTTGGTTTCTTGAAAGCCAACAAAATCTACTCTATGATTCCTAACAAGATCCATCAAACATTGGGTCTTACCATGTTGCCCTAGGCCTCTCACATTCCAAAATAGACCTCTCATTTTCTTTTATTTTTCATGGGGTGCTTGCCCCGTTTATGTTTACCAATTGTAATCTACTCGGTTAAATCATTATTTTCATCAACCACCTCCTTCAGAGGTGTAGAAGAAAAAAATTTTGATCAGTATTTTCCAAGTTAACAATATCACTATTCACAGCAACATGAACATTACTAACAGAGCCATCTCCAACAGAGATATCATGCTCAAAGTTAGAAATTCTCATGGCATACATTTCTTTACAGACGTTGATGTTATCAATTTTTTCCAAGTCTGAAAAACCCATCATAATATCTACTCTTTCAGCTAAAGCATTTAACTCATGAATAGTAAAGGAATCAAAAGAACTTTTGGATGATATACCTTTAGGTCTGGGGCAGTTCTCCAAATTGTTTCGCTGTTGAAGTTCCTGCGCCTTCTGCAAGATAGTTTTGCCCTGATCATTCACTCTTTTACTCTTTCTCTTACTAGGAACTGGACCCCATTGATTCTGCCTTTTGCAATTCAATATAGTATGCATGGGAGCACTAGTTTCATCTTTTTGATCTTTTTCCGTTATATTAACTATAGAAGTGTCTAAACCACTACCATTTCCCTCCTGATCCTTCTGATTAGGTAAAACCTGATAGTCAGGCAAATCTTCATCATTGGATCTTTTAAAGTCATCTGAGCCGAAAGCCTTGAAAGGTTCTTGGTTATCTATCCCCTCTTGAAATTCATCAATTTCCTCATCAGAGCTAATTAGCTCTAATTCTCTAAGAATCCTATAGCAATTTTCACTCCCCACTATTTCATCATTGTAAATCTTTTTAGCATTCTCTTGGAACATCTTTAACCAAATCTTTCTTCCATTACCATCCAAGTTTATAGCAAATCCATCATTCAAATCTGAACTACTAGAGTCATTACCCTGAATAATTTTTTCCTCAGAATCAGTAGGCTTAGTGTTATTAGATTTACCAATATGTTTACTAGAAGATCCAGATTGAGTCTGCCCAATAGCAAAAAAGCGTTGTTCTGTATCCATATTATCTTCATTATCATTAGGTTTTTTACCCTCATTATTCAAATCATCAAGATCATCATCATTATCATCATATTGGTCATTACCCTAAATTACCTTAGATTCCTCATTTTTTTTCCACCACTATGTTTATCAAGAACAAACTCTTCTCAGCCCCCATGATCAGCCTTTGTTGAGGAATCTTATTAGGATCTCTACAAGCAATCTGAATCCTAATAACCTCATAGAAGCTTTTGAACATACCAGTTCAATGAACATTGACTAAAATCCCAAATCAGGAAGCAACTTGTTCAAAAACCTTCCAAGTATAGCATTTTCGGGGGATACCACTCACCTGAATCCAAACCTCTTGAAGTTCATCAAAAACATCCATCTCCCCTTTCCAAGCATCAATATAAACAATCACACCAGGTTTGTTGAAATTAAAACTAGGCAAAAGAGCAAGATCGGAGACTTTCTTTGGAGGGGGGAAACGAACCAAGTATCTGAAATTCTCTAATTGTCTAACCTGCCAAGGCCAATGGGAATCAAAGATATCTGCCAAATTCCTTTCTAATTCAGCCATCGAAATTTCCCCTTGATCAATAGTAATGATCCCACAATTTTTAAACCTGAAAGAAGAACTTCTGCTAGACTCAGGCACCTCTAGATGAAAGAAACCTAACCCGGTAGCAGCACTACCTAAAAACCTAGCAGATTGTTGAGGTTGCAGACGAACAGGACATAACTCCACTTGGTGACCCGGTTCCTCATAGATAAAGCACAGTTTTGGATTCTTACAATTTCCAACCAAATGACCCGGTTCACCACAGTTATAACAAATCGATTTCACATAAGGAAGATTTATCTCATCAACATCGGATCGAGAGTTCCTTCCTCCTGATTCAACTGTTTTGCCGAAGAAATCTGCACTAAAGGAATCCCTGGAGCATTTTGCACTTGTTGATGCTGAGGTTGTGGAAGTTGAGAAGATCGATTCTGCATTTGACTTGGGGGGAACCATTGGTTCTGATTCCGCTAGGGGAAGCGCCCTCGATAACTTCTCTGGCCCCTGAATGGAGGTGGGGGACGCCATCCACATCCATATCCTCCACCTCCGCCACCTCTCCCCCATTGATTGCCCTGATCAGCCATCTTCACCACCGCAGCGAATGATGGATTTCCTTTTCCCCTTCCACAGAAATCACTCGCAAAATTGAGAGAAAGAGGATTGGGGAGTAGAGAATCTCGCGAAGAAATCGGAAAGCAATAGGAAACCGAGAAATTCCCCGATGCAATGAGATCCTTGCGGATCCAAACGAGCGCCTCACGCGCCGCCTGAGCCCTAGATCGGGATGGACGAGGACCAGGATGACCCAAAGCTGCCCAAACAAATCTTCTAGGTCTTCCTTCCCTTCTTCAACTACCTCTGGGCCATGGCAGAAGCTACAAATTCTCTAGGCGCTACCCGTATTGCTGCCTCCATATCTTGAAGAGGAACTGTTGCTCTACAAGTGGCACACTTTCTTCTCCATGTGAGAACTAGATCCACAAAAAGAAGTGGATAAATTTTTACCGACTTGCAGTGCACATGCATCCTCTCTGAAGCAACAATTTACACTCCCGATGCCTCCGATGCCCATTTTTCCCACAAGAACGCGCATCCTAAGGATTACCATCTACGTGCTGATGAACATGTACAGTCTAAAGAAAGAGATAAGTGAAGAAAAACTGAAGGTACCACTTGTTTCTTTAAACTTCTGTGGCGAACAAGGAATGCGCTACTAATTGGCCATGTAAATGTTGTGAGTTGTGACTATGGTTAGTTTATATAGTGAGCACTGAATGGATTGGAACAGTGCCATCACTGTGGTAAGAGATCTAAGGAGAAGTTTTTTTTTTTTTTTTGGTTCCGTCGCCAACCATTTACTTTCAGTTGTATTGTACGTACCATCTACCCTGAAGTCGCCTCTGTTTTTGCCATTAATTTGTGTGCATGTGCCATGCGTATGGCTCATTACGAAGTTGACATGCTTATCTGTCGAATCCATGCACATATATGTTTTTCCATTAATCCCTAGCAAAAAAAAAGCAAGTTTTGTTCCTAATCGTAGTATGCAGAAACTTAAGAGAAGAATCTTTACTGCAATTGTGTATAGAAAGATCAATAACTCGCACAAAAGGAATTGGCAAATCATCATGCATAACCGAGCTACCGTGATCAAGACGCACTTGATCTGCGGTCAGATGGGTGCCCCAAGTGTAGAGTTACTGCAGCTTACATCTGTGTAGCAGGTCAGAGCTTTGGTTCAGGCTGGAACCATGGCTAATCTCTACATAACATTTTGCTTAATGTTGCAGGACCATTTCATGTGGCCTCTCCAAAACAATTGTCATCTATGGGTCGCCATGGAATAAATATCTTCCATGTATCTGTGTATCTGATCACTAGGATGGAGATTTTTTCAGTACTATTAAAACCTCATGTTTACTACAGATGATGGTTGTAGGAAAGTGTTACAGTTGATCGACACTGAGGATTTAATTTCCTCCTTTTGGAGTTTTATCCAAACATATAGCTTGATCTTTACTATCTTGATTTCGTCCATGATAATTTTTAAAACAAATTACGGGCTTTGTAGTTCCACGGATGCCAACAATTTGGATTGAATATGCCTTTGTCCACTTAATGAGAGCAACTTTTTCTCCCAATGCCTCCCATACCTATTTTACTAACAAGAATGCGTCATATGAATTATCCAGTATATATGAACACAAACAGAGAAGATAAAAGAATAAAGAGAAGAAATTCTGAAGAAACATTATACGCTTTTATGGCAAAACAAACAACCACGCAGTTTTTTTTCAGATAGAAGACAAAGTTACTCATATCTGATCACTACATCCATCCCCCTCTTTTTTCTTTAAGTTCTTTAGTAAACAAGGCATGTATGCATCGGCCATGTTATGAGTTACGGCTAGCTGGTTTATATATATAGCCAGACCACAATTAATTGGACAAGGTCTATTGCTGTTTTCAGAGAAGAGTGAAAAGCCTTTTCCTTACCTAAAATTTACTGTCTTGTCCCATTCCATCTACCCTCTGAAGTAATATGCCTTGGCCCTAAAGATACCACGATGTCTCCTGTAGCAGTCGATCAATTCTTCTATTTCATTCAACAACCATTAGGAACGCAAGTAACTGAAGGGAGGAAGGACAGGAGTTGTAACACCCGTATTAAATAAAAAGAAAAAAGAAATTCCCTGGGCCGGCCGAAACCGATCCATTCTTTTTTTTCCTGGCCCACCGGCCTCTTCTTGCTCCTCCCTCCCCTCCTTCTCTCTCCTCTCCCTCCATTGCCGCCCGACCAAGCTCCCTCCTCCCTCTTTCCACACTGGTTGTACCATTTCCGTGTGGATAAGCCTCCATCGTCCCCCGCCGCCCTTATCCCCTCTTTTCTCGCCAGCCCAAGCACGCCCACTGCCGCCATCTTCACCAGCCGTTGCGCTGCCCTCGCCCTCTCACCCCCATATATATTTCCCCTGGCTCCTTCTACCTGCACTCCTCCCCTGCTCCTCCCGCTTTCTCCAGCACCCGAGCACCGCCGCCTTGCAGAGTTTGAAACATCATACACAACAATAGCGAATACCAATCAAAAGGCTAGACAAGATCCTCTAACTGTGCGTTTGGTTGTCTGTACCAAGTGGTACATGTATAAGATGGTTCAAGAAAAAAATCATCCATGCATTTGGTTGGTTGAATGGAACCATCCCATCCTGAATCAAGTGAGGAATATTCCCTCTAGACGCTGAACCATCTCATTCACCCAAAATAATGGAACCAAATGGTACAGGACCATCCCATCCCATTCAACCTCATCCCAGAAACCAAACACACCATAAGTTTCTCTTCCACAATGCAATCCAATTTGTCTCCCATCTCTCGAAGGATGTGGTTTGACCAATCCCCTACCTTTCCTTTCCTAAAAAATATTGAATTCCCCATAGTCCTAGGTCCAAGATCTAGATATCCTGTCTTGTTAACTTATAGACTACTGAGTACTTAAAAGCTACATATCCTCGCCACTTTCTTGTCAACACCACTCCTTTCACCTTCATCAGCAAACGGGACATGAAGGAAGTTCGCATGCTTCGTCACAAATTTCACTGGTTCTGAGACAATATTGGCACAGTGTCTGTGGAGAGTGTCTATATTCTTTTGGAGTGCCACCTCTTGCGGCTTCTGTGGGAGAACTGTCATCATCATAGATTCAAGGGGCAATATGTTTCTTGTAGCTGATCTGATTATTTAGATGGAAATTTATTCAGCACCGACTTTACTTAAAATTTGTGTTGATTTCAAAATTTTTGCTGGCAACTCTATATCAGGTACATTAAGATTAATTGTCGCCTACCATGGTGTTGGTCACTTTTTCTAAGGAGAGGTTCTCACTTCTTTCCTCACAGGATTCCTACTTGGTAATTTATGTTTTGATCAAGTCTCACAATATGTACAACTTTTCCCCACCAAGCTATGTATTTCAACTGTTATAGGGCTGAAGGGCAATTCACCAGTCACCACTACATGTGAGAGCTATCACTACATAATTTTTTTCAAAAAAAAAAAAACTAATTTTTGAGATGTTTCTGAGCAAAACCAAATATAGATAATAGAAAAGGGATTTGAAAAACCTAATTGTTGGATTGATTTGTTGATGGTATTGAAATGAAGGAATTCACTACTACAGAAAGGCTTATATTAGACGTCACATCACAGACGGTTTTGATAAACCGTCTATGATGAGGAACATCATAGACGGGTCTATAGTGCAACCGTCAATGACAACATCATAGAAGGTTCTATTTAGAAACCGTTTGTGATATCACAGACAGTTTTATACTAAAACCGTCTATGATGACTCCTGTAGCCATCACATATGGTTTTAGTATAAAACCATCTGTGAAGATTCCTGTAGATATCACAGACGGTTTTAAAATAGAACCGTATGTGATATATTATTAACACGAACGGTTCTAGCTACAAACCGTCTGTGATATGAATGACACATTATTTGTGTTGGTTCTAAAACTTAAAATGGCGGAAGACTATTTGTGTTGGTGTTTAATTGGAACCGGCACAAATAGTCCAATTTTTTGTGTTGTCTTTTAATTGGAACCAACACAAATAGTCCAATTTTTTTGTGTCGGTTCTAGCCAAAAACCGACACAAGTAGTAGTCCTATTATCTGTGTCGGTAAAATGGACATAACTTTTGACTCGTTAACTCCGATCGGGGGCATTCTTTGGCTCTTGGAAAGCTAACGAGAAGTTTCAACTGAAAATGCAAGTCCAAAAATTAGGAGGTTTTTCAATGATGATTTGCGTGAGTGCGAATGGGGCGTTAGAATTCAAAAAAAAAAACATCATTTAAGACCTCAAAATGTCCTCCGAAGTTTTGTACCCATTTCAGAGTATGAAACAACACTAAAATATACTCAAACTGTGTTCGGAGTATGATAACATTAAAATTAGTGTTTGGGTGCTCTGCAGGGTTAAGGGGAGAGGGACGCGTCGCATATCACATGTGATCATACCAGCATTAAATTACTGGATCCTATAAGAACTTCGAAGTTAAGCGTGCTTGGGTGAGAGTAGTACTAGGATGGGTGATCTCTCAGGAAGTTAAATTCAAGCCATGGTAAATTTGGAGACTTAGCTAAAATTTGTAGCATCCATATCATGGTAAATTTGGAGACTTAGCTAAATTTGGAACATCTAAGACATGGTAAATTTAGAGACCTAGAATTATGTAGTGCTAAATTATGCATACTACAAACGGTTCCTATTTGGAACCGTCTGTGATGTCTATTTTCACAGACGGGTCAAAAACTGTCTATTATGATCTTTTTCATCACTAACCCATTCTTACTAACGGTTTATAAAACCGTCTGTGATGACGTTTATGAACCGTCTATAATAAGGTTTATTTTCATAAACTGATTTGTAGTAGTATATAATGCCTGTTGTGTTCAAATATAGAATTTTCAGATTAACCTTTTTACACGGAGCGAGGGCGAAAGTTTAAACGGAGTGCTATGTGTCTGCTAGTCCGTCCCATGGGTGGGCTGGGAATTAAGCGAATTTGGGCTAGGGTGTAGGTCCGCCCTATGGATGGACTAGGCATTGAGCGAATTTGGACTAGGGTATTACAAGAAGTGTACTAGGGGCAACAACGTTTTGTAAGAAATATATCTGTTTATATGCATGTTCCCTTTATTTTATGAATCTGGATCAGGGCCGGCCCTGGGGTGGGACGGCCGCTCCGGGCCCCCAAATTACCGGGGGCCCTCCGTGACTCCATCATAATGTGAAGACTATGCACCTACACGAGTGCCGAGAGCAATCATTGTTGGTAATCAGTCCAAGAACTAGATACCAGCGACAAGTTTTTTGTTCCTTGTCTGAAAACGCTCTGGCCAGACACGCTTCGGCTGAAACGTTTGTGTGCAACTCTTGGCTGAAACTAACTAGCAAAAGCTTCAGACTTGAACACTGTTTTCAGAGAAAAAACAACAATCAAATTAAAACTACAAAACAGACTTGTTTTTGCGATATGGAAATGCTCACATCTTTTCTGATTTCATTACAATATATAGACTCAATTACAAGAGTTGGGCTTCTTCACATCAAAGCAAAATCGAAACAAAACTATACTGGACTTGTATTTTTCATCGCGGGTACCGTAGCACATCCGAGACAGAGACCGAACACAACACATAGTGTCTATCTAAAAACTGAAAAACTGTGCAGCAACTGTGGAATTGTTGCTTATCGGATCTTATTTACTATGCCGGTAACTATGGCATCAACTGAAAGAAGCTTTTCAAAATTGAAATTATTGAAAAACTATTTAAGATCTACAATGTCTCAAGAAAAGGTTAAATGGTCTGACAACTTTATGTATTGAGAAGAAATTATTGGATGACATTAATGTTGAGGCTATAATTGATAATTTTGCATCTAGAAATGTTAGAAGATATTTCCTAAGATGATCTCTACAAAATATTTGAGGTAAATAATCTCACTTCTGTACTTCCATTTATTTATTGGTAACAATTTCTATAATACACTGAATATTGTCTTTTCAATTGATATATAGTAATATAAAAATATTTCGATGCTTATGTTATGAGGGACCTCTATTTATAATTTCGTCCTGGGTCCTAAAAACTAAGGACCGGCCCTGATCTGGATACAGCATCCACGGTAGGTAGTTACCAATTGTACGTGGAGTTTTTAAGAGCATGTAGCTAGCTAGCTATGGTTCTAGCTTGGGCCAGGTGCTCATAAGCATGGGCAGTGGTACCACCATATATGTATGCTCGCTACTTGAGAAGTGCTTCCATTCTTCTCCCTATAATATAAGTCCAAAAATATACCCTGCATATCATTCAGCATAAATGAATAAAAGCACCAGAAGTAAACAAAAACATTGAAGAGCGAATTAACAACAGTTTTCTTTTTGCGAGAAACAACAGGGAAATTTTAGATACCTTGGACAATTTTTTTTGAAAAAAACTTAAATCATTCATTACAAAAAGAGAGAAGACCAATAGAATCTACCTCTATTGCGTTTGCTCATTTTCTCCCTTTCATTTCTTTACATTTAATCATTTACGTACGTAGGACTCATATTTCTTTTAGGGAAAATATGAATTGAACATATGGCAGCCTGGATTCGCTCAATTGGCAACAGTACATTCGCCATGGTTAGAAACTTGGAATTAATACTTTTGATTGCCCAAATCAGTTACTTTTCAATGTTTGAACATTGGAAAATAAAGGTTTTAATAAATTAGAAAATATTTGAAACCCACCAAAGTTCAGAAAAATTAATTTGTTTTTTAACCTGTTTACATAATTATGGCATGTCGCGATGTAATGGATTAATATTGCGATTAATATTTGCATGGTGAATTGGAATGTGACAGAGAATTAATTCATTATGTATTTAAGAGTTGGGAATGATTGAAGGGAAACAAGGTCGTTTTATGTACTCCCTAATTCTTGTGCACAAAGATAGCTAAATTACAGCAACTTATATTTACAATTGGAGTGATTAGAAACAAAAGAATTTCGTGCAAACTGAAGCCCTCAAGCCGTGGACGGGTCTATTTAGAATGTAGAAATTCCATACTACAAATAGTGCAGGAAATTAACATGAAATCATGTAGGACATGATGAACCGTCTCCTCCAAACTAATACTAGACGGACGAACATGTTTATGGGTACATATAGGACAAATAATTAATGTCCTAAACATGAAACAAAAATAATAGAAAACACACATTAACTGTTTCCCCATATCATGGCTCAAGTGATTCACCCAATCCCCTACCTTCCCTTTCCTAAAGAATGATGAGTTCTCAACCACCACACTCTCCCTGCAAAAAATAACTCCTGCCCGATTGACTTCCAAGCCACTAAGCATTTCGAAGCTGCATAGCCTTGCCACCTCCTTAGAACTCCACCCCATTCTTCCTCATCAGTGAATGGGACACTGAGGAACATCGCAAGCCTTCCCACAAATTTCACTGGTTCTGGCATCATCTCCTCGATCGTATTTAAAGAACAAATTCCATCGAGAACAGGCCGTTGAGAAAAGTGGCAACATAAAAACTTCGAATTCCTTACCCGGTTCTTCGTCAAGATCTTATAACATTAGTTTGGGAAAAGAACTAAATTAAGAACCTACTCCTCATTTCTTTAAATTTAATCGTTATGTTTAGTTGTTAAAATATAACCTGATTTTCTCCTCATGGGAGGCGGCATTTCACTACTACAGAACTGGGCATCACAAGCGGGCTATTACAAGCGGTTAGGTGCGAACCGCTTATGGTCTTCGCACCAGAAGCGGTTCGTGAGCTCGGTGGGGAGAGGGTTTCCAGAAGCGGTTGGTACCACGAACCGCTTGTGTTGAGCAACTATCACAAGCGGTTCGTTTCCCAAACCGATTTTGAATTATCACAACCGGTTTGATATCCCAACCGCGTGTAGAGTTATATATTTAGAAGCGGTTGGTATATCAAACCGCTTCTGTAAGCGCTACCATTTAAACTCTTCGTCCTCCCGCCCGATCGCGAGCTCGCAGACATGAACAGGGAAGGGCCTGGCACTGTTCTTGGGGGGAGGTGCTGTCCAAATTTTTGAAGGTCATGATTTAGCTTCAAATTAAGTGAATCAAGGTTAGTAACACCATGCTACCATCCTTCTCACCAAGATATTGTTGTTTCTTTTGCATTTAATGTGGAGAAAAATTAATTTTGATTGTTGAAGGTTTTTATTGCTAGCTCACTCCATAAGTTTAATTTTAGGCAAGATCATGATGAACTATGGTAGTTGTTTTCTCTAAAAGTGTTCTTAGGTTTAGAATCTTTAATGTAACACTCCTTCTCTTCCATGTCACTCTATAACTTTAATTTTAGGTAGGACCATGTTGAATTGTAGGGAGTTGTTTTACAAAAGTTGTTAGCTTTACAATCTTTTAATATGACACTCCTCCCTTCAATGTAACAATAGTAGATCTAGGTTTGGAAGGAAATTATTAATGTTTTATGAAATAAAATAGGAAAAAAATTAAAGGGACAAAATGATTAGTTAAATTAAGTTCAAAAGGTAGAAGGATACACTACTACAGAAATGCTTATATTAGACTCACCATCACAGACGGTTTTAAAAAACCGTCTGTATTATAGAACATCACAAACGATTCTATAAACCAACCATCAGTGAAACTATCACAGACCATTCCTCGTGTGCCATCTCAGACGGTTTGAGTACAAAACCGTCTGTGATAAATTCGTTATATCACCGACGGTTTGGCAATAGAACCGTCTGTAAGCTTATATAATAGGTGATTCTTGTGATCTAATTAAGGTTAGTAATGGATAATTGCATTATATATATTAATTCAGATCTAAGGTTAGTAATGGATATAAAATTGCCTTATATATATATTAATTCAATATCTAGCTTGGTTATGTAAGAAATGTAAGATTGTTTAGATCTAGCTTGTAGATCCATGTTTTGGTGGTGATCTAAGCTAGCTAGTAATTGGACGTTATAATTGCAATATTATTTTCAAGCTTTAACTTGTTAAGGAAATTGTACTTAATCAGTTCAAAAGAGGGTTCTAATTGGATCGAATATTACATGTGTAGCATAGATGGATCGAAGGCTGGATGTACGCCGAGGACCGCATTTGAGTGTGGAGTACATTAATGGCGTCTCCACTTTTAGAAGAGCTGCGAGAGGAGGACATGTTTAATAAGGGAGTGCAAGATATGCCTTGTCCATGCATCGATTGCGAGAATATGATGATGTTTCAAAACTCGGTACAGATCGAAGCACACTTGATTATGCGAGGTTTCAAAAGGGGTATACATGTTGGACGATCCACGGCGAAGAGCGAGAATATACAAGAAGCTGTGTGGTGTTAACATCTTCGACGAAGTCAACGATATGCCTGATGATCACATTGATTACGCTTCCGACGAGGATATGTTGCATGATGACAATCTGGACCAGATGCTGCGCGACGCAGAAGGGAACCGTGATGAAAGGGAATATGAAAAATTCGTGGGTTTGATGGAGGACTCGAAGAAACCTTTGTTCGCTGGTTGCAAGGTGAAATACACAAGGTTGTCGTCCATGCTTGAACTGCTGAAATTGAAGGCAAGCAATTGTTGGTCGACAAGAGTTTCATGTATTTACGTCTATTGGCAGACATGCTTCCAGAGGGAAATGAGTTGCTGACAACAACCTACAAAGCCAAGAAGGTTCTTTGTCCCTTGGGAATGGAGGTAGAAAGAATACATGCATGTCCGAACGATTGTATCCTATACCGCAAAGAGTATGCAAACTTGCATGTATGTCCGGTGTGCAACGCATCCCGGTACAAGCGTAAGAGTCATTCATATGAGGAGGTGAAGAAAGGAACTCCTGCTAAGATGGCATGGTATCTGCCTCTAATTCCCCGATTGAAGCGTTTGTTCGCTAACCCAAAAGAGGCAAAACTGCTGTGTTGGCATTCCGAAGCGTAAGAACGATGGAATGCTAAGACACTTCTGACTCCACCCGGTGGAGAAACATCGATAGGAGGTATGAAGAATTGGCCATGAGATGAGGAATATAAGGTTTGGACTGAGTACAGATGGAATGAATCCTTTCGGTAACATGAGCAGCCGGCATAGCACTTAGCCCGTGAATCTCTGTATCTACAACCTTCCTCCTTGGTTGTGTATGAAGCGAAAGTACATTTTATTGTCTGTGCTTATCCAAGGACCGAAACAACCTTAGAACGATATTGATGTGTACCTAGCTCCATTGGTGGAAGATCTAAAAACATTGTGGGTTCCTGGGGTACAGGTTTGGGATGCATACAAACGAGAGAACTTCACTTTACACTGCTTGTTGTTACGCACCATAAATGATTACCCCGCACTTGCTAACTGTTGGGCAGAGTACAAAAGGTGCCAAGGCTTGCACTCACTTGCCTAGACGACATCGAGAGTGTGTGGCTGAATCACTCGCGTAAAACCGTGTACATGCGTCACCGTGAGGTTCCTTGGGAGGAAACACCCATACCGCAAGATGAAGAAACTATTCGACGACGAACGAAGCGGTTCAGCTCCAAGGCCTTTTAAGCGGGAGAGATGTTCATGACTTTGTAAAGGATTTGGATGTTACGTATGGAAAGGGACGTAAAGCAAGGTCGACCGTGAGAAGAGCTTGTGGAAGAAGAGATCAATCTTTGGGACCTACCTTACTTGGGAGCACCTAGAAGTTCGCCCTTTGCATCGACGTCATGCACGTGGAGAAGAATGTCCGTGATAGCCTGATTGGTCTCCTACACATTAAGGGCAAAACACAGGATGGTATCAACGCACGACTTGACTTAGTCGATATGGGCATAAGACCTGAGTTAGCACCAAAAGAGACCGTGAAAGGTGGTACGTATTGCGAACGAGCTTGTTACACTCTGGCAAAGGCCGAAAGAACTGAACTTTGCTGCTTGCATGGTGTGAAAGTTCCGTCCTGGCTACTCGTCCAACATGAAGAGACTTGTTTCAATGCAAGATTTAAAATTAATTGGCATGAAGTCTCATGATTGTTATGTGTTGATGACACAAATGCTCCCTATTGCAATTAGAAGTATTTTGCCGGTCAAGGTCAGAGACAATCACGAGGTGTGTTATTTATTTAACACAATCGCTCGAGAAGGTCATCGATCCCGAAGGACTAGATGCTCTGCAGCCGAGGTGGTGATGACTCTATGTAATCTTGAGATGTATTTCCCTCCGTCATTTTTCGATATCATGGTCCATCTCATTGTTCACCTTGTGATAGAGATAAAGATGTGCGGCCTGTGTTCCTACGTAGCATGTACCCGCTCGAGAGGTACATGGGAATTCTTAAGTCTTACGTCACGAAATCAATCTCGTCCGGAGGGTAGCATTGTCGAAGGTTATGCAACCGAAGAGGTCGTCGAAGTTACGTGTCGATTACATGGCTCAGGCCCAACCAATTGGTGTGCCTCGATCTTGCCATGAGGGGAGGCTCCAGGGTATCGGGACCATCGGAAGGAAAGCAATCACGCCTGATCCAGTTGCGTGTGCTCAAGGCCATTTCACGGTTCTACAACACATGGGTCAGTAGTGTCCCCGTGATATCGCCGGAAAGCACAAGCAATGGCTAAGGCAAGAGAATCCAAAGACGACAGAGTCTTGGATCACAAGACAACATAACCTTGATTCAACAATGGGTTCAAAGAGCGACCCATCACTGGGAGCTCGTCATATGACACCCTGAAATGGCTCACAAAAGGCCCAGCTTTTACAGTTGTCACATGGAAAGGATACGACTTAAATGGATACACATTTTACCCGATAGATCAGGATTTGAAGAGCACAAACCTGTATCAGCGGGGTCCGCATAGATGCGTTCAATACCTGGTCAACAAGGAGCTCCTACTATGGGTTCATAGAGGAGATTTGGGAGCTTGACTACGTACTTTTCAAGATCCCACTATTTCGGTGTCGTTGGGTCCACCTCCAAAGACGTGAAGGTTGACAAATGCGGCATCACTACTGTGGACCTCGAACGTGTCGGATACCAAGATGAACCATTCGTGCTCGCAAACCAAGTTGTTCAAGTCTTCTATGTTACCGACCCGTCCAACAAGAAGCGCCACGTAGTTGTTCAGGGAAAAAGGAGGATTGTCGGAGTTGAGAATGTAGTAGATGAGGAAGAGTACAATCAATTTGATGATTTGCCTCCTATCGGAAATGCCAGCATGGTCCAAGAAGAACAAACTGAGGAAGTCAGCTACACACGCGTCGATCATCGTGAAGGGATAATTTACACTGTATAATTACAATGTTAACTTGTAAGCAAGTGCATGCATGTATGCATAATAAAGTAATATTTCTGTACTTCTGTGTACTCATTACAAGTACTTCTGTATTTATCTCAATTATTTTTTGTGCTTTGAAAAAACATTAATCTGCAATATATAATAACAAGTAACATTATTTTTTTGTGCTTTGAAAAAATATGACCCTATATCACAGACGGTTGTTAAAGAGCACCGTCTGCGATATATACAATCACAGACGGTTCTATACTAGAACCATCTGTAATGTAGAATATCACAGACGGTTCTAGTTTAGAACCATCTGTGGTAGTCCATATCACAGATGGTGCTCTTTAACAACCGTTTGTGAGATCCGGCTCTATATAACTTCTACGTACAGACCGTTCCACACTTTAATTTGAATTTTCTAAAGCTAAAACAATTTAATTTGAATATTCTAAACCTCAAATAAAATAAATTTAATTTTATTTGGGTTCCTTGTGCTTCAAGAAATTCTTATGTAATTTTTGACATTTTTGGGAGCTCGTTTGCTATTTATTGGATTTAATTGAAATCGATTTGTATTAAGCCCTTTTATTGAAATTAATTAATTATTTGGAAAATTTTATATAAAGTTTTGTTGGAAATATTTTATTTGAGTTCAAAATATCTCAAAATATTTTCTAGAATTTTTCTAGAATTTTTCTGGTATTTTTATTGCCTCTATTGATTTAATTGGATTTATTGGAATTGTTTTATTGGGAAAATGATTGGAAATTCCGAAAATTGTTTGGGCCGCTTTCCTTCTCTCTCTCCGGCCGGCCCAGCCACTCGCCTCGGCCCAGCGCCCCCCCTCCCCGGCCAAAGACGCCACCACCTGGCCTCTCACGAATCGGGCCGGCCCAGCTCCCCACGCCCCACACGCCCGAGCCAAGCCGCCAGCCCAGCCACACCCCCCCGCTGCCACGTGTTGACCCCTCATTGGCCCACGTCGTTTCCGGATCCGAGTTGCACACCAAGTGCTCGGTAAAATGCCTATAAGACCCGTTTTTGCTCCAAACGGGCCCAAACTTGATTTTTCTTGACCTAGCCGCCACCCTAACCTCATGTAGACCTCCCATGATCTCTCCCACGGATCTTCAACCTCCGGATCATCTCCAAAACTCCGAGATCCATCCAATGTCGCCCGAACGTCGCCCAACGCCGGCCGAACTTTGGAGCCACGTCCCGGGCAGCTCGTCGACTCTTTTCGAGATCCGTCTTCTCCGTGGTGTGCCACAAGGTACCATCTGCTTGCTTTCCAAAATTCAGCCAATTTAGCCCAAGGGATCAAAAGTTACGGCCGTTTCAATCTCGAATCTTGCCGAGGCCATAACTCCCTCAATTTTTCGAGTTTGACCGTGAAATTTTTTGTGTAGACTCCTGGGGATGTCCTCTACGTGATGCATATCTCCGCTCAGACTGCGTTCCAGACAGCGGCAAAATTCCTCGCGCGTCCCCTGCTGTTCCAGAAGGTATTTCTTCGAGCCACCTGCGTCACGGTGTGCCTCTTGGTCCCATCTAGCTCTCGGTCAAATTTCGTTAAGTTCCGATCATTATTCTAGAAGTTATGGCCGTCCAAAGTTTTGATCCGAAACCCGTTAATCGCCAGTTTGTGATTAATCCGGAAGGGCGCCGCAAAATCCGCCTATACCGTTGAGCTCGTCTCGCCGCGTTCTACGCAGTAGACATTCTCCCTTTGCCATCCCATCCTCCGGAATTTTTTTTATATATTTAGGCCACCGTTTGCCATCGCCGCGCGTCGCCTTTTGACGCCGGCTATTTTAGCTTGCTCCGGCCATGTTGTCGCGTCCGGTGGATCATATTGTACTGTTTTGGTCCATCATTAAGGTTCTTTTGGCCTCCGTTTGCCGTCGGAGCCGATGCCGGCCTTAAATCGTTATTTTTCAACCTAGCCCGTGCCGCCGGTTCGCGCACCGGTTAGCCGTCCTTGGTAGCGTTTTGTCGCGGCCGTGTCGTTGTATCGACGGTCGCTACTTCGCTTCATGAGTACCCTATCATTGTTTAAAGCTCCGTCGTTAACGATCTGCCGTTGCGCCTGCAGATGCGCTCCGCTTAACGTTTCCCATTAACGTTCCTCCGTTAAAGCTTCGCTGTTAACGTTAAAGTGGTTAACGTTCCGCATTAACGTTTTGCCGTTAACGTTTCACCGGGTGCGCTCGCCGTTAACGTTTCGTCGCTGCGTTCCTCCGTTAACGTTTTGCCGTTAACGTTTCACGTTAACGCTCGCCGTTAGCGTTTGCGTCGCTGCGTTCCTCCGTTAACGTTTTGCCGTTGCGTTCCTCGGCACGCTCCTCGACGCGTTCCTCCGCACGCTTCGCTGCGCTCCTTCCGTTAACGTTTCCCGTTAACGTTCCTCACGCTGCATCGCACGCTCGTCGATCGCGTTCCTCTTAACGTTTTGCCTTTAACGTTCCACCGTTAGCGCACCGTCGTTAACGTTCCGCGCACGCTTTCGTCGTTAACGTTTCGCCGTTAACATTCCATCGTTAACGCTTGGCTCTCTTCGCCTCGTTGTCTTGCACAAACCCTAGTGCGATGCCTTCACCTGTGCCATCATCATGATGTGAGCCTAGTCTCATCGTCATATCATCTTCAAAGCCGAATCAAAACCCTAACCTAAGACCGGTTCGATGGACTAAGTTCATCGTGAGCCGCGTTGTTATCCTTGCAATCTTTTCCGTTGTTTCAATCGTGGTAAGACACTTGTCTTTGTCTTATCCCTGAAAACCTAATCTGCCAGTAATCGAGAATTCCTTCGTGGACTTGGTCGATAGACCATTGGCCATCTGTCATACCCCTGTGCCCGATCCATCCGTCTCTCTTTTGTTTGACTGTGTCCGTTCGGTCAACAAAAGTCAACTTCGAGAATCAGTTTAGTTCACTGTGAACTAACATATCCTTATGGACCCGATCTGTAGATCGAGAGCCCATATGTCATCATTTGTCCAATCAAGATAATAACTTCGGAAGAAATATTCTTCAGAATATTATTCTTTCTTTCCCCAGTTTTAATCGTTCCCTTTTCGGTGTTCTTCCGAAAGCCCGTCCTCTCTTGTCCAATCTTCGATCCAATCCTTTCAGGTTCCTAAATCCTTCCAAGCCGTTGTGCCCAATGCTGTTCGTTCTTAATTTGGATTTTATTTGAATTGTCTTTTGAGTTTTGTTGTATTTGTGTTTCTTTATCGTTAGACGTGTCGTCCAAAAATCGTTCTACGGGCTGAAGATCAAGGAAGTGAAGATCGAAGGTTGAGGATCAAGAATCAAGGATAAAGAGTAAAGAATAGTAAAAGTTGCAAGGGCCAGGCAAGTTGTGCTTTGACCATGTTGATCCCATTTTCGAACTTATGTTGTTTCAAATTATTGCATGCTAGTTGGATATAAACTGATTTCAATTAGTTTGGGATTAGATATTTAACCTACTTGTTATTGCCACCTTGTCTATAATAGTTGTACGCCATGATTCATTTGTCACCCTAGGTTTGTCGATTAATAGTTGGTAGCTAATAAATTGCCAACATGGGTTAGTTAGACCGTCAAGAGTCGCTTAGTCCTCGCAACGCACTTTGACATCGTTTTGGAATTTCAAATGTCAATATTGATTAATGGAATATGCAATGTATTTTGAAATGGTGTGACGTGTTGCCAACACGGTGATGTTGATATGCGGAGGCCTTAGTGCTTCTTCAAGTATGTTGAGTTGTTGTTGGCATTGTGTTGCGCAATAATCAACTGGGGTGATAAAATGATTTAGACTGGGGCAAGTGGCAAGAATGAGCTGGTGGGCCATGGTTGGCACCGTGGAAATCGTTTTGGTGCTTTGGGTAGTCTTGCCCTAGTCACTCTAAGGACTTAACCTTGCAAGCCTTTGAACTGAGTCAATCGTACAACCACATGTCTGTAATGGGACGGACCTAGTTGATTAAGTTGCTAATAACTTACTTGTGGTACCTCGGGGTGTCAACTACACCGTTTGTGTAGATTGAAGGGGGAGCGTACCAGGGCTGCGGCATGGTACCCATCCAACGGTATGTCGGTCCCATACTTCGCCTTAGCTAAGGGAAGGGATGGTGTAGGGCATAAACCGGAGAGGTCCACTTGTGTAGTTAGAGGCTTCCAAAAGACTTTGTTATGATCACTCATTCGCATACCCTTGTATGGCGATTCATGGCTGACGTGATGAGTTGATTGTATCTTGTGGGTAAAGTGTATAACCTCTGCAGAGTGTAAAATCTATTCGAATAGCCGTGTCCGCTGATCGACAATGCTCGGGATTACTGATCAAGGGTTAGCTTTTCATGAAAATGAACTTGGGTTTGGAGGCAGTTTGCCTGTGGAAAAGTGATAATTGTTTAAGGATGTGGAATGGTTTACTTGTGAAACAACTGTGAAATTATTACTATTGTTATCTGTTTTACCGCTTTACAATCTATTATGAATATTTGTGAATGTTGTTTATTGCAAAATAACCCCTTCAGCCTGTCATTTGGAATAAGTCATGCATATAGTTATTAGACTTGCATTTTGTGCATGACTTGCTGAGTGCTTTATGTACTCACCCCTTGCAAACAAACAATCACCAGTGAGCAAAAGTCTACATCGTCGAAGAAGAAGAAGTTCCGTGAGAAGGTGATTATCTAGGAGTCGAACCCTATCAGTTGCCTGTGGCGTATTGATGGGATTCACCGATGTTCTTCGTTCCGCTGCTGCTTATTTGGATTTGAAGCCGTCAAGGTTTCACAAATGTAAGGTTGACCTTAAGGTCGTTCAATAGTTTATATTCTATATTTGTGTTATTTCTCTTTTCCGCTGTGTATGATTGTGATATTCATCTATGTTGAGATTGTGTGCACTAGCGTGATCCTGGACTAGTGCTGAATACACAGAGGATCCGGATTTGCACATTCGGGTCCCGACACTGATGGAGACCGGCGCCGCCTCCCCGAGCCCTGGCGTCGCCTCCCCGAGGCCCACCACGGCTGCGCCTCCTCCTCCCCCGGCGACGTCTCCTGCAGCCGGTACTCCCTCCTCCTTCCTCCCCTGGCGATTTTTCTAGGTCATACTCCTACCATCATTGCTTGCAGTGCTGCATTTGCTACTAAATTCCATCTACTGTTTGTTTGAGTGCTCAATAATTCAAATGCATATCCTCTACTAAATGCCATCATTTTGACCACATATCAATATATCGACAAGTTTGCTTGAGTGCTCAATAATTCAAATGCATATCCTCTAATAATCTGACATGTTGCTCTTCATGAAATCATTACCTTGTTAATTTTTAGAAGTTGCCGTTTGGTCATACTAATAGTTACTCTGCTGTATTTCTGTTGCCAGTCTGGTTAGATTAACCTTTGCACCATTAGTTGTTCAGTCATTTTTGCTTACTTCCTCGGTGAATCTGTATGGCACTCTGTTGTGAAACTTTTGTCTTTGGCTTGCTTTGGAAATGCTTTCATCACTTCAGTAAATTCTGATATTGGAAACAGGTTTATCTCACGATCCTTGCAAATAAGAAATTGAATAATTTAGTGGGCCGTAGTGCTGTACCCCCAGATGTCCTGAAGGAGTGATGACCACCATTATGTGCATTTCCCATAACATCCTACATGTGGAAACCCCAATCATTTTCTTTGGAAAAAAATGGATATATTTTTCTTGTCAATTTTCTTTTATATTTTCACACCAGCTGTTTGGTTATGTTGGTTCATATTGTTTTCATTTTGCAGCTGTATGTTCTGGTTCATACTTTCTTTAAAGCATAGTATTGCCATAATGCCAGTTTGCTCTTCCTTTTAGAAGCTGTTTGTCTAGTTTCTAAATGCACATGGCATGTCAAGGATAGCAGGTGCTTTGCTCTTTGACAATTACCACTAGAAAATAATATCCACCTGAATTGGTTGTATGGCTCTACTGATCATGCAGTTCAAGATATTTACGATTGTACTTACTCATGTGCTGACTTATGATTGTATGACCATTATTAGTCAATGTCACTTAAAGGGGCTCAACCCATAGTCCTTGTCATGCTCATTAAAACTTACCTCTCAACAGGTAAAGCAACTTATGGTCTTTGACTCTTTGAAACTTCATAAAGGCATGTCGGAGACCTTATACTGCACAACTCTCTTTTTATTCATCTTGTATTTTATTTGTTCACACTTCATAGAAAATAGTCAAGATGAAGTGCCTGCATTTGTTTCATCTGATTAAAAATATTTAAAATAACTTATCCTAACTGACCTTAAATTTATTAAAAAAATGGTTCAAAAAATATATAAAATAGTATTATTCAACAAGTATATCTATTGGTATAGTATTGATCTGCATGTATCAATAAAACACTGGTGTACATGTGTTCCATTTTGCTGTTGGCCACATGTCATTAATCTAATTTATGATGTGTAAAATTAATCTAATTTTGATGCACATTTTTTGTTCTAGAATACATGTCATTCTCTAAAGAATGGGTTGTAGTTCAACTCTTCTGTTGCAGTAATTAATCTATTTATACCGACTGTTCCCCAAACAAGCCCTTAAGCACTAGAAAAGCTTAATCTTGAAACTGTTAAAGACTAGTGATGTTTTATAATTCGGACTGCAACCTCAACATTTGGGCATTATTGTGTTTTGATCTTATTAGTTGGATTTCTTTCAAGTAGCTAGCTGCCATGCAATAATTGTCAATATTCTGTGCAAGAGCAACTATTTATATGCGTATGCCTGCAAGACTCATCTTGTTGCACACATGTAGTCAATAAGTTAGATTGGTCTGTATGTACCAAGTCTGGTTTGAAACTGAGATTCTGATGCCAGTGCCAAAATGAAAGTTCATTTCTCATCTTAAGTGAAAAGGCTTAATTAATTAGCACCATCATGATGAATACCTTTTGGTTTATGTGTTGGCTTAATTAATTAGCACCATCATGGTGCCTTACTGTTAACTATGTTGCCGTCATAGTCTATAAGGTTACGACGCTCCGTGGTGTCACAACACTTCAAAAGGCCCAAAAACGCGAGTAAACCTCAAGCCGAAAGGTTTTATTCTCTAATTTCACATTTTATAATGTCACACCATACCGTAGTGTCACATTCTTCCCCCCTTCAACAGGATTAGGCCTCGAATCAGAAGGGACGCCATAATCAACAACAAAGTCCCCAAGGGACAAAACGATTATCTGCAGCACAAAACAGTCGCAAAAAGAGTAAAACCGGAACAAACTACAAAAGAGTTCTCAAAACCAACACTTGGCGAGAAAAGTAATGATCTAGCTCAACCAAGGGCAACCTCTCACAGGTCGACCTTCACTTCCATTCCCAAACAGAATCTGCGTACCAACCACAAAGGGCTCCATCAACCCAAAACGCTCGAATCCTCACGGCCAACACTTCATACTTCTATCACAACCAACCTGACTACCATACTCTATTACACTCAACATGACATAATCAAAGCAAGTCACAATTCCTTTAATGACCTCTCTACATTCCCGAAAAATTCCCTCGAGGGGAATAACTCATTAAGGCACACTTGCCCTTCCGATACACAATCATGCTAACATTCATTCTATCCTTTCCCAGGCAAAACTCAAATCCAAAACAACTAGTGACGACAATTGCTCACGGCAGGACAAACATCACCGAACTACCGTCAACTTCACTTCCACCCATCACTACTCTTAATAAAGGTTAAATCCTTACATCATCAACCTCCATCACAAACCACCCTTATACCACTAAGGTTCTACACCTAGCCCCAAGCTAGGATCGTAAAAACTTTACCAAACCACAATTGGTTCATTTCTTAAGAGGGTCTCGCCCTCACACAAAAACACTTAGCTATCAAGCCCAAGTGTACTCACGACAACTCAAACCCAAAGCGTTAACAACCATTTTGGAAAGAATTTGGCAACATCCAAAGAGCACACAAAGGAAGCATAAATCCCCTACACCACAACCAAGATACCATAATTTCTTCATTCTTTCTTTTCATACTAGAAAGCAAGGGAAATCTCGTTTCATGACATAAATGCACATTCTTCAGGAGCACTCGGATTAGTCATATCTCCATATATGACTTTCTCACCGACTGGCTCAACGACTCTTTTATCATTTAACATGTAAAAGCGATGTCATGTTTACTTTTCACCATTCATTCATCATGGAACAACGGCATCGAATAGTCATTCACCAAATAACTTCTTCCTCGGTATCAAATGATTGAAATACCCATAACAATCGACTGCCAAGGCGCTAAATCATATAGACTATGACGGCAACATAGTTAACAGTAAGGCACCACATCAAATCAGAACCCACCAACGATAGATAGCTAAACTTTGCAAAACATCGCATTTTAACCAAATTCAACGTTTTGGAAAAGAACATTGACTCCAAAGTTAGACATCTGCACAAATAACTGCCATAAATTTTATCAAAAGAGAGGGAAACTCAATCCCAAAAGAAAACTCTTCTCTAACCAAATTCACTTATGAAACATTCATAAAAATCCAGACTTGTGAAACATCCGCACACCAGACACATTTTCCAAATGACTCCAACTCTAGCCAAACAGGGTTACACATCAAGGGCTTAACTCAAAAGTTTCCAACACAACCCTTTATGACCATCTGCTTCCTTTTAAAATTAATTTCAAAGATAATTCAGTCTAACGAAAGGGCGCGATCGACTCAAAAACTTTTGGGGTGTAAATCCATACTCATAGCACCAACTAAACAAATTAGCCAAAACCAAATATTTGCACCAATTTATACGAGGTTTAGGGAAACTCTGAAACACAGCATATGGAACACCTTGACCGAAAACTCTTGGACTAAAATGGCAAACAACCAAACCAGTCCAAAAGCTATTGAACACAAGCTCAGCATAAAAAGAACCATCTCTAGTACTCCACTACGCTTTCCATTAAAGACTTCAGTAATCAATATTTACTCCTTGAGGAGCCCCAACACAAATCAACCAAAAGCTTCACAACAAATTCTTCCTCTAGTTACCATTCCCAACACTTTTAATTGAGGTTTAAGATGCTTATCACAAAGGCACCCAACCCAGACTACATTGACATGATCCCCACGGATCACTAAATCATAATACTTCTTACTCTAAATTTGAAACATAGTACTTCAACAGCTACTTGAGCATTGTCAACCTATCAATTTATACCATCCATACGTCAAAATCTTGACAATTGAAACTTGTTCAATCTATAAAATGACTTCAACAAATAAGTAATATCTCTACAAGATAAAATTCGTAAATAGGATTCTAAGATATGCAATCATTAAGATTAAAATCTTGCATCATGATTATTATCCATTGTTCATCCCATCACAACATGTACTTGATATAATACCACGCTTTTACACTTTTTCTTCTATTGGATCAATGGTTTCCAACAATTAACCACACTACCAAAGCATCAATATCAATTCTTTGCAAAATCATCAATCAACAACATTGCTTTTAGCTACCCTATACATCGGTTATAACAAAACTTCCACCACACAACATACTCCAACTATTAAATTGGATTTAATAAGTTAGATTAGCACAATGTTTTTAACAACATCATTAACAAATAGTCTTATGTCTTCTCAATTGATATCAAAACTAGCATTTTAGGAACACGACTGCATACTTCCAATCATGCTAATGTTTTGTAACAACATGAATAGCAACTCTAATCAACTTCCAAGTTAAGGTCACAAGCCAGCATGATCAAATTTCTCTACTAACTTGTTTAAATTAGAACATCTTTAAACAACCAAAGAAAGCTTCTTTAACACTATCAGCAGTTTACATCATCTTAATGTTCTAACTATGCAACAGGGTTTAAAACTTCAAACATTATCAAGGGTCATAAGCACTTTTAAAGCAAAGCAACAGATTCTAAGCATGTACTTTAGCACATTCAATCATTCTCGCTAAGAGTAAACTACAACACTAGTAGTCTATTTATTCTCAAGCTAGAGATAACAACCGCATGGAATTGTTTCAACTCACAAATTAACTTAACAATGCATCATCCCATAAATCACATTGGTACATGCTACATAACATGCTAAACAGCAATTCTTACTAGGGACAAACGATTTCAGTCAAAAGACTACTTACTTTGTTTGCAACATTTCAGTTTTAAAGCTCATCCCGAATTCATAAGGAAACTTGACTCTCAAAATTGCAATTAGACAAACCCAAACTTGGTCATGCAAAAGGAATTTTACAAAACACTTTTAAATCTCAAGGACTCCCATAGAGGAAAATGGTTGAAAGACAATTTTCTCGAAAGGGAACCAAGCGCTCAATTAAACCTTGCAATTAAAACCTTAACACCAAACCCCAAACTTTCACGAAATAAGAAGGGTTTTTCAACGATGATTTCTTAAACCAGTAAAATATTGAAATCAAACACCACTTACTCCTACAAAGCCACAGATCTTCAGCCCTGACAGTTGGGTCTGGCACAACTCCGCAATAACTCCTTTAACCTCGGAGAAAGACAAACACTGGAATGAAATTGAATGCTTCTTCCCCATAAAGAAATCAACAAACTAAGCATTAAAAGTGGAAAGGCGCCCGAAAGAAGTGCCACCCTAGACTCCTCTTCTTTGTCTTCAACCAAGGAAGACAAAACCACACACCACATACAGAACGATCCGCGAAAATCCAATACCAAACACTTTTCTTTTGGTTTCCATCAACTAAAACCAATAAAACCAACCAAGACCGACCACAGAACGATAAAGAACATCCGAAGGAATACACCACCAAACTTTTCTATTTGACTCCAGTCAACTACCCGATTTACGACAGAAAGGGTAAGCACTCTTCTCCTACAGGGGTTAATAGTTCTTCGGTGATGGCTTTAACCGGCCATACCGTCAAACCACACCCTTACTATGAACAAAAGTAGTGACCAAAACCCTTCGGCACCACAACCCCACTTTATCACCACAACAAGCACAATTCAATCATTTATCTCATCGACATAGCAGCATGCATTATCAAATGAAGCATTCAACATCGATCTTAAATACAACATTTAAGCGTAAGGAAACGATACCCATACCCTTTCCTACTGTGCATCCATTGTGTGTCAAATTTTAGATTAGTTATACCACTTTTGCAAGTTTTAATGTTGCTATCCTATAACAAAATTTTAGTAAAAACCTAAGCCATGTTTCTAAGTTATTCCACGTCACATTTTAGTTGTAACCTAAAGTATGACACTAAAAATACATATTCCAAGGACCTACAGCCCGCTCTGATACCAACTGTAACACCCCAGCATTTAATATGCCTAAATGCTACCAAACATAAGCTAAACAACATCTAAATACCACAAGTTACCATAAATTCCAGCAAAGGTACATATGCTAAAAAAAACCAAAATTTCGGCAGCATCTCTTTTGTTTTAACATGAATTAAAGGAGCAACAACAGTATAGCAATGTATGGATTATGAGAGACAACTAAAAACAACAATAATTAACGACTTAGCAACAATATAAGTCTAGTTTCAAACACATAAAGTCTCCAAGGGTCAAACGAACAATAAAACTCTCATATAGCAAAGCTAAACCTTAAAGCAATAATCATCACACGCAATTTATTATCAAACTAATAGAATGACTTGTGAAATCAATATGGTGAAGCTACGTGTGGGCGTGTGACTATTTCCCTTCCCTGCATGCCGTTCTCATGGTACCTAAAATAACAAGAAAACACAAGCGTGAGTTCGAAACTCAACAAGCATATTGCAATGGACAACAAGAACAATATCATGGCAATAACATCTCCCATCATATATATCATCTCATTCATGAACACTTAACAATATCATCATCATTATGTATGCAATGTAATGCAATGCTCATGTCTCCTTGGAAACTCATACCGGTATGGTTGAGTACACACCCGTCGGTGTGCACTCCTCTCCCCTTCCATCCCGAAGATGGAGGGTGCCTACTCCTCGCTTCCGTTCACCGCGGTGAATGGAATCACGATGTAGGACTTACTCATTGGCTTTCCGGATTAGTCATAACTTTCTCACTGACCTTCCCGGACTAGTTATGACTTTCTCACCGCCCGAGCCATTTAACATGCCATGTATGAATTTATGCCAACATCATATTTAACTCACATATTAACACATGGCATCATAACATATTAAACATGCTCATCATATCATTGGCAATCATAAAAGCATGGCAAGTGATCATATATCATGTAGTCAATTCCATCTATTCTCAACAAGCAACCTACAAATCGCTATCCATCACAACACACTTGCTTCAACCACGGGCAACGGATTGGCGGGAAGTAGAGGGCACTCCCGGGGTCGCACCACCTGCACATAGGTACCACACGCTCACAATGATGTCCACAAAACAGAACGCAAACCCTCATCTACCCCGACATTGCCAACTACTCGCAAAACCTAAAAACAGAGGTTCTGTCCCGTCGGAACAGCAGCCTTGCAAAAGGCATAACTTGAGTTCTGGGACTCCGAATCAATTAAACGAGTACATCCTCGCGTAGCTTAGGAAATTTCTCAACTTTCTCTAGATATATGGAACGACTGATTCGGACTCTAAAGTTGTTTAATCTACAGATTACCGTGATCTGCTCCAATTACGTCAGAGATTTTATCACGCTCGGTAAAACAGCCATAACTTTCAAACGGCTAGGCGGAAATTAACATGCTTTATACCCACTGAAAGATAATGAAATTATCTACAACTTCTTCAACATCCGTACGGACAGATTCGGATTCTAAATTGACGAAAACGCAAACCCTAGGTCGACTGCTCATGCTGTCCCAAAAACAGAACGTGGCAACATCTAGATCTAATCCAAATTACTCAATTCCAGCACCACCAATTGATCTCAAAACTTGATAAACACCCTTAGAACAGTACCTAGATCAACCCCAAGGATTTCCATGGACATACCTTTGCCTGACGCACGAAAACCCAATAGATCTCCTCCCGATTCGCGCGATCCCCTTCCTCGCTTCCAAATCCACCGGATCTCCTCGTCGCGGAGCGCTCCAATGGATGGATCTTCGAGGTGGTGAGGTCAAGAACTCACCTAGGCGCAGCAAGGGAGGTGGAGAGGTGGTGGAGAGGGTGGTGGCGCAAGGTGAGAGGCTTGGGGGAGGTGGAGGCGCCCAAGGAGGAGGTGGGGAGGTGTGGGAGGCGGCTAGGGCACTTGGGGGCGAAAGGGGCAGGGGGAGGACGCCCAAAAGGGCAGGGAAACCCCCCTTTAACCAGCCCTAAGCCCCTTTCCTAATCCTAAATGGATTCCCACTCCATCCCACCAAAGCCCACAACCCCCTCTTTAAGGCCCAAACTCCAGGAAGGCCCAAAACCCTAAACGGCCCGACAACGCTATTAACCTTCATACCTTATGGTTTTAACCTCCCATATCATATTTCAATATGTTTTTGACCTCATCATGCACCTTTTATAAGGTTACGACGCTCTGTGGTGTCACAACACTTCAAAAGGCCCAAAAACGCGAGTAAACCTCAAGCCGAAAGGTTTTATTCTCTAATTTCACATTTTATAATGTCACACCATACCGTAGTGTCACATTAGTAGTTCTTCGGTGATGGCGCTAACCGGCCACACCGTCAAACCTCACCCTTACTATGAAATAAGAGAGGTAGCCGAAACCCTTCGGCACCAAAACCCCACTTTATCACCACCACAAGAACAATTCAATCATTTATCTCATAGACATAGCAACATGCTTTATCAAATGAAGCATTCAACATCAAAGCTTAAATACAACATTTAAGCGTAAAGAAACGATACCCATACCCTTTCTTACTGTGCATCCATTGTGTGTCAAAGTTTAGATTTAGTTATACCACTTTTGAAAGTTTTAATGTTGCTATCCTATAAAAAAAATTTAGTTGAAACCAAAGCCATGTTTCTAAGTTATTCCACATCACATTTTAGTTATACCCTATAGCATGACACTAAAAATACACATTCTAATGACCTACAGCCCGCTCTGATACCAACTGTAACACCCCAGCATTTAATATGCCTGAATGCTACCAAACATAAGCTAAACAACATCTAAATACCATGAATTAAGGTAAATTACAGCAAAGGAGTAAATGCTAAAACCCGAGATTTCAGCATCATCTCCTTTGTTTTAACATGATTTGAAGGAGCAACAACAGTATAGCAATATAAGGCAATAAGAGAGACAGCTAAAACAGCAATAATTAAAGACTTAACGACAATATAAGTCTACTTTCAAGCATTTAATGTCTCCAACAGTCAAACTGACAATAAGACTCTCATATAGCAAAGCTAAACCTTAAAGCAATAATCATCACACGCAGTTTATTCTCAAAAACTAATTGAATGACTTGTGGAATCAAATGAGTGAAGCTACGTGCGGAAGTGTGACTATTTCCCTACACCGCATGCTGGTCTCATGGTACCTAAAACAACAAGAAAACACAAGCGTGAGTTCAAAACTCAGCAAGCATATTGCAATGGTACAACAAGAACAATTACATGGCAATAATATCTCACATCGTGTAAACCATCTCATTCATGATCACATATCATTATCATCATCATTATGTATGCAATGCAATGCGATGCTCATGTCTCCTTGGAAACTCATACCGGTATGGTTGAGTGCACACCCGTCGGTATGCACCCTCTCCCCCCTTCCATCCCGAAGATGGAGGGTGCCTACTCCTCGCTTCCGTTCACCGCGGTGAATGGAATCACGATGTAGAACTTACTCATTAGCTCTCCGGAATAGTCATAACTTTCTCACCGACCTTCCCCGGATTAGTTATGACTTTCTCACCGCCCGGGCCATGTAACATGCCATGTATGCAAATACGCTAACATCATAATAAACTTGTACATTAACACATGGCATCATAGCATACTCATCATATCATAGGCAATCATTAAAGCATGGCAAGTGATCATATCATATAATCAAGTTCATCTAGTCTCAACTAGCAACCTACAAACCGCTATCCATTACAATACACTTGCCTCAACCACAAGCAACGGATTGGCGGGAAGTAGAAGGCACTCCCGGGGTCGCACCACCTGCACATAGGTACCACACACTCACAATCATGTCCACAAAACAGTACGCAAACCCTCATCTACCCCGACATTGCCAACTACTCGCAAAACCCAAAAACAGAGGTTCTGTCCCGTCGGGACAGCAGCCTTCCAAAAGGCATAACTTGGGTTCTGGGACTCCGAATCAATTAAACGAGTACATCCTCGTGTAGCTTAGGAAATTTCCTAACTTTTTCTAAGTATACAGAAAGACTGATTCGGACTCTAAAGTTGTTTAATCTACAAAATACCGTGATACGTTCCAATCACGTCACAGATTTTAATACGCTCGGTAAAACAAGCATAACTTTCAAACGGCTGGGCGGAATTTAAAGTTCTTTATACCCACTGAAAGGTATGGAAATTACCTACAACTTCTTCAACAGCCGTACGACCAAATTCCGACTCTAAATTGGCGAAAAACCAAACCCTAGGTCGACTGCTCATGCTGCCCGAAACAGAGAACGTGACAACTTCTAGATCTAATCCAATCTACTCAATTCCAGCACCACCAGTTGATCTAAAAACATGATAATGATCCTTAGAACAGTACCTAGACCAACCCCAAGGATTACCATGGCCATACCTTCGCCCAACGCACGAAAACCCAAAAGATCTCCCGGTTCGCTCATCGCTCCTCGCTCCTTGCTCCTCGCTCCAATGGACGGATCTTCGAGGTGCAGGGGTGGGGAGGCTACCCTAGGGCAGCAAGGGGTGGAGGAGAGGTGGGGAGCAATGGGGGGCAAGGGGGAGGCGCAAGCAAAGGGAGAGGGAGGGAGATGGCGGCTAGGGCACCCAAGGGGGGTGGGGGGCGCACAAGGGTGGTGGGGGCGCAACAAGGGGGCAGGGGGAGCCTCTTAAACCAGCCCAAACAGGAATCCTAATCCCAAATGGACTCATACTCCATCCCACCAAAGCCCACAACCCTTTCCCCTAGGCCCAAAACTCCCCGGAAAGGCCCAAACTCCCGGAAATGGCCCGGAAACGCTATTAACCTCCATACCCTATGGTTTTAACCTTAATTCCACATTTCATAAAGTTTTTGACCTCAACATTCACATTTTGTAAAGCCACAATCTCTAATTTCACATTTTATAAAGTCTCGGCATTCCGTAGTGTCACACATATACATTATTTTGACTAAGTTCTTAAGTGAAGGTATTGAGGTTGAATGCTGAGAAAAGTCGTGTGAGATTCCTGGTTTGGGAAATTCTTTGGAATCCAGATTGCTAGGGAATATTGTCCCTTGCAAATTTTAGTAGAAATTGAAATGAAGGTGGTATCGTGAGAGGATGCACTTAGTTGATTTTAGTAGAAATTGAAATGAAGGTGGTATCGTGAGAGGATGCACTTAGTTGAGCTAAGTCAACTCTTTCTCGCTAAGTGTTGGAATTGGGAGTTGGTTTGTTGTTTGGCTCGGTTTGAGTCTTTGTGTGGATGTTTTGTGTTGCAAAAAAATCTTTAGTTCCTTGGGGAAATTTGTTTTTGTTTTTTGGCGTTCTTCGGATTCGAGGTCGAATCCTGTTAAGGGGGGAGAATGTGACTGTGGGATGTCAGAGACGGGTCCCGCAAGCGGGGCCTACACCCGACTGGGCTAGACAGGAGGAGTAGTAGGCCCAAAGCCCAGAAGCGCCACGACAGGCCCGGAGGAGGTTTTCTACTTGTTCCCCAAGGCAACCCCCGATCCTTCGGGGAAGCTTCGCGCCACGCCCAAACAACCCGCCAAGAACGAAGCATGCAGCCTGACACTCGCAGAGCCTGCAGATGCTGGAACCTGACAGGGCGGCAGGCGTGGGTCGGGGAAAGCACAACCACCTCTCCAAGACGTAGTGCGCCATAGCCGACGAAGACAAAATATGTGTTGGTAAGGCCACCATGTGGAGGGCCGGGTGGCGCCCATCTGTCATGTACCCTTCCCCCAGTATATAAGGGGAGGAGGGAGAAACAAAAGAAGAGGAGGCTCAGATATAACCAAGAACACAGGACTAGGGTATTATCTCCTCCGAGAGAGCCCGAACCTGTCTAAAACAGATCGCCCTCGCATCCTGTGTTACCATCAAGCTCAGATCCCGCACAAATCCCCTAGAATCACAAATCTTACTGCCGGCGAAACCGATCATCGACAGTGACACTATGCTACTCTTTCTCGCTAAGTGTTGGAATTGGGAGTTGGTTTGTCATTTGGCTCGGTTTGAGTCTTTGTGTGGATGTTTTGTGTTGCAAAAAAATCTTTAGTTCCTTGGGGAAATTTGTTTTTGTTTTTTGGCGTTCTTCGGATTCGAGGTCGAATCCTGTTAGGGGGGGAGAATGTGACACTATGCTATGAATTTTTGTTGTGTTTTTGGTGATTTCAGGGGTTTCGGGCCTTTCCGGGAGGATTTGGGCCTAGGGGAGTTGAACTCTGGGCTTTTAGTGGGGGTTTTAGGCCCATGAGGGGGAAAATCCTGCATACACTAGCCTTGGGTGCCCCACCCCCTAACCCTAGCCGCCCTCCCACTCTCCCCTCCCCTAGCCGTGACCCCCCTCCCATGGTGCGCCCTCCCCCTTCCCCCATGATGCCCCCTTCCCCTTGTGCCTCCCTCTCCTCCATAGCCGGCCATAGCGAGGATTCATCCCTCCCTTGCTGCCACGCCCTTCCCCTCAGTTTATCTCCTCGTTGGGAAGCTCCGCAACCGGGAGGAACCAGCGGATTCGGCGTTTGGAGGGAGATCGTGATCGGGAGGAGAAGTTTTTCGTCGTCGTCGATTCTTCAAGAAGAGGTAACGAATCGTGGCTCTCTTGGGGTGGTCTAGGTGCTTCTAGATGGGTTAATCCTTGCGGGTGGTCTAGGTGCTTCTAGATGAGTTAATCCTTGCTTAGGATTCATGTATAGGTGCTGTTCCTAGACGGGATTAGGATATTTGCAAATCTGTCCAATGTTGTGTTCTCAGGCAGATTAGGCGCTTGAGCTTAGGGCTCGGTTTTGGCAATTTTAGGGGCATTTCCTGATCGGCAGGCTATTATGAAAGTTATAGGTAATTCAATTATCTTTAATTGTACACTAAGAACGCTAAAATTTTTTTAGCCGTTTAAAAGTTATGGTTGTTTTACCGAGCGTTGTTAAATCTGTGACGTGATTGGGATAGATCGTGTTCAACTGTAGATTAGAGGATTTTAGAAGCCGGCTCAGTCTTCACGAATACTTAGAAAAAATTGGGAAATTTCCTAAGCTTAGAGAAAATGTATTCTTTTACTTGATTTGGAGTTGTAGAACTCAAGTTATGGTCGTTGGAGCGTTGCTGTCCCGGTTGGAGAGAGAGCCGTTTTTCGGGTTTTGGGAGTGGGTTGCGAAGTCGATGTAGATGATAGTTCTTGTATTGATTTGCGGGCATGTTTTGAGTGTATTGTACCTATATGCAGGTGGTGTGACCCGGGAGTGCCCTCATCATCTCTGTAAGACCCCGGATGGGCTATCCGAAATCTCATGTGTATTTCTGTACTAGTCCCATATCAGTAGCTAGTACACACAGTCAGACAGTGAAGAATCATTACTGAACAGAACGAAAGGTTATAATAAACATAAAGTGTCAGCCACATGGCTATTATTACATCACTCGGTCACATGACCAGAGTTCACGACAGCGGAAATAAAAGCAATAAGAGATAAAACCCATAAAACTCCACAAGCGACGACTAGGAACGCGCACTTAGTTGTCTTAGCAATCTTCAAAGAACTCATCATAGAGCTCACCGTCTTCGGCTGCATCCTGGTAGTTTTCTGAGGACAATATTTGTGTAGCATGTGAGTACAAAAGTACTCAGCAAGTCTGGGAAAGTATGCACATGCAAGGCTTTCCAAGGAAGGCTTATTATGGTTCTTTTGCATAAAGCCAGTTTCAACAAACCATACTTAGTAATAATTTTCATAAAGCATATTTTAACAATTATTTTAGCAATTGAAATATTTAATAGTCTAGTGAAGGTTCTATCCACCATCACCAGGATAAAGGCTCTATCCACCACATTTTAAAAGATTGTTGTAATCCAATTCATGACTCTATCCGTCATGATCAAAACAGGTTCCATCTACCTGGTTGGCTCAATCCGCCAATTAAACATCCGAGAGTTCTAACCACTCCCGAACCCCAAAACAAAACTTTATTTATTTTCAAAACCAAACCAAAGTCTACCAGTATGAAAGCATTCTTTACTTTGCCTTTGACCGCAGGCACGGCTATTCGAATAGTTTTAACTCTGCAGAGGTGTACAGCTTTACCCACAAGACTTGATATTCTCTTGATGCCACGCGATTTACACACTTCCTTTGGTGTGCCGACAGAGATATCATGACAAGGCCTTTACAATGTATACGCCTAACCCAACTCACCCGCTGAGGTTTCACCGCTGTTAGGGTTCTATCTACACAGTACAGAAGCCCCCTCTTGCGCCGTGTGGGGAGTACAACTTGCCTCTATCTGGCACCCACATTCCACCAACTGGCGAGTCTAAGTTAGGTTTCTACAAATTATTTAGCTAGGTCATACCCATAATGGACATGTTGTACGGTAATGCTTAGAATGGAGACAGTCATAAGTGTCGGTCCTTAATTGACTTGGGGTGGTACTTGCACAAACCAAGACCAGTGTTCTATCCACACCCACCTGACATTCCATTCCGCCCAAGTCCAAATCATTTTTTATTTTGTTTTTATTTTCCAAAGACAGTAGTAAATACTTTACAATAATTCTCAAATCACACCTTAAAACACAACTTCGATAAAATCCCACCCATGGGTCATTTCAGTTAACTTTGCAACGAAGCACAACTACCATACTAATCATCAAATATCATAGTATAAATTAGCCATGACATAACAATGTGTCCTAGGGTTACAATTAAACATGAATATCAATAATCAAGGAGGTGATAGCAATTCGGAATAACTAACAGTCTATATTTGACATACGATGTTAAGCATAGCAATGCACGTTATAAAACCTTGTAAATCATTTTGCAAACATGGGATCAAAATGCGTCAAGGAGACTTGCCTTCATTCGCAGCGAGAGTCTTGAAACCTTGAAGTTCGGCGGTGGGGTCGGCGGACTCGGCGGGATACTCAGCTACACGCAAAACGGTACAATGAATAAATAACAATAAAATAAATAAAATCCAAAATTTATAAAAGTTATACTGGCAGGTAGATCTTGAATTTAGATGAATTTAGAAACTTGAACGGAGTCTATCGGAGTTCGGACGAAAAAGTTATGAGCATCCGAAGTTTGAAAATCATGGAAAAAAAGAAACGAGGGAATATTCCCTGGAATCTTTATTTTGCTGGTTTTTCTGATTTTCATTCTTTCTATGGCAGGTGGGGTCCATTGTCATTGGGTGAGACCTTCCCCAAATGCCAAAGAACATAGGATGACCGGGGAAACCACGGCGCCGGCGAGGGGAGGCATGGTCGCGGCCAACGAGCGGCGGAGCGGAACCGGGGCGGCGCGGCGATACCGGAGTGGGGCAGTAGCGGGCCAGAGGCCACTGGTGGTGGCGCGCAGTGCGACGGAGGCGCACGGCCATGCGGGCGAGCAAGGGCGCCGGCAGTTGGGCGGCACAGGCGGCCGGAGAAGGGGCGTGTGAGGTGCGGCGCAAGACGGAAGAGAACCGGCAATGGCCGGCTGGAACGCCCGAGGCGGCGGGACGGCAAGCACGGGCGGCGGCTGGGCATGGCGCACGGTGCGGGGGCCAATGAGGCGCAGCCAGCGGCGATAGAGGGGCTAGGGAGGTGCGGTCGGGTCTTGAGATGGTGGGGCGCACGCCCAAGGGGCAGCGACGGCCGGAGGCGGCGTTCGGCCGAAGGAACAGAGGCGGCAGACCCAGCCGAACCAGAGCAAGATAGTGGCATGGCAAAAGCGCAAAAATTCCAAGAAAATAATGAATGATATCGAAATTTGAGTAAAGCAATAGCTAGAGGACATCTAGAGAGGTTTAGGATTGCAAGGAATTGCAAAACCAGTTACCGAAGATGACGAATTTTACCGATGAGTGACGGTTCGGCCAGTGAGGTTCAACTCCAAAATTCGGGACAAAAACTTGATGGAATATGAAATTGTTTGAGGGGTTTAGATCATGACTTCCATACGCACACAATGGCACAAGCGGATTTGAGTTTGACTCCCCGGAGAGGAAGATATGATGGCGAGATCGAAGAACGACGTTCGTCATCGGTTCTTGCGATTTCCTGGTGAGATGGGATGGAAGGGCTGCGAAACAAAGTGTGTACGGGGTAGAAGGCTCTGGAATGAAAGTCTAGGAAGTGGAAGCACTCAATTTCGTGAAGAAACGGCCGAGATATCACTAATTGGAGGCGTTTCGGTTTTCGCTTAATGGAGCCATTTCCGGCAAGATTTAGGGCAAAAGAACATGGGGAATGGAAACTCCTCGTCTCCCTCTTCGCAACGAATCAACCGGTTCGCGATTTGGTGGAGTTACGAGCAAGTTAAGGAGATTTGAATGTTCAATGCCATGAACGGGAGATAAAGATTCATTCTGTAACTGAATCCATCGAGGGGAGGAAGAAGGTCTACAGTGCTTGCCACGTGGCGGCGCTTCATTGGCCGAGAGAAAAAGAGAAGAAACGCGCGCAAGATAAATTAGTAGAAATAATCTAAAAATCCCAGAAAAATTCCCAACAATATTAGGGAATATTTGGAACCCAATAAAATTGGTTTCACGGAAATTGGATGAAATTTGGAATTTAGCATATTCCGGGACGATACGAGAGCATTTAACAAAAAGCCACGAGCGATAAAATACCAACAGGTCTCCAAAAATCTTGGGAAAAATCCCAAAATGTTTTTGGAATATTTAGAACCTAATGCAATAGGTTTCGGAATTTTTGGAACAATTTCGAACTAAGGTGAAATTTCGGGGATGGACCAGAATTCAGAAATTCGATTTTCCGGACGACGGAAGATGGAACTCCAATTTCGGACGGATAAGGATGCCAGGTTAATTAGAACTCCAAGAAAAATCCAAAATTTGAATTCAATTAGTTTAAATTAGATTTTGGCAGAAGACCGAAATTGGGGATGTTACAATCTCACCACTCCGTCTCGCATGGTTGAAGGCAAGTGTGTTGTGGTGGTTGTAGCTTGGTTGGCTATAGTGTTTTGCTATGTTTGATACTTGCTTGTGTTATGATGATTATAGTTGTTAAATGGCTATGCAATGGTTAATCTAAGTATTTATGCACGTTCCTGTGAAGGGCTAAGTTACTATGTTTGAGACTTGCTTGTGTTATGATGATTATAGTTGTTAAATGGCTATGCAATTGTTGAATTGAGTGCATATGCAAGTTTATTCATGTTTATGGCATATGTGCATTCATAATGGAAGAGACGACCCATTCTGATGCGGGCCTCTGTGTTCACATGTTGTGAACACGAAAGACCTACCTTGTAGTAGCATCCACGGTTGTGTATGGGAGCGAGTCAGTAAGAGTAGGCACCCTCCATCTACGGGATGGAAGGGGAAAGAGGGTGCACACCGACGGGTGTGCACTCGGCAATACCGGTATGTGCTAAGCAAAGAGACATGTGCATTGCATTGCATTGCATGAATGAGTTGTTGTATGAGATGCTTATGATGTTCTATGAGATGCATATGAAGATGTTTATGATGATGTTATATGAGAACATAAATGAAGAAGTTTATGAGTTGATTCTCATAATGTGTGAATGTCATAAAGTATGTATGTGAACTGTTATTATTTTTGTACCATTGCAATACACTTTGCTGAGTGATGAACTCACGCTTGCTGTTTATGTTTTTTTAGGTATCTTGGATCCGACATGTGGGAAAGGGAGCTAGTCACACGTCATCACTTACCACCACTCATTTAATCAATGTCATACTTTCCTTTAGTTGTGATGGTTACCTCATTGAACTAAATTGTGGTTTTTATGCCTCGTTGGTCATCATGAGTAAATGATTAGTCCATATTGCATGTGACGGATAGATTTATATCCTTAGTTGAATTGTTGCGGAAATCCCTGATTATCATGTTATTGTTGTCGTTCATTATGCTATCTTGATATGTTAATATTATTGATGCTTGAAACCATGGAAAAACAAAGGATATGCTGCCGAAATTTCGGTTAAGCATTTAGCGTAATTGCTGTAATTTAATGTAAAATATGTGATTTGGGTGTTGCTAGTATTGGTTGTGGTGACATTCAAGGCATACTAGATACCGGGGTGTTACATATAGTTAAATAAGAACACAATACCACATTATTTACTATTGTAGGATCTCAACACCACCATGTGAAGTGACCAAACTTTTATGCCTTAGTCATGAATATACAACACTCTAATACAGACACTATCTGTTGAGTCTAAATCTCAAAAGGTATCAGCATGAGTATCCTAATCATAATATCAAGGCACTAAGATCAATCGTTTGAATCTCATACCCCTAATTCGCCAAAGGATACAAAGTACACACATGTACACTGCTACTTCTAGTACTTTGACCACTAAACTCCACTTTTGATGGTCAAGCCGTCAAGCATTAGGATAAACTTCCATTAATCAGAAACCAATATTAATCTATGTTCACGTAGGGCCACTAAGTCCTACAGAAGCTCACATAGCATTTTAGTTCATGCACAAAGTAATAAGGATCAGAATCACATGCACAATCATCTGCACAACTATCTCAACTTGCAAGTAAGAGTAATCATCAATCAACGGATATGGATAGGTCGGTAGACTAAAGGTTCTAAGAGCAAGTTTGAGGAGCATGCCCGAACTAGAGCAAAACAACCATACCACAGACATTTTGACCTATGCATTAATACATCACACCAAATCGCATGCTGCTCATTGATCTATTTTAATCTCTTAATTGATGATTTGTTCAGTGTTCACAGAACACTCACATGAGTGCTTCAAGAAGTAATGGTGACAATATAACAATGCATTTCGATAGTGTAAAGTCCACCTCCAATACAACAAACTTGCAACTTCAAGTTAAACTTGCAACAAACTAACAGGTAGCGTCAGTTAATCATGTAAAGGCGTCTTGTAAGGACAACCTGAATCCCTAAACTCCAAATCTTTTAACCTGAACCCCAATCCAATGGCCATTGTTGTAACACCCTATTATGAGCCTTCTAGGCAATTCACAAAACACCTGGCATGCACAATGAACTAAACCCCTAACTTAAAAATTGCGGCTAAGCACTTACCAAGAGAAGGCAAGAGGGAGGGGAGATGCTTCTGCTGCCCGGTAGAGGGGAGAAGGAGAGGGAGGGGTAGCGCGCCGAGCTGACTGGAGGGGAGGAAGCCAGGGAGGCGAGCTCGCCGACCGGGGGAAAGATCCAGCCGAGGGGGCGTCGCGCTGGGGAGGCCGGCCGGAGAAGGAGCGCTCAGGGCTAGGGGAGGCCGGGAATGGCAGCGTCGGCTCAGGGAAGGAGAGGAGCAGCGCCGACTTGGGCCGAAAGCAGGGACTGGGGAGGCGCAGGGGCGGCGTGCCGGCCGGATTGGGGAGGGAGGCGAGGGTTGCGTTAGGCTGGGTTGGGGAAGCCCAGCTGATGGGGAGGGAGGCGTCGGGTTGAGGTGGGGAGGAGCCGGCTGAGTGGAGAGAGAGAGAGAGTGGAGAGATAAAGATTAGGTGGGAAAAGAAAAACATATAAGGTAAAAGGACTTCTCTCCACACACAAAACCCTGAACCCCATAGATCACAAGCAGGACCACCCAATGCCCGGACTAGGAAACCCTAAAACCTGGATAACCACTCGCAACATTACAATATCTCTTCATGCATTGATTTTCGCCTCCGTGTATCTATATATTTCTCTCAAGGGTTTTTTATGTAAAATTAGTGTCTCTGATTGTTTTGATATTTAGCTTCCATTTTGCCGTGCATTTTATAACAATAGGCAACATGGCTGACTTATAGACAGCCTACCTGGTTCATTCTCCATGGTCAGAAATGATATATTGTTTTCTGTCACAATAAAAGAAAATATCTCCCTATCATATTTGTTGGAACTAAACAACTCAGGCTCTGTTTTGTTTCAGCACTAACTGATTCTTCCGACAAAACAGATTAGGGGACACAGAAGCAAAGCTTCAGAAGCAAAACGATGAGTGTGATATTTTAGTCGATAGAACTGAACATACACCAGAACTCTGAACTTTCTGAATTTTTTTAAATAATACTTTTTAAAATTGAATTGCGGTATTAATACGCCGAAAACAAAATTGCAAAAATAACACCTCTTCGCCAAACGGTACGGTGAAATAGCTATTTTCGTCGAACGGTACGGCGAAATAGCTATTTTCGCCAAACAGTACGGCGACCACTGCTTAATTACGCAGTTAACAGTCGGCCAGCAGAGTTTAGGGGAAAGAAGGTATTATCGTCGTACCGACAATAGCTATTTTTGCCGAACCGTATGGCAACAATAGCTATTTTCGCCGTGCCGTATGGCGACAACTCTATTTTCGCCGTGCCGTATGGCGACAACTCTATTTTCGCCAAACGGTTTCGGCGATAATACTCTCGGTTCCCGTGGAATTTATCGCCTAACGGTTAACTACGTAATTAGGCATTTGTCGCCACACTGTTTGGCGAAAATAGCTATTTCGTCATACCGCTGTACCGTTTGGCGAACAGGTGTTATTTTTGCAATTTTTGTTTTCGGCGTATTAATACCGCAAATACATTTTAAAAAAGTATTATTAAAATTTTTTTTTGAACTTTCTCTTGTTGTTTATTTGCGTTTGCCTTTTGCTTGTGTTTACATGTTATAATCCCCTGTATTTATACCTAACTACAGACCTAAGAAGCGAAATAGGATTCTACTTCCTTGTCCTATTTGGACTCCTCATCCTAATCAAAACTTCCAAAATTTGGGCTCTCCTTCGTTTACAAGATTAACTCTAACAATATTTCCTTCATGTCGTACCCTTTTCATCTACCCTCTGGAATGGTTAATAGGGGAGATATTACCTTTGTCTCATTTGTTGTCACACTTTACAGGATTACCGGTATTGATTTCATATGTGTAGTTTTGTGACGAATCTGTTTATATGTTTTGGTTGATTCAGGAATCCAGATACAGTATAAATGATAGGCAACCGAACTGAAAAGGCGGTTTTCAGGAGTAGAAAGTAGCTAACAATGGTTCTCCGTTGTAAGGGGCATTGGCAGTTTTTGTTTGCATTACTTGATCATAAGTGGAGGCGAAGAAGTAAAGAGGATTTGTCCGCTGAAATCAATGTGAAGCATAGCGAAAGTTTACCCAATTGAACATGTCATTCTCGAAGACATACAGACCAGGAAGTCCAAAAGGAGCAACTTGATGTCCCAACACCTCACATGTCTATCCAACCTCAGAAAATGCGCCCTCCGGATAATGTAACATCGGTGCAAGAAACACACGAGAGAAAGAAAAAAATCTAGATACCTTAGACAACTTTTTTTGCCAAAAACCTGAAACATTTGGCATACAAAGAGGGAAAAATCAATAGACCCTACCTCCTTCTGTGTGTTTCCTCATTTTCTCCCACTAAACATTTCAGGAGGAAAAACACTGGAGAGAGAGAGAGAGAGCGAGCGAGAGAGAGAGAGAGAGAGAGAGAGAGAGAGAGAGAGAGGGTAAATTGTTGACACCTTTTTGTCAAAAACTTGAATCATTTGCTATACAAAGAGGCAAAAATCAATAGATCCTACCGCCTTCCATGTGTTTCCTCATTTTTCACCCTCTTATTTATTTCCATTCAATCACTTATGAAGGGAAGAAGAAATGCTTTGCCATGTTATGGCTAGTTTATATAGCTTGCACTCAATAACCAGTACATTAGCCCTGGTCAAAAATTAATAATTCTTTCTCCCCATCTTTCAATTGCTGCTGTACTTTCCGATCGATCTACCCTCCGAAATATTATCACATTATCTCTATCAATACTATTGCAATATTAAAACTAAATGCCAATTCTTAGTTCTGTGTTTAGAGTTTGATTGGTATTGGTTCCTTGTCTTTGGTTGGTTTTATTCATTTGCTATCATAACGAGCGCATTCGTACACACAGTTCCCGTGCAGGATTTGATGAGCAGGGCAGCAGATGATATCTGCGTTTTTCTAAAGGAATTCAGTAAATGAGTTGGTCTGTACTGGTTGAATGTCCGCAACAATGTATAGTTGATCAGTCGCGAACAAGAATTTTTCTATGGTAAAACACACTGCTTTTATCGAGCAATACTGCAGAGGTCTTAGAAAAAAAAAAATCATTTTCTGCTTTTCGCATTCCAACTACAAGGATGGGATTACAAGTATGAGTGCAGTTTTGGTTCCCAGGGAAGTGGCGTCCCCGTTAACTAGAATGAAGCGAAACCCTTTGAGCCATAACTCAGGTATGCAAATGTCACAATTTGCAAGATCCAGCGCATCATGACTATTTTGCACATCATTTATGTTGAAGATAACTCAATATCTTAATTTATCGTATCTTTTGGTTGTATTTAAATAGGTTGTTAGTCTAAATCATCTACAACTCGGACTCTTTGGCTATTAATTAAGTCAAGCCCTATACATGTAAACCTTAGACCATTATAGTGGATATTTTCCCGTTATTTTTTCTGCAAGGGTTTTTCCGCGTTAAAATATTATCTTTTAGTTTATTTGCCATGCTAACCCTAACAACTGGTATCAAAGCATCTACGTACCTGGGGATTTTCGATCTACTCGCTGTCGCAACCGTCAGCCTTCCCGCTTTCGCGTAGTCTACCCACGTCCGACGCTTCAGCTTCCACGCAGGCCGCCATCCCGCGTCGCTTCATCTTCTGGCCGGCTTGATGCGCACCGATCCGCCTTCCTCTGTGCCACCGCCCACCGTTGGCCCTCTAGCTCTCAGTACCTCCGACCAGCACGACGGCTAGGACATCAGCTATCATAACCCAGAAACCACCCAAGAATTCGATTTCAAACAGAGATTGTGCATCACCTACTTACAACAACAAAAAACAGCGGAAGAATGTTAAATTAGAAAATATGGCTATTAAATAAGATTAAAATAATATTGTAGGCCGTCGACCTAAGATTTAAATTAGGAAACATCAATTAAAAACAAACCCATAGGAAAGGCCCGAGTGCGGTCGTGACCCTAAACGCCATCACTGCCGAACACAAAGGTATCCAAGCGACTGTCTTCTTTCTCTCATCCTCTGAATAAATATCAACAAGCAATGTTGAGTACACATATGTACTCGCAAGACTTTAGCGTATGAAAATAAATAAATATGTAGGGTTAGTCCAAAGGGATCAAACTTCTACACTAAGTTTATTTTCAGCATAAGACAGATTTTATTTGCAACAGAGTAGTACATAAAGCAGTATCGGAATTGTAAAGAGCATTTTGTATGAAAGTAAATACAGTAAGTAAAGTTCATCATCATCATTTCATGACCCTCCATGGACATGAACAATGAGTAACTCTCAGCCACCCATGGCATAAAGAACAAACCAACCCGTCATATTCTATTTTTGAAAGTGTTTGCAAAACCAAATTCAAAAGCTATACTTGACATTATGTCCTGAGTTGCTCTTGACTGTGAGCACAGCTAATCAATTAGATCTAAACCTCTCAGAGAGCGTACACTTTACCCGCATGACACCTTCTAGCAATCATGTCAACCATGCCACGTGATACCCATCGTACCTGTTTTGCTAGACTGTGATGTAATTGGTCCATTCGCTAGAGTCTAGCCTTGCACCAGCTTCGGTGATATCTAACCCTTGCTATGAGTGGAAATCAATCCCGTACACATAGTACTCACAATGGTTTACGTCCCATCACACTAATCCAGACCTGAACACACAGTTCTAACGATGGTTTACACGTTACTCTGGAACATCGGAGTCTACACGTGTTTCATCGCGAAGCAATAACAACAAGGAACAGATAGAAGTCAAATAATACCAAATTTAAAATGCAATTACAAAAATAGATTGCTCTAATTTTTATAAAGATTTAGGATTTGATTCTATGATTTTTGGAGGTTATTTGTTACGGTCATAAGTGAAATTCCAAATTTCGTTAGGTGCGGTGAATATTTTTTCGTCCTAAGGTTATATGTGCACATTTTAGTTGTTAAATGCTGGAATTATTGATTTAACATATATTTTAATGTTTAAAGTTTGAATTAATTTAGAGAAAAGAAAAGAGAAAAACAAAATAAAATCTAGATTTGTTTTCTACTGCTTTCTCAACCTATTTTTTTCTATTATTTTGACCCAAATTGAGATAAATATATATTATTTTATTTTATATTTTTATTTATTTATTTATTCATTCATTCATTCATTTTTCTATCTATTCATACTTTTTTTATACATTTATTGATTTATTTATTTTTTTCCAGCCAAACTGGCCCATTTGGCCCAGCCGGCCTACCCCTCTTTTAACCCGAACCCTAGTTCTACTGCACCCCATTCCCTTAGCTGCTGCATCCAACCTCCCCCCTTTCCCCTTCTCTCCCTCACTCGCTTCCCTCTCTCCCCTGTGCACCAAGCGCCGCCGCCGCCCTTTTCTCTGCACCATCGTCGCCTAGTTCTCCGCACCTGTGCACCTCGGTCTCTCTCTCTCTCTCTCTTCTCTATTCACTCAATCTTCAACCACCGTCTGCTCTCTCTCTCTCTCTTGCGTCCCTCACGTCTCCTCCGATCTAGGGGCCACCACGCTCCTCTGGTTCCCCTTGACACACTGAGCGCCGCCGCGGATTACCCTGGCTCTTTCCATCGTCACCGAGCTACAGGTTTCCCCCTTTTCCCTCACTCTTCCTCCTTTTCTCCATCCCCACTCACCTCCTTTTCTCCTCGACCGTAGGCTCCCTTAGCCCCCGGTCGGATCCCCCTTGCTAGATCCAGAGACCCCCGCTAGAACCGACGGGCACCGACGACGGCGATGGCGCCCAGTGGCAACCACAACCACCATGGTGCGATGAGCGCCACTCAACACCGACCCGTGGCATCCCTACGCCACCAAACCTCCTTGGGTACCGTAAGCTAAGTGCTCCACCCTCCCTCTCCCTTTGTTCTACATGGATGAGCCGTATATAACGAAATTTGGTATATATAAGCCTTAATATTTGTGGTAGGATTAATTTGTTCTGATTCAGAACTGCTCCTCAAAATTGTTTTGAATTTTTCTAAAATAATATAGTTTTTATTCAAAATTTCAAAAATATATGTTGGGGAAAAAATTACAGAAATATAAACCTGTCGCCCGTCGGTTGGGCGACACAAACATATCACCGAACCAACAGGCGACAGTGGGCTATTCGAGTCTCAATTGCTCGATGAACGGATGACAGTCTAAAAACTGCCCGATGAACGGGTGACAGTATAAAAACCGCCCGATGAATAGGCAACAGGGCGAGTGTGGGCTTCTGTCGCCCGACCAACGAGCGACAGAGAGCGATTTATAAAACCGTCGAGCCAGCAGAGAATCGAACAGAGAAAGAAAAAGAGAAGGCCAGCAGCAAAGAAAGAAAAAGAGAAGGAGGGAGGAGAGAAAAAGGAGGAAGAGGAGAGAAGGACGGAGGAGAGAAAAAAAAAGCTGAGAACGCACTGCGCGACTTCATCAAGGTAATTGTTTGTTGTTTAATTTTTTTAGCTGTAAATTATGGTGGAGAAGAAATAATTTTAGATCTAACTACATTTGGAGGTTACGGATAGATCTAGCGAATGTAGATGTTTTATACCGATACAAGTACATCCATATATATATATATATTCATTTCTTAGGAATGTAGTTGGATAGATCTAGCGAATGTAGTTAGATGTAGGTAGAGTAGAAATTATTTCTAGGGAATGTAGTTAGAGTATAAATTATTTTGTTGTTTAATTTCTAGGGAATGTAGTTATAGTAGAAATAATTTTAATTAAGAGGTTACAGATAGATCTAGCTGTCGGCGTTTTCGGCCAGTAGGATATCTCCTGGGCGGATAAACTTTGCTCGGTAGGGGGTGCTTTCGCGGCGGGACACCCGGCGGTACTCTCTCGAGGGATCCCGGCGGTCGACAGACCAAGGAACACACACAACACTAGAGGGTGAGAAGAAGGAGCAGCACACCGATGTACCCATGTTCGGGCCCCCGGTGTGGGTAACAACCCTACGTCCTGCTGGATCATTGTTGATGTATATTGGAGTGGTTATAAGGCTTCTCCCTCACAATTGAGAACCAAAGCTTCGACCCACCCTTACAATGGAAAACCAAAGCTCCGACCGACCTCCGGGAAGAAGAAGAACCCTCTCTTTCCATGCACCTGAGCCCCCTTATATATGCGGGGCTGACTCGGGCTGGTGGGAGGATGACATCATGTTGAACTACGATTCATTTATCATACTCGTCACTTCAGTCTTGTCTCCCAGCCTCATTCTTCATGTTGCTGCACGACTTCTCCCGGTCCACCTAGGTTAGGTGTGAGGCGTCAAAGGGACGGGCAGTATTTGCAATTAATGACCCTGACACAATGTGTCAGAGGGAGGAGGCTTCGGGGTGAAGCCTCCTTCTCACCCCTTTGGTCGCCCACATGGCCTGGCCGCCCGGCGAGTGGGACCTGAACGCCCGCCTGCTCGCCAGGCCGCCACGTCGGCTGGCGCCCAGGGAAAGGGGCCTGGTTGCTCGCCTGGTCACCAGGCTACCATGTGGGCTGACACCCGGTGAGAGGGCCTGGTCGCCAGGCCGCCACATGGGCTGACGCCCGGCGAGAGAGGCCTGGTTGCCCACCTGCTCGCTTGGCCATCTTACTCGTCCACGATGGAGAGGGTACCCTGGCGTAAAGTACGCCGATAGTAGCCCCTGGGTCTATCCCGGAACACACGCCAGTTGCTTTTCAGACCTCATTTAATACCAACACGTTCCCGGATGAAGCCATCTCTTCAGGGTACTCCAACCGCCTCGGTCCTCCCGACTTCCGCTGTTTCTTCTTGGGAACCAAAACATCGTGTCCCTTTGCTATCCTTGCGAACCGTCGGCGTGAAGGGTATATACATACACACATTCATGCCCAGCGGTTCACGCTCTTTCAAACTCCCCCGCATATTGCTTCTCACTCTTCTAACTCTTCGTCTAGAGACCTCGCTTCCGCTCTAATGGCGCAATCTCTTCCGTCTTCCACCGCCGACAGGGATAAGGCATGGGCGCTCTTTAAGCTCACGCCCAAAGGTTCCCTGCACTTTCGCCACAGAACCCTCGTGCCACGGTGCGAACCCAGGGAGATCATCGTCTTCGCCTGGGGAGTGTAGCGGGCCTACTGCCGCCCTTCTCCGAGTTCTTTCTCACCATCCTTCACTTCTACGAGATCAACCACCTTCATCTCATCCCCAACTCTGTCGTCACCCTCGCCATCTCCGCACACCTCCGCGAGATGTTCATAGGGGTGATGCCCAATCTTCCTCTCTTCCGGCACTTCTACACTCTCCATGGCCTCGCCGACAGCGGGGCCGTGGGGAGTTGCCATTTTTGCCTCCGCGACGGATTGGCCCCCTGCTACATCCCCTTCCAGGCGAAGTCCAACTGGAAGTCGTGGTGGAGTGATTGGCTGTATGCCAAGGTCGACGCCCTTGCGATGCCTTCCGCACCGACGGACGCCCACGAGAGTTGGGGCTCGCTCATCGAGGAGACGGCAGAGCTCCAAGCAATGGCGGCTCACATCAATCACCTGCGGGACGCTGGGCTGACCGGGGCACTGGTGGTTTGGGACTTCATAGCCTGGAGGATCAGCCCCCTCCATCGATGTGCTCGCCCGACGTGGCAGTATACGGGCGATGATGACATGACCCGCACGCACCCGGGCAGTAAGTCCTCGTTCTTCATGAGTTCATACTTTTTCGTGGGGTCGCCACCAATCCAACAACCTTGTCTTCCTCTTTTCGCCAGCTGCAGGGAACTTGGATGGCCCCGCCATTTCCAAATGGTTGGCTGTACTGCTCCCGCCAGTGCAGGGTGGCCTGGATTTCCCCAACGGGGCTCGGCCGCTCTGCGATCTGGAGTCCGCGAAGCGCCTTCGGATCGTGAGGCTCTTCTCCGCCATGGACTCCACCGGCACGTTGGTACTGTTGGCCTGTGGTCCCTTGCTGATCAGGGACCTGGCCTCGGCTGATGATCGGAGTGCAAGCAAGTAGCTTGTCTCTCCGGACGCCCACGTGCGGACACTAAGAGGCCTCGCACCAGGGGCCAGACTTCCACCACTGCCGACTTCGCCGCGATTCTAGGCACGTCCAGAGCGGCGTGGTCTTCATTCGGGGCGGCAGCGTCCCCCGTCTTGGATCCAGCGCCGGTTCTGCCAATGCCAACTCCTTTGGCACCGACCTCATCAGTGCCATCCCCGTTGGCGCTGACTCCCACGGCATCTAGGGTCGTTGATGTCGCCCACCAGGGTGGGCTCGCCTTCCCAGCGGCCTCCTTCGCCTTCTGGTCACCTCCAAGGGTGGCCGCCCAAGGTGCCCCGACCGAGTGGACACCCGCGATGCCAACAGACGCGACGGGGACTCCTGCCCAGGGGCCACCCGGTGCCTCCGAAGTGGCCCCAACGGATGTCGTCGGGGCTGGCACTATCGCTCACCTCGCTTCGGCCATCGCCACCGCTTCATCCTCCCACTTGGGTGCGCTGCTCGCCCGGCTCAGCGAGCATACGCATCCTCGGACGCCTCCATCACAGTGGCCATCCAGCGCGAAGCGCAGATGTCACAGCAAATGGCGGCGCTGCACGAGGAGTTGTCGCGGGAGAAGGAGAGGGGGGAGGCGCTGCTGGCCCAAGAGAGGGCGGCTGGGGTGGCCCTGCTCACCCGGGCGCAGGGGGCCAAGATGGTGCAGGAGCAGGTGTGGGAGGAACTGCGTCACACCCTACACAACCTCGCCGTCATGCTTCGACCAGCCTTCCAACGCATGGCACGGTGTCTAGGGGCACTGGGGGTGGTCCTTCATGACCCGCTCGAATCCACGGCCCTGCAGTATGCCCAAGGCATTACTCGGGTCGCTGAGGCCCTCAGCGGCTTGTCGGCCGCCTTGGCCGCTAGCTCCGCTGGAGAGGGGTGGGAAGTTGCGGTCACCACCGCAACGTTCGTGCTGGCGTGTTGCGCCAGCCATGACGCCTCCTTCAACCCAATGGCCGTCATAGCCGGCATCGAAGGAGACGAGGCCCAGGCGCAAGCGCGAGGCAGCGGAGCACGTGGCTGGGATGATGGAGATCACCGACCCTAACGCCAACGTCGCGCCGCCAGTGGAGGAAGCCGAGGACCCTGTCGGGCAGATCCAAATTGCTGGCAATGAGTGACCGCCCGGGCAGTCGCCTCTGTTTCCTCCATTTCTTCTTTTATTTGTTTTTCTTTTCTGTATGCAAGAACTATTTTAGTTATCGAATGAAGTTAGTCTCTTTGGACTTTTACCTAGATGCTTGTTTGACTGTATTTGCTTGATCCAACCATCGGGCGATCAGCCCCCAGGCTTGCCGCGAGGTGATCCCAAACATTTACCTTAGGCCAGTGCCTCGACACTTCATCTATAGCACTTCAAACACAAGTAATCATTATGCGAGTCGTGCGGGAAAATAGACAAAAAGATACTCAAGTCCCCGCGAGGGGCTGTCATGGTCCCTTTCTTTTTGGAACTTAAGCCCTTGTGATTTTTCTCAGAACCAGCCTGCGGCATTGCGTGTCAAGGTAGCGTGTTCCCAGGAGTGGTATTGGGCCTACGGTGTTCACAGTGACATCCCAAGGTGTGCTAGCCACATTGAACCACAGTGCCGCACTCACGCCCCTGGTCGCCAGTCCCTGCCCGACGCGAATGTGTGAATCATGTGATGAAAAATTGGTTTGATCTTGTGCTGAAATTGGTGAAGATTAGGATTAATCTGTATTGGACCAAACATCCGAACATTAAAAAAGAAACCTTGCTTTTGCGCAGAACCAAATAACTAAAAATCGCATTTTTCCCATGTATGACAGACCAAAGTTTTTGGTCCATCATACATGACTTTGGTGACTTCGTTTTCAATGTATGACAGACCAAAGATTTTGGTCTCATCATACACATGCTTTGGGCGATTTCATTTACCCATGTATGATGAGACCAAACTCTTTGGTGCATCATACACATGTTTTCGATGAACTCATTTTGCCCATGTATGATGACCAAACTCTTTGGTCTGTCATACACATGTTGATAGCGAACTCAATTTTCCCATGTATGACAGACCAAAGACTTTGGTCTATCATACACATGCTTTTGGCGGTTTTGAGCAAAATTGAATTAGTTTGAATTTGAAATTATGAAATTTGTGATGATTTCATGATGCGTGTTTTGAAGTGGACTTTATGCAATGCTCATGTGAGTAGTTGCATGGATTGACCTTGAGTCAAGTCGTGGACTTGTGCTCGGATTTGTTTTGTGGTTTGTTCATGTGAATGTATTTCTCGAAGACGAATGTGGTCGATGACGGGACTGGAACTAGGTTCATGGAGGAACTGAGGTTCGGGACTAGGTTCAGGAGGAACTGAGGTCTTGGTGGTCAAGGATGTCATGCGGGACGTTCGGGCTAAGAGAATGGTGCACATGAAGAATGGTTAGTCACGTGAGAATGGCAGGAGGTCATTCGCGTGCAAAGTGTTAGTCACGTGAGTATGGCAGGTGGCCATACGCGTGCAAGGTGTTAGTCACGTGAGTATGGTAGGGTTACCATATGCGTGCAAGAGTTGTACTCGGCCAGGTTGGGCCAAGTAGAGTTGTGTTGGATACTGATTCCTTCTAGGAATAGGAATCGATTCTGCAGGTTGGTCTTTTAAATAGGAGGGTTGTCTCTGTTGAAAGGGCACCAAGGAGAGCTGAGCGCATCAAGAGTTTTAGAGTTTGTACTCTTTTGATGAGAGTATTTTAGACAAAAGAAATAAAGATCAATTCTTCCAAGATTTTTATATACAAAGAATCGCGTCGCTACAGTGTTCTCTGTTTTGGTTTTTTTGTTTGCATGCTTTTTCTAATTCTTGATTGGTTTTTGATCGTTGAGTTTCATCTTGATTTGATCCATCAAAAACCGTTCTAGGATTTTTTTTTAAGTTCCTCAAGTCTAGTTGATTAAACTTTTGTTGGTTCTGTTAAAACTTTCAAGTTTTCGTTAGATCAATTCTCCTCAAGTTCTGGATCAACAAGCTTGCGAAGCTCATAACTTTTGATCCATAAGTCCGATCGAGCTGATTCTTTTTGGGTTTGATTCGTATTGGAATCTAGTTTCTTGTGTCCAAATTTCAGATCGTTTCGACGGTTGGATCTCCGGGAATTCTTATTTTACCAAGCATCTATCAATCTGTTTTTGTTGATTACGAGGCAATCTTTTGAATCCGAGTTGGGGTGTTCTTCCAGTAGATCGAAAATTTTGTTTTAGCTTCCGCATAATCATTCACCCCCCCCTCTGATTGCTATATTCGTATACTTCGATCCTACAAGTGGTATCAGAGCAAGGTTTTTCTAATCTATCTTAATCGGTGATTAGATCAATGGATCGTTATTCGACAAAACCTTGTGTGTTCGATGGTGTTGATTTTCAGTTTTGGAAGGCCAAGATGGAGGCGTTCATCCAGGCGCAGGGCTTCGCAATTTGGGAGAAGGTCTACAAGCCATACGAAGTTCCTGCAAACGACAACGTCAACGACGCCAATCGCGCACATGTTGAAGCAAACAGCAAGGCACGCAACTTGATCATCCAAGGATTGGGAAGAAGTGACTTCGACCGCGTGGTTCATCTTCGATCCGGATATGAGGTATGGAAATCTCTTTGTGATTACCATGAGGGTTCTAACACTGTCAAAGAGGTTCGCCAAGATATTTACAAAAAGGAATACATGCGTTTTGAGATGAAACCTAGTGAATCTGTAGATGACTTCTTTGCACGTTTCAATAAAATTCTTAGCAATCTACGTGCTGTTGGAGTTAGCTACACTGATGCTGCAAATGCTCGACAATTACTTAGTGCTTTGGACATGTCGGTGTGGGAGATGAAAGTAACATCTATACAGGAATCTACTGTCATGAGCACACTTACATTAGATGTTCTTTATTCTAAACTGAAAACTCATGAATTAGATGTTCTTGCCAGGAAAGGGAATATTAAATCAATTGCTTTGATCTCTAACCCTAACATGTCAAATGCAAATTCTTCTTCTAGCTTTGCCTTGTCTTCCATGACTTCTTTAACTGATGAGCAACTTGAAGAGTTTCCCGAAGAAGATCTGGCACTACTCTCTTCTCGCTTTAACAAAGCTTTGCAGAATGTGAGAATGAGAAAAAGAGGTGGTCCTCCAAGATGCTATGAGTGTGGTGACCTCAACCATATTCGCACAAATTGTCCTAAGCTTGCAGGAAAAACGTCAAAGGAAGAGAAGGACAACGACAGAAGGAATGAGAAGAAAAGGTTCTCGTCAAATGATAGGAAGAAGAAGAACTTCATCAACCGCAAGGTGGTTCACCGAGTTCTTTCCGCTCTTGAACAAGTCAATTTGAGCGATGTGGACTCGGAGAGCAGCGAAGATGATGCAACTCCAAGCAAGCATGATTTGATAGGATTATGTCTCATGGCAAGCAGCAAGGATAGCTTCACTGAGGGCGACCACGACAAATGACTTCAATGAGGTAGATCCCTCTTATGATGAATTAGCTATTGCTGTTGCTCGTCTTGGAAAATTGCTTGACAAACGTGATAAGAAAATTAAGAAACATGATTTCATTATTGAATCATTGAATGCTGAAATTGCTAGACTTAAGACTTTGATTCCTAGTGATGATACTTGCAAATCATGTGACTTAATTTACAATGAGCTCACCTTGCTTAGGAAAGAACATGCTCTTTTGTTGCATCTAAATGAGAAAATGAGAAACATGTTGTACATGCTAGCTATTCCAATCGATGATTTGCATAGTTCCACTTCTTGTTCTAAATGCTCAACTCTTGAATTAAAATTGAAAGATGCAAATACTAGGGTTTCTCAAATGACTGAAGATTTGCTTACACATGAGGTTCTTTCATGCTCAACTTGTCGCAAGCAAAAAGGAAAAGTGGACGTTCCCTGCAATAATTGTTTAATTCTTGCTAAGAAAGTTGATTACCTGCAAAACTCTTTGGAACGATTCACTAATGGCAAGAAAAAATTGAACATGATTTTGGATCAATCTAAGGTTAGCTCAAACAAGAGAGGTTTAGGCTTTGATCTTCATGCTTCATTTCAAACTAAACCTCGCACTGTTGTTAATGCTCCTTGCAATAACAAAATTGAGATTCTTAATGAGCCTAAAAAGATTGCTTTTAAATCTGCTGGTTTTCTTTCTTCTACTATGATGAATGCAAAATGTGCTTCTCTTGTTAAAGCCAAACATCATGCTAAGAACACTTGAAATCATTGTTGAAGAGATGGACATCTATTAGATTTATTCTTAAGAATAGCAATAAACCAAAGGAAAGAAATGACTAATGCTAGGTCTAACTTCGGAAGAGCACACTTTGCTTCTCACTATGCGCCTAGAGTGTTGAAAACACCTTCTGCTCCTATGAACATGGGAAAAAGAAAAGCTGATTTTGTGCATAAAAATTCTCGTGTTGTGCCCCTCTTGTTGTGCGTCGTGTGTCTCAAGATCTTTGGATTCCCAAAAATCTCATTCCTAACCCCAAGATCTGAGACCTCGACATGTTTTGTTGCTATGTAGGCTTCTCGCGCAAGGAAGGAGAACATATGGTTAGTGGATTAGGATGCTCACGCCACATGTCGGTGATAAGAATTGGTTCTCCTCCTCACTCGTGCATCTCGTGCTGAAAGTGTTACTTTTGGAGATGCCTTTTCCTCTTCTGTTGTGGCAAAAGGTACAGTAAAGGTAAGTGACAAGTTTATGTTCAAGGATGTGGCTCTTGTTGAAAACTTGAAATATAACTTGTTTTCTGTCTCACAAATGCTTGATGAAGATCTTGAGATAAGCTTTAAGAAAAATGAATGCAAAGTGCTAGATGCTTCAGGTGATTTTGTGTTCAAGATTTCTCGTTTTGGAAGAGTTTTTAAAGCTGATTTTGATGCATCACCTTCTTATAAACATAGGTGTCTAATTGCCAATGTTTCTAAAGATTTTTTTCTTTTGGCATCGTAGACTTGGTCATGTTGGTTTTGATCATCTTACTCGTGTAAGTGGTTTAGATCTCATACGTGGTTTACCTAAGCTTAAGGGTGATAGCAATCTAGTATGTTCTTCTTGTAGACATGGTAAGATGATTGCAGGTTCACATCCACCTCTTACCATGGTGATGACAAACGCTCGGGACAGCTTCTACATCTTGATACTGATTGGACCATCTCGAGTTCAATCCTTTGGAGGCAAATGGTATGTGCTTGTAATTGTTGATGATTTTTCTAGATACTCTTGGGTATACTTTATGGCATCTAAGGATGAGGCTTTTAGTCATTTTAGAAGTCTTGTTCTTAGGCTTTCTATTGATCATCCAGGAGCTCTCAAAGCTATTAGAAGTGATAATGGAACCGAATTCAAAAATGCTTCTTTTGATCACTTTTGTACTGAAAAAGGAATTGATCATCAATTTTCATCACCTAGAGTGCCTCAACAGAATGGTGTAGTTGAAAGGAAAAACAGAACATTGGTTGAGATGGCTAGAACCATGTTAAATGAACATCACACTCCTAGAAACTTTTGGGCTGAAGCGATTTCAACTGCATGTTATGTTTCAAACCGTGTGTTTTTGAGATCAAAATTGGGTAAGACTCCATATGAGCTTCGGTTTGGACATAGGCCTACTGTTTCTCACTTTAGGGTTTTTGGATGCAAATGCTTTGTCTTGAAATCTGGAAATCTTGATAAATTTGAAGCTAGATCAATGGATGTCTTTTTTCTTGGATATCCTGCTCATACTAAGTGGCTATCGTGTGCTTGTTTTGGAGACTAACAAAATTGTGAAAAGCTGTGACTTTACTTTTGATGAGTCTAGTCCAGGCACTAGTCTAAATGATGCAGGTACAGACGCATATGTTCAGGGGGAGAAAATTTTTGAAGATAATGATGATGATGAGGATGAGGTCTTGACTCTTCCTAATGCACAACAAGCTGTAGCACCTTTGGCACCTACTACTACATCACCTACAGCTAACCATCCTCAAGCTACAACATCACCTGTACATGCTGAAAATGAAGAAGGAGAAGGAGAAGTCTCAAAAGTCAATGCTCCCTTGCACATTCAAAAAATGCATCCATCTGAACAAATGATTGGAGACCTAAATGAGAGAGTCACTCGATCCAGGTTTATTCATTCTGACACTCATACTCATTCTGCTTTAGTTGCTTCCTTTGAACCCAAAGATATATCTCATGCATTATCTGACGAATCTTGGATCAATGCCATGCATGAAGAATTAGAGAATTTTGAACGAAATAAAGTTTGGAAACTTGTCTCACCTCCTCCTGATTTTAATGTTATTGGAACTAGATGGGTTTTCAAAAATAAACAAAGTGAGGATGGTGTTGTTGTTAGAAACAAGGCTAGATTGGTTGCTCAAGGTTACACTCAAATTGAAGGCTTAGATTTTGATGAAACCTTTGCTCCTGTTGCTAGAATTGAAGCCATTAGAATCCTTTTAGCTTTTGCTGCATCCAAAGGTTTCAAATTGTATCAAATGGATGTGAAAAGTGCTTTTCTTAATGGCTACATAAATGAGGAGGTTTTTGTCAAGCAACCACCTGGTTTTGAAAATCCAAAGTTTCCAAATCATGTGTTCAAACTATCAAAAGCTTTGTATGGTTTGAAACAAGCCCCTAGAGCATGGTATGATAGGCTAAAAACCTTTTACTTGAAAAAGGCTTTTTAATGGGAAAGGTTGACAAAACTCTCTTTTTACTCAAGCAAGGCAATGATCAACTATTCGCTCAGATTTATGTTGATGATATTATCTTTGGTGGTTCATCTCATGTTTTAGTGTCCGAGTTTTGAAACAATGAGGAAGGAGTTTGAGATGAGTATGATGGGTGAGTTGACATACTTTTTGGGATTTCAAATCAAGCAAGCGAAGGATGGTACTTTTGTACATCAAAGCAAATACACAAAAGACTTGTTGCATAGATTTGGGATGGAAAACTTGACAAACCGATCATGACACCCATGGAGAGCGCTTGCACACTTGATCCGGATGAAGATGGTGAGCGGTTGATCAAAAGGAATATAGAAGCATGATAGGTTCACTTTTGTACCTCAACTGCATCAAGGCCGGATATACAATTTCTTGTGTGCTTGTGTGCTCGTTTTCAAGCTTCCCCACGTGCTTCACATCGACAAGTCACAAAAGGATTTTCAGGTATCTTCATGGAACTCAAGATTTTGGCATTTGGCTTTCGCTTCCTCATGCATTAGTTTGAGATCTTTTACGATGCTGATTTTGGAGGATGTAGAATTGATAGGAAAAGCACTTACGGTTCATGTCACTTCTTGGGAAATTCTCTCATTGCATGGTCATCTAGAAAGCAATCTTACATTTGCACAATCAATCGCTGAATCTGAATATGTGTCTGGCCGCTAGTTGTTGTTCTCAAATTCTTTGGATAGTAGCTACACTTAAAGATTATGGTTTTTTCGGATAGTGTTCCTCTTACGTGTGATAACACTAGTGCAATTTGCATTGCTAAGAACCTGCGGCAACATTCAAGAACAAAACATATTGACATCGATTTCACTTTCTTAGAGATCATGTTGAAAAAGGCAACATTGTGCTTCATCATGTGGAATCGAACATCAATTGGCAGACATTTTCACAAAACCTTTGGCTTCTTCGTTTTGCCTTTATTCGGGGAGAACTTGGAATTGTTCATCCAATGGGATTGTTTTGAGGGGGAGTTTCTTTGCCAAATTCTTTCACTTGATGAGCTCACTTTATCATATTTCTTTATATACTATGTAATTGAGCTAATATATGATAATCTAAATTGTCTCACTTGAACTAAAAATGACATTGCGGAATTCCCTGATCTGATTGCCTATAGCTAAATACTTTGTGATATCTCATTCTTCTAGGCTTGATATTGAATCCTCTTGACAAATTTGGGCTATGAAGCAAGTGTGTTTTCAGCTTTACTCTTCCATAAGACCTTTTAATCATTTTGTGCATGTTTACAATCAAAGAAAAAGAAAAGAAAAAGGGAATCAATAAAAAGGATTGTTAAAAGCAAAAAGCTTCAAGTTGTATGCTTCAGGCATGCTTTCCTTAAAAGATAAGATGTATGCTTCAAGCATGCCATTCCCTCAAATGACAAGATGTATGCTTCAAGCATGCCACTCCAAGGAAATAAAAGAAGTATGCTTCAAGCATGCCACATGCAGTTTATTGTTTAAAAGATTAAACTTGGTCTACTAGATTGAAGTTGAAACCACTTGCTCGCCCTGATTTGTTAGTTGCTTCAATTTTTGAGTCCTTGTTTTTCTACTAAAGGTCTTACTTAGTACTTGGCTATAGTTGACAGATTTGAGGTTGAGATGCATGTCATTTCTTAACTTGTTAACATCACATTAAGATCATATATTTTGCATATTATGTGATATATAAGGTTATATGATCGAATGAGCTCATCCTTTGTATCTTGGCACTCCTTGCTTCTGTTTGCGAAACCATTGATACAAGAAAAAGTTTGAACATGTTCTCTTGTTGTTTTCTTGATGAATCCATTGTCAAAGGGGGAGAAGTTTTTGAGAAGTTTGGGAAGAGTTGAAAAAGAGGGAGTAGTATCTTTCGGTTGTTGAGTAATCTGGGAGAAGTTTTGTTTTTGGCACATTGCACAAACCACACACATTTTTGTCAAAAGGGGAGTTTTTATGTTCTCTGTTCTTTTTAAAAAAATTGCCAAATGTTCATGTCTAAATGGTGTTGCCAATGTTTTCATCAAGGGGGAGATTGTGAATCATGTGATGAAAAATTGGTTTGATCTTGTGCTGAAATTGGTGAAGATTAGGATTAATCTGTATTGGACCAAACATCAGAACATTAAAAGAAACCTTGCTTTTGGCGCAGTAACCAAATAACTAAAAATCGCATTTTTCCCATGTATGAGACCAAAGTTTTTGGTCTGTCATACATGTGCTTTTGGTGACCGTTTTTCAATGTATGATGAGACCAAAGATTTTGATGCATCATACACATGCTTTGGGCGATTTCATTTTACCCATGTATGACAGACCAAACTCTTTGGTCTGTCATACACATGTTTTCGATGAACTCATTTTGCCCATGTATGTGAGACCAAACTCTTTGGTCTGTCATACACATGTTGATAGCGAACTCAATTTTTCCATGTATGACAGACCAAAGACTTTGGTCTGTCATACACATGCTTTTGGCGGTTTTGAGCAAAATTGAATTAGTTTGAATTTGAAATTATGAAATTTGTGATGATTTCATGATGCGTGTTTTGAAGTGGACTTTATGCAATGCTCATGTGAGTAGTTGCATGGATTGACTCTTGAGTCAAGTCGTGGACTTGTGCTCGGATTTGTTTTGTGGTTTGTTCATGTGCGGTATTGCTCGAAGACGAATGTGGTCGATGACGGGACTGGAACTAGGTTCATGGAGGAACTGAGGTTCGGGACTAGGTTCAGGAGGAACTAAGGTCTTGGTGGTCAAGGATGTCATGCGGGACGTTCGGGCTAAGAGAATGGTGCACATGAAGAATGGTTAGTCACGTGAGAATGGCAGGAGGTCATTCGCGTGCAAAGTGTTAGTCACGTGAGTATGGCGGTGGCCATACGCGTGCAAGGTGTTAGTCACGTGAGTATGGTAGGGTTACCATATGCGTGCAAGAGTTGTACTCGGCGAGGTTGGGCCAAGTAGAGTTGTGTTGGATACTGAGTTCCTTCTAGGGAATAGGAATCGTATTCTGGGTTGGTCTTTTAAATAGAAGGGGTTGTCTCCTGTTGAAAGGGCACCAAGGAGAGCTGAGCGCATCAAGAGTTTTAGAGTTTGTACTCTTTTGATGAGAGTATTTTAGACAAAAGAAATAAACATCAATTCTTCCAAGATTTTTGCGTATACAAGAATGGGCCGCTCTGATGTTCTCTGTTTTGGTTTTTGTTTGCATGCTTGTTCTAATTCTTGATTGGTTTTTGATCGTTGAGTTTCATCTTGATTTGATCCATCAAAAACCGTTCTAGGATTTTTTTTAAGTTCCTCAAGTCTAGTTGATTAAACTTTTGTTGGTTCTGTTAAAACTTTCAAGTTTTCGTTAGATCAATTCTCGTCAAGTTCTGGATCAACAAGCTTGCGAAGCTCATAACTTTTGATCCATAAGTCCGATAGAGCTGATTCTTTTTGGGTTTGATTCGTATTGGAATCTAGTTTCTTGTTTCCAAATTTCAGATCGTTTCGACGGTTGGATCTCCGGGAATTCTTATTTTACCAAGCGTCTGTCAATCTGTTTTTGTTGATTACGAGGCAATCTTTTGAATCCGAGTTGGGGTGTTCTTCCAGTAGATCGAAAATTTTGTTTTAGCTTCCGCATAATCATTCACCCCCCCCCCCGATGATTGCTATATTCGTATACTTCGATCCTACAGAACGTCGGGTGTTACTGCTTATCAACAAGGAGATGCCAAACTGGCAGTACTGATGACAGCCACGCCAGAAATGCTACCCATCTGGGCACAAGTAGGGGATACAGGAGGGACAAAGCAAAAGCCTCTAAGGCAAACAACTTCCCTGACTGCCAGTAGTCGTTGCCGATCAACTGGGGGAGCTGAGCAACAGCTCGAACGAAAGGACGGGCTTCTGCCCCTTAGCCCAACAAGAGGGTGCGAAACCCATCAAACCCTAAGAAGCTGCCATGGTCACCACCACCACCTAACCAGACAATCGGCCGCCGCTGTGGGGGGGCACCACCTTTTCGGTTGATCGGAGCGAACCACCAAGCACTTACAGTTCTCAAGGGTAAAACTTTCACAACATCTCCAAATTCTAGGAGTTCGCCAGTTCCTGACCGTCCTTAGTGACCAACCGGACCGCCCCGGGTCAAGAGACTAAGACCACCTTAAAGGGGCCCTCCCACCAGGGAGATAGTTTGTTGCGACCAGCATGCGTCTGAATTTTGCGCAAGACCAGGTCACCCACTGCCAGTGTTCTCTGCTGAACCCGAGTGGCGTGGTATCGTCTGAGGCTCTGCTGGTATCGAGCTACATGCAAGGCTGCCCGGTCACGCACCTCCTCCAGAAGGTTGACTTCTTCTCTGCGGTGGTCTTCCTAGCCCTCCTCACTAAATGTCGAAACGCGTGGGGAGCCGAGCGACATCTCGAACGGAAGGATAGCTTCTACCCTATAGACCAGGAAGAAGGGTGTTTCTCCCATCGCCCAATTTGGTGTGGTTTGAAGCTACCACAACACCGCCGGGAGTTCTTCCGTCCACCGCGCCCCCGCTTATGGAGCTGATCAAATGCTCTGGTCTTGAGGCCCCTCAACACCAGCGTGTTGGCGCGCTCTGCTTGGCCATTACTCCTCGGATGGGCCATCGAAGCAAAGCATACCTTGGTGCCCGTCTCATCACAAAACTCCAGGAAGACCGCGCTAGTGAATTGAGTGCCGTTGTTCGTGATGATGCGATTGGTGACTCCCTGGCATGATGGCTCGTACTGCATTTGACAGCAGTGGCTGCCATGATGGCTCGTACTGCATCGGCTTCAACCCATTTGGTAAACTTGTCGACAGCGACGAACAGATGGGTGAAGCCCCTTGTGGCCCGCGGGAATGGGCCCAGGATATCCAACCCCTAGACTGTGAACGGCCAAGAGAGCGAGATGGTTTGCAGGGCCTAGGCCGGATGATGGAACTGCTTGGCATGAAACTGGCATGCCTCGCATCTCCTCACCAGCTCACAGGCATCCTGGAGGGCAGTAGGCCAATAAAATCCTTGGCGGAACGCTTTGCTGACAAGCGTTCGGCCGGACATATGGCTTCTGCACATGCCTTCATGGATATTAGAGAGCAAATTGCTCTCCTCTTCCCGAGTGATGCACTTCAGAAGAATTCCGTTTCTACTCTGGCGATATAGGTCCACACCTACAAGAGTATAGCACTTGGCCTTTCGTGCAATTTTCTTGGCTGAGGCATCATCGTCGGGGATCACTTGGTCTCACAGGAAGGCATAGATCAGATCCATCCACTGACCTTCCCAGCCAAGTGCGGCGATCACGGAGTGATCGCCCAGGTACTCCGCCTGGCTAAGAGTTTCCCACAGCACCGCACCAGCAGCACCAGTGTCCTCCCTCCCGGAACAGGGGGCTGAGGCTGGCGCGCTGTCCTCCTCTCCAGGATTGGGGGCTGGGACAGTCACGCCACCCTTGCCACCTGAATCGAAGGCCGAGACATCCACACCGTCTTCCTCTCCATGTCCGGGGGTTGCGACGGACGATCGCGATAGCCTTTCTTCAAAGACCTCGACCGGAACAGAAAATCTTGATGACGTGAGCTGCGAGAGCTCGTTCGCCATATGGTTGTCACGTCGAGGGATATGGATATATCCCAGTCCTTCGAAGTGGCACTCCAAGCCTGCCAACAGGCCTTCGTATTCAGTGATGTTGTTGGTGGCCCTAAAGTCTAGGGCAACCATGTACTAGAGGATGTCATCGGTTGGGGAGACCATGAAAACTCCAGCCCTCGTGCCTTCAAGCCTAAAGGAGCCATCGAAGAATAAAGTCCAGGGAGAAGGCGTGGGTATTCCTTCAGCTTCAGGAGCGGCGGGAGTCCATTCGGCAATGAACTCCGCCAGCTTCTGGCTTTTAATGGCGGTGCGTGTTACAAACTTGAGGCAGAATTCCCCCAGCTCCACCAACAATTTGGCAACACGGCCTTCAGCTTCCCGGTTGTGGAGGATCTCTCGCAGAGGGTAGGCCGTGAGTACCGTGATCTCTCGTCCCTGGAAGTAGTGCCGCAGCTTCCTGGACGCCACCAGGACAGCGTACAACATCTTCTGTGCTTGTGGGTACCTGGTCTCTGCCTTGTGCAACACCTTACTGATGTAGTAGGCCGGCTTCTGGACGCCCTCCCTCTCCGCCACTAGTACCGCGCTCACAACCTCACCGACGACCACGTACGCTGGACGCTGTACGCAGAGGCAGAGGTCCAGCTTCGTGTGACGGGTGCCCTGTCCACCCTTTCAACATGAGATGCTGCGTACTGGCACGCATTGGTTCCTCCTGTTCGACGTCTAGGTCGAGGGCTATGCTATCCATCGAGTGATGAGGCGGTTCGGTCTACGACAGGAGTTCCTAGTCCAGGTCGGTTATCTGGTCCTACACGATGCCCACACATAATTTCTTTGCATCGATGTTCTATAATTATTATCTTGTATTGTCATCTAATAATGCTATATTTATTTATGATCCACATCCAGACTAGGAAGGGCGTGCATGGGGCCACTCCCTAGCACATACGTATGGCGCCATGGGTCGAGGAGTGGGGAGGAGCCCTGGATGACGTCCATGCTGATGATGCGGTGTATGACCTGCAGACGTACCTGCCTACCGAGAGTGGTACACTTCCTGTACCTGTCTACGTTTGGTACACGTCGATCCGGATCCTCCTAGACACGTTCCCAGTGTGAGAGACATGTATCCCGCCCATATGAACTCAATTTTGCATAGTGCGGTACGTTGTGTCCTGTATACGATTTTATGCACACTCATTTCGTAGCTATGCTAACTAATTCGTGATGTCTTTGTCAGACTGATATGCTAGCTCGGGTCTACGAGGACTAAGGGACGTTGATTTCACGATTGACCGTCGACTTAGAGGTGACCAGAGAGGAGGTCACCTCCTTGCTCGTGAGGTTTCGGGATGGCTCGGGACGCGCCCTCGAGTTGGCGAGATGCCACCTGCCTCCCGATGTGGGTCATGGTGTGCCGCTTAGGAGAGGCAGGGGAGTTGCAGGTCCATCTTCACACGCTACAGGCTCCCGTGCCATCGTCACACCGCCGACTGCGAGCGGCCAAGCTCCTGGCCACGCTTGTCTAGCCGCTCACGCTGGAGGTGAGAACTGAAATGCACTTTTCATGTTTTGCAATCACTTTTTGAATGCTCTCAACAATTCTTCACTCGCTACAGGTACACAGGCACGGTGGTTGCAGCCTGCACCTGACGACTATGACGGGCAGGCTGATGATCCAGATCAGGAGGACTACAAGGAGGACGACGTGTCGAGATTCCTCATCGATCCACATCCAGATCAGCCTGGGTCATCACAGTGGCAGGGAGCACCACCATCGACGCAGCCTTCTCTGCAGACGTACGCCGCACCTCCAGCTAGATCACAGATGGCCCACCGCACACCAATGCAGTTGACATACTCGCATGGCCAGGTTCGGAGGAGGCCTGCACAGTAACGAGGAGCCGCCACCCAGAAAAGGGGTCGGCAGTAGATTCTTATGTTTTTTATTGTTGGTAGTTTCAATCTTATGTACTTAGTTAAACCTTCCAAATTGTTCTACGCACTGTTGTATTTTGATTGTTGGTACTTTTAATCTTATGGACTTAGTTAATCCTTTCACAACACACCGAGCATCACCAAGCGACAAAATACTACCCATCTCAAACCTACAAACATGACTCTACCGACCTCAGAGCAAAGTGACAACACCCTGCCACCCACCGCTTTCTCAGAGTGAAACGACAACACGCTGCACCACACTTTTTCGGACTGAGTCGACAATACGCTGCAGCCCGCTTTTTCGGAGTGAAACGACAACACGCTGCACCCCGCTTTTTCATACCAAATTGGATGATTGGACGATGCACACCATAGCCTTCTTAGTGCGATGTGACAGAATGCTGGTATCAGCTTTCTCACACTGATTCGATAACACTCTGCACACCACCAAGCGACAATGATTACACCCTTCCACCCACCTCTTTTTAAGACTGAAACAAAACCACACTGCAGCCCGCTTCTTCAGATTAACGGGCGATAGATAATAAATCAATTATTGGTGAGCACCCTATATAATGTAGTATGCTGCCTTTCATACCACTCACCTACCTTCCTTCTCACTGAGCGAGACCAAGAGGAAAGGCAGAACTAAGAGGAGAGAAAAGAGGAGAGAAAAGAAGAGAGAAGGGAAGGAGAAAAGAAAAAAAAAGAGAGGGCGCAAAGAATTTAAATAAGTGGAGGATCAACCGAATATGCGGAGGTGTGCAAGTGGAAAGGGAAAGGGGAAGGCAAAGAAAGAGGGAGGCGCTTCGGGCTGTCCGCTCAATTCAGCGTACCAGGACCTCCTCCTACCTCGTAGAGCTATCCCACCGATGTGTTTGTGCGGAGATTATTGCAGGCTTGTCCGCTCTTGGAAAATTACAACTTGAAAGATGAGGTATTGGAAGTGCCACAACTACCCCTTCGACCCGCCGGAGAAGTGCTTAAAGAATCGTCAGATGGTAATAATCATACATATGTGTTGTAGGATCGATATACACTAGTATAGCAATCAGAGGGGGGTTGAATGATTGCGCGAAAGCTAAAACAATTTTTTATTGATTCTTAAAGCACCCCTAAACAAAGTATGAAAAATTGCTTCGTTTCAAGGAAAAACAGATTGACAGACGTTCGCTAAATCATTAATTCCTGAAGATTCAACTGTCGGATTGATGTGAAATTTTAACTGTAGAAACTAGATTCAATTTTGAAACTAACTCAATAAGAATCAGCTCAATCGGATCTATGGATCAAAAGTATAAGCTTCACAAGTTGATTGTACCAATAATGACGAAAATTGATTAAACCCTAATTTCGTGATTAAACAAAATCTACAAAGAATTAACAAATCAAACTTTTTAGATCAATAACTTAATGCCCTAAAAAGGTTTTAAATAGATCAAATCAAAATTATCATGGTGAAAAAATAGATCAATCTAAAATCAGAACATACATGCAATCGAAGAACAAAAACAGATATTAAAGCAGTTTTGTGATTACTGTAACACCGGAAAACACAGTAGCTTCGATATTACTGTAGCATTGTGATCACTGTAGCACCGCGAAGTTTCCTCTGTCTTCTATGCTTGCATGCAATGTGCTTGATTTGTATAAAGAAAGTAATCAAACTAATACTGTCTGCAAAAGCTTGATCTAGACCTCGTATAAATCAAGCACAGAAACGTTGCAAACTAAGGGCCTGTTTGTTTCCTTCTCCAGCTTATATAATCCAGCTTTTTGGTGTTGGATTATATAAGCTGGATTATATAAGCTACCTTTAAATAAGCCGGTGGGTTGTTTGTTTTCCTGGATTATTACTGTGTTGGATTATTAGTTTGAGATTATATAAGCACCATAATGGCTGCTTATAGATTATTATAATCTCATGCTTTAGATTATATAATCTAGATTATAATCTAGGCTGTTTGTTTCCCCATTAACTTATATAAGCTGGATTATATAATCCATAGGGCAAACAAACAGGACCTAATTACACGAGCAGTTCTCTCAATTCGTTTTCCCTGTTCTTTCACATGCATGACATCACTACGAATTACAGCTGCACAAGAGGATGCTCTACCGCGACGTGCTATGATAGTAGCTCACCTGGGCACGTGGTAGTTCGGCACGCCGTTCTGATCGCCCGTGCTGCGGCCGCTCAAGCTTTGCACCATTTCTCCTTTTTCCTCTGGTTGCTGCGCTCCACGGCAGCTGCTGTGACTACTTATTTTCTTTTTCTGTTTTCTGTGTAACTCAATAAAACAGGAGACACCCTCTCCTATTTATACTAAATAAATCCTAATCAGTTGTATTCTAATACATGTATGCATATCCACATAGCCCAATTATATATGGTCCAATATATGCACACAACCCAAAATTCTCGCACGCACGCGTACGGCCCACCTGCCGCTACCACGTGGCTCACTAGCCTTCACGTACACTGTTCTCTAGTCCGGACGTTCCGCATAACATTCTTGACCACTAGAACCTCAGTTCCTCCATGAACCTAGTCCTGAACCTCAATTCCTCCATGAACCTAGTTTCGGTCCCGTCACCGACCACGTTCGACCTCAAGCAACACCTGCACATAAACAAACATGAAACCGTGTACGAGCACAAGTCCACGACTTGACTCAAGATCAGTACATGCAACCACTCACACGAGTGCATTGCATCAAGCAAAATAACTACCATGCAATCACAAGCATACCAATTAATCATCTGAAACAGTACATGCACATGCACCACACATGCCATGAGCACAACCACTTTGCCATACCAAATTCATCACTAAGCCAATTTTTTAGCACATGATTTCACACGTTTTTCATAATATTTCTACATGACACTTTGCTAATTTATGTATCATGCAGTCGCCTCCGCCACTATATGAATTTGAGCAGTGGTTTGACATGGAGATCAACCCTGAGGACCAAAGACTCCTTGATCAAGCCAACCGGGATGAGGAGCTCAAGCGGCAGCTACAAGAGTAGCGTGATGCAGCACGCGAGGAGGCACATAGAAAGGAAGCGGAGGAGAAAGAGGCCGAGAGAGAGAGAGAGAGAGAGAGAGAGAGGAAGCGAGAGAGGGTACCTCATGCCAGAGAAGCCCCACCAGAGGAATGGGCGAAGGGGAAGTGGTCTCGATGCACTCAGTAGACGTCTGATTTCAGAATGTGGCCGACCTTATTTTCCGCAGTTTTATGTCGTAATAAAGAATGTGACCGACCTTATCTTCCGTAGTAACTTCTGATTTCATAATCGCACTCTCTCTAATCTCCCTCTCCCACCCTCGCTTTGCAAAAAAGAAAATCAGAAACTATGGCCACTTAGGGGTTTTCGTAGGCTCACGGGGCAAACCGGATACAGCCCGAAAAATACAGGAAAAATCACGAGCGTCCTGCACAATGCAGGCTACCACGCATGTACGGGCGATCAGGTCGGACATTGCCCCAGCACAAAGTTGCGAATATCGGAAAAGGCACATGTAGCTAGCTATTGATCACCTATGTATCGAGGATTATATTTGAGAAGTATTATATGTGGCTTTTGTAATACTTATCAAGCATTTCATTTATTTCTGCAATTTCTAAAAAAATGAATTATTAAAAAAGTTGAAACTACATCCTATCGCCCGTTGGTAGGACGACAGGCCTCCTGTCGCCCATTGATTGGTCGATTTTTATCATATCGCCCTACCATCGGGCGACAGGAACTCAGCCTCGTGACGTGGGGCTATGTCGCTCGTTCATCATGCGATGTGGCCTTCTGTCGCCCGTTGGTTTGGCGATATATTTGTGTCGTCCAACCGACGGGTGACAGGTGTATATTTTTATAATTTTTTCCCCAACGTATATTTTTGAAATTTTGAATAAAAATTGTATTATTAAAAAAAACTCAAATTATTTTCAGAATTATTAACTCATGGAGTAATCTACAGTATTAATTAATGACTATTTTTGTTTGGTAGTTGAGGTGGCTATGTAATTGATGGTGCATGTGACTATGATCCCTATAAACGGTAGTGTTGCTTGACCCTGCATTGTCTAGTGGTTTCACATGGTCATGGATCCAGAAAAGAGAACAAAAAAACCAGTTCCTGTTATGAGAGCTTAGTGATCTGGTGGTAGGGGGTATAAATGTTTTAGATTTATTTGTATGAGCTAGAAATTATGTGTTTCATGAGATCCTGTTGATTGTATTCACATGCATCAGTATTGGTTATCGCTGCTTTGCATCCATCTTAATTATATATGTGCGAGTGGGCCAAAGTATCATCTATGCACTGGTTAGACCAATTTCACTAGGTAATTATGCCTCTTCCAGTTACTAGGGTTAATTTAACCTTTATAAGTATTTGTGATTGTGTGTGAATGTTGTTTTATATGCTCATGTCTCGATTCTTCTAATGGTCATGTGTAAATCAGAAATATGGTCTCTAAATCTTTGCTGGTAAATTTAGTTATAGAGGAGAGCAAATGCTAAAAATGAAGGTTGGTATGATTTGTATTCAGATTTTGAGAAGGGTACTTGACTAATGATGCTTACAATAGAGGGTGTCTTAAGGTCATCATGTTACAAACCTTTGACTGATGGGTTGTGATTACATATTTTGTCTTTGTGTGTTCACTCAAGTACATGACAGTCTAGCATGATCCTATTATTGTGAGGCATGATGCTTGTAGCATTTCCTTGCCATAGATCTATCCTGAAGGTGAAATTTAAATGAATGCGTGCTCAATTATTCTTTCTCCTAATTCTTGATCAATTTGTGGCAATCAAGTTCTTGTTTTATCTTGGATTTGTGTTTGGTTGTCTAGTTAGAACGTATGTGCCCCTATGCATGATTGCTAATGAATCTACTAATTGCATGGAGCGGGGTTACAAAGGCATGCATGCATGTTATTATATCAATCTTTAGTATTTCCTTCTCAGCATATTCTTTAACTATTTTGTGTTGTCCTACGTTTTCAATCAGTATTGGTGACTAGCATTTGCCCTTATCGAATGGTAGTAAAGGGTCAAGGTACTCAAACTAAATCCTGGTATCTTTCTGCTGTAGAGAGTTGTGGTGTGGGGAGTGGCAGGATTAGGAAAGGGGTAGGGCTGCTCTTTTCTCCTCTTGCTCCTCTGGCTCCTAGTGACTTGATGCTCTTTGAATTGAAGCTTGGGCACCCCTTTTTTCTACAAGAAGAAGTGAGTGGTAGGGTGTAGAAGAAGAATGGCAAGAGGGGAAAGGAATAGGAGCCTGTCGCTAGGATTCTTCCCTCCTAGCTTGCTTCTCCTTCTTTCAGCAGGTAAGATCCAAAGGACACTTGGGGTAGTGAGAGGTAAGGTGAGTCAGGGAGGGGTAAAATGATGGTGTTGATCCTCTTTTTATACTGTTGTAGCATCTGGTTTTTGCAGGGTAGATCAGGGACTGGTTTGGTTAAACTAGGGGCTGGATACCATGGGTTGAAGGGAGGAGGTGGAAGGCATGTAGGTTGGGCAGTTTGCCACCTGCCCTGCCACTTGGCTGTGAGCAGCTGACTGAGAAGGAGATTTGGGCAGCTGGCTTGTGAAAGGCATAGCTGGGGTGGGGTTGTGCCAGGTTGGCATGCATGCAGCTTTATAGGTACTCCCTTCCCTTACTATGTGTGTACAGCTGGGTGCTGAGGTGGGGTTGGCAGCAGTTGGATGTTGCTTTGCTGCTAAGGATAGTACAGTAGGGATCTATTTGTAAAGACTGGACTGAATTGTAGTGATTTATACTTGATTGTATTTTGTAATATTCTGTGGGCTATAATGTAATTGTGTACTGTATAAGGTTGGACTTGGTTGTAACAGATCATACCTTTGACAAACTCATGAGTATTGAAATGTAAAAATTTTGTATGAGATCTAGACTTGTGTTTCAAGATGTAAATCTTGATGTATGTGAATGGAATCTGAACCTGTTTTAATCCCTCTGACATTTCGAATTGGGATGAACAAAAGTGGTACTCTTGAGTATTATTGTCATAAATTAGATGCTTTATTTGTGATGATGTCTAAATTGAATATGTATTTATGGAAATGTGTATAATACCTGCTTGTCAAAATTAAGTGTATCTGCATGTGTATATATCTATGTCTTTGTAGAAGTGTACTTTTATAGTATGCTATAATTTTGGATCTGTATGCATATGTATACATGTCTTAACAAATCATGAGTGCTAAGGAGAGGATGTGTTAAGGATGATTGACATGACAAGGATTTTAGTTTTGGGTAAGTTTTTACTAAATTGTGATGTAATTATATATAACTACTAAGTTGTAAATTTTAGTTGTTGCTTTTAATCTTTTTGTTAATATGGATGTTTTTTTTTGGAAATGATTTATTTGTTTGTTTGATTTTGAAACTTAAAAATCAAGGATTCACTACTTTTAGCTATTAAAAGATTTTCTTTAAATCACAAAAGCCCAAAAGAATTTAATAAACAAAGAAAATCCAATTCAAGACCAAGAATTCAATTTTAATCTTTTAATTTCCCTTTATTTTTATTTTGATTCTGTTACACTAGCGACGCCCAACACACCTTGTGGCCACTTCACATGGGACCCGAGCTGGCTCGCTCGGTAGCTCGACTTCCACTCTACAGCGTCGGCCCGCTCGGCCCTCAATGGCCACGCATCAGCCGGGCCACCTCAAGTTGTTCGCGCTGCCTCCGGCCCTCGGTGCTCATCAGCCTTGCCCAGCCGTTCACCTCATCAGCCACCGAGCCCGCATTGGTCGCTCGGCCGCCATCTTGCCGATAGCCTCACCAAGAGAGCTAAGCAGCCAACTCAATCAGTATTATGACCGATTGAACTTCAAAGGAATCCTAAAGGTGAATTTAATCTTTTTGAGCTCTAGAAGCTTCAACTCCAGATTGGTTTTTTAGTTTCTATCGGTTTTTGGCTTCTCATCTGGCTCCTGCTTTCAGCCATCAGCTCTGGCTTTTCATTGGGTCACCTCGGCTCGGACTTCTGATTTTCCAGTAGAATTTTCTACGCGCACTCAAAGTCTACCAGGAAGTTTGTTTCAGAATCAACCATATATTTTTGATCTACAATTTTTCTCCACCATGTTATCTACCAAATTTGACACTGAAAATTTCGATGGCAAGATCAGTTTCTCTATATGGTACATTCAAATGAGCCGATCTCACACAGGTTTTCATTCCTATCATTGGCAATATTTATGCGGATTTATCATGGACTGATTCTTGGAGATTTTTTTGATGTTTCATCGTCGGTTTTGGCATTTCATCATCTACTTTGGAGAAAAAATAATATCAGTTGAGGAGACAACTGAATTTGGTGTTTTCTCACCATTACTTTACTGTTACATCATTGTTAATTGGTGTTTTATTCACCGTTTGAATACATTGACCATTATAGAGGTTTTGGCAACGTTAATTTGGAATTTGATATAATACCTTGATGGTAGCATTATACTCTTCAGAGTTTTACTAGTGAAGGTTTTGCTCCAATTTTCAGTTGGAGTTGAAAATTTGAAGTACAAGGAGTTTGTTTCTGCGTGGATACTTTAACGTTATCTTGTTGTCTTAGCTCAATATGATGGGTTTACTGCAATTTACTCCATTGACAGCAAGCACAATAGTTTCTTTCATCATGATAGTTTTGCAAGAGCTATTTCTACCATGTTATAGAATTTCAGTAGGCAGTTTGTCGTACGTGGTTTTACACGTGCAAGTTGTTTTTTCAATGAGCATTGTTTGCCAAATTTATTGTTCCAGATGAAGCATGTCAAATATCCATGATATGAGTTCTTCGCTATTTATCAAGTGCCACATTTGATGTCTTGGCTTATGCCATTTTGAGCATTTATTTCAAGATGTCAGTTGCAGAGACTTAAACTTTATTGGGGTTATGAATTGTTGAAGACCGAGGTTTCTTTGTCTGCTTCGGTATAGCTATGTGTTTGGATTGACTGTTTTAGTCTTTCTCGACCTACTGATGGTTTGGTCAATTTGCTTTGTAAGAAGTGTTTGGATTGACTATTCCAGTCTTTCATATTTGCACTGTCCTTTGCACTTTTAATGCTTAATTATCCTTTCATGGTTTCTAAAAACAATATCAATATGGATTTTGAGTTAAGGGGAGGTTTGTTCGAGATAACTCAAATATCTATAACTACCATATCTTTTAGTTTTATCCGTAGTTTGTTAGGAGTCAAATCTTCTACAACTAGGACTCTTTGGCTATATAAGCCACCTCATGTACATGTAATCCTTAACCATTATAATGAATTTTTTCCCGTGGTTTTTTTCTGCAAGAGTTTTTTCACGTTAAATTCGTGTCTCCATTATTTTGCCATACTAACCCTAACAAGTGAGGATACGTGGGCATTTTCCAGTCTTTCTCGACCTACTGGTGGTTTGCTCAAATTTTGCATTGCAAGAAGTGTTTGGATTGACTGTTCTAGTCTTTCATATTCGCGGTATCCTTTGGATTTTCAGTGCTTAATTACCCTTCGGGGTTTTACAGAGAAAATATCATTATGGATTTTGAGTTAAGGGGATGTTTGTTGGAGATAACTCAGTATCTCAATTTACCATATCTTTTGATTGTATTCAAATAGGTTGTTAGTTCATGTCATCTATAACTCGAACTCTTTTGACTATTTAAGCCAACCCCTGTATATGTAGTCCTTGAACCATTATAGTAGATTGTTTCCTGTTGTTTTTTCCTGCAAGGGTTTTTCCACGTTAAATCTTGTCTCCAGTTTATTTGCTGTGCTAACCCTAACAATCTATCAAGGGCATATGACTCCATTATACTGAGAGTGTATAAAGACACACAGAATCAGGTTTTCAGAACAGTAATGCTAGATGACCATGGATAATGTGAATTTGATGAAAGAATGAACGGGTGCTGTCCAGAAGATGAACTTCACAAGAAAAATATCCATTAGAAGTGGAGCACGGAAAACATTCTCTCCGACTGATCTGGTTCGAGCGACCTAATTATGCAGTAGAAAATGGAGAGAATAAATAGTAAAATGTATTTAAAACTTGGATGCTTTTTTGAGAAAAATGTTTCACTGCTGACTGTAGAGACACGATGACATACAGACAATACCTTATGCCCGTTCGTTTCAGCTTTTGGATAGCTTCTGCTTTTAAAAAAACGGATTATTTGCCAAATGGGAGGATTCTGAATAGCTTCTCTGAGAATCAAAAGTTGATTTCTATATAGAATCAGAAGCGGGCTGAAACCTGATTCTAACTCATTCTTGCTGATTTTCGCCGACTCGGTCCGAAACCTAAAAGTTGTAGTTGGCTCGACCCAATTCTCCCATAATCAGAAACAGATTCTCTCATAATCCAGAATCCATAATCCAGAAACTGAAACGAACTGGACCTATATCTCTGATGGTCTAACCATTTACACCACCAAAATCTCCAGCGCTTCTCATTTTTTTCGTTCCCAAACAGAAATTAACTAGGGTGTGCTCCTATTGCTCACAATCCACATGCCACATGTTATTGCCTGGCGGGTGGTCGTATTTATGATGAATTTATTTTTTCCATTTTTTCGTGACAGTTTTTGGCGTCACGAAAGGTTGGAGATCTCTTAGTGACAAATAACCCATCCAACATGGATTGGGCTATGCAAGTCTGCGACGGATGGATGGTGGATGAACATAGCAGGTAACTAACATATTACCATTTCTGGAATACTATTATTGCAAAACCCCCTGTCTCCAATTTGTACAGAGTTTCCTCTCTTGGACAGCCAAGGAATATTTGATGGCACTATGGCTATTTCTTAGACTGTGGACAGAGTTTATACGTTCAGGCTATTTGTTCACACTCTAAGCTTACGCTCTACCTGATCATGCGGGTCTGTCAGGCTATTTGAACTATGGCCCGAGGCCTGATATAAAAAACCCAACCAGATTCCTATAAAATCTCTTGAAAAATCGCAAATAGGCCCAGCACTGTTGGCCCAGCCTGAGACTTTGGGCTGAACTTGCTCTGCCCTGATCTGGGTCAAATGCTAACTACCCTCCAATGCCTGTCAACACAACTTATAATTCCCATTGATTTGGCATGAATTGAGTAATGCAGTCCAAACAGAAATCAAATCAATCGCTCGAGTCAAATTCGGAATGCATATTGTCAGTGAACCGCATAGCTTCTTCTAGCTAGATGAACTTTCCTACATAGGAGATCCACCATGCAAGCTCATCGCAATAAAAGAAATGATATTTTCCCTGCGCAATACCAGAATGGGTTTTGATAAGTTTCACCCGGATGTTTTCTTTAGCAACTATCATCCAAATTCTGGGCCATTGGATTTGCTTTCAGATCAATGCACACCCCCTGAATTAGAGGTGGGTTGATCCTACGGATGTGTGTTTTGATCGTACGGTCCAAAGTTTGGATGATTTTTAGGACAAAAACATCCGAATGATGCCTATACACTCCCAGAAAGAAAATATGCTTTCTCCCTATTTACTTCATATCGTACCTTTTTCATCTACCCTCTGGAATGGTTTATAGAGGAGATATTACATTCTCTCTCTCTCTCTCTCTCTCTCTCTCTCTCTCTCTCTCTCTCTTTCTATTGATTTCATATGTGTACTGGAAATTCCCTTCTTACGATGAAAAAATATCGGAGTTGGAGAGAGGCCAGAGGTCAGCGTCCAGAGGAGATGGATCGGGCCTATCATAAATAAATTCACCTGGTGTTGTCATAATCGCTTTGCGTCATGTGGTTCAGTCCTTACTCTACGACAATTTGATTTGGTAATATTTCGTTGTCAGCTTTGGGCTTCACAAAGAAGAAACACTCAGAATCGCAACATCGGGGCAGGAGGTGTGAGGCCTGGAAGAAAAATCGACACGCGATGACATCTTCGTAAATCTAGCTTTGCTCTGCTTCTGTGAGCTGAACTTGTACTGCAATTTAATATACCGTATCTTAATTTCTCCCGTACGAGTGCTTGAATCGGTGAAATAAGCAGTTTTAGGTAGGTTCTGAGGCCACATAACACATGAATTGCTATTCCGAATATGAGTGGTCGGCTAATGTACATAGCTGAGCATTGTGTAGACGGTCTGCAGCATAGACGGCACGAAGATGAGCGCGGCCGCCGCGACGAGCGAGACGGCCACCCACGGCGACGGGAAGAAGTGCAGCACGAACCCGCCGCACCACCAGCTCACCCTCCGCCTACGGTGGCACGCCACCGCGTCTAGCATCTCGCCGTACTCGCCTGGCAGCCGCGCGCCGACGGTCTCCTCCCCGAGCTCCCGGAAGAGGTAGACGAGCTCGGCATCCGTCCGCCGCGTGCTGGCTAGAATCCCTCGCCGCCGGAGGAACGCCGCGTCCTGCGCGCACCGGACCAGGCCCTCCATGCGCAGCACGTGCGCCGTCACGCACGCGCCGTGCGCCCAGTGGAAGTGCTTCTCGAAGGCCACCATGCTGTGCAGCACCACTGCGCTGTACTCGTGGACGTGGAAGCAGGGGATGCTCATCACCGCCACGGGACTCGCCGGCCGGAACCAGAACCACATGTCCAGGTCGCCGCAGCTCGATGGCGCCTTCCGGAACCACACTGCCAACCGTCGCAGCTCCATGGCGCAGGGGAACAGCCGCTCCGACTCCTCCTTGATCTTGAGTTGCCTCAGTGGCGTCGAGAGGATGCAGTACTTGCTCGTGGGTACGCGCGACCAGTGGAAGAGGTGCAAGACGTGATGGAAATCACCGGCCGTGGCGTCGCCGGCGGGACACGCCCGCTTTGGGCAGATGTCGTCGAAGCACCCCAGCACAAGCTCCTCGACGGAGTGCTGGAGCTTCAACCTGCTGCACGAGGCAGCGAGAAACTTGACGGCGGCGAAGGGAACCTGGTTCTCGAGCACGAGCATGTCAAGCTTGATCTCCTCGGCGTGCTGCGCCACGACCATGTGAAGTATGAAGTACTCCCTGTTGATGGATGCCGCCCGCCCCGCGCTGTCGGCATCGTCACTGGTGCCGGTCTTGCTGAGCATCATGCTCACAACGAGGACGAAGCAGCTGTCTAGGAGCAGCATCTGCAGGAACTTTTCCTCGTCGTCCAGCGTCTCTGCGGCAGCCTCGTCCGCCGAGTCGTCATCGGCGAACTCGTCTCGGAGCCGGTGGCGCTCCGCTGACAGCGCTGCGACGTAACTGTTGACGTCGAGCCCGCACTGGTCCTGCAGGTACCGCAAGAACGGCAGCTTGGCATCGTCGGGGAATGGGAGGCCGTGGTCGCTACGGTGGAACGGGCCGATGGCCACGGCGCGTACCACATGCAGCGCCTCCACGCGCGCCCGCCTGGTGCGCGGCCGGAGGATGGTGCCGGAGCGCTCACCGAGGTACCATAGCATCGGCGTCCGGGCGATGAGGTCTTTGAGGACGGCCGTGTTCACCGTCGCCGATGTGAGCTTGCGCAGCCACTTCCTCTCGGCTTCGCCATCGGCCGTGGTGCCGACGCCCGTGCAGTCCAACGTCGTGCCAGGTGCGATGTCGATGAGGTGGTGATCATTTCCTGCATTCAGCTGACCCCCTGCCATTGTGATTTCTCTATCCACGTTTTGGGGAGTTCATCTCAATTTGATGGAATGCAATGCTAATTTAATTTGTCTCCATTTGTTTGGATCAAAGATATTCCGAGGACAAAGTGTTGCACCTTATGGACTTGGTTTAATTAATATTCTTTATAAATATTACCAAATCTGAAAGGTCCAACAGTCAAGGATGGCGAAAGGTAGAAAATTTAGTGTCATTATTACCTAGTTAAAGCAAATAAAAAGAAGAACACGCAAGGGCTCACTCGCTCGCCTTGCCATCGCCTGTCCACGGCATGCGCGCGAATGATGCATGTGATGATTTTGGATCCAGTTATGTGCGAAACTGCAGTTTCTTTTTACACCTTATAACCTTACATGATGACGTATCGTACCAACACGCAACAAATTTAAAAGGGGAAGAACGATTCAAACTAAACCTTGCATGATAACATGGCATAGCCACACTAAACAAATTGGAAAGGGAAGAACGATTCAAACTGAAACTTGCAAGATAACATGGCATAGCCAGGGGCGGGCCCACCAGTGGGGCAGGTTGGGCTGCTGCCCCACCTACAATTTTCAAGACCCAGGTTGAACTACGCAATAAGATTGCCAACAATTGGATGAATGATTTAATGGTTTGCTACACGGAGAGAGAGATATTCAAATCACTTAATGATGAAGCCATTATTCGACGATTTCAGCGCCTCAAAACTAGGAGAATACAATTGCCTCGTCCCTCACCAATTGTTAACTGAGCGGTATGTTGCCTATTTGCTAATTCTTCTTTGACCGTATTAGTTGAACGTTATATTTATGCTTCTTTAATAGTACTATTGTTGTTACGGTACATTACATTCTTTTTAGCGTTTTAATACTACTTCAAGCCTGCCCCACCTATAATTTCTTCCTGGGTCCGCCACTGGGCATAGCCACAGTCAACAAATTGGAAAGGATAAGAATGATTATGAAAGATCGAGATGACAATCAGTGGGGGTGAATGATTCCAAATTAAAAAAATTTCACCTACTGGATAAGTAGAAACCAACTTATACGTTTCCCAAAGCAATCTAACAAAACAACAGAAAATCAGCCTTTGGCCGGTACTACCACAGGCGCAGGGGTGGTAGTGTCGGAGCTCTGGTACTACTGCTCGCATGGGGTGGTAGTGTTGACCAGAGGAACAGGGCGAGAAAACAGCACGATGTCAAAAGCAAATTTGATGAAACTTTAGATCGGCTGGTTCAAAATTGATGCAATTTGGTAGGCACCTTCTTAAAGATGTTAGGAACTTATTCTACCCATCAATCCATTCAATTGACGTTATAGTTCCGACCTTTCTTGAATCAAAGGAAGAGTGCACCAAAAAAAGGCAGAAACTAAAATATGTGATCTTGACTTGCTCGTGGGATTTTGATGATCAAGTTGTGTCGAAGGTTATGAAATCGACGGTAAATTTGTAATCGGGTACCTTCGGGGTTCGCAGGATCAATAGACACAAACAAGGCAAGGAATTACACAGGTTCGGGCCTCTAGGAAGTTTAATACCCTACTCCTATTGTTTTAGCACTATCGGATCGCTCAAAGTGGAGTACAAATCTGGGGGGTGCAACCTCTGGTTACAAGATGGGAGAAAAAACACTACTACTAGATCTAATTTGGCTACTAGAATCAAGCAGATGCTCTCCTCGGCTTCTCTGTGCGTGATCTTCAATGGCATCTTCTCTCTCCGCTCGGTCCCCCTTCTTCGTGCATCTCTTCTTATTTATAGATGGGTACACCGTCTTCTCGAGACGTCGCCGGATGAAGACTCTATATCATTCCCGATTGGGGATCTTCGTTCCGAGTTCCTCGTAGGTAACTGATTTTCCTTATCTATTCGTTCGTACTCGATCTGATCTCCTCGTTACGGGAGTAACATCGAATCCTTCCAAATGTGGTGATACCTTTCCCGTCAACCTGTTTCCCCGCAGAGATAGGGTTCTCAGCGTTTGGGATACATGGTACAATTTCCGTCTTCTCAACGCGCGTGCATATCCCATATTTAAATATTCGACAAGTTGATCTTAGATATCTTTCCACTTGTCACAACAAGTTAGAACACAAGAAGAACAACCTCCAAATGTGATCCACAAAGAAATCTTCATGAGAGAACAAAAGATCGGTTTCCTGCAAGATTGAAGGCAAATTTTCCTAGAGGATTGAGATATGATCTAAGAGAAGATTCATCCAATCAATCGCTCATATTCGGCAAGAAGAAGCACAAGCAAGTAGAAGGAGGGGAGGCAAATCCAACTCGCGTAAATGTAAATTTTAGAAATTAAATACAGAAGTTAAATAGTGAATTTAAATTGCGGAAAGTAAAGACATAATGTAAATGCGGAATTTAAATTCAGAAGTAGAAGAGATGAATCTTTGTATTTTCTGGATAAAAGGTTTACAAAGCCTCACAACAAGTGGGCAAAGCTCAAAGAAACACTCAAAACCTTCAAGAAGGGAGGCTACCCCTACCCCTCTATTTATAGTGTTCATGGGTCATCCTCAAATTTTGGATGAGCTGCTTCTATCCTAAGCTATCCTCCGAAAGTCATGATTGAATCACACATATTTACCCATTGGGCTAACCTAAAACCCACTAACAAACATGTTTTTATCTATTTAGCTAACTTGACCACTACCCTATCCTCTAAATCGCGATCCAACGGCTCTCCTTGATCTGAATAGCTTCAAGATAGCATCCCCACGGTTTCTTTGCCTCCTTGGCTTGTAGCAACTCCATCTATGGCCATCATCCTCCGGTAATCCCTGACCATCTAGACCTCCGACGCTCCTTGCCTAGTACTAGCCATCTTTTGCGTCACCATAACCTCGCACTGGAGTCTTGCAACCATCAAAGACAAGGAAACCCATCACATTGTATTTTCTGACACATATATGCACATTAATCAATCACATGAAAAACATTGCATATTTTAGTTCATGTCTCGTAGTAAAAGTCGGTACTACTACCGATCTACGGCCAGTAGTACTGCTCGGCCAGCACTATCGCTCCCTAGAGGTCGGTAGTGCCGCTCTGGATAAAAAACTCATGCGAAAACCCTCTTTGCAAAATAACTATCGTCATTCTACGGCCAATAGCTCTAACAAACCGGTACTACCACCATCTCTGGCTGGTAGTGCTGCTCAGCCGTGATGAGGACATCACTACCATGGATACGGCCATGCCTACAAACCCAATTGAAACCAACAATGTACTATAAGGACCAATTAATCGAGCTCACGCACGTCAATTCAATTACCAGGTGAATGCGTTTCTCGGGGTGCATACAAATAATTTAATGAATGGAATGCTATTTAATCCTTGTGATGATTTTATTGTCCTTAGGAACCAAGGAGAAGGACTCCCAAACGTAAAACATGAAGCCAATTCTTCCGGTGCACAAGATCAACTTAGATTCGGCCTCCGGGACAGCACTAACTTAAAACGACCATAACTTTTGATCCACAAGGGTGTTTGGGGTCTATGAGTACTAGTTTGAAAGGTTTCGTCATCCTCTTTCCAACGGATCTAGCCTCATGTCCAAATTCCTTACGAGTCAACAGGAATCTGCAAAACAAGTGGCATCACTTTTCCAATCCGAGAAGACTTGGGCTTTGGGCCTTGTAATAGAGTTGTAATTAGTGTCCTACTGTTTTGGACGTGGTTCTCACGTCCCTAACTATTATAAATAGCCAGCCATCGGCTCTTTAGGGTTTTGGGTTTTATTTGATTAGTTTAGCCAAGTGCAAACTTGATCCTACGAGTTGTGCTGGACAGCCACCTTGTCAAAATCGTCAATAAGACTCCATCTTTGTTTGCCTTCCACTTTTATCTGCAATTTCAGATTGCTTATACCATTGTTTTTGCTTGTTCTTCGGTTGCTTGCAGGAATAGAACCTCGTGTTCAGGTTGATCGTGCCCGCGGCAAGATCAATAACCCTTCGGAGTTGGTTTAGTGATTGCTAAGGCGCATCATCGTCGTACGGTGTAGTCGGATCGTCAAAATCTTCTCCACCCAAATCGATCGTGTGTTTCTCATCGAAAGATCGGGACACCCAAAGTGCCATCAAGCTGGCACTACCTTAGTTGGAATGCTGGTAGTGCCGCCTGAAGGTGACATAAGTCAAATTGCTTTATTTTAAAATCCAATTCAAATCCAAACTCAAACTTGAGCAAACAAAGCTCAAATAACGTCAAATACTCATCACAAACATTGATAGACCTCCACATGGTCCTTCAATCTCCCCCTTGATGAGTATGTTGATAAATCCACAAAAAGGTATAATTGGAGTTTCAAAATAAAAGAATGAAAGCAATTTGGTTGAAAATCCATGCTTGGTCCAAAATAAAGAGAAATGAAGCTCATGACCAAGTAGGTAAGATAAGATTTAGAGCAAACCAAAAAGAAAGAGCAATTTTTTCCGCAAATGCTCTAAAAACCGAAATCTCTCAAAAGCTCCAATGAAAGCAATTTTGCTCATGATCCAAATTGAAGAACAATTTTTCAACAAGATCATGAGAAAGCATTTTAAATTTTAATCTCCCTCTTTGCCTTTTTCAATTTTCTCCCCCTTTTGGCACTATAGACATCAAGAGAGCATGTATGGATGAAATGCAACCTAGAATAGCTTTGACATTATGCAAGTGATCATTTAGACAAAGTATGACACCAAGCTACTCATATAAAGATTATATCATACTAAGTCATATCCAAAGACATATTTCAATTTTTGCTAGCTAGCTCAAAAGAAGTTATACCGATTTTTTATGATTTCAACAATAGCACCACTTAGCATAATTTCAAGGCTAGAAGAAAAGCCAAATTAGGATCAAATGGATATACTAGAGTTTAACCTATTCAACACTTTAGGAAGCTATAAGTCCATAAGAGAACCCTCATACTCAATTATATTTTAAATGCAAAAATTTTTTTAACACACACATTGCGGTTTGGAGAATTTATCCTAGTGAAGCACATCCTCAACTATGAGCTATCGACAAAAGCCTCCTAAACTTCACGCTCCTCCACAAACTTTGAGGTTTAGAGGGTTTATCCTAGTGAAACACAGCCTCGACTAGGAGCCATCGGCATAGGTCTCCTAGACTTCACTCTCTTCCTCTAGTCCATTTTGCATTTTTAATTGGATTGACTCAAGCCATATTCAACCATCTCAATCAATAAACTTAAAAGAGTGATCTTGGTCATACACAATACATTCCAAGTTCATCCCAAGTGCATTGGGAAGCAGTCTCGTGAATATTTAGTGTTGAGTTCAGTTTAAACACACACGAGTCAATTTTTATCATTTAAGCACTTAGATTCATGATCACGTTGAGGATTCTAGAATGAAACAATATACCTAACCCAACTTGCTCTAGGGACTCTAGTCGAAACCCAAAATATTACTAATCATGGCATAAGCATCTAGTGAGGAAATAAAGCAAGTAAAAGCTAAGTTTCATCAAGTTTTCATGAAGATTCAAAATTTAAATGTTGGCTAGCTTAAGATAATAAACCAATTTAGACATGACTTAGTCTAGCAAAAATCTTTACAAAGGTAGCCAGGTGCAATTTATCACAATTGTACCACTTACATAAAAGACAAAACTCCGAAATGAAAATAAGTCTATATGTAATGCAAGAAGATTAGTTTCAAAACTCCCCCTTAACAAGTGAGTAAATTTTAAGCACAATTCGGATTCTAGTTGAATTATTAGCAGTTTTAGCTCAAATGACACAAAAGAACTCAACGGAAAATAGAAAAACAGAAAGAAATCGAGAAACTGATCAATTGGGTGATCTAGGAACATAGAAAAGGTGAAAGAGAACGATATAGCTTAGACTTGCTCTCACCTTCCCCATAAGACTTACATAGGAAAAGCTAACCCAACCGACTCGAACTAGGGAGTACACATAGATCCTGTCTACCCAGGGGCCCAACACCTGCTAGACTTATAAGTCTGTGAGGGAACTCAACCTAAAGAGGAGAGAAAGCTAATTGTGCATGATAGCAACCTATAGCATAAGGTGAGAGGTCCATGCTGAAGCATGCTAAAAGTCTAAGTGTTTAGAACTCTGAAGTTAAGAACCCGCCCAAAAACACCAAGAACATACAAACAGAAGGAAAATACTAAAAATAAACACATAATACTGACCAACTCCCCCTCAAGATATGCCATATGAGCTCATAATCTCAAGCTCCCCCCTCAGGGCAACAAACCTAGAGCTATCCAAAGGCTTGGTGAAAATGTCAGCCAACTGGTGGTCACTCTCCACAAACTAGAGTACTATGTATCCCTTCTCCACATTGTCTCTAAGGAAGTGATATCAAATATCAATATGCTTGGTTCGAGAATGCTACACTGGGTTCTTAGCAACATGAATGGCATATATGTTATCACAGAAAAGTGGAACATACTCTGCTGCTAACCCATTGTCCCGCAAGGTCGATCTCATCCAGGGAACCTAGCTACAGCAGCTGGCTGCAACAACATACTCATCCTCAGCAGTGGACTATGCAACTCTGGACTGCTTCCTAGATGACCAAGAAACCAGAGAAGTGCCAATGAATTGGCAAGTGCAGATGTACTCTTCCTATCTATCTTAGAGCCAGAAAAATTTGCATCAGAAAAGGCTCTAAGGGATAGACAGGAGGAGGAAGAGTACTAAATACCATAATCAATGGTAGATCGAAGGTGCCTAAAGATGCGCTTCATAGCATGACGATGAGAGGCGTCAGGAGAAGCCTGAAATTGAGCACAAAGACACACAGAAACATGTATGTCTGGCCTTGAAGCAATGAGATACAAGAGAGAGCTGATCATGCTTCGATACTCTTTCTGATCGATTGGCCCACCATCCTTGTCAGGCTCAAGGATAGCAGTGGTGGCCATGGGAGTCATCACCGACTTCTCATCAGACATATCAAAGCGTCACAAAAGGTCTCGAGTGTACTTGCCTTGATGCAAGAATGTACCCTCCCGAGTTTGCTTGATCTGGAAGCTGAAGAAGTAGTTCAACTCACCCATCATGCTCATCTCGAAGTCAGTACTCATCACATCTGAGAATAGAGTAACGAGCAAATGCGAGGAGCCACTAAAGATGATGTCGTCGACATAGATTTGGACTAGGAGAAAGTCCGAATCTAAATGTCTAATGAACAAAGTCTTGTCCACTTTACCCATCTCAAAACCATGACTCAAAAGGTAGGACTTAAGCCTCTCATACCAAGCTCATGGATCTTGCTTAAGCCCATACAAATCTTTAGAAAGCTTAAATACATGGTTTGGTTACTTAGCGTTCTCGAATCCTAATGGCCGCCTGACATACACCTATTCCTCAACGAACCATTGAGGAATGCAATATTGACATCCATTTGATAAAGCTCGAAGCCCTTGGATGCCGCGAATACGAGCTGGATTGTAATTGCCTCTAGTCTGGCTATAGGGGCAAAGGTCTCCTCGAAGTCAATGCCCTCGACCTGAGTAAAACCTTGAGTGACTAGCATAGCCTTGTTTCTAACGATAACCCCATCCTCACTCTGCTTGTATTTGAACACCCACTTGGTCCCAATGATGTAATGACCAGATGGATGCTCAACAAGCTGCCAACCTTGTTCCTCTTAAAGTTCTCAAGTTTCTCATGCATAGCATTAATCCAGGACTCATCGAATAATACATGAGAAATATCTTTCAGCTCAAACGAATTAACAAAGGTAGAGTGAAGGCAAAAAGTGGATAAACCTGACTTTAAGCGCGTGACTTGCTCAAATAGATCACCAATAATCTGATAAGGTGGATGACACCTCTAAATGTGGCAGGGAGGTCCAGATGCAGAAGTGACATCTACTTCTCGCGTGGGAGAAGTAGGAACAGAGTCAATATCTACTAATGAGTCTGTGGGTAAGGCCTGGTCTGCCTAAGGTGCAGAAATAGAGACTGGAGGCACCTCAAGTGCAAAGGGGACTAGATCAGGCATAATACCTTCATCTCCATTATCCTCATCCTCTACAAAGATAGACTGAGAAAGAGGAGAAGAGCCAAAAATGTATAGTCTAGCACCTGGACTAGCCTCATCAAAGGTCACCTCATAGGTCTCTATCATCCTACCCAACTATACAGCCTAAATCCTATGGCTACGGGAAGAAGTCGAGTAACCTATAAAGATCCCTGTGAAATCATGTGCTAAAAAATTGGCTTAAGAATTGAATTTGTAAAATGTGCATGTGCATGTGTTTCTCTTCTGTGCCGGACCAAATTTCCAAACCAGTAAGTTTTGCATTGGCGCCAAACCGTTTTTATGTTTGCACTAGACCAAACTTTTTGGTCCGCCGTGAACATGCATTTGGGGTCATTTGCGCCGGACCAAAGTTTTCAAAAAACAGTAAGTTTGTACTTTGACGCCGGACCAAATTTCCTTCTGCGCCGGACCAAAATTTTGGTCCGTGGTGAACAAGATTTTGCGTTGTGAAATTCGCATGTACGCCGGACCAATTTCTTCGGTTCGTCGTGAACGGCATTTTGAGGTTTGATTTCGCATGTACGCCGGACTAATTTCCTTTTGTCCGTCGTGAACGTGTTTTTGCGCTGGATCAACTTGACAAGTAACAAAGACTTTCACGTGTACGCCGGACCGAGTTTTTGGTCCGTCGTGAGTTGCGCCAGACCGGTCTTTGGTCCGACGTGAATGGATTTTCTAGGGTTTTGCTCTCTTTGTGCGCCGGACCAATGTTTGGTCCGTCGTGAACGTGTTTTTTCTCAGGTTGAGTTGTTTTATATGCAATGCTCGTGTGAGTGATTGCATGGATCGACTTTGAGTCAAGTCGTGGACTTGTGCTCGGAAGTGTGTTTTGTTTGTTCATGTGCATGTGTTGCTCGAGGGCGGACGTGGTCGATGATGGGGCCAGAACTAGGTTCATGAAGGAACTGAGGTTCGGGACTAGGTTCAGGGAGGAACCGAGGTCTTGGTGGTCAAGGATGCCATGCGGGACGTTCGGGCTAGAGGACGGTGAACATGAAGAATGGGTAGTCACGTGAGTATGGCATGGTGGCCGTACGCGTGCAAGAGTTGTTAGTCACGTGAGTATGGCTGGGTTGCCATACGCGTGCAAGAGCTGTTTTTGGCCAGGTTGGGCCAAGTGGAGTTGTGTTGAATACAGACTCCATCTAGGATTAGGAGTGGGACTCCTTCTAGGATTAGGAGTAGGAATTGTATTCAGGACTCTATGTGTTTGCTCTATATAAATAGGGGGAGGCACCTCCTATTTATGCATCAAGTCTTGGGCAGGTTTTAGGGTTGTACTCTTTTGTTTGGAGTACTTTAGACAAAAAGAAATAAAGATCAATTCTTCCAGATCCTTGCGTGCTACAGTAACCGCGTTGCTACAGTGTTTCCTGTTTTGGTTCTTGTTTGCATGCTTGTTCTTGTTCTAGATTGGTTTTTGTTCTTTAAGTTTCTTCTTGATTTGATCTATCAAAAATCTTTGTAGGGTATTGATTTAGAGTTCCTCAAAGTTTAGTTAATTAATCTTTTGTCGTTCTTGATTAATCTACAAGTTTTGATTAGATCAGTTTTCGTCAAGTTCTATCACAGCAAGTTTGCGAGGCTCATAACTTTTGATCCGTAAGTCCGATCAAGCTGATTCTTTTTGGGTTCGATTCGTACTGGAATCTAGTTTCTTGTGTACAAATTTCAGATCTATCCGATGGTTGGATTTTCGGGAATTTGCATTTTATCTAACACCTATCAATCTATTTTTTTGAATACGAGGCAATTGTTTGGTTTTGGTTTGGGGTGAACTTTTAATAGATTAAAGATTTGATTTTAGCTTCCGCACAATCATTCACCCCCCTCTGATTGCTATATCCGTGTATATCGATCCTACAATCCCGTCAGCAGAATGTGACTCAAATTTATCTAGGTTCCCATACTTCAAGAAAAGGCACTTGTAACTAAAAACACGAAAATACGAAACACTAGGTTTTCACCCATATGTTAACTCATAAGAAGTGCGGTGCAAGTGTGCCCTGAGAAAAACTATGTTAGCACCATGGCATGTTGTAGCTACAACCTCAACCCAACACTTCCTAGGAGTGTTGTATTCATCTAGTATCGTCCTGGCCATCTCTACCGGGGTCCTATTCTTCCTCTCCACAATGCCATTCTGCTGAGGGATGTATGGAGAAGAGAACTAATACTCTATGTCGAGTTCTTGAACTCTATGCCATTATCACTTTAGATCGCTCATAAAGCACCTAGCACCTAATGTGCCCAGAATGTCACCACAAAGGACAATACTATCAACCAAATAATAATAATAGAATTAAATTACAGCAACTACACTTGCTAATTAATCAAAATTTCGGCAGCATGTACCTTTTTTATGGTTTTAAGCATCATTAATAAATTCATAGCACAAAAGCATAACGGAAGATGACAATAGTATGATAAACAGGGATTTCAACATCAATTCATACCAAGGACAAAAAATCTTAAACGTCACATGAACCACTACGAGATGAACATTTAATCATAGCAACTAACACGGCATAAACCACAACATAGTTCAATAAAGTAAGCCATCACAATGGTAGATCAGGTATGAGATTGTCTAATGAAGTGATGCTAAGTGAAATGGTGAATCTAGCTCCCTTTCCAAAATACTGTATTCATGGTACCTAAAAAAACAATAAACAACAAGCATGAGTTCATCACTCAGCAAAGTGTAATGCAATGCAAACATGACAATAACATGTAACATACATATGAATACACTTCATGACTTAAACCATGTGAGGATCAATTCATACAAATTCTTCATTCACATTCTCATGTAATGAATCATGCATGCTCATGTTTTGCTCCTTTTATTAGCACATACCGATATTGCCGAGTGCACACCCGTCAATGTACACCCTCTCATTCCCTTCCATCCTATGGAGGGGCCAACTCTTACTGACTCGCTCCCATTCAGATCTGTGGATGGGACTACGGGGTAGGACTTTCGTGCACAGAGGCCCACATCAGCATAGGACGCCTCTTCCATTATGAATGCAAAAATGCAATAGTCATGAACAAGATGTAAGTTACAGTCGTTTCGGACATTTGCATAACCACATCCATAAACATAAACATCAACCATTTCTCACCTTCCTTAGGCTATCATTCATGCCCACTTAATCAATTTCAAGGTTAAGAGTATGGTAACACAACACATCTTTCCTACTATGCGAGTAAATCATAACAAAAGAGCAATCGTTGCGCTACCAAACAAGTCACATCACAATACACTTGCCTTTAACCTCTCAAAACGGTGTGTTGAGAAGTTGATGCCACTCCTAGGGTCACACCACCTGCAAATAAATGCATTCCACTTAAAAACATGCCAACAAAGCAACACAATACTTATAACTACATCAATTTCGTGACCCACTCCTAAATCCTGGAAAAACATCAATCTGCCCAAACGGAACAGCAGCCTTCTAACGATCATGCCAACAAAGCATTCCACTCAAATAAATGCATCCTGGGGTCACACCACCTGCAAATAAATGCATTCCACTCAAAAAACATGCCAACAAAGCAACACAAGAATTATAACTATATCGATTTCGCGACCCACTCCTAAATCCCGAAAAAACAGCAATCTACCCAAACGGAATAGTAGCCTTCTAATGATCATAACTTGGGTTATACAACTCCAAACACTACTACAGAACCGGCTACTACAAGCGGGTCGTAACCCCTTTCAGAAGCGGTTTTATAACCGCTTCTAAGCAACCGTGTGTGATACCCGCCCGGTATCACAAGCGGTTGCACAAACCGCTTGTGTTGTGGCAGCGTGGCGGTTGGGAAGGTGTCCAGGAAGGCCAAGAGAGCCGCCACATGGGGAGCCTCCACAAGCGGTTCGTGTTACGAACCGCTTGTAACAAGACATTCTCGAAGCGGTTGGAGTTACCAACCGCTTGTGGAGAGCAAGCACTCGAAGCGGTTGGAGTCACCAACCGCTTGTGGAGAGATTTTTCAATTATATGTATTATAGAATATGTTCTTTCGGTGTTTTTGTATATCGTTTTTGACCATAAAATGAAATATGAGTGTAGGAGTTTTCTCAGGCAATTAAATATATATTACATATGCTCACTCATACACATGTTCACAAGCTAGCTCGGTAAAAAAAAAACCCGCCATCGACGTTTACAAGTTTGAATGATTAAAAATGATTATCGAACTCAGTTCTTCTTGCATGCGTCGATCAAGTTCTTGGTCGACGCCGATGTCGCCATCGGGCCTGGGTTGTGTTCAACGATGGACCAAGCCTTACGTGGAACTCGCCATTTGGAGATAGAACCTCGCCGACAATGAAGCCGATGAGTTGTTCTTGCGGCGCCGCACTCGGTGAGGCGGAGCACGCTTAACATGCTCATCGATGTTGGGCCGACAATTGATTGCGGGAAGTATATAAATATCCGATCACATACGATTACTTAAAATGTAAGTGGTAGCTAACAAATTGACATGCATATACGAACCTCGGCATAATGTTCAGTGTCATCGGCATGAATAAAACTTTGAATATAGTGGAACACGTAGTTGCCACATAAGTTGTTTCGGTAGTTTGGCGTTTAACCTTGACAGGAGAAATTTCATAATATCGGATGAAGAACCGATATGGTGCATTTATATTAATAATTGTTTTTGTAGTACGTACCTGAGTGCTCACTATGACTTCGAATTCTTTCTTGAATTCTCCTTTATGCTTCTTCTGGAACTTTGCAAATGTCTTGTTGAGGATGTCAATGAACCATTGGTATTTGCTGATTGGATTCCTTCTTGAGTCATGAACTATAATCCTGCTGTTGTCAAGCTCGATGACTAGAAGGATCCAGTGAAACCTATTCGTATATTCCAAGAAGCGCGTAAGCAGCTAGTCGTACTATCAATGGCTTAAGAAATACAAGAACAAGAGGTTTGTGAGAACACGTACATGAAGTTGAAGGGCAGAAGTATGTACGGTTTGTAGTGCTGTTTCAAGAATGCACGCAAAATGTATGCCTCAACTGCCGGTCTTTGCTGCTCGAATGACCAGATTTTCTCGTTGACAACCTCTGGGTCGATGAAACCAACGTTCTGTATGCCCACTCTTCTACATCGTTGTATCTCCATTCTACATAAGAAGGGATAACTAAGTTAATTAGATTTTCGATTTTGTGGTACGAGAGGAAGCAAACGGTAAACTTAGAAGATCAATACTTACAGACACCAGCAGCACATGAAGGACACGTCGATGGCGTCTGTTTGGTACACATGGTACAAGTCCTCGAATTGCAGCCATATTTCTGTCTGTCTCCCGCGGAAGAAATGCGTATCTTGAGCAATGAGGTGGAACATTTTCTCTCCTTTAGATGCCCTTTCCATATAACATTCATGCATTTGACGATCTTGGTTGGGAGATCTTTTATATCTTTTGGATCAATTAGCGGTTTGCCCAACTCATACTTCCATCGATTGGTGCGGTGGAAGATCCTGGTCTATTGATTCGATCCTGCCTCCTTCAAGAAATCCTGGATCCTCAATTGCTCAAGATCTGCTCATCTTCCACTTTCTTCTTCTTCTTTGCCGCCGAAGCCCGTGTATTTTTTGTTGTAGCGTTTCTTATTGTACTTTCGTAGTCTGGTCGTCAGCGGTGGCGCCGTTCCGCATGACTGAAAGTGCTTCACAATTTTTTTTATCTATTTTAACGTTGGGCGCTGGCTTCGTTGGCGCAAGCTGCTTGGCCACATCCGTCTTCACGGTAATTGATAGCTCCTCATGATCGGATCATATGGCCTCTTTGGCAGGTTCCTTCAATATTCTCTCGTCAGTCGGATGCCGACTTCGTGGGAGGAGGTGCCGTTGCGGGATCCCTCCTTCTGAAAGGGAGCTTCTTCCTCGGCGGAGATGCTGGAGCGGGAGGTGCTGGAGCATCTGATGCTGGAGCGGGAGGTGGAGGAGGCGTGTCCTGGACCACCGGAGAAGCTTTGCGTGCAGGCGACATTGGAGGAGTCGTGGGTTGTCGATGTGGAGGCGTGCTTGATGCTGCAACTGGCTCAAACTGCGGGGCCTCTACTGTTGATGTGACCTCCACACCATCTGGAAATATGATGTACTTTTTGCGCCAGAGGATGAATGTGCCGTGGAGGGTCTGTCCAAGCTTGGTCATGTCGTCGCCCCCAGCAATCTCGAGCAAGAGATCTTCGAAGCCCCCCACCACCTCTTCCACCGTGACCTTAGAGTATCCGGAGGGTATCTGATTGAAGTGGAACGTCTGGCCCGCCTCCACCGGATAAGCCATGCCATAAGCCACCTTGTAGGACAGGTTACGCATATCAATGTGTAGCTCGTGACCGGGCGGCGAACCTTGATATCGCCCACGGGATAACGGACCTGCGGGTCATTCGCTTCAGGGGGCCACGGCGGACGCCAAGAATCGCTTCTTTGGCGCGCCGACTGATCACGGTGTCGGCGCCCCTTGAACACTACCTCCTGGGCGATATTGGGTTAATGCTTGAGACACTTGTTGCGCGATCAAATCGAGGATGGAAGCCTTTGTAGCTCTAAGCTCGTCCTCCAAACGGCTCACTCTACCCTGATCTCTCCTCTTGCTTCGTCCCGGCTCCTCAGAATCGCTATGCGTCTTTGGCAAATCCGTGCCTCCACGGTATCTTTCCGAATCCTCGTGTCCGTCCCGGTGCTCGTGGTTTTGAAGGGCATATGTTAGCTCGTCATTCTCACTGTCCGTCATGAAGGACCCTTACCGAGAATGATCGATGGCATGTACAATCCTTTGACCAACTTCTTGGGTATCGGTGCCATCACCAAGCTACCGTCATCTGCAAGTTGGCCCCGTGAGCCAAGAACCGATGACGCAGCGGGCTCCCAATCCTCGATTAGGTACAATCTCCTGCTGCCGAAGTTCCTCTTCCCGCTTGTCCCATTTCTTCGCGACCTTAATGTAACCACCGGTGCGAGATGGTGGTGGTATTTTTTCTCTGGGCATTCACCTTGTTTTTCTCTCTCGCGGCCTGTCCTGCATCGGATAGCTTGAATTCCTCGAAAGCCTCCCAATGATCTGCCAGCTTTAGGAAATTGATTGAAGCTGGCCTTTCTCCTCTGTCGATGTACTTGCGGGTGAGGGACGACTTCCAATCTTGAAAGGAAGTTGCCATCTTCTTCAAAGCCCATCCCTTGGCCTTCTGCTCGCACTCCATCTGGAAAAGTGAAAGTTTCCTTCATATCATTCCAGAGCAATTCCTTGGTAGCTGCAGGGACTTCGGTCCATTTCTGGATGCTGATTGGGACGTGATCCCTCACGTGGTAGCCGCAAGCATTGTTGAAAGGGCCAATTGCTGACAGTGGGGCTACCAGACTCCCGTCGTTGCCGACCTCGGTTATCACATACTTGGTCGAAGGCTTCTTGTTAGGTCCTCGGTTAATTCCGGACTGGGTGGCCGATGATGTACCGGGCTGGATACACAAACACATGTTACAATAATTAACATGTTTACGGTGATTTCATAATGGTTAAGAGTATACCTCATTTGTCTGGCAGATCCTCGCCAAGATGCAGTGTTAACAGCCTCATTGACAGCGGCACCGGTGTTAACAGCCTCATCGACAGCGGCACCGGTGTTAACAGCCTCATCCAGGCCTAAGATGGTACCCAGCGCAATTGTCTCAAACATCAAATTTTCCTCATTGTCGAAATCCGGGTCACCACGCCTTGGTGTCGCCATCTAAAGTGGGCATGTAATCATATATAAAATACTTATATATTCTCAAACATATATACAACATAAATGTGGGATGAAATCATATATAGAATACTTATATATTGTCAAACACACATACAACATAAATGTGGGATGAAATCATATATAGAATACTTATATATTGTCAAACACACATACAACATAAATATGGGATGAAATCATATATAGAATACTTATATATTGTCAAACACACATACAACATAAATGTGGGATGAAATCATATATAGAATACTTATATATTGTCAAACAAACATACAACATAAATAAGTTTCATGATATTCCATGTATAAGTTTCATTAGGTTTCATAGATAAGTTTCATTAGATTTCACGGATAAGTTTCATGATGTTTTAGCAGATAAATTTCATTAGGTTTAATGGATAAGTTTCATGATATTTCACATATAAGTTTCATTATGCCTCACGGATAAGTTCCGTGATATTATCCGTGAATATCATCAAAGGTGAATGGATGGTGACACAACCTATATGACATTATTTTAGACAAGAACGGCATATCGTTCTTTAGTTTTTTCCTACAATATATATACAATAGTTACAACAGAGAGAGAGCATGAAAACTCCCACATACAACATAAATGTGGCCATGAAAACTTATATACAATATATATACAACAAAAATGTACTACAACATCAACAGATCAACAAAATTTCTTGTGAGCATTTCACCGAACACCTTGCGGGCATCAATACAGACAGAGCAGGAGGGGGCATTTCGCGACTACCTAGGTCCTCCGGGTGGATGGCACTGGGGCATCGGCGCCGGTGGCTGGGAGGCGTCGGCGCGGTGGCTGGGGGCCGTCGGCGTGGTGGCGGTCGACGGAGCTGGCTCTGGCGCGCGCGGGACTTAGAAAATTTGAAGGTGCGGGAGCCTTCGGGACTTCAAAATTTAAAGGTTACCCCACTTCTACAAGCGGTTCGTAACACCAACCGCTTGTAGAGGTACTTCTACAAGCGGTTCGTAATACCAACCGCTTGTAGAGGACCCCGACTGCAAGTAGCCTACCAGCTCACCCATTTCTACAAGCGGTTGGTCTTGCGAACCGCTTGTAGTGGTACTTGTACAAGCGGTTGGTACTAAGAACCGCTTGTAGTAGTACCCCACTACAAGCGGTTGGTACTAAGAACCGCTTGTAGTAGTACCCCACTACAAGCGGTTGGTACTAAGAACCGCTTGTAGTGGGGTTTAAAAAAAAGAAAGGCCGGGCGCGAGTGGGGCTCGAACACGCAACCTTTGGGCACAAGCCCGCACTCAAGCGCCCGCTAGCCAAGGGGAGATGAGATTTCTTGTTAACCTTAGAAGGCACCGCATTGTTTTAAGTATACAATAATTTTTAAAAGTGCTTGTATTTCTTTTTTCCTTTCTTTTTTAAGTGTTTGTATTTCTTTGTTTACAAGTGTTTGTATTCGCTGGTTTTAATTTTTTTAAGTGTTTGTATGCGATTTTTATGTTTTTTTTGAAGTGTTTCTATTTTATTGTTTCATTTTTTTTAAACATCATATGTACAAGCAATGTTAAACATCAACATATCAACATGATCATATGGAATAATGTACAAGGAATGTTTCTCCAGCCATAATGTATACAAGTAGTACATCTTAAGTCTTCGTCTTTACAATTGTTCCTTCTTTATGATCGTGGCGTATGTAAGGAGCATCGACATCATCATCACGCAGGACGTTTATTTCAACATCAATCGTAAAAGGAGGGAGCTCGTCGAATCGACCATACTCTTCCTCATCGGTGACGTCCTCAACTCCTACAATCCGTCGTTTGCCTTGGAGAACTACATGTCGCTTTGGCCTTCCCTGTTGCTTGTCCTTTCGATTTTTAGGTTTGCTTGACATGTCCATTACATAGAAGACCTGAGCCACATCGTTCGCGAGAACAAACGGTTCGCGCCTATAGCCGACTTCTGTGAGATCCACAGTTGTCATGCCGTATTTGTCGACCTTCACACCGTTTGTCCTCAGCTTGACCCATTGGCACTTAAATAGAGGGACCTTGAGAGGTCCATAGTCGAGCTCCCATATTTCTTCTATGAAACCGTAATATATGTCGAACCTGCCACTGTTGTCTTCGGCGTCTATACGGACGCCATTGCTCGTTGGTGCTCCTGTTATCACAGGATCTGGTGTAGAATGTGTAACCATTGATCTCATACCCCTTGAATGTCCCGATTTCTTGTGATGGTCCCGGGCCAAGCGTTGCAATAGTTCATCGCTTGACCCTTCCTCAAGGATGTATACGTAGCCACCGCCGAAAGAATCCATGTGCTTCAGGGTTATCCAACTCTCTGTCTTACACAGTGAACTCGCGGCGTAGGACACTCTTGTGCTGAATGACATAGGGGGCGACTATGGTGGATTGCTTGAGCAGGTGAAATGTGCTTGCTTGAATGCAACAAGATCGTTGCATGCAACCGCTTGCCTTCCTATTGTCCCTTTGCCCCGTAGCCTCCTCGTGTCGTGATATGGGGACGCCGATAGGATTTACATCATTCATGTAATCAACACAAAACTCTATCACCTCCTCCGTCACGTAGCCTCGGCAATGCACCCTTCGGGACGCGAACGATTCTGAACGTATTTCTTGAGGACACTCATGTACCTCTCGAAGGGAACATGTTGTGCAGATACACTCGTCCGAGGATACCTATCTCCTTGACAAGGTGAGCGGTGAGATGAACCATGATATCAAAGAATGCAGGAGGAAAAATCATCTCGAGGCTAACCAAACTTTGTACCACATCAGCCTCCAACTTAGGCATTTTAGCTGGTTCGACGACTTTCTGCGAAATGGCGTTGAAGAATGAACATAACCGTGATTGTCCCCGCACCCACTCGGGCAAAGATACCTCCGATAGCTCTTGGGAGCAGCTGTGTCATCAACACAAGACAGTCATGGGATTTTAGGCCTTGGAGTTTGTTATCTTTCGTGTTTATGAGTCTCTTTACATTTGAGGAATATCCGAAGGACCTTCACACTGCTCAAACACTCAATCATGCTTTTTCTCTTCTTTGCTTGGAGTGTAGCTTGCAGGATGTAGATAAAGTTGTTTTGTCCCTTCTTTGTTTTTCGGATGTAGGTCACTCCTCACCTCCATGTCTTCAAGGTCCTTCCGAGCTTGCGGTGTATCTTCGATTTGCCGTACATATCTATGTAGCCTAGCGAGTTCAAACAAACATTCTTCGTGATGTGCATGAAGTCCAAATGAGTGATTTAACCTCCAAAACCTCCCAATACGGCAGGTCCCAAAATATTGATTTCTTCTTCCATGCGGGTGCATGACCATCCTCGTTCGGCACAGGTATGCTTCCACGACCCTTCCCAAATACTACTTTCAGATCTTTTACCATAGCAAACACAAGTCGCCCATAACGATGCTGAGGCTTACCACGAATTTACATTACCCCGTTAAATTTACTTCCTTTCCACCTCAAAGCATGACTGCTAGGAAGAAACCTGCGGTGGCCCATGTACACACACTTCCGAGAGTTTTTGAGGTACATGCAGTCCGTTTCATTTATGCACTGGGTGCAGGCTTTAAACCCTTTCACAGTTTGGCCGGAGAGGTTACCGAGCGCAGGCCAATCGTTGATTGTTACAAACAACAATGCACGCAGGTTGAAATACTCTCTTTTGTACTCATCCCAAACCCGTACACCATCCTCCCACAACTTCACAAGGTCTTCAACCAATGGTTTCAGGTAGACATCTATGTCGTTTCCAGGTTGCTTCCGGCCTTCGATCAATAATGGCATCATGATGTACTTCCGCTTCATGCACAGCCATGGAGGAATGTTATAGATGCAAAGTGTCACAGGCCAGGTGCTATGGATGCTGCTCAACTGACCGAAAGGATTCATCCCGTCGGTGCTCAACCCAAACCTTATGTTTCTGACCTCATTTGCAAAGTTCGGGTAAGCCCGATCGACTTTCCGCCACTGTGAGCCATCTGCGGGGTGTCTAAGCATCCCGTCTTCCTTACGCTCTTCCTCATGCCAACGCATCATCTTGGCATGACCTTCGTTAGCAAACAGACGCTTCAACCGGGGTATCACAGGGAAATACCACAATACTTTTGCTGGAGTTCTCTTCTTCGTACGATTCCCATCTAATTCACCTGAATCGTCACGCTGCACCTTATACCGGATTCTTCGCTGCGAATCGAGTACCACCAAATCGGCATACTCATTGCGATACAGGTACAATCGTTAGGACATGCATGTATCTTCCGCACTTGCAATCCTAAAGGCGAGAGGACTCGCCGCTTCATACGTAGATTCTGGTAGAGTGTTTCCTTCGGAAGCAACCTCTTTACGAAAGTGATAACAAACCATTGAATCCCTTTGTCCGACACACCGTGTGTGGCCTTCCATTGCATGAGTTCCGTGTAGTACGCAGCTTTTTGTGGCCTTGTGCACAGTTTGGGTACAAAGCGATTCGGTGGTCCTCTACCATGCTCACGAAACTTCTTGTATTGTCTTTCCTCTGTGAACTCTCCCTCTCCGTCACGGAGCATCTGTTCTAGCTCATCATCGCCAAACTCATCGAGTGTATCTTCCACGGACCGTATTGAGTGGTGTCAGGCATCTTGTTGGCTCTATCTTCCTCTTCTTCGTCTTCTTCATCGTCTTCTGTCCGAATCGCCTTTGTTTCGCCATGGTGGGTCCAGCAGGTATAGTTTGCCATGAAACCTCTCGTGATCACATGCCTCATAACCATCCATCGCTCGGAATGCTCCTTCTCATTCTTGCAGTCTACATACGGACAACGATGAAGCTTCCTGGAGGCAAGAATGCAACGGCCGGCGTCGAGAAACTCCTTCATGCCATCTCGGAACTCTCTTGACCGACGGTCTGCATTGTACATCCATTGCCGATTCATCTACACAAATAAAAATAATAACAACATCTATCACAATATTCTATTAAAGCTAACTATGACTAATAGTTTTGTATTTTATAATCATTCGTGTTCTTTTCACTAAAGCCAACTAATTATTTCTAATCCTCCTACTTTTTAAAAAATAAAACTAACTAATTGTTACATTTTCATACAAATCTTTTCTCTTCCACACGTTTGTAATTTTTCATCGTTTCACATTTATTGAATTTCATTTCATACACCAAATCGTATATATCACCTTAAGAACAAAAATATAAGCGAACAAAACATAATTTCTCAACATCCAATGCACAAAAACATCAATATCTAGGTGAGAAGGATGTCGGCAACATATTACTCACCTTAGAACAATTAATTCGGATCTAATAGCCTCAATTCAAAATTTTGGCAGCACCTCGCCATGAACAGCTCTCGGCCCACCACTGTGATGTCCTGTGCGAGCTCGGGGAGGAAGACAGAGTTTAAATGCACTGGGCGGGAGGGGGGGCTCTACAAGCGGTTCTACACACAAACCGCTTCTGGAGCCCCCATTAGACCTCTAGAAGCGGTTCCAAACACGAACCGCTTCTAGAGAGGACGCTCCAGAAGGGGTTTGTGTTAAGAACCGCTTCTAGAGACCCCCTCCCGTCCGTTGCCCACGAACCGCTTGTGGCACGGGACTCCACAAGCGGGGCGCACGTAACCGCTTGTGATAGGCCGGTTGTGAAGGCCGGTTCTGTAGTAGTGAAATCAAGTAAACGAATACATTTTCATAATCTACTGGAAATTTCCCATCTTTTTCTAAGTATTCGAAAAATCTAATTCGGCCTCTAAGTTCCTCTAATCTATAGTCAGGCACTACCATTTGCGACCTTGATTGGACAGTGCTCGGTAAAACTACCATAACTTTTAAACAGCTAAATGAAACTTAATTATTTTGATCTTCATTGAAATATAATTCGATTATCTACAACTTTCAAAACAGCCGGTCTCCTAGAAAATGAATCTAAAATTCTCAAATTCGTTCCCTAAGTCGGTGACCCAATCTGCCCGAGGATAGAACACAAAACAGATCTAGAATCTCCTTAAACACATCTAGTAGCAGCACCTAATTAAAGGTTTTAGCACTAATTCCCCCAACTAAACAGCACCCAATTCACCACAAAAAAATCTACAATAACTTACCTCTCCTTGACGAATCAAAAGGACATCGGATCTCTCCTCCTCCCGGCCTTGATCTCCCTCCAACTGCCGGATTCTCTCAGTTGGACGTGATCCCCAAGTATGAAATTAGGAGAAGGGAGGGGAGGGGAGGAGGCACACGGCTTGGGGAAGGGGGGAGGCGCACGGTTTGGGGGGGTGGCAGCCACCGGAGGGGTGGCACACAAGGCTTGGGGCGGAAAGGAGGGGTGGCTAGGGTTTGGCTGCCCTTTTATTCCCCACATGGGCCAGAACCGTCCACAGGAAGCCCATAATTCAATCCCTCAAGGCCCAATCTCCATGGCAACAGCCCAAAAACCCCGAATTGAACAAAACACGACTTAAACACTTATCGTATTGTCACATGTACTCATACAGCATTATCCTGGCCATATCAACCAGGGTCCTATTCTTACTCTCCACTACGCCATTCTATTGAGGGACGTATGGAGAAGAGAACTGATGCTCTATGCATAACTCCTCATAGAAGATGCTAAAGTAGGAGTTCTTGAACTCTGTGCCATTGTCACTGCAGATCGCTCGTAAGGCATCTGGGAGCTCAATGGACAACCTATGGACCAAACCCTTAAAGTGAGAAAAGGACTCATCCTTCGAGGCCATGAAAAACACCCAAGAATACCTCGAAAAATCATCGACTACGGCAAGAATGTACCACTTCCCTCGCGCTGACTGCACTCCAGCCGGACCAACCGTGTCCATGTGCAAGAGCTATCCTGGTGCATCAGTCATCACTCAGGTGACTGGGGGATGAGAAGCAGCAACCATCTTGCCATGCCGGTAGGGAGAACACACAACATCTGTAACCATCTTGAGTTTGGGCAGACTGCGAATGAGATCATGGACGCTAACTTGATTCAAATGATCAAAGCCAATGTGACCAATTCTCCTATGCCTAAAGGAGAGATCATGGAACTCTGAAGCAATAAGGCAACAGAGAGAGTCTCCAGAAGAGGACAAAAAATCAGCATAAAAGACTCTCCCAAACTGAGAAATCCCGCAAAACAACTCCCAGAAGAATCGAGGATCCTACAAGTGCTGCTCTTAAAGATTACCTCGAAATCGTCATCCATAAGCTATGAGGCTGAGAACAAGTTGTATTGCAGCTTACTGACTAAGGCAACATACTTAAGAATAAAATGATCATTAATGCAAATGGTGCCTTTAGCAATGACGCTACCTGATGAAGCATCCCCAAAGGTGGTCACCTCATCATCGGGAGCTCGTACTAGGGAAGAATACCATCGGGAATCTCTGGTCATATGGCGTGAACAGCCAGAGTCAACAATCCAAACCACCCCCTTCCCTGTTCTACGAACCTGAATCAATGAGAGCAAAAGCCAAATGTCTCAGTACCAGGACAGATCAGTGCAGATCTAGGAACCCAATACTGAGTCACCCGAGCAAAAGAAGAAACAGTCAAGGGAGCAGAAGAATACAATCTAGCGCATCTCCGTGTCTCTATTCTCACAAACTCAGAAACAGCTCCTGTAGGACCCCTGGGAGCAGGTGCCGGGTTGGTCCGTCGGAGTGCAAAGGCCATACCATCCCAGTGCTGCTACCCAGACCTCCTGCTGGAGGAAGCAAAATCATGCCATTGATATCTACCTCGATGGGAAGAGCGAGGAATATCACGAGGATGGCAGAAAGACCAACTCAGGACAGCTTCGTGGCGAAAACCAGAGATAGAATCCTAAAAACCAAACCCTGTACGCTATCCAAAAATAAGCAACTCTCTAACCTGTCTAAAAGCAGTGGGTGCCTTAGGAGCACTTAGGGTTTGGGGATGACCCTGAATACCCTTAAGGGCATGAACACGCTCACGCCGAGTGATCTTAGCGCGTCTAAAACAAAAATCAACAATATATCCATCCTTCTAACAGAAGGTGCAAGTATACTTCGCCTTAGAGGCCAAAGTAGCAGGAGAAGCACCCATCTCGTCAGAAGTCCCATGGACAATCCCAGCTAATCTAAACACTAGGTGCCTGTCTGTGGAGCAACCACAATCTCTCCACTCTTGGAGGCACGTACAACTGTAGGCGGATGCGCCCGTGCGTGCTGTTGGGGGATGGGTAGGCTACGCTAGCAACAATTCCAAAATTCTACCGCGAACACCCAGAATCACATGCAAGTAGAGGATCATGAGTTGTTACCCTTGACGCGCCGATGCAGCGGAAGAAGATTCGTGCGCGTAGAGGAAGTAATCGTTCACATCCCGATCTACCGTGAGTGGTCGCCGGGTGGTCGCCGACCTCTGCCGAGTGGTCGCCGGGTGGTCGCCGATCTCCACTGAGTGGTTGCCGGATGGTCGCCGATCTCCACCGAGTGGTCACCGGAGATCCAATCGAAAAAGCGCGTCCCCGTGTGGCAGCGCCTCTACCGGTATCCACACGTACCGAGCAGGAACGTTGTGCGGGGTGTGCTAGCACCTCTCCAAACGACCAGGGTTTCTGGGGAGGGGCAGGAGGGGTGCGCGATGGCTGAACAAGGTGAGGGTTCTCATCCGTGTCGCGCACTGTTCCTGGCCTCGCCTTTTATAGACAAGCTAGTGGGCCAAAGTCCGTTAGGGTTCTACCTCCAACGTGGATCTCATCCACGCACAAACCTGTTAATCAATTCCAACTCGTTAAGTGCGTGACCCGTTAGGTTCAGTGCAAGTCGGACATGAATCTGGAAACCCGTTTCCAATCCATTGATCAACAGTGGCACCTAGCAGTACATATTGATCCCCGAATGCACAGAATCAGTATTCGGTTGAACCTTGATACACTCTCACATACCGATTCCTTTGCCTCACGATACCAGTCAAGCTTAAGGCGAGATGCGCGCCACCCTTGTTGATAGCTCGACCACTTCACTCGACAGTGTGATGGATACAAACCAAACCCTACTCCTTAGTCATGTTAGCATGGCAGTGCACTTTCCCTATCCATCCACACGAGGGGCCCAGAGGTATCTCTCCTGTTATCTAGGAGGGGCAAATCCCATCTTGATCATCACACCCTTGGAGATGTATCGTGGCATACCCAGTAGTCATCTTTATAACTACCCTATTATGGTGTAGCGTTTGATGATACCAAAGCATACAAGTCTACATGCTAGGTATTCATGACAATCTCAGGTCTAAGGACCATATAGGTGTACTACTCGAGACTATACGCTGATGGCACTATAAGGGATAACAACTCACTGCGTCTCAGAGTGGGTCTTGTCCGACTACCCATGTTCTTCAACATGTGTCCACATTATTGGTTCGATATCTCCATATCTATGGTATGTGAAACATTACCATCAACCAATACATGCACTGATCAAATCATCACCGCTCCTCGTAATGATATGGATCAGGGACCCATTTAGAATAATGTCACTTGACAATGTGTTTCACAATTAGGTCGTACCCAATGGACATAATCGCAACATTTATTCAGGGAACCGATAAACAAAGTTATCATAATTACATGAACAAAGACGTGTTACAATCATCACCATGATTGATCTAGGGCATATTCCCTTCAATCTTCCACTTGCACTAGAGTCAATCATATAGGTACCGAATACCCATTGCTCTTGTGTGCGCCTCATGCTTTGGTTGTGGAAGGTGCTTTGTCAATGGATCAGCCGTATTTAGATCCATGTGCACTTTGCTTATCTTCACATCACCTCTCTCAATGATCTCCCGGATTAGGTGGTACCGCTTGAGTATATGTTTGGATTTTTGGTGAGACCTAGGCTCCTTCGCTTGTGCAATGGCACCACTATTGTCACAATAGAGGTCTATTGGACAGGATGCACTAGCGACCACGCCCAACTCAGAACGAATTTCCTGATCCAATAGCATGGCATACATGATAGATCCAATAGCCGAAGCGTATGGAATCCGACTCATTCCCTCTTGCTCATCAGGTGTCGAAGCACACTGAGTCTTGCTAAGACTTACACCATGTGACATGGGCAAGAAACCTTTCTTGGAATCATGCATGTTGAACCGTTTCAGTATCTTGTCAATGTACGTACTTTGGCTCAATCCAATTAACCTTTTTGATCTATCTCTATAGATCTTTATGCCCAAAATATAAGCTGCATCTCCCAAGTCTTTCATCGAGAAACTTTTTCCCAAATAAGTTTGTGCAGCATCTAACATTGGAATATCATTTCTGATCAATAGTATGTCATCCACATACAAGACTAGAAATACAAGTGCGCTCCCACTAACCTTCTTGTAAATACAAGGCTCTTCCTCATTTTTGATGAAGCCAAACTGTTTGATCACTTCATCAAATCGAAGGTTGCAACTCCAAGATGTTGGCTTCAGTCCATAAATGGACTTCCTAAGCTTGCATACCTTGCCAGCATTAGTAGGATCGACAAAACCCTCAGGTTGTGCCATGTACACGTCCTCGCTTAGGTTTCCATTAAGGAAAGCCATTTTGACATCATAATCATGATATACGGCAATTGCTAGCATGATCCGGATAGACTTCACCATAGCGACTGGCGAATAAGTTTCATCATAGTCCACACCATGAATCTGCTTATACCATTTTGCCACCAATCATGCCTTAAAAACGTGAACGTTTCCATCAGCGTCTATCTTCTTCTTAAAGACCCATTTGCACTCGATAGTTTTTACACCATCAGGCAGATCAACCAAGTTCCAAACTTGATTATCATACATGGACTTTAACTCGGATCTCATGGCCTACAGCCATTTCTTAGAGTCCAGGCCCACCATAACTTCCTCATAGTCCTTGGGCTCATCATTTTCCAATAATAACACATCGCGTTGCTCCGTCATGAGGAACATGAACCTCTCAGGAGCGCAGCTTGCCCGTGAGGACCTCCGTGGGGCTGGCGCCTCATCAACAGGTTCAATAACACGTTGTTCATCCTGCTGAGGACTAGCTCGAGCTGAAACATTTTCAGGCATTTCTCGAACTTCTTCGAATTGCACCTTGTTCCCACTAGTTCTTTTGGAAAACTCATTCTCCAAAAAGACACCAGTCCGGGCGACAAACACTTTGCCTTCTTCCTGGTTATAAAAATAATACCCTTTGGTTTCCCTTAGGTACCCCACAAAGAAGCATTTGTCTGACTTGGCATGGAGCTTATCAAACGTCATACGTTTTACATAAGCCTCACAGCCCCAAATTTTAAGATAAGACAAGTCTGGATGTTTCCCTTTCCATATCTCATACGGTGTCTTATCAACGGATTAAGATGGAACCCTGTTTAATGTGAACTCAGCTGTTTCTAGAGCGTGTCCCCAAAATGACAATGGAAGATCGACTTGACTCATCATAGACCGTACCATGTCCAACAAAGTCCGGTTCCTCCGTTCGGATACCCCATTCCACTGAGGCGTACCGGGCGGAGTCAATTGTGGAACAATTCCACAACTCTTTAGACGATCACTAAACTCTTGGCTCAAATATTCACCTCCACGGTTGGACCATAGAAATTTAATTTTCTTGCCCAAATGATTTTCTACTTCATTCTGAAACTCTTGGAACTTTTCAAAAGATTCAAACTTATGCCTCATTAGATAGATATAGCCATATCTACTAAAGTCATCGGTGAAAGTAATGAAGTACTGATAACCACCTCTGGCCATTGAGCTCATTTGTCCACATACATCAGTATGCACGAGAGCCAACAACTCGTGCATTCTCTCACTTGTACCAGTGAAAGGTGCCTTTGTAATCTTGCCAAGTAAACAAGACTCGCATGATTCAAAAGATTCCAAATCTAATGAACCAAGAAGACCATCTTTAAGGAGCTTCTCCATGCGTCTTTTATTTATATGGCCCAAGCGACAATGCCATAAATAAATGGAATTAGCATCACTTGTTTTGAGTTTCTTATTAATATTATTTATAGAAGCATTACCTAGATTTAGCACATACAGTCCATTCACCAATGGACAGTTACCATAGAGCAAGCCTTTGAAATAAAGTGAACAATTCCTGTTTTTTATTACAAAATCATAACCATCTTCCTCTAAACAAGAAGAGATAATGTTCTTACTCAAGGTAGGAATGTAATAACAATTATTCAATTCCAAGACTAAGCCAGAAGGTAATGACAAGGGATAGACACCAACGGCCTTCGCAACAACCATTGCTCCATTGCCGACGCGAATTTCCAACTCGCCAATCTTGCAATCTCTAGTCCTTCTTAACCCCTACAACGATTTGCAAGTATGAATCATTGATCCGATATCAAATACCCAAGACTCAGTAGGACAAGTTGCAAGATTAACTTCTATAACATTAATACCTGAAGTAGAAGGAACCTTTCTTTTCTTTTTGTCTTCCAGGTACCTCGGACAGTTTCTCTTCCAGTGCCCATTGCCCTTACAATAGTGACATTTATAAGAAGCATTAGGGCCAACCTTTGGCCTTTCTTTAGGCTTTGGTTTTGGGTCTTGGATCTTATCCTCACCATTACTTGTAGCCTTGCGCTTCCTTTTCTTATCCTTTTGAATCATCATCACATGATTTGTGCCTTTCTTTATGCTCTCTTCCGCAGTTTTTAGCATCCCATGCAGTTTGGTCAGATTCTTCTCCAGGCTATTCATATGAAAGTTCATAATGAATGGTTCATAGCTCGTAGGGAGTGACTGGAGAATCACATCTGTAGCCAACTCATTTTGCAAGGGAAAACCGAGCTTCTCCAGGCTCTCAATGCAACCAATCAGCTTAATTACATGAGGGCTAACAGAAGCACCCTCAGCTAGCTTGCACGCAAACAATGCTTTAGATATCTAATATCTTTCAGCCCTTGCTTGGTTCTCAAACATGCCCTTGAGACCCACAATCATAGTGTAGGCATCGGCATGCTCATATTGCTTTTGAAGCTCAGAGTTCATCGTGGCAAGCATGAGACAGGTGACGTCTAGAGAGTCGTTAGTGTGCTTCTTATAAGCATGCTTATCAGCAGCGGATGCATTTTTAGGCAACTCATCAGGATATGGACCGTCTAGAACATATTCCTTCTTTTCAGCCTTGAGAACAATTCTCGAGCTTCGATACCAATCCATAAAATTTGTCCTAGAGAGTTTTTCCCTCTCCAGAATCGATCGCAAGTTAAAACCAGTGTTTGCATTAACAGCGTTTGGTGCCATCTACAACATAAATAAGCAAAGTTTTAGCACAATGTTCATGTTAATCTCTTATTAAATAATTCAATAAAAGATACTTCTATTAAGACCACTTTCCCTCTAGCGATCTCCATGGAACAAGATCCATGGTCACTGCGGTTCGGGTAAGAACTTGTTAATACCGCTTGAACCCGCGACATAGGTAGGAAACACCTTGCCAATCACATCGTATGTGACTCTTGCTTGTTGTGGTGGCATCATATGCCCCGGCGCCCAACACTGATGCCCCGAAGTCCCAAATCCTATTTGGATGACTCCGTTAAGCAAACCAATACTATGCTTGTGAGTGCACGGGTTAGGCTACACTCACTCTATTATAAATTAAGAGGGCGGCATTCCTGACTTGTCAAGACCTTATCCACCAACGTACAAGACAATAGATGCAGCTATTGGAAAAAGGCATTTAACTCTTAATTTTTCGAGGGAAACTATTCAATCAAGTTAACATATTCACCACATATGACGTGAAAGAATAGCAATGCAAGGTAAAACATCACAGGCAATCAAATTAGACTATGAACTAATATGGCCCATGACGTGGCAATCTCCATCTTCCACGATCAACCTTGCACACCCAGCCATCAGGATTGAAGCCTTCAAGAACATGTACTAAACTACTACATCTAGCAGCTAGTAGCAAAATTACATGAGGATTCAAGGCATCACATGCCGGCACGCAGGCCGTTATACAATAACAGGACAGCTCACAGCTGCAATTAACCATGACACGCAGGTCATGAAATATACAAGCATGCGTCACATACACATAGGGTCCATACTGTTCACATCACACCCCCTGCAAAAACAAGTTAGGCGCTGGATCGATTCTAGCGCGCGGGAAGTGAACAAGTTTTAATTTATGGCGCTATGCTGACTATCACAGCGGTCCCGCTAACTGGTTAGCGGGCGGGGTTCGAAGGGGCAGCACCCGTTGAAAATTTTTGGGGAACATAGATTGCATCTATGAAAATGCTATGGAAATTCAATCGGATTGATCAAATCAAGCTGATTCTGAGTCATCAGAATGCTTCAGTTTCCATAGGATCGATCTCATCGATCCAATGCACGAGGTCCCCTTGAGAGGGCGGCGACCACACCGATCTCGATCTGTTGGCTCAATCTGTTTGGCGCTTGCTACTACCCCGATGGTGTTACCAGCCGGTAGGGGTAATGCTTGGCACGAATTTGAAACGAGCATGAACTAATCTTTTTGATCGTGCAGAGCTACCAACTCATACCTCATACTTCCCCAATACCGATTGATCCAATCAACCCGTGATAAACACAACAGCACATCGACATGTGCACGCAATCCAGATCCAAAACTACACATGATCGGCTTTGATACCACTGTTAGGGGACAGGTAGGCTACGCTAGCAACAATTCCAAAATTCTACCGCGAACACGCAGAATCACATGCAAGTAGAGGATCATGAGTCGTTACCCTTGACGCGCCGATGCAGCGGAAGAAGATTCGTGCGCGTAGAGGAAGTAGTCGTTCAAATCCCGATCTACCCTGAGTTGTCGCCGATCTCCACCGAGTGGTTGCCGACCTCTGCAGAGTGGTCGTTCGGTGGTCGCCAATCTCCACCGAGTGGTCTCCGATCTCCACCGAGTGGTCACCGGAGATCCAACCATAAAAACGTGTCCCCGTGTGCCAGCGCCTCTACCGGTATCCACATGTACCGAGCAGGAATGCCGTGCGGGGTGTGCTAGCACCTCTCCACGTGACCAGGGAGGGGCAGGAGGGGTGTGCGATGGTTGAACATGGTGAGGGTTCTCATCCGTGTCGCGCACTGTTCCTGGCCTTGCCTTTTATAGACAAGCTAGTGGGCCAAAGTCCGTTAGGGTTCTACCTCCAACGTGGATCTCATCCACACACAAACCCGTTAATCAATTCCAACTCGTTAAGTGTGTGACCCGTTAGGTTCAGTGCAAGTCGGACATGAATCTGGAAACCCGTTTCCAATTCATTGATCAACAGCGGCACCTAGCAGTACATATTGATCTCCGAATGCACAGAATCAGTATTCGGCTGAACCTTGATACACTCTCACATACCGATCCCTTTGTCTCACGATACCAGTCAAGCTCAAGGTGAGATGCGCGCCACCCTTGTTGATAGCTAGACCACTTCACTCGACAGTGTGATGGATACAAACCATGACTAACTCCTTAGTCATGTTAGCACGGCCGTGCGCTTTCCCTATCCATCCACACGAGGGGCCCAGAGGTATCTCTCCCATTATCTAGGAGGGGAAAATCCCATCTTGATCATCACACCCTTGGCGATGTATCGTGGCATACCCAGTAGTCATCTTTATAACTACCCTGTTACGGTGTAGCGTTTGATGATACCAAAGCATACAAGTCTACATGCTAGGTATCCATGACAATCTCAGGTCTAAGGACCATATAGGTGTACCACTCGAGACTATACGCTGATGGCACTATAAGAGATAACAAGTCACTACGTCTCGGAGTGGGTCTTGTCCGACTACCCATGTTCTTCAACATGTGTCCACATTATTGGTTCGATATCTCCATATCTATGGTATGTGAAACATTACCATCAACCAATACATGCACTGATCAAATCATCACCGCTCCTCGTAATGATATGGATCAGGGACCCGTTTAGAATAATGTCACTTGATAATGTGTTTCACAATTAGGTTGTACCTAATGGACATAATCGCAACATTTATTCAGGGAACCGATAAACAAAGTTATCATAATTACATGAACAAAGTCGTGTTACAATCATCACCATGATTGATCTAAGGCATATTCCCTTCACGTGCTTCAAGTGATCAAATCCTAGACCTCGGTTGAATCTACTGATCTTAGATTGGTCAAGAATGAGATTGAGCTTCTTTTTGCCTCCCACAAATTTCCCAAGGGTGCTCATAAGATACTGACACTCTCTGAAAAGTGAGGCGCATGAAGAGTAAGGGGAAGGAGTAGAAGAGGAAGAGCCAAGAGAGGAAGAACAAACAACCCGTGTATATCTCTCCTTATGCACAGCCACCTCAATCTTGAGGGCCTCACAAGAAACTCGAGGAGCATATCTAATTCTACTAACCTGGGCCTCTTGCTTCTTCCTAAGATCTACGTGGACTTTATCCACATCCTCCTTAAGCCTAACACACTGCAAGCAACCATTTTGTGACTTAGCTAGTAAGTCCTTAGTAAGTTTAGCACACTTGACATTCAAAGAATCATTATCAAGTTTTAGTTGCATACATCCCTCACATGAGCTGACTGGGTCCTTAGAAGCATGTGATTCAAGTTCATCATTTCTAGCAGAAAACTTCATAATGTGTGAGCTCATGGCATCAATTTCAGCAAGTAGTTTAGGGCAATTATTACAAGAAGCATTTGTGTGAGCATGAAGAAAGCTAGCATTAGCAGGAATGGCATCAATAAGAATAGTACTAACATTCTTTGACCTAAGATCCTCAAGCTTAGTAAGCACACTATCATGTAGGATCCTTAGGTTCTCCAGCTCCACAAGCAAAGCATCACATAGTGTACAGCTATCAGAGTCTCGGGAGGAACATGATTTAAGTGAAGTGAACTTCCGAGATAAGGTACCTACTTCCTTCTCTAACTTCGTACACCTAGCTCTAGCTCTAGCATGAAACTTTCCTACCTTGCAAAAAGCATCATTGAGCTGGTCATAGGAAGGTACATCATCCGTGTCGCTGTACAGCTCGGAGTTGCTGACTTCAATTGTGACACTACGGAATGGTGTGACATTATGAAATGTGAAATTAGAGAATAAAACTATACGGTATGAGGTTTAATCGCATTTTCGGGCTGTTTTCGGGAGTTTGGGCCTCTCCGGGGGAGATTGGGCCCAAGGGATTGAGTCGTGGGCTTTAGTGGGAGGGGATTTGGGCCCGTGTGGGAGGAGGAGACCTGAAATTCTGCCCTTGGGGCGCCCTCCCCCTGCCCTTGTGCGCCCCCACCTAACCCTAGCCACCCCTCCCCCTCTCCACCTCCTTGTGCGCCCCCCATCTCCTTCCTCCTTGCGCCACCACCTCTCCCCTCCCCTCTGCAGCCCCCTTGTTGCCCTAGAGGAGATCCCCACCTCACCATCCCGTTTATCTCTCCATCGAGAAGCCCCGCGACAAGGAGATCCGGCGGTTCCGGCGCGAGGAAGACGATCGGGGAAATCGAGAGGAGAGGATTCGGCGTTTGTCATTCGTCGGGCAAAGGTATGGTATGGGTGACCCTTGGGGTTGGTCTAGGTGCTGATCTAGAGGTTGATTTGATGCTTTTAGATCAAGAGGAGGTGCTGTGATTGGGTAGATTGGATGAAAACTAGAGATTGCATAGTTTTCTGTTTCGGGCAGATTGGGCACACGACCTAGGGTTCGAGTTTTCGCAATTTTAGAGTCGGAATTTGGTCGTCCGCCTGTTGAAGAAGTTGTATATAACTTCAATACCTTTAATTGTACACCAAGAACTTCCAATTCCGCCCAGCCGTTTGAAAGTTATGATCGTTTTACCGAACGTGTTCAAATCTATGACGTAATTGGGGCAGAACGTAATGTTTTGTAGATTAAACAATTTTAGAGGCCGAATCAGCTTTTCCCAATACTTAGAGAAAGCTAGGAAATTTCCTAAGCTTCGCGATGATGTACTCGTTTACTCGATTTGGAGACCTAGAACTCAAGTTATGCTAGATTGAAGTCTGCTGTCCCAGGGGACAGATTCTCTGTTTTTTGTTTTCGGGAGCAGTTTGCGTAATTGGGGTAGATGAGCGAGTGTGTACTGTTTTGTGGGCACGTTTGGAGTATGTGGTACTTATGTGCAGGTGGTGTGACCCCGGGAGTGCCCTCATCCTCTCGCCAATCCGTCGTCCGCGGTTAAGTCAAGTGTATTGGAATGGGTATCGTGTTGAATGTTATTAGACTTGACTAGATGCAAATTGTTTTCATGATATGCTACCTTGCCATGGTTAGTACTTGCCCATGTTATGGTGAAAATGGTCTTTTATGGTGCTATGCAATGGTTAATTGTTTATGTTTATGGCATATGTTGCATACATGGCATGAAAACTGGCCCGGTCGGTGAGAACGTCATAACTAGTCCGGTAAGGTCGGTGAGAAAGTTATGACTAATCCGGAGCACCATGGATGTAAGACCTACCTCATTATTCCACCCACGTGGTGAGTGGAAGCGAGGAGTAGGCACCCTCCATCTACGGGATGGAAGGGGAAAGAGGGTGCACGCCGACGGGTGTGCACTCGGCAATACCGGTATTTGCTTCGAGGAGATATGTGCATTGCATTGCATTGCATACATGACGGTGATAATGAAATGTGTACAATGAGATTGAGACATGGTCATGATGTTGTATATGAAATTATGATTCGATCATGATGTTAAGTATGGTATGTATTGATGTTGGTATTGATTTGTTTTTTATGATCCATTGCAATATACTTGGTGAGTGATCAACTCACGCTTGTGTTTTATGTTGTTTTTAGGTACCATTAGACCGGCATGCGGGAAAGGGCATTAGCTACACATCTACACATAGCTCCACACTTATAGACAATTTATTCGTTTGGGTCATGATAATAAGAATAGTGCCATGAAACTTGGTGTATGGTTAAATTGTGTGCTTGGTTTCCTCATTTACTTCGTTTGGCTCATGAGATGGTTGAATTCATTATTCTAGACTTATACTGTTGCTAACCCTCGTTATTGATGATTTAGATGTCATTCTTTACGCTTTATCCTGTGATCATTTTGTTGTTGCTTCAATTCATGGAAAAACAAAGCAGATGCTGCCGAAATTTTTGGTTTTAGTATATACTCCTTTACTGTAATTTATCTTTATTTGTGGTATTTAGATGTGGTTTAGTCTATGTTTGGTAACATTCAGGCATACCAAATGCCGGGGTGTTACAACAATGGTGTCTGTTGCCATGAAGCACATGCCAGAGAAGTTGTCGCCGCCCTTTGTCTTCTCTCGTGGTTCATCCTCGTCCTTGTTGCTCCATGTCTCCGTGTTGGAGAAGTCGATTGCATCGAGCGAGGCGAGTACGTGATGGAAGAGCTTCTTGTTCTTGGTGAAGTTGCGGTACTTCTTCTCTTGCACCGGCTAGCGAGCTAGAGGCTTCTTGTTACAGTTCTTGTCAGTGTAGTCATTCTTGCTCGAACCAACAGAGTTATTCTTGCCCTTCTCCAGCTTGGGGCAGTTTGCTCGAATGTGGTTGGGGCCACCACACTCGAAGCAAATCATGGTGTCACCTCTCTTTGTAACACCCCGGCATCTAGTGTGCCCTGGATGTCACCAAACATGGTAGAAGCAGCATCTAAATACCACAAATAAAGATAAATTACAGCAAGGGCGCAAATGCTAAAACTGAAAATTTCGGCAGCATCTCCTTTCTTTCTCCATGGTTCGGAGCAACAATAGGAAAATCACAAGACATATCATAATGAAAGACATCTAAACCAGCAATAACAGGTGATATAGCAATATCTTAAGTCTAAAATAATGAATTTAACCACATCATTAGCTAAACGAATACAATGATATGGCCAAGCACACAAATGAGGCATACTCCAAATTTTTAGTGCATTAACTTATTATCACAACTACGAATGGCAAAGTTGTAGTTGTCTAAATGAGTGAAACTTCGTGAAACTGTGCCATTAAGACCCTTTCCCGCATGCCAGTTTCATGGTACCTAAAAACATCATAAAACACAAGAGTGAGTTCATCACTCAGCAAGCATATTGTAATGGAACAAGGAAAATAGTTTTCAATACCATTATCACTACACCTCATATTCAACATCATTTGCATGGCATATCCACATTGAATACATCTCATTAACATCATATTCAACATCATAATCAAGTCATATCCACATTGAATACATATCATTATCATCATATATGCAATGCAATGCACATGTATCCTTGAAGCACATACCGGTATAGCCGAGTGCACATCCGTCGGTGTGCACCCTCTTTCCCCTTCCATCCCGTAGATGGAGGGTGCCTACTCTTACTGACCCGCTCCCGTACAACCACGTGTAAAGGACTGCGAGGTAGGACTTTTGTGTTCACTACGTGTGAACACAGAGGCCCAGACGTAGACGTCAGAGGAAACGGGAAAGAACCTCGGCGGCTTCTTCTGTAACTCTAGCGAGCAATTCATAGGACCGGCGGCGCTCACACTCTGAGACCTAGGGCAATGCAAAGAGGACGGCGCGGCGCACCGGCATGGGGTATTTAAAGCGCGTGGGCATCCGTGTCGAGGGCAGAATCCGCTGTGGCCGTTGCACAACGGCGAAGTTTGGCGATGATACGGAGAGGTCGACGTGGCGCAATCTCGGCTATCCATGCGGCTCAGATCCATAGGCTCACAAGCGCGCGCGACATGGCAAACTCTCAGTCATCCGATCAAAAATTAACGGGGCGAGATCTAGGGTTAGGGTTACGTTGCGATGGCGTGGCCTTTGTGTAAAAACCCCAATTTCGGTCTTTTGCGAAAAACTAATTTAAAATAATTAAATTAAAAAATTTGGATTTTCCTTGGTGTTGTAATTAACCTGGCATCCTTATCCTTCTGAAATTGGAGTTCAATTCTTCATCGTCCGAAAAGTCGAATTTCCAAATTCCGGTCCGTACTTGAAATTCCACCCGAGTTCCAAAATGCTCCAAAAATCCCGAAACCTATTTCATTAGGTTCCAAATATTCCAAAAACATTTTGGGAATTTTCTGAAGATTTTTGGAAACCCTCTGGTATTTTATCTCTCGCAGCCTTTCGTCTAATGCATTTTATTCGTCCCAGAATTTTCTAAATTCCAAATTTCATCCAAATTCTGTGAAACCAATTTTGCTCGGTTCCAAATATTCCCTAATATTTTTAGGAATTTTTCTGAAATTTTTAGACCCTTTTTGCACTTTTATCCCGCGCGCATTTGCTTCTTCATTTTATCGACCAATAGGAAAGTGCCACGTGCTGGCGCTGTTCACCTTCTTCTTCCCCACGATAAGGCTGCTTACAGAGAGCAGCCATTTCTTTCTTTCATGGCGCCTTGGATTTCATTATGCCATAACTTCCTCATTAATCCTCCAAATCGCGAACAGCCGGATCCGTTGCGAAGATCTCGACGAGGAGATCCAATTCCCCACTTCCTTTCGCCCTAAATCCCGTCGTAGACGGTTCTATTAGGCAAAAACCAAAAATCACCTATTAGGGCATAACTTTGCCGTTTCTTCATGAAATCGCGTGCTTCCACTTCTCAACTCTTCGTCTTGGAGCCCTCTACCCCGTGCTCTCACCCTCCCTTTGCCTTCCCTCTCCATTCGGCCGGAATCTCGGAGAAACCGTCGCCGGGAGCTGCTCCTCAACACCATCGCGGCAACTTTTGCACCAGTGAGTCGAATTGAAATCCGTCTGCGTCACTGTGTGCGCGTCGTCGCCACGATCAAAAGCCCTCAACAAATTTTTCATTTTGTTGCAGGGTCGCGATGAATTTTGTGTTTGAAGTTGGTGTTTGGAGCGTCGTTCATCGTCGATTGCACGCAACTCATTGATCCCCTCCAAAATCCGGAGACATCCCTAGGTTCATTTTGTCGAGCTCTACACTGTGCTCATCTCCTTTTTGTGAAATTTTATTGTTTGGTCAATTTCCCCAAATTTTATGTCGTTCGGTCGCCCGGCCATCGGCCATCCCGTTCGGCCGCTTTGCTCGCCGCCGTCGAGGCCCTTCACCGAGCGCACTGGCCTCCCCTCGCTCGGCCGCATCTACCCCGGGCCTTGCTCGCCGCTAGCGCCATTGTCTTGTCGCCGCGCCGCTTGTCTTTGTCGCCGCTGCTGCCATTCCGATCATCCCGGCCGGTGGGTCGGCTTCACTCCCAGGCCGCAAGTGCGCCTCTTCCTTGGTGCCGGTTGCTTCGACCGGTGGCGACCGTGGCGCCGCTCCCAACCGCCTCAAGGCCCTACGGTTGCCGTCTTTGCTTACCTCCAGCCACGCTTCGCCAGCTGCCGCCCCTGCTCGCGCCGCCGGCTAACACCGCCCCTCCCCACCGCGTCGGCGCAAGGAAGCTACGCTTCCTCTGTTCCTTAGCCATGGAGGAAGAAAGCTCCTTCCTATGACAGAGGTGTCCCACCCGCAAGTGACTAAAGAAAATCAGAAATCCATGGAAAAAGTAGATTCTCGGAATATTCCTCATTTTCTGATTTTCTAGGATTTTTACAATTCAAACACTCATATCTTTTGCATCCGAACTCCAAATCACTCCGTTCAACTTCCTAAATTCATCTAAATTCAAGATCTACCTGCCAGTATAATTTTTGTAATTTTTGGATTTTATTTATTTGGTTGTGCCGTTTTGCGCGTAGCCGAAAATATTGCCGGATCCGTCGACGCAGTTGCCGAACCGCAAGATTGTGAGACTCACGCTGCGACCAAAGGCAAGTCTCCTTGATGCATGTTAATCCCATGATTTGTAAATGTTTTACAAATTGCATTGCTATTTATATAAAAGGATGATATTAACGTTAGGCTGTTAGTTATACCTGTTGTCTATGCCTCCTTGATATTGTTATCCAAGATCCTTTGTCGCCCTAGCATAGTAATCCACCATAATAAATTCTTTTGTGAAAATATTTTCTGTCTAGTAGAATGATTCACTAGATGACATTTGGAAGAGATTAGGTAGCATGGAATGTGAATTGGTGTTAGAACTCAAATTGATGGGAGTTGAATAAATATTGATGCTGATGGGGAATGGTTTGTAAGATTTCTAGATGAATGGTAATAATTGCAATATTGAGGAGTTGGATTATGATAGCAGTTCACAATATAATTTGTATGGATTGGGACAATATTGGAAGATGTATGATATTAAAGAATAATATTTGGTGGATTTTTAGCAAGCATACTATGTGATTTAGAGATGACAATGTGAAGGGTTAAAATAGGTGACATTGAGAGCGATACTCGGTGATTTAGTGAATGATATTATCAAATATACTCGATGGAATAAATGGATAATATTGAGAATCATACTCGATGGTTTAGTAGATAATTTTGTGAAATATTCCTAATAGATGATAAGATTGATCGCCGCTTGAATGATGATTTTGATGAAGAATCAAATTTGAGTGAAGTCGATTGGATTATTAGTGCCTGTTAGGAAAATTTATACAGGATTGACCAAGAAATGGATGATTATTGAAATATGGTCTCGCGATAACCATTTATGTGGAATTATGAATAATGTGGACTATGTGTGATTTGTTTTGTCAATTTGGTACCATTGTTGGTGGAAACCACTATTGTCGAGGAATTAATGAGATCTTAGTTTTAGGGAACCTTTGCTAAAAGATGCTTGAATTTGAGATTATGAATTATTCTTGATGGATCAGGTAGATTACAAGATTAATTGATGTGGGAATGATGGATAATCAATAGTGCGACTTATATTTTGAGGAAGCTATTTCATATACAGTGTTGTCAGTAGCTTAGTATGATTTTGGAGTCGTGATTGCATATGTTAAAGACTCTACGCGTTGGAGTACTAGATTGGGTTGGATTATAATGCCATGATAATAATGTGAGATCTTGGTGATTTCATGAATTTTGGAGGTTACATAATTGATTATAATAATTTTTATCAACGCTGAGATTTGAAAATTATAAATAAACTAATGATGGAATAGAACAGTTCGGTAGAAATGCTTAGACTCGTAATCGGTTAGTATGCACCTATGAGTGGGAATTTCTTATAACTCTTAAAAACTTGTGTTGGAAGTTATAGGAAAAGAGTATTGCCATTGGTTTACAAAATAAAAATAAAATGAAAAATGGTTTAGACTTGGGCAGAATGGTTTATCTGGCGGGTGCAGATAGAGCACTGGTCCTGGTTTGTGCAAGTACTGCCCCAAGTCAATTAAGGACCGACGCTTATGACTGTCTCCATTCTAAGCATTACCGTACAACCACATGTCCATTATGGGTACGACCTGGCTAAATAATTTGTAGAAACCTAACTTAGACTCACCAGGTGGTGAAATGTGAGTGCCAGATAGAGGCAAGAATGTTTTTCTCACACGGCGCAAGAGGGGACTTCTGTACTTGGTAGATAGAACCCTAAACCTCAGAGTCGACTACCTCGGCCACCAGGAGCAGCGTTCACTAAAATCGTCGCCCAGGCCACAAACAGGCTCCGATTTTGATGATCCACATATGCATAGAAAGCTAAGGAGATAAACTTTACAATGGCACCAGTTTTAGGTCATTTGGACTTCGGAGTCGACGGGAATTTACATTGCAAGTTGGCGGACAGAATCTGTCCCAGGGTGCTGCGTCACCAATTTGGGCCGTTGGCCCATGTATCGTGTTGGAGTCCATCACGGACACGTCTAGGGTTTCTAGGACGTCCCCTAGCCTTTATATTCAGTAGCCGCCGCTAGGGTTTGCTTTGGGGTTTTGCTTAGATTTATTCTGTCTTTGAACAGTGTTGCCGTTCATCGGTTTGTGAGACCCCAACTCGTGAGCTTCATCCTCAATTTCAAATTCAGTTGCATCTTTCTTGTTCTTGCTTGTGTTCTCGATTCATTGGCAGGGATTAGCCTTCGTGGCGAGGTCAACCGGGCAGCGCACGGTTGATAACCAGAGGACTCGTGGTGCTGCGATTGCAGGGGTTTTGATCGTGTCGATCAAGAAGCCGGATCGTGTGTGTCTCGCGCCGCCTAATCGACTTATCCTCCACCTGACGGAAGTTCGGGCATCCCTCTACACCTCCATCAAGTGGTATCAGAGCAAGGTTTACCGTCAGGTTCGCCTTCTCCCCGTAGTTTGATTTAGTTTTGCGTTCGTCCTATAGTTCACGAAAAAGCCAAAAAAAATTGCAGTTCATAGTCTACCATACCTAGAACCACGCCTAGCCTTTGCACAATTTCGGTTTCAGAGTCCGTAGTACTGAGTTTGTGTCCAGAATCGAGTCGTGTTACTGGTTTAGATCGTGGTCTTAATTTAGTCGTGTTTCACCTCCGCTGCATCCCATATCCTACACCGATCCAGTCACCAATCGCATTTTGAGTCCTTGTTGGAATCGGTTTGTTTTGTGGTTCTCCTCGCTGAGTCCTAGTTGTGTTAGGGTTTCTCCTTCATAAACCCTAACCCCCCCACCTCCTGTTAGCCATATCGCCACCCCTCATCACAGAACCTGCCACCATAGATCATCGCGTTCATATCCACTCCATACGCCCTTGAGTTTGGAGAGGTGTCGCCTAGAAAACCCTGATTCGGAGTCCTTTCGTAAAACGGCCATAACTTTCGCATACGGACTCGGAATTAGGTGATTTTTTTTTCACGGACATCTACAGAAAATTTTACATCCGATTCTCCCCGACGTTGTCGGGTTGGCCGAAATTATTTTTGCGAAATTCGCTCGGGAAGATTGAGTTTTCGGCCGCCGAAGTTTGAGCACGCTTTGCGGAAAACACTTCTTATTTCATATCGGTTTCATCTTACATCTGTTCAGGCTGAAAATTTGTGTACTATCTACCTTTGTGCTCCTGAGTCTAGGAAAAATATCAGAAAAATCAAAGAAAAATAAAAAAAAATTGGTGAAAGAGGCATAGAGGCATAGAGCCTAAAAAAAAAGGGCAGGAGCAAAGGTAGGTGTTTTTACCGTGCCTGATAGAAGTGTTTGATGCGGTTCTGATATATGTTCATATACTCTGATGCCTTGTTGCTTGTCTCTACTTATTCCTTATTTTCTACCGTAGCTAGACTAAGGCCACATTTAGACCAGCAACTAGGGCAAGTACTTTGGACATTTATTCAGCATTACTATCTGTCACTGCATTGTGTGCCACCCATCCATATAACCTTCCTACAGCTCCACATATAAATCCTTCTGATCAGCACAGGTTATTGACCCTTGCAATCGCTTCATCACACCCTCACGGTGTCACGAACCAGCCACCGGTTGCACCATCCCTCGCTGTGTTGGTAAGAACCGGGTAAGAACTTGGTAAGATTGCTTGAGAGTGTGAGATCCCACCTAGTAATTCATAGGGCTCATAACACTTGTGTTTGTGTTTCCTTCTGTCTTTTTCTGCGCTAACCATGGCAGGTGGCAAGAAGGGCAGGAACGAGGATGACGATGTTACCATCGAAGACTGTGTCCTTCATTCAGAATTGTCGACCATGATGGACGAGATAAAAATGATGTTCAAGGAGCATGCCATGACGACGAACACGACCCTTGAGAGCATCGATCGACGAGTTTCCATCCTCACCGAGAGGATGGATGTCGTCGAAAAACGCCCTCCGGCGACCATTGATGGAGGTGCAACCGTCAACAATAGCGCCAACCACGACAACAACGACCACGATGAGGATGGTGATTTTGAGGAAGATGAAGATGAGCATCAACGTGCCGCCAGGGAGCGTGCTGCTCAACGGGACGCCCGTCTGCATGACCGTCTTCGCCGCAACCATCACGGTATGGGAGGTAATAACCAGAACCGCAATGATGATCCTTTCGCTAAGGTAAAATTCACCATCCCTTCCTTTTCTGGAGCTTATGATGCTAATGCTTACTTAGATTGGGAGATGACGGTTGAGCAAAAATTTAACTCCCATCTAGTTCCCGAGATTCATAGGGTTAGACAAGCCACTAGTGAATTTAAAGATTTTGCTATAATCTGGTGGAATGAACTAGTAAATGCCTGCTTACAACCTGATTCTTGGGCGAGATTAAAAGATGCTATGCATAATAGATTTGTTCCTCCTTCCTACCAACGTGATATGCGCAAGTGATTGCAACGATTAGATCAAGGTAGTATGACTGTACAGGAATATTACCAAGAGCTTCAAAAGGGTATGTTACGTTGTGGGGTAGTAGAGGAACCTGAGGATAAAATTGATCGTTTTTACGGTGGGTTGCGTCCAGAAATTCAGGATATTGTTGATTATAAAGAATATACAACTGTCAATCGCTTGTTTCAACTCGCTATGTTAGCAGAGAAGGAATTGCAGGGACGCCATTCCAAGAGCAGGAGCAATGCCGGTAGCACCTTCACACCCCGAACGACTACGGGACAAGCAAAGACAGTACCTTCTTCCACCTTTCAACCAGCAGCAACGCCACCTTTGCCGAACACACGACCGGCAGCGACGGCACCACCCACCCGTGCCACAGACAGCAGCAAGTTGACCCCGCCAACACCGGCCAATAGCTCCTCCGTCGCTTCCACAGGCCGTACATCGACGGGAATTCGCTGCCACAAGTGCCAAGGGATTGGCCACGTCAAGAGAGAATGCCCCAGCCAGCGGGCATACATCGCCACCGATGACAGAGGTTACATCAGCGCCTCCGATGTTGAGGACGAGATCGACGACACCAGGATGGACAACGACGAGGTTGATGATGAAGCCACCTTTGGCGCCGAGGATACTGCTGCGTACAGGTCCATCATTGTCCAGCGTGTCCTTAGTGCACAGATGGAGCAATCCGAGCAGCAGCAGCGCCACAACTTGTTCCAGATTTTCTTCGTCATCAACAGCAGACGAGCGCGCGTGATCATTGACTCCAGCAGCTGCAACAACTTGGTGAGTACAGATTTGGTCAAGAAGCTTGGCTTGACCACACACCCGCACCCACATCCATACCACATTCAATGGCTGAATGATTCTGGCAAAGCTAAGGTAACACAAACAGTTTGGGTTCATTTTTCCATTGGTTCCTATTCTGATTTTGCTGATTGTGATGTGGTGCCGATGCAAGCTTGTTCTCTTTTATTGGGTCGCCCATGGGAATATGACACTGATGCACTTCACCACGGTAGAAGTAATAAATACACTTTTATGCATAAAGGAAAGAAAATTACACTTCTACCTTTGACCCCCGCTGAAATTGTTAAATCTGATAGGGAGCGGATTGCTAATGACAAGAAACCCATTGATGAAAAATCTGAAATTCAGCATGTAGCCAACCAAATTAAATTGAGGAATCTCGTCTTGCTTGCTACGAAATCTGATCTTGCTGCAATTAGTGATGATGCTTTGTGCTATCTTTGTGCTATGCAAAGATGCTTTGTTTTCATTGGATGATCTCGCTTGATACTTTGCCTCCTGCTGTCACTAACCTTTTGCAGGAGTATGCGGATGTTTTTCCTGCCAAGATACCTCCAGGACTCCCACCCCTACGAGGGATTGAGCACCAAATTGATTTGATACCTGGAGTGAGTTTGCCAAATCGAGCTGCTTATAGGACCAACCCCGAGGAGACTAAGGAGATTCAGCGCCAAGTCCAAGATCTTTTGGACCGCGGGTATATACGTGAGAGCCTTAGTCCTTGTCTGCTCTCGTTATTTTGGTTCCTAAGAAAGATGGCAGTTGGCGCATGTGCGTAGATTGTAGAGCCATTAACAATATCACAATAAGGTACCGTCATCCTATTCCTAGGCTAGACGACATGCTTGATGAGTTAAGTGGTTCTATAATTTTCTCTAAGGTTGACTTGCGTAGTGGATACCACCAAATAAGAATGAAATTGGGAGATGAATGGAAAACAGCTTTTAAAACCAAGTTTGGATTGTATGAGTGGTTAGTCATGCCTTTTGGTTTAACTAATGCACCGAGCACCTTCATGCGCTTAATGAACGAGGTTTTACGAGCTTTCATTGGGAAATTTGTGGTGGTTTATTTCGATGATATATTGATTTACAGCAAGTCATTACATGAACATCTTGATAATCTACGTGCTGTTTTTGATGCTTTGCATCTTGACGCTTATTTGGTAACCTCGAGAAGTGCACTTTTTGCACCGAACGAGTATCGTTTCTTGGCTATGTTGTGACTCCGCAGGGCATTGAGGTTGATGAAGCCAAGGTGCACGCGATTAAGAGTATGCCAACGCCCACGACGATTTCACAAGTGCGGAGCTTCCATGGACTTGCCGGATTTTACCGCCGCTTTGTGAAGGATTTCAGCACCATTGCAGCCCCATTGAATGAATTGACGAAGAAGGGAGTTGTGTTCCATTGGGGGGAAGCACAGGAGAATGCCTTCAACCTTTTGAAAGATAAGCTTACTAATGCACCTTTACTCCAACTTCCTGATTTTAATAAGACCTTTGAGCTTGAATGTGATGCTAGTGGGATTGGAATTGGTGGTGTTTTGATGCAAGATAGAAAACACATTGCTTATTTTAGCGAAAAATTGAGTGGTCTGTTTTGAATTATTCCACGTATGATAAAGAATTGTATGCTCTTGTGCGATCTTTAGAAACGTGGCAACATTATCTTTGGCCCAAAGAATTTGTTATTCATTACGATCATGAGTCGCTAAAACATATTCGCGATCAAGTGAAACTGAATCGTAGACATGCTAAATGGGTTGAATTTATTGAACCTTTTCCTTATGTTATCAAACACAAGAAAGGGAAGGATAATGTGATTCTTTGATGCATTGTCTAGGAGATATACCATGTTGTCCCAACTTGATTGTCGTATATTTGGATTGGAATCAATTAAAGAACAATATGCTCATGATGATGACTTTAAAGATGTCTTGCTGCATTGCAAAGAGGGAAGAACATGGGACAAATATGTGATAAACGATGGATTTGTGTTTAGAGCTAACCGCCTATGTATTCCAGTTGGATCCGTTCGTTTTCTTTTGATACAGGAGGCCCATGGAGGAGGGTTGATGGGTCATTTTGGTGCCAAGAAGACGGAGGCCGTGCTGTCTGCCCACTTCTTTTGGCCGAAGATGAGGCGAGACATTGAGAGGTTTGTATCCCGCTACACTACATGTCAAAAGGCTAAGTCACGATTGAATCCACATGGTTTATATATGCCTCTCCCTGTTCCTAGCACTCCATGGGAGGATATATCTATGGACTTTGTTTTAGGACTACCTAGGACCAAGAGGGGGAGGGATAGTATTTTTGTGGTGGTTGATAGATTTTCTAAGATGGCTCGCTTTATTCCTTGTCATAAGAGCGACGATGTTGTTAATATTGCTAACCTTTTCTTTCAAGAAATCGTTCGCTTGCATGGTGTGCCTTCTACTATTGTTTCAGATCGTGACGCCAAGTTTTTGAGCCACTTTTGGAGAACTCTATGGAATACATTGGGGACCAAGCTGCTGTTTTCAACAACATGTCATCCCCAAACCGACAGCCAAACCGAGGTAGTAAATCGTACATTATCCACTATGTTGAGGGCTGTTTTGAAGAAGAATTTGAAGATGTGGGAAGAATGTTTGCCGCATGTTGAATTCGCTTATAATAGGGCGGTACATTCCACCACCAAGGTAAGTCCTTTTCAGGTAGTGTATGGCTTCAATCCCCATGCTCCTATTGATCTATTACCTTTACTTACTAGTGAACGAGTTAATCTTGATGCTAAGGAACGTGCTGAATTTATTCTGAAATTGCATGAAAAGACTAAAGAAAATATTGAAATGATGAATGAAAGGTATAGGATCGGGAAGTAAAGGTAGAAAGGAAGTAAAACTTGAACCGGGTGATTTAGTATGGTTACACTTGCGAAAGGATCGTTTTCCAGAATTGAGAAAGTCTAAATTAATGCCTAGAGCTGATGGTCCTTTCAAGATACTTGAGAAAATAAATGATAATGCATATAAACTTGAGTTGCCGCCCAAATTTGGGATTAGTTCCACATTTAACATTGCAGATTTGAAACCGTTCATGGGAGAAGAAGATGAGCTTGAGTCGAGGACGACTCCACTTCAAGAGGGGGAGGATGATGAGGACATCACTCCTATGCATACGACCGAGCCTCCTCCAGTTGTGATGCAAGGACCCATCACAAGAGCACGAGCACGGCAATTGAATCAACAGGTGAGCTCGTTCCTAAGTGCCCGTGCAGATACTTGTGAGGATGGTATGCTACCTAATGATATTATTGATTATTTTGTACTTAGGAACTTTGGAGAGGACCATGAAGGCCTTGGAAACCAGCAAGGACCAGGAGAGAGGCAAGGAGGGTGTCCAAGTCAAGTTGGAGGTTCAATTCATCTCGGAGTCGACTACCTCGGCCACCAGGAGCAGCGTTCACTAAAATCGTCGCCCAGGCCACAAACGGGCTCCGATTTTGATGATCCACATATGCATAGAAAGCTAAGGAGATAAACTTTACAATGGCACCAGTTTCAGGTCATTTGGACTTCGGAGTCGACGGAAATTTACGTTGCAAGCTGGCGGACAGAATCTGTCCCAGGGTGCTGCGTCACCAATTTGGGCCGTTGGCCCATGTATCATGTTGGAGTCCATCACGGACACGTCTAGGGTTTCTAGGACGTCCCCTAGCCTTTATATTCAGTAGCCGCCGCTAGGGTTTGCTTTGGGGTTTTGCTTAGATTTATTCTGTCTTTGAACAGTGTTGCCGTTCATCGGTTTGTGAGACCCCAACTCGTGAGCTTCATCCTCAATTTCAAATTCAGTTGCATCTTTCTTGTTCTTGCTTGTGTTCTCGATTCATTGGTAGGGATTAGCCTTCGTGGTGAGGTCAACCGGGCAACGCACGGTTGATAACCAGAGGACGCGTGGTGCTGCGATTGCAGGGGTTTTGATCGTGTCGATCAAGAAGCCGGATCGTGTGTGTCTCGCGCCGCCTAATCGACTTATCCTCTACCTGACGGAAGTTCGGGCATCCCTCTACACCTCCATCACATGTGGATGGATTGAATGCTGATCTTTTTGAAATATGGTGGATAGAGCCTGTATACTAGTGACTGGTGGCTAGAACCTTCGCTAGAGTACTAAATAATTTCAACTGTACAATTAATTGTTAAAATGGCTTTGTGAAAATTATTATACGTAAAGTTTTTGAAAGTGTTGCTTTGTGCAAAAGAACCATATTAAGCCATCCATGAATAGCCCTGCATTATGCATCTTTCCCAAACTTGCTGAGTACTTTATGTACTCACATGCTACACTCTAAACATGTTCCAGAAGTGAAGAAAGACGTTAAAGGAGATTCCAAGGACTAGGACGCATACCCCACTCGATTGCCTGTGGGCATATGGATGGGTCACCTCTTGGTGTTATCTTCTTCCGCTGCAATTATTCAAGTTGTTCAACCTGTAAAGGAAGTAATGGTAAACCCCGACCATAAGGTCTTTGGTTTATTTGGTGTTATTTTTATTTGGTTATGTGTAATCGTGATATGGTTGTTGATTCATCACTGTTTGACTGTGTGTACTAGCTACTGATCTAGGACTAGTACAGAAATGCACAGGGGTTTTCGGATAGCCGATCCGGGGGGCCGACAGAGGTGGTATCAGAGCTATATCGACTATAGGATGTGTCCCTAGTTACAATGGTCGTTTTTAGGAAGCTTCAAAACTTATGTTCTAAAAAAATCAAATAATGTGCTATTCTCACCTTTTCTCTCTTTCTATTCTTATCTTCGTTAGGGAAGTTGTTTCTTATCTTCATCATGTTGATTGCTTCTTCACCTTTTTGGAATGTACATTGGACCATACTTTCCTTAAAAACTTCTATATTAGGTTGATCGAGTTCCCACTTTCGACTTCAAGGCATGATGACTCAAAAGGAGCAATTCAGCAAAAGTTGCTGATGAAGTTGTGCGTCTTCATGGTGAGGATTCAACTTTTGATCGATGAAGATCAGAGAAGCAAGTTTGATCTTAGACTAACCCTATAGGTTAAGTTGGTTAAGGTTCATTCTGTGTTTGAGCCGCCCTGTTCAGTTAGAGTGAGTAGTTTAGTCGAGTAGACGAGTTGATTTGCTTGGTGTTAAAAAAAATATATTCGTTTTTGTGCTGTCCTTTGATGGGGCGGCTGGTTCTTGTGTGTTGTTAGAACCTCCCTTGTTCCCCTCGTCTGAGCTTTTCCCTCTCATCTTGAAGCCGTGTTCTACCATCAGATGGAGAAGAACCGCAGTGCTAACCTCAACCAAGAAGCTAAGGCATCAAATCCTGTAGGATCGAAGTATATGAATATAGCAATCAGAGGGGGGGTGAATGATTGTGCGGAAGCTAAAACCAAATTCTTGATCTATTAAAAGTTCACCCCAAAACAGAACCAAATAATTGCTTCGTTTTCGACAAAAACAGAATGACAGAGGTTTAGTAAAACGAGAATTCCCGGAGATCCAACCATTAGATTGATCTGAAATTTGGACACGAGAAACTAGATTCCAATACGAATCGAACCCAAAAAGAATCAGCTCGATCGGACTTACAGATCAAAAGTTATGAGCTTCGCAAGCTTGCTGATCCAGAACTTGACGAGAATCAAACTAATCAAAACTTCAAGATTAAACAAGATCTTCAAAAGATTAAACAACTAGACTTTGAGAAACTCTAAATCAATACCCTAGAACGGTTTTTGATGGATCAAATCAAGATGAAACTCAACGATCAATAACCAATCTAGAATTAGAACAAGCATGCAAACAAGAACCGAGCGTAAAACACTGTAGCGACGTGGTTACTGTAGCACGCAAAAATCTTGGAAGAATTGATCTTTATTTCTTTTGTCTAAAATACTCTCATCAAAAGAGTACAAACCCTAAAACCAAGCTCAAGGCTTGATGCGCTCAGCTCTACTTGATTGGATGCCCTTCAACAGGAGACACCCCTCCTAATTAAAGGAGAAAGACACAAGCACTTATGAATACAATTCCTAATCTAGAAGGAGTCCGTATTCAACACAACTCCTCTTGGCCCAACCTGGCCGAATACAACTCTTGCACGCGTATGGCAACCCTACCATACTCACGTGACTAACACTTTGCACGTGTATGGCCACCTGCCATACTCACGTGACTAACACTTTGCACGCGAATGACCTCCTGCCATTCTCACGTGACTAACCATTCTTCATGTGCACCATTCTCTTAGCCCGAACGTCCCGCATGACATCCTTGACCACCAAGACCTCGGTTCCTCCTGAACCTAGTCCCGAACCTCAGTTCTTCCATGAACCTAGTTCCGGTCCCGTCATCGACCACATTCGTCTTCGAGCAATACCTGCACATGAACAAAAAACAAATCCGAGCACAAGTCCACGACTTGACTCAATGTCAATCCATGCAACTACTCACATGAGCATTGCATAAAGTCCACTTCAAAACAAGTATCATGAAATAATCACAAATTTCATAATCTCAAATTCAAACCATTTCAAATCTTGCAAAACATCCAAACCGAGCAAAACACGTTTATAACGGACCAAAATCAAAAACCCTAGAAAAAGTCCATTCACGACGGACCAACAAAATCGGTCCGTTGTACAAGTGAAACTCTCGGTTCCAAAAAGAAATCATTCCGGCGAAAACACGTTTACGACGGACCAACAAAATCGGTCCGTTGTACATGCGAAATCAATCCTCAAAAAGCCGTTCACGACTGACCAAAGAAATTGGTCCGTCGTACATGCAAAACTCACTGGTTTCTTGGAAAATTGAATGAGCTCAAAAACATGTCCACAATGCACTCCAAAAACTTGGTCCGTTGTACATGTGAAAATCTCTCGATTCTTTGGAAAAAGAGTTTGGCTCAATGAGTTCAAAAGCATGTCCACGATGGACCAACAAAGTTTGTCCGTCGTAGATAGGAAACTTCTTGCTTCTTGAGATCTTGGTCCGCGCAAAAGCGAAACTTCATCGCTTCTTGTCAAATTGACAAAACACATGAACAAACATATTTGCAAATTCAATTCTAAGCCAATTTTTCAGCACATGATTTCACAATCTCCCCTTGATGAAAACATTGGCAACACCACTTAGAATTGAACATTTGGCATTCACTTTACAAAAGATTTTGAAATCCAAAGGATCAAGGACCAAAAGAGAAAACACAGAATTCCCCCTTCAAAAGCAAAACAAAATCTCCCGAGAAGGAAAATGTGTGTGAATGTGCAATGTGTCCAAAAATTTCAAAATTCTCCAAACTTCTCACAAAATGCCAGAAACAAATCCCCCTTTTTCTTCTCCCCCTTTTTCTTAAACTTTTCAACGATTCCCAAATTTCTCCCCCTTTGACAATGGATTCATCAAGAGTACAAAAGAGAGAATTTGTTCAAAATTTTTCCTGTAACAATGATTTCACAAGGAGAAACAAGGGAGTGCCAAGATAGAAAAAGATGAGCTCATTCGATCATATAACCTTATATATCATATATTATGCAAAATACATGATCTTGATGTGATTTTAACAAGTTAGGGAATGACATGCATCTCAACCTCAATTCAGTCAACTATAGCCAAGTACTAAGCAAAACCTTTAGTAGAAAAACAAAGGCTCAAAGTTGAAGCAAATAACAAATCGAGGCGAGCAAGTAGTTTCAACTCCAATCTAGTGGACCAATTTAATCTTTAAACAAGAATCGCATGTGGCATGCTTGAAGCATACTTCTTTTTTCCTTGGAGTGGCATGCTTGAAGCATACATCTTGTCTTTTGAGGAATGGCATGCTTGAAGCATACATCTTATCTTTTAGGAAAGCATCCTGAAGCTCATAACTTGAGGCTTTTGCTTTTAACAACCCTTTTATTGATTCCCTTTTCTTTTCATTTTCTTTGATTATAAACATGCAAAAGTGATTAAAAGGTCTTATGAAAGAGTAAAGTTGAAACCACACTTGCTTCATAGCCCAAATTTGTCAAGAGGATTCAATATCAAGCCTAGAAGAGTAAGATATCACAGAGTATTTAGCTATAGGTAATCACCCAGTGGAATTCCACAATGTCATTTTTAGTTCAAGTGAGACAATTAGATTATCATATATTAGCTCAATTACATAACATATAAAGAAATATGATAAAGTGAGCTCATCAAGTGAAAGAACTTGTCAAAGAAACTCCTCAAAACAATCCCATTGGATGAACAATTCCAAGTTCTCCCGAATAAAAGCAAAACGAGAAGAAGACAAAGGTTTTGTGAAAATGTCTGCCAATTGATGTTCGGTATCCACATGATGAAGCACAATGTTGCCTTTTTCAACATGATCTCTAAGAAAGTGAAATCGATGTCAATGTGTTTTGTTCTAGAGTGTTGCACGGGGTTCTTAGCAATGCAAATTGCACTAGTGTTATCACACAAAAGAGGAACACTATCCAAATTAACCCCATAATCTTTTAGTGTAGCTACTATCCAAAGAATTTGAGAACAACAACTAGCAGCGACCACATATTGATTCAATGATTGATTGTGCAAATGAAGATTGTTTTCTAGATGACCATGCAATGAGAGAATTTCCCAAGAAGTGACATGAACCAGAAGTGCTTTTCCTATCAATTCTACATCCTCCAAAATCAGCATCAGAAAAAGATCTCAAACTAATGCATGAGGAAGCAGAAAGCCAAATGCCAAAATCTTGAGTTCCATGAAGATACCTGAAAATCCTTTTGACAGCTTGTCGATGTGAAGCACGTGGGGAAGCTTGAAAACGAGCACACAAGCATACTGACAAATTGTATATCCGGCCTTGATGCGTTGAGGTACAAAAGTGAACCTATCATGCTTCTATATTCCTTTTGATCAACCGGCTCACCATCTTCATCAGGATCAAGTGTGCAATTGCTTTCCATAGGTGTCATGATTGGTTTCTTTGTTTTCCATCCCAAATCTATGCAACAAGTCTTTTGTGTATTTGCTTTGATGTACAAAGGTACCATCCTTTGTTTGCTTGATTTGAAATCCCAAAAAGTATGTCAACTCACCCATCATACTCATCTCAAACTCCTTTCTCATTGTTTACGAAAACTTCAGACACTAAAACATGAGAGGAACCACCAAAGATAATATCATCAACATAAATCTGAACGAATAGTTGATCATTGCCTTGCTTGAGTAAAAAGAGAGTTTTGTCAACCTTTCCCATTAAAAAGCCTTTTTCAAGTAAAAAGGTTTTTAGCCTATCATACCATGCTCTAGGGGCTTGTTTCAAACCATACAAAGCTTTTGATAGTTTGAACACATGATTTGGAAACTTTGGATTTTCAAAACCAGGTGGTTGCTTGACAAAAACTTCCTCATTTATGTAGCCATTAAGAAAAGCACTTTTCACATCCATTTGATACAATTTGAAACCTTTGGATGCAGCAAACGCTAAAAGGATTCTAATGGCTTCAATTCTAGCAACAGGAGCAAAGGTTTCATCAAAATCTAAGCCTTCAATTTGAATGTAACCTTGAGCAACCAATCTAGCCTTGTTTCTAACAACAACACCATCCTCACTTTGTTTATTTTTGAAAACCCATCTAGTTCCAATAACATTAAAATTAGGAGGAGGTGAGACAAATTTCCAAACTTTATTTCGTTCAAAATTCTCTAATTCTTCATGCATGGCATTGATCCAAGATTCGTCAGATAATGCATGAGATATATCTTTGGGTTCAAAAGAAGCAACTAAAGCAGAATGAGCATGAGTGTCAGAATGAATAAACCTGGATCGAGTGACTCTCTCATTTAGGTCTCCAATCATTTGTTCAGATGGATGCATTTTTGAATGTGCAAGGGAGCATTGGCTTTTGAGACTTCTCCTTCTCCTTCTTCATTTTCAGCATATACAGATGATGTTGTAGCTTGAGGATGGTTATTGTAGGTGATGTAGTAGTAGGTGCCAAGGGTGCTACAGACTTGTTGTGCATTAGGAAGAGTCAAGACATCATCTTCAACATCATCATTATCTTCAAAGATTTTCTCCCCTGAATGTATGCTTTGTACTGCATCACTTGGACTAGTACTGGACTAGACTCATCAAAAGTAACTTCACAAGTTTCCACAATTTTGTTAGTTTCCAAAACAAGCACACGATAGCCACGAGTATGAGCAGGATATCCAAGAAAAATGCCATCAGTTGATCTAGCTTCAAATTTATCAAGATTTCCAGATTTCAAGACAAAACATTTGCATCCAAAAACTCGAAAGTGAGAAACAGAAGGTCTATGTCCAAACCGAAGCTCATATGGAGTCTTACCCAATTTTGATCTCAAAAACACACGGTTTGAAACATAACATGTAGTTGAAATCGCTTCAGCCCAAAAGTTCCTAGGAGTGTGATGTTCATCTAACATGGTTCTAGCCATCTCAACCAATGTTCTTTTTTTCCTTTCAACTATACCATTACATTTGAGGCACTCTAGGTGATGAAAATTGATGATCAATTCCTTTTTCAGTACAAAAGTGATTAAAAGAAGCATTTTTGAATTCAGTTCCATTATCACTTCTAATAGCTTTGAGAGCTCCTGGATGATCAATAGAAAGCCTAAGAACAAGACTTCTAAAATGACTAAAAGCCTCATCCTTAGATGCCATAAAGTATACCCAAGAGTATCTAGAAAAATCATCAACAATCACAAGCACATACCATTTGCCTCCAAAGGATTGAACTCGAGATGGTCCAACTGTATCAAGATGTAGAAGCTGTCCTGGAGCATTTGTCATCACCATGGTAAGAGGTGGATGTGAACCTGCAATCATCTTACCATGTCTACAAGAGGAACATACTAAATTGCTATCACCCTTAAGCTTAGACAAGCCACGTATGAGATCTAAACTGCTTACACGAGTAAGATGATCAAAACCAACATGACCAAGTCTACGATGCCAAAAGAATAAATCTTTAGAAACATTGGCAATTAGACACCTATGTTTAGAAGAAGGTGATGCATCAAAATCAGCTTTAAAAACTCTTCCAAAACGAGAAATCTTGAACACAAGATCACCTGAAGCATCTAGCACTTTGCATTCATTTTTCTTAAAGCTTATCTCAAGATCTTCATCAAGCATTTGTGAGACAGAAAGCAAGTTATATTTCAAGTTTTCAACAAGAGCCACATCCTTGAACATAAACTTGTCACTTACCTTTACTGTACCTTTTGCCACAACAGAAGAGGAAGAAGCATCTCCAAAAGTAACACTTTCAGCACGAGATGCACGAGTGAGGGAGGAGAACCAATTCTTTTTACCAGACATGTGGCGTGAGCATCCGGAATCCACTAGCCATATGTTCTCCTTCCTCGCGCGAGAAGCCTACATAGCAACAAAACATGTCGAGGTCTCAGTACTGGGGTTAGGAATGAGATTTTTGGGAATCCAGTACTGAGACACACGACGCACAACAGTAGGCACAACACGATAATTTTTATGCACAAAATCAGATTTATCTTTTCCCATGTTTCTAGGAACAGAAGGTGTTTTCATCACTCTAGGCGCATAAGGAGTAAAATGTGCTTTGCTGAAATTTGACCTAGCCTCAGTTCTTTCCTTCTTTTGTTGTTTGGCTAGTCTAAAGCAATAATCTACTAAGTGTCCATCTCTACCACAATGAGTGCAAGTGTACTTGACATGATGTTTAGCTTTAACAGTAAAGGCACATTTTGCTTTCATCATAGTAGAGGATAAAACCAAATAGATTGAAAAGCAATTTTCTTAGGCTCATTAGATAACTCAATTTTGCAAGGAGCCTGAACAACGGTCTGAGGTTTAGTTTCGTATGTGGCATAAGGATCAAAACCTAAACCTCTCTTGTTTGTGCTAACCTTGGATTGATCCAAGATCATGTTCAACTTTTTCTTGCCATTAGTGAATCGTTCCAAAGAGTTTTGCAGGTAATCAACTTTCTTAGCAAGAATTAAACAATTATTGCAGGGAACATCTATTTTTCCTTTTTGCTTGCGACAAGTTGAGCATGAGAGAATTTCATGTGAAAGCAGATTATCAGTCAATTTAGAAACCCTAGCATTTGCATCTTTCAGTTTTAATTCAAGAGTTGAGCATTTAGAACAGGAAGTTGAACTATGCAAATCATCAGTGGAACAGCTAGCATGTACAACATGTTTCTCATTTTTCTCATTTAGATGTAACAAAAGAGCATGTTCTTTTCTAAGCAAGGTGAGCTCATTGTAAATTAAGTCACATGATTTGCAAGTATCATCACTAGGAATCAAAGTCTTAAGTCTAGCAATTTCAGCATTCAATGATTCAATAATGAAATCATGTTTCTTAATTTTCTTATCACGTTTGTCAAGCAATTTTCCAAGATGAGCAACAGCAATAGCTAATTCATCATAAGAGGATCTACCTCATTGAAGTCATTTGTCGTGGTCGTCCTCGGTGAAGCTATCCTTGCCGCTTGCCATGAGACATAATCCTATTAAATCATGCTTGCTTGGAGTTGCATCATCTTCGCTGCTCTCAGAGTCCACATCGCTCAAATTGACTTGTTCAAGAGCGGAAAGAACTCAGTGAACCACCTTGCGGTTGATGAGGCTCTTCTTCTTCTTATCATTTGACGAGAACCTTTTCTTTTCATTCCTTCCCGTTGTCCTTCTCCTCCTGTGATGTTTTTCCTGCAAGCTTAGGACAATTTGTGCGACTATGGTTAAGGTCACCACACTCATAGCATCTTGGAGGACCACCTCTCTTTCTCATTCTCACATTCTGCAAAGCTTTGCTAAAGCGAGAAGAGAGTAGTGCCGATCTTCTTCAGAAACTCTTCAAGTTGCTCATCTGTTAAAGAAGACATGGAAGACAAGGCAAAGCTAGAAGAAGAATTTGCATTTGACATGTTAGGGTTAGAGATCAAAGCAATTGATTTAATGTTACCCTTCTGGCAAGAACATCCAACTCATGAGTTTTCAACTTAGAGTAAAGAACATCTAATGTGAGTGTGCTCATGGTAGTAGATTCTTGTATAGATGTTACTTTCATCTCCCACACCGACATGTCCAAAGCACTAAGCAATTGTCGAGCATTTTCAGCATCGGTGTAGCTAACTCCAACAAAGACGTAGATTGCTAAGAATTTTATTGAAACGTGCAAAGAAGTCAACTACAGAATCACTAGGTTTCATCTCAAAACACATGTATTCCTTTTTGTAAATATCTTGGCGAACCTCTTTGACAGTGTTAGAACCTTCATGGTAATCACAAAGAGATTTCCATACCTCATATGCGGATCGAAGATGAACCACACGATCAAAGTCGCTGCGTCCCAAGCCTTGGATGATCAAGTTGCGCGCCTTGCTGTTTGCTTCAACATGTGTGCGATTGGTGTCGTTGACGTTGTCGTTTGCAGGGACTTCATATGGCTTGTAGACCTTCTCCCAAATTGTGAAGCCCTGTGCTTGGATGAACGCCTCCATCTTGGCCTTCCAAAACTGAAAATCAACACCATCGAACACACATGGTTTTGTCGAATAACGATCCATTGATCTAATCACCGGTTAAGATAGATTAGAGAAACCTGGCTCTGATACCACTTGTAGGATCGAAGTATATGAATATAGCAATCAGAGGGGGGGTGAATGATTGTGCGGAAGCTAAAACCAAATTCTTGATCTATTAAAAGTTCACCCCAAAACAGAACCAAATAATTGCTTCGTTTTCGACAAAAACAGAATGACAGAGGTTTAGTAAAACGAGAATTCCCGGAGATCCAACCGTTAGATTGATCTGAAATTTGGACACGAGAAACTAGATGCCAATACGAATCGAACCCAAAAAGAATCAGCTCGATCGGACTTACAGATCAAAAGTTATAAGCTTCGCAAGCTTGCTGATCCAGAACTTGACGAGAATCAAACTAATCAAAACTTCAAGATTAAACAAGATCTTCAAAAGATTAAACAACTAGACTTTGAGAAACTCTAAATCAATACCCTAGAACGGTTTTTGATGGATCAAATCAAGATGAAACTCAACGATCAATAACCAATCTAGAATTAGAACAAGCATGCAAACAAGAACCAAAACAGAAAACACTGTAGCGACGTGGTTACTGTAGCACGCAAAAATCTTGGAAGAATTGATCTTTATTTCTTTTGTCTAAAATACTCTCATCAAAAGAGTACAAACCCTAAAACCAAGCTCAAGGCTTGATGCGCTCAGCTCTACTTGATTGGATGCCCTTCAACAGGAGACACCCCTCCTATTTAAAGGAGCAAAACACAAGGAGTTCTGAATACAATTCCTAATCTAGAAGGAGTCCGTATTCAACACAACTCCTCTTGGCCCAACCTGGCCGAATACAACTCTTGCACGCGTATGGTAACCCTACCATACTCACGTGACTAACACTTTGCACGCGTATGGCCACCTGCCATACTCACGTGACTAACACTTTGCACGCGAATGACCTCCTGCCATTCTCACGTGACTAACCATTCTTCATGTGCACCATTCTCTTAGCCCGAACGTCCCGCATGACATCCTTGACCACCAAGACCTCAGTTCCTCCCTGAACCTAGTCCCGAACCTCAGTTCTTCCATGAACCTAGTTCCGGTCCCGTCATCGACCACATTCGTCTTCGAGCAATACCTGCACATGAACAAAAAACAAATCCGAGCACAAGTCCACGACTTGACTCAATGTCAATCCATGCAACTACTCACATGAGCATTGCATAAAGTCCACTTCAAAACAAGTATCATGAAATCATCAAAAATTTCATAATCTCAAATTCAAACCATTTCAAATCTTGCAAAACATCCAAACCGAGCAAAACACGTTTACAACGGACCAAAATCAAAAACCCTAGAAAAAGTCCATTCACGACGGACCAACAAAATCTTTGGAAAAAAGAGTTTGGCTCAATGAGTTCAAAAGCATGTCCACGACAGACCAACAAAGTTTGTCCGTCGTAGATAGGAAATTTACTGTTTCTTGAGATCTTGGTCCGGCGCAAAAGCGAAACTTACTGCTTCTTGTCAAATTGACAAAACACATGAACAAACATATTTGCAAATTCAATTCTAAGCCAATTTTTCAGCACATGATTTCACAAATCCTAATGATATGGTCAACATCAATGCTAATGCTAGTGAAGTTCCGATTGTCAATGTCAGTGTTACCGCCGAGCTCAACCAACAACCCTCCGAGGTGTTAACAACATTTCTTCAGAGTATGAATCAGTTTCTTATGACTCAGACTCAGCTCATGCAATTGATGATATAACAAATGAACAATTAAGCCTCCATGGTCACTACACCTACAACTCCTCAGTGGTATCCTTCTAATGAGTTATTGAGGACCAAGCCTCCAGAAGTATTATGTGGTGATGGCATTAGCAATACCCCTCCTGAAAACCTTCACTCGTAGAAATATGCCATCTGCTATCAATGTGGTGAAAAAGGACATTTTGCTTATAGATATTCTCAAAAGGGTAAGGCAAAAGAGGATATCCATTGTAGTAACTGTGACAAGAACTGGACACCGATTTAGCAAGTACCCAAAAGTAGGTCTAGTACAAGGGTCAGATAGATTGTGCTAGTAGAGCAATCTCTCTCACCAGTCCTGAGGGAATTCGAGTGGAATTCTTATCTAACCTTTCTTCTAAGGGGGGTAGTACCTGAACCGTCTGAAAGGTTCAACTTTGGAAAGTGTGCCTATAGTGAATGAATACCCGGATGTGTTTCCAGAAGATTTGCCTGGTATGCCACCGAATCGGGATATTGATTTTATAATTGAGCTTGTACCTGGTACAGCTCCTATCCCAAAAAGATCTTACCAGCTACCCGCCAATGAGTTAGCAGAAATGAAGAAGCAGATTGAAGAACTGCAGGAGAAAGGATTTATTAGGCCCAATTCAGCACCTTGGGGTTCACCGGTAATCTTCGTTAAGAAGAAGGATGGTAGTCTGAGAATGTGCATAGACTACAAATCTTTGAATGAGGTTACCATAAAGAATAAGTATCCCTTGTTCAGGATCGACGACTTGTTTGACCAATTGAAAGGAGCTTAAGTGTTTTCCCAAAATAGATTTGAGATCAGGATATCATTAGCTCAAGATAAGGAAAGAAGATATTTCAAAGATAACATTCACTTCCCGGAGTAGAAAAGAACATAAGGATCATCTAAGGATAATCTTGGAGAAGCTAAGAGAGCATCAGTTATATGCTAAGTTTAGTGAGTATGACTTTTGGACGGAAAAAGTTTCTTCCTTGGGTCATGTCATTTCTGCTGGAGGAGTAGCAGTAGATCCCGCAAAAAGTTAAGGATGTTTTGGATTGGAAGCAACCCAAGTCATTCCAGATATCAGAAGTTTTCTTGGTTTAGCAGGTTACTATCGGCGATTTATTGTAGTATTTCAAAGATTGCAAGACCGTTAACCCAATTTCTGAAGAAGGAGAAGAAGTTTGAATGGATAGATAATTGGACCTGATATTCCGAAGGAAGCTGAAGAGCAAGTTAGAGTGATCCGTGAGAATCTAAAAATAGCCCAGTCAAGGCAAAAAAGCTATAAATCTGTGAGAATCTGATAATCACAGACGGGAATTAAGTTTTGCACCTGGTGATCATGTGTATCTGAAGGTTTCACCTCTCAAGGGAATGCATCATTTCAGAGTCAGCAGCAAGTTGGCACCTCGCTATATTGGTCCCTTTCCAGTGGTTGCCGGGAGAGGAGAAGTTGCGTACAAGTTGAAACTACCTCCGCAGCTGTCAGATGTGCATGATGTCTTCCATGTTTCTCAGCTAAAGAAATGTCTCAGAGTACCCGAGCATCAGATGCCGTAAGAAGAGACGGAGTTGAAAAAAAACATGTCATATCCAGAGTATTCAGTCAAAATCTTGGATGAAGCGGAGCGTCGAACTAGAAGCAGAGTGATCAAGTTTTGCAAGGTCCAGTGGAGCAACCATTCCGAGAAGGAAGCCACCTAGGAGTGGGAAGAGGATTTTCGCGTTGGGTGTCCCGAGCTTTTTCTTTCTTCGTCCGAATCTCGGGGACAAGATTCTCTCTAAGGGGGGAGGTTTATAACATCCCCAATTTCGGTCTTTTGCGAAAAACTAATTTAAAATAATTAAATTCGAAAATTTGGATTTTCCTTGGTGTTCTAATTAACCTGGCATCCTTATCATTCCAAAATTGCAGTTCAATTCTTCATCGTTCGAAAAGTCGAATTTCCAAATTCCGGTCCATACTTGAAATTCTACCCGAGTTCCAAAATGCTCCAAAAATCCTGAAACCTATTGCATTAGGTTCCAAATATTCCAAAAACATTGTGGGAATTTTTCGAAGATTTTTGGAAACCCTCTGGTATTTTATCTCTCGCGGCCTTTCGTCTAATGCCTTTTATTCGTCCCAGAATTTTCTAAATTCCAAATTTCATCCAAATTCCGTGAAACCAATTTTATTGGGTTCCAAATATTCCCTAATATTTTTAGGAATTTTTCTGGAATTTTTAGACCCTTTTTGCTATTTTATCCCGCGCGCATTTGCTTCTTCATTTTATCGACCAATAGGAAAGTGCCACGTGGCGGCGCTGTTCACCTTCTTCTTCCCCACGATCAGGCTGGTTACAGAGAGCAGCCGTTTCTTTCATTCATGGTGCCTTGGATTTCATTATGCCATAACTTCCTCATTAATCCTCCAAATCGTGAACGACTGGATCCGTAGACGGTTCTATTAGGCAAAAACCGAAAATCACCTATTAGGGCATAACTTTGCCGTTTCTTCATGAAATCGCGTGCTTCCACTTCTCAACTCTTCATCTTGGAGCCCTCTACCCCATGCTCTCACCCTCCCTTTGCCTTCCCTCTCCATTCGGGCGAAATCTTGAAGAAACCGTCGCCGGGCGCCGCTCATCGACACCGTCGTGGTAACTTTTGCACCAGTGAGTCGAATTGAAATCCGTCTGCGTCACTGTGTGTGCATCGTCGCCACGATCAAAATCCCTCAACAAATTTTGCATTTTGTTGCAGGGTCGCGACGAATTTTGTGTTTGACGTTGGTGTTTGGAGTGTCGTTCATCGTCGATTGCACGCAATTCGTTGATCCCCTCCAAAATCCGGAGACGTTCCTAGGTTCGTTTCGTCGAGCTCTACACTGTTCTCATCTCCTTTTTGTGAAATTTTATTGTTTGGTCGATTTCCCCAAATGAACCCATGTCGACCATTTCGGCCCAAGCGGCTAGGAGGTTTCTTCACAATAATGTGGTGACGTGCTTTGGCATTCCCAATAGCCTCATCATGAATAATGGCACTCAGTTCACCAGTGAGCTATTGTAAACCTATTACGAAGACATCAGGACGCAGGTCTGCTTCGTCTCTGTAGCACATCCATAGAGCAATGGAGAGGCCGAGCGAGCAAATGGATAAATAATCCAGGGAATGAAAAAGAAAGTTTTCAAAAACATCAACTAGCATGGATAGGCGTCGATGGATGAGCTTCCTTCCGTCCTTTGGTCGGTTTGCACTACGACAAGTCGAGCCATGGGTGAAACTCCCTTCCAGCTCGTCTACGGTGCAGAGGCCATCTTGCCAGCCAAAATCGTGCTGGGTTCTCCAAGAGTGCACCTGGTCGATGACATTGACTAGGGGGCGAGCGTCTCCTAGAGCTAGATCTCACTGAGGCAACACGCGAACGGGCTCTATTACGTTTCGCAGTTTACCTACAAGCTCTTCGTAGGCACGCGGCTAAATTAGTTCGACCAAGGACCTTGAAAGTTGGTGATCTCGTCCTACGCTGAGTTCAAGACTAGTCAAAATCTAACGACCTGTGTCGGATCACTAGACTCACCTCCAGAAGCCTCAGTCTACATAAGACAATTATTGTTTGCAGTAGTACTTTGCTGCAAGTTACAATCACATACAGACACCCTCTTGGTTGGTCCAGAGTTCTAGATTGATTCGCTCGTGCCCGGTCGTTGTGTGCGATGTCGAGCAACAGCATGACTTTCCCGTCCTTGTCAAAGCCATGCTCGCAAGTTAGGGGCATGGGTCAAGACACTCGGAGGGGGGGGATGAAGCTGCCCGCATATTTCTTTCCCTCGACCTAACCCATGATCACAACTCGAAGAAATGGTGTTGGATCATTAAGTGAAAGGCATGCATAAATTTTTCTAATTCTCTTGTGAGCGAGCTCGTACTCGCAACTTAGGTGCGCGACCTTCGTTCACAGTGGGGGCTTAGTAGGGACGAACTACCGTGTTTTTTTTCTAAAAAATGCGCTCTCCTGTTTTCGTCCTTTACTATTTGAATATCTGTCTTCCTCATTCTGTGCGTTTTGCCTTATCTTTTTTTGCACGACATTCATCGGCAAATGAGTAAGGAGCAATCAGAACAAAAATAAGATAAGTCATTTACTCGAAGGCCTTTTTCATTCATTCAAAATAATTACACAAGGAGTATTTTACAGTGGGGGCTACGTTCTGCCGAGCTTTGCGTCCTGGATGACTGTGAGTTCTTCCCTCATTGTATCCATCTCGGCCTCAAGGTCGAGCACTCGTCACCGAGCTACGTGCCCCTCACTTACTTCTTGGCGGAGTCGCTTCGCCTCATTTCTGTGCTGCTTGGTCAACTCGGTAGCCTCCCGCACAGCTCGGCTCAGCTCCTCCACCTTCTTCTCAAGGGTAGCCTTGGCCAGCTCGCCCTAGAAGAGCTTCTCCTTGCAATCGATGGCAAACTCCTCGGCTTCGCGCTGCCTCACCTCGTCTGAAGCCTTAAGCTCGGCCAACGCCTGCTCGAGCTCTGCTATCTTAGCATCTTGCTAGGCACTGTGCTTAGCCACAGTTTTCGGAGGCATGGCCGCCACTTTGAAGTCAACCATAGTCGCATTGAGCACCTGCAAGGAAGAAGGATTTATGTCCTGCTCGATGTGAAAGGAAAAAGATTTAGACAACTTACCCAGCAGAGTCGGTCATGCAAGTTCCCCCGGACCTGCTGGAGCACCTCCTCCGATCAAAGGTCTGCGAGATCTTCCGTGGCGGCCTTTGGTGGGGATAATTCATATTCCCCTCGAGCAGGCGCTTCACTCGGCGATCAAGGGATAGCCCCGGTAGGGTAGTTTTCACCAGAGCAATATCCTCCTGGGGATGCTCTTCCTCTGGGGCATCAGGACTCGACTCCTGAGGTGCCTCCTTGCTCGGGGTGCAGTCCTGGCCTTCAACCATGCTTGGCTTCAGAGCCTCGAACTACTAGCCTTCGTGGGGAGCAAGTTCCCCAAGGGCATGTGGCACCTCAACCATGGCATCCTCGGCAAGTACAATCTCGGCGGCGTGGGCAAGCTCTTTTTCTATCACAGATTGGCGGATTTCATCAGCCATGCCTTCAAAATCCAAAGCTCCCCTACTAGCTATTTCGCCCATGACAGTAGTGTGGGGTTAGTATAATATCCATTAGGGGGGAATGGAAATGAAGAGCAGTAAGGTACCTTCATCGAGCTTCCCGCCTCCGTCCTTAGGGTCTTTAGCCTTTGTGGTGGTAGCTTGGGCCTCAACCACGAGCTTGGACATCTTCGCAGCTGCGTTGCTCAGCCTCACTAATAAGGGGTCAACCTCGTCTAGGTTGACCTCCTTCCATGTTAGGCTTGGGTGTGTCATGTGGTGCTCGGTGACCTCCGGCGCCTCAGGACCAAAGGCGCAGGGCTTCTTCCTCCTCCTCGGGCTCCTTAGCTGCCGAGCGAGAGGTCACCCATGCGAGCTCGGCCTGGAGGGCGGCGATCTTCCCCTCCAGTTGCTCCTTCCGCGTGGGGCCCCCCACCATCACCTTCGCCCTCTTCGCCTCCTCCGCGAGCTGGTGCAGACGAGCCATCAAGTCCGGATTTTTCTTGGTATGCTATATCATCCACAATTTTAACTCTCTTACCTTCACCTTGTTGGCATATTCCAAATGCCGTCGATGAGGGCTCCTGCTCAGGGCCGCCCGTTTCTTGAGGCGCTTGGCAGGGGACGGCGGAGGTTGTGGCGTGCGCTGCTTGCGTCCCGCCACCCTCTTGGTTTTGATGCCGGGGATGAGGTCCTCGGGGTCGCCCGTTAGTGGCTTGATCTCAGCCACTGCGGCTTCAAGGGCGACCTTTTCCTGACAAAAGAAATAAGAAGCATCAGGGGTGCTCGAGATGCTCTCCCCTGAGCATGGTTTGTTCGTTTACTTACCGCATCGCCCCGCTCAAGCACATTGCTCAGGACTTACCACCCAATCTCGAGCTCCTTGCCCTTTGGGGTGCCAAACATCTCAGCAACCCGCTTCTCGACCCAGCCCTTGCTCGGGGCAGCAATCCGATCGGGGCAAAACGTAAGTACGAGCAAGATAGTTCAAACAGGTAGGAAATTATTTGCTTAGTTCCAGAGACTTACCTGAATTAGCTTCACGGGTGAGATCTTGCCACCCTGTGATCTCGAAGAAGGGATGCTCCCTCATCCTTAGTAGCGATGTCCTGACCAGTGAGCCCCAAGTTCTGGAGCTCATTGATCATCATCAGCACCCGCTTCTCCTCAGGATGCATGGGGGGTGCGGCGTTTCGACCTCTGAGCCACCGTTCTGGTGTAGTGGAGAGTGCTTCCCTCCGTCTTCTTTAAGTAGAACCAATGGTCGGCCCAGCCCGACACCGAGTCCTTGAGTGTGAAGCTCAAGTACTCGTATAGTCGGTTGGACTAAAGACGGAAATAAATGCAACCGATGAGAGAGGTCACTCCGGTGCGAAATAAGGAGTAGAAAATGGAATAAAAGGCTTGCCGTGGGCACAATGCCCACGTATCCCTCGCAAAGGTGAGAGAAGATCACCAAGACAAGGATGGAGTTGGGGTTGAGGTTGGAGATCTCGCATTCGCACTGGGCGAGTACGGACTCACTCTCGGGCGTCCGCAGCCCGTTAATGGAGTAGATTTCGCAGAAGACAATCTCTCTCTTCTATGGCTCCTGGGCTTCCTCATCGCTGGGAGCGCGCCACAACTCCTCGTCAAGGTAGATGAGCTCCACGAGCACTCGGAGCCTCTCCTTGCTCATCTTGCTTATTCCGAACTTCACCATTGATTCGGTGGAAGAGGAAGATGCAAGCGTAGATTGGCACGAGAGTTAAGAGATTTTAATGATTTAGATGTGAAATACAGGTGAAGAGTTTCTCACCACTGCTTAAATATGGGACCTGAGAATTCAAGACACAAATGGGAAATGCAGGCGAAAAGTTTCCCGCGCTGGACTCGAGAAGCCTTAAAGGCTCAGGCATAGGTGAAGAGTTTCTCACCACTTACGAGTTGACGCATGGCTACACAACTTTCGAAACCGTCCAATAAAGGCGCGTTTCTCAACAAATTATCCAGACCATTTTCGCAAGGCTTTGCAGAGAAGGAACCGACACGACCCTTTTTTATATTTTTCCTCCTGAGCTCCCCTTGGTCGGAGACCGAGATTCCCTTGGTTGGAGGCCGAGCTGGAATCTCGGTTTCTCCCAGCCATGATCGTCCACAAGCGGGACATGCTCTGATGCTACAGTAGCATTTCGCTGCAAGATTCCAATCCCTCTATTGAGTCTGTAGGCTCAACGAGAAGGCCCCGCCAAGTAGGTTTCCACTTGAGCCTCGAGGGCTAGCTGTTCGGGATTGGATAATCCCTATAAGTACTGTTATTCCCCGGCAGCCAGTTTCGACCGACCATGCATTCCCTTGGACGAGGTCCCCAAGGAAGGCCTTCGAATGATCTAGATAGCTGCTCTGCCTGATCGGACTAAGCTAAGTGCTCGACCACAAGCACCCATGCTCGGCCACGAGCCCCCATGCTTGGCCACGAACACCCATGCTCGGCCCAAGCTTGCTCGTGAACATGAGAGCTCGGAAGCATCGGGCAGAGCTGGGAAACTCCTCAAGCATGGTCGGAAGATTGTGTTTGGCCCATAACGTCCAAGTAGTGATAATTACGCCATGATCTGGGACTGTTACACCCACGACGGGAACGTGGCGAGAATCAAGGCTTCATTTGCAGCTACGGTTAATGCAGTCAAGTGCGCATTATTCGGTTGCAGTTATGAGAGATATTTTATAAGTTATAAGTACCCCTCGGGTAAATGGAGAGGGGGGTTGTGCGAACATACGTCGAGACACACAATATGTAACACCCCCGCATTTAATATGCCCGAATGCTACCAAACATAAGCTAAACAACAACTAAATACCATATTTAACATAAAATTCCAGCAAAGGTGCATAGGCTAAAAACCGAGATTTCGGCAGCACCTCCTTTGATTTATCATGAATTTAAGGAACAGCAAGAATATAGCATCATATGGCAATAAGAGCAACATCTAAAACAGCAATAAATAAAGTCTTAACGACAATAAGAGACTAACATTAAGCTCTTAAGGTTCCAAGTGTCAAACAAACAATAGAACTCTCATTAACCAAGCTAAGACTTAATTTTAAAGACCATCACACGCAATTTATTATCAAACTAAATGAATTGACTTGGGGAAACATTAAGGTGAAGCAACGTGTGAGCGTGTGACTATTCCCCTTTCCCGCATGCCGTTCTCATGGTACCTAAAACAACAAGAAAACACAAGGGTGAGTTCGAAAACTCGGCAAGCATACCGCAATGGACAACAAGCATAACAACATGGCAATAACATCTTCCATCATGTATATCATCTCATTCATGATTACTTATCAATATCATCATCAATTTGTATGCTAAGTAATGCAATGCTCCTGACCCTGGAACCTCATACCAGGTATGGGAAGTACACACCCGTCGGTGTGCACCCTTTCCTCCCTTCCATCCCGAAGATGGAGGGTGCCTACTCGCTTCCAAACACCACGTGGATGGAATCACGACATAGGACTTACTCAATGGCGTTCCGGATTAGTCATAACTTTCTCACCGACCTTGCCGGACTAGTTAAGACTTTCTCACCGCCCTCGCCCTATCTCATGACATGCATGCAACCATGCCAATTATCATATTTAATTCACATATTAACACATGGCATCATAATATATTAAACATGCTCATCATATCATATCATTCATTAACACATGGCAAGTGGACATATATCATGTAAACAAATCCATCTAATCTCAACATGCAACCTACAACTCGCTATCCATCACAACACACTTGCCTCAACCACGTGCAACGGATTGGCGGGAAGAAGAGGGCACTTCCGGGGTCACACCACCTGCACATAGGCATCACACACTCACAAACATAGCCTCCAAACAGTACACAAACCCCCATCTAACCCGACATTGCCAACTACTCGCAAAACCTAAAAACAGAGGTTCTGTCCCGGCGGGACAACAGCCTTGCTCAGGGCCTGAGTGATGGCTTGGAAGGGTAGCTGGGAAGACCATTTGCCTCTTGCGGAGTTTGCTTACAATAACAGCTATCATTCCAGCATCCGGGCTGCTCCTTATGAGGTACTATATGGCCGGAAGTGCAGATCGCCACTTTGTTGGGATGCAGTGGGCGAGAGAGCAGTTCTTGGACCGGATTGGGTTCAGCAGAAGCTAACGTTAACATCATCCATTTAATATAAATAGCAATGCAATTTGTAAAGCAGTGGAAAACATTTATAAACAATGGGATCAACATGCGTCAAGGAGACTTGCCTCGGTCACAGCGAGAAGGTTGCACTCTTGGAAGTCCGGCGGCGGGGTCGGCGGACTCGGCGGACATGCTCAGGGCCTGAGTGATGGTTTGGAAGGGTAGCTGGGAAGACCATTTGCCTCTTGCGGAGTTTGCTTACAATAACAGCTATCATTCCAGCATCCGGGCTGCTCCTTATGAGGTACTATATGGCCGGAAGTGCAGATCGCCACTTTGTTGGGATGCAGTGGGCGAGAGAGCAGTTCTTAGACCGGATTGGGTTCAGCAGACTATTGATCGCGTGGCAGAGGTACGGCAGAACCTTCTCGCAGTGGCAGAGCGCATGTAAGAGCTATGCTGATGTGAGGCGGCGAGACTTGGAGTTTGAGGTGGGTGATAGCGTACTCTTGCGAGTATCTCCCACCAAGGGTGTGGTGCGTTTTGGCACCAAAGGAAAGCTCAGTCCAAGGTATGTTGGGCCTTTTCCTATCATCGCCCGAGTTGGTAGGTTGGCCTATCGCCTAGAGCTACCGGAATCCACGCAAGGTGTGCATAATGTGTTCCATGTCTCGATGTTGAGGAAATACTTGCATGATCCGGAGTTGGGGGTCCAGCGGATTTCTGAGTCTGTGCTAGTCAGTTCCCCTGGGGGTTTGATTGCTAGCTCTTGGGTTTGCCCTGGTTGCACCATTGCCATTGATGATGAGGTTTTCTTTGCCAATCTCATGGTGATCCAGTTGGCTCCTTTTGATGTCATTTTGGGCATGGACTGCATCGATCGCATCGTGCTAAGATCTGTTGTTTCGGAAGACGGTTGCCTTGCGAGGCCCGTCAGAGTAGAGTTGACCTTTCAGGCGATTTACCTTCCAGCCGTCTTTTGCGTTGACTAGTCTGTTTTTTGGTCGCCGTTTGAGGCATTTGGGTTTCCTCATGACCTTGTCAGAAAAGCCATCTTCTTCAGTTTCCATTGAGGAAATTCCTGTAGTGAAGGAATTTGTTGATGTGTTCCCTGATGAGTTGCCTGGTTTACCCTCCGTGAGGAATGTGGAGTTTCGTATTGATCTTGTTCCTGGCACTCGACCTATTTCTATCTCTCCATACCGCTTGGCTCGTCCTTTTCAAGACGAGTTGAAGAAGCTTGATTGGAGGATCTCATGGCCAAGGGCTTCATTCGGCGTAGCGTTCGCCATGGGGAGCACCCGTCCTCTTCGTCTCAAGAAGGATGGAAGTTGGCGGATGTGCATTGATTATCGTGCTCTTAATCAAGTGACAGTCAAGAACAAGTATCCTTTGCCTCGCATCGAGGATCTGTTTGACCAACCGAAGGAGCAAAGGTGTTCTCCAAGATTGATCTTGATCGGGGTATAATCCGATCCGTGTGAGGGAGCAGGACATTGAGAAGACTCGCTTTCTCCACTAGGTATGGGCATTATGAATTTAAAGTTATGTCTTTTGGACTAACTAATGCTCTGCTATCTTTATGGAGGCGATGAACAAGATGCTACACAAGTACCTTGATGAGTTTGTAGTAGTGTTCATCGATGACATTCGATTTACTCTAAATCGGAAGAGGAGCATGAGCGGCACTTGAGGCTTGTGTTGAGTACCTTGAGGAGAATCAGTTCTTTGCTAAGCTGAAAAAGTGCGAGTTCGGATTTCGAAGTGGTTTTCTTGGCCACATCATCAATCCAGAGGGCATATCTCAGTAGATCCTAGCAAAGTCTCAAGAGCTTTTGGATTGGAAGAGGCCTTCCAATGTCAAAGAGGTGCGTAGTTTCCTTGGGTTGGCTGGCTACTATCGGCGTTTTGTGCAGGATTTCTCTATCATTGCCAAGCCACTTTCACAGTGACTCGTAAAGGGATGAAGTTCCAGTGGATCGCAGAGTGTGAGCACGGCTTCTGCACTTTGAAGGAGAAGTTAGTGATTGCTCCTCGTTCTTACCCTTCCCGAGCCTGAAAGCGCTTCATGCTTATTCCGATGCTTCTCGGTTGGGACTTGGGTGTGTGCTCATGCAAGATGGCAAAGTGATTGCTTATGCTTCGAGGCGCTTGAAAAAGCATGAGCAGAATTATCCCACGCATGATCTTGAGCTAGCCGCCGTGGTGTTTGCATTGAAGATATGGAGGCATTACATGCAGTGAGTCTTGTGATATTTTCATCGATCACAAGAGCCTCAAGTACATCTTTACTCGTAAAGATTTGAAATTGAGGCAGAGGAGGTGGCTAGAGTTGATAAAGGATTATGACCTCACTATCCGTATCATCCGGGAAAGCAAATGTGGTGGCCGACGCCCTCGCCGCAAGACAATGCCCCTGTTGTTGATTGTCTTGTTGCTGATTTTGAGCGCTTGGGAGTCTCCTATCGCTTTGGGGGACCGTGCAGGCTGAAACTCAAATGATTCTTGAGTCGCGATTCTCGAGTGCAGCGAGAGGCACAAAGACATGATCGTTTGCTCCAGCAAGTGAGGAAACGCTTTTCAGGAAGGCAAGTCCGGAGACTTTACCGTTGATGATGCGGGAGCCTTGAGGTTTCAGGGCCGTCTGTGCGTGCTCCTAGAAATCTCAAGTGAAAGAAGACATCTGAAAGAAGCTCATCGCACCAGTACACGGTCCATCCCGGGAGACCAAGATGTACAGGACTTGAAGAAGAATTTACGGTGGAAAAGGATGAGAGTGGATATTGCCAAGTATGTGGCGTCTTGTGGGATTTGCCGGAAGATCAAAGCCGAGCATAAAGCGTCCTACCGCTTGTTGCAGCCTTTGGAGATTCCTGTGTGGCCATGGGATGACATCTCCATGGATTTTGTGGTTGGCTTACCTCGTACTCCACGAGGGAAGGATGCTGTTTGGGTTGTGGTGGACCGTCTCAGCAAGTCTGCGCATTTCATTCCTATCCGCACGACCAATTCTGCGAGCGAGTTGGCTCCCATCTATGTGCGGGAGATTGTGAGACTGCATGGTGTACCTAAGACCATTATTTCTGATCGGGATGCGAAGTTCGTCTCCAAGTTCTGGGAGAGTTTGCAGAGTGCTTTGGGTACGCAGCTTCGCCTTAGTACCGCTTTTCACCCTCAGACGAATGGGCAGTCTGAGCGTACCATCCAGACATTGGAAGAGTTGGTATCAGAGCGGGCTGTAGGTCCTTGGAATATGTATTTTTAGTGTCATACCTTAAGTTGCAACTAAAATATGATGTGGAATAACTTAGAAACATGGCTTAGGTTCTAACTAAAACCTTGTTATAGGATAGCAACGTTAAAACTTGTAAAAGTGGTATAACTAATCTAAAATCTGACACACTTGGATGCACAGTAGGATGGGTTTTGGTTCGTCATTGCATTGCGCTTAATTATTTAATGAAGGATATGCTTATGATGATGTTTGATCTATGATCTTGATTGTGTGCTTTCGTGTTTGGGTGGTTGTCTGTCTAAAGCAGCCATGCCGAGGGGTAGAGGCCGTGGACGCCGTGGCCGTGGAGGCAGGGGCGAGGCTCCCAGGAGTTGAGGAGTCTGCTTGAGGGTAGCGTTCACTTAATGCTCGTGGGCCAGCTCAGGAGGAGCTTCCACAGACGGCTTGAAGGGGTGCCCGCCGCAAATGAAGATTTAGTTCAGCTCTGCAGAGGAGATTCAGGAGTCCGGGCGCGCTAGCGGGCAGCCCTCGCTGTTGTGGCTCCCCTGCAGGGGCTCCCCCGTTGTTGCCCCGCTGCACCGGAGCCGAGGATGAGTCTCGGGAGTGGATGTCCCTCCGCCTTGACACTTTCGACGGAGCAGCACGCTAATCCGATCCCGCAGATTGGCTGCGGTACATGGAGAGGCAGCTTTGAGGTCCTAGATTTGACCTCGGTTCAGAGGACTCGCTTTGTGGCTTTTCACCGAAGGGCCAAGCGGATATCTGGTGGGAGGGGGTTCTCGGCCGCTAGAGCCCCGATCTGGGTCGATGACACAGGAGGACTTTGTGGCTCGCTTCCGAGCCAAGTTCCATCCAGAGTCTTTCCTTGAGAGGATGGAGCTTACTCTGACCACTCTTTCCCAGGGAAAGAGGTCGGTGGCAGAGTGTCGGGACCCCGAATTTGCAAATCCGGACCCTCTGTGTATTCAGCACTAGTCCAGGAACGCGCTAGTGCACACAGTCTTAACATCGGTAAATATCACAATCATACCAATCGATATTATCAAAGTACTTTATTTAAATAACCAAACTGGTTACTCGACCTTATGGCCAAGTTACAAATGTATGCCTTGCAAGGCGAAACTTATTAAAAGAGAAATAACAAGAATGAAAATCAAATAAACTTAGTGGCGCCATCCAAAGATACCACAGTAACCGACCGGGCTCGCATCCCTAAGTAGACGGGTCCTCTTGGAGTTCCTCCTCCAAAGTAGCATTTCTCCTCTTCAAGCGATATTGTGTTGAGGCAAGGGTGAGTACTTGGTACTCAAAGCAAGTCATGCACAGAATGCAAACTAATATACTATATGCATGGCTTGGTACAAAGGAATAACTCAAGGTATATTTATGTAAACAGCTTTTGACAAGTAATATAAGTAGATTCAAAGAAAGCGGTAGAAATAAGTAAAGCATAAATAACTTTTCATGAAAATTAATAAACATTTTACCACAATCATAAACCACATTTAAATAATCTTCATTATTAAACCAACCCAAATTTAAAAATCCAAGTTATTTTAATAAAATCAAAACATTGACTGTAATTCACGAGAAATATCGATCTGTGGACTCGGCTATTCAAATAGATTCTACACTCTGCAGAGGTTATGCACTTTACCCACAAGATACAATCCACTCACCACGTCAGCCGTGAATCGCCATACAAGAGTATGCGAATGAGCGATCATAACAAAGCCTTTCGGAAGCCTCAAACAACACAGGTGGTCCTCTCCGGTACGTGCTCTACACCATCCCTTCCCTTAGCCAAGGCGAAGTATGGGACCAACACACCGTTAGATGGGTACCTGGCCACAGCCACGATACGCTCCCCCGTACAATCACACAAAAGGTGTAATCGACACCACGAGGCTCCACAAGTGAGTCCTTAGCGACTTAGTCAACTAGGGCCGTCCCATTCCAGCCATGTGGTTGCAAGTATGACCCAGTTCAAAGGCTTGCAAGGTTAAGTCCTTAGAGTGACCAGGGCAAGACTACCCGAAAAACCAAATCATCACTCCCAATGCCACAACTGGCCCACCTGATTACTCTTGCCACATGCCCCAGTCGAAATCTGTTTATCAAACCCCAGTTGATTACCATGCACCACGTGCCATCAACATCACATGATACTTTTCCAAAACAGGTTCAATATATCATTAAGTCCACATTAGCATTTGGTTGTTCAAAATCATGTCATGAGCACGAGTGTGTCTAAGCAAAGATACTACAACGATCTAAACCCATGTTGGCAATTTAATAATGTCCAACTAATAAACCACAACTAGGGTGACAAAGGGTCATGGCTCATACTTAAGTAATCAAGGTGTCATATAGCAAATTGGTATTTATCTAACCCCCATGTTTAAACAAAGTATCTTTCTAATTGAACTAGCATGCAATAGTTTAAATCAAAATAGATTTCGAAATAGGATCAACATGGTCAAAGCACAACTTGCCTTCAAAAAGTACTTGCTCTTGGTCTTGAGTTGGATCCTGAGTCAACACTTCTCCTTCGAATCCTTCCGGCACTTCAACGTCTACTCGTAAAGCGTGCAAATAGCAAATACACAAATAAACACTAGGCAAAAAGATCCCAAAACTCCAAATAAAATCCATAAACAGAGAGAACATAATTTTCTGGATTTTTAGAAACTGGAATCGTCAAATTTGGAGTTAAAACGCAAAAGTTATGATTATTTAAAGTTTAAATAATCAATTAAATAATTTTACAGAGAAAAACTTTAGTCCAAAAATTAAATAAAATTTATATTTAGGTAGATCTTAATTTTATACAAATTTAGAAATTTGAATCGCTCAAATCGGAGTTGAAACGCAAAAATTATAAGCGTTTGAAGTTTGAATCTAAATTTGAAATCATTATTCGAATTAATAAATCATTTTCTTTTCGGAAATTAATTATTGCGTCGGCATGGACACGTGGCAGCTCCTGATTGGCCTGGCGACGCCAGCCGTCCATGGGCTTGGTCCACGCTCGGCTCGGTCCACGGTGGACTCGGTCCACGGCCACGTGGATCGACATGTGGGCTCACTCGGGTGACGTCATCGCCGGCGTCGGCGCTTGGCTGGGTTAGCCAGCGACGACATGCGGGCCCTCACGACACGCGGGCGGCGTGTCGGCGTCTGCACTGCCGCTGCGGATGGCGCCGACCGCGTCGGTCCAACTTCCCGACACGTGGCGCCAATCTCGTCCGTTGGTTTGAAAATCAGCGCGCGATTGGATCCAGGGTTTAACACGTTGAAACTACTCGATGCTCGTGGGCGTTCGATCTAGATCGGACGGTCCAGATCTAATCCTATAATCGCCTTTGCTACGACGCGTGGCGATTGTGAGCCGTTGGATCTTGATCCAACGGTCGGATCTAATCGGGTTTGGAACACGTGAACTCACCTCAACCGTCCCGACCGATCCGACGGCGGTGAAAGCTCGCGAGGGCCGATGATAGCCGTGGTGGCGCGGCTGCCGGAGTTGAAGACGACGACGAGCCCAACGGCGCCGGGGTTGCTCGGCGAGATGAAGGGTCCCGCCGGTGCGTCTCGTCAGCGGTGAGTCGGATCCGAGTCAACGGGCGCAGGGACGGCGCTGACGGCGCGAAGCAAAGACCGTGGCGGAGCAGAGCGCAAGAATTACGGCGAGCTCGCAGACGGCTAAACGGGCGCGACTTAGCCTCGGTGAAGTAGAGAAGGGAGGGCGCGGGATCACGGCGGTCTCGGGTATGCCCGGGCATTAAATAGCCTCGGCCTGCGGCGTAAAACGGAAACCTAACACTGCTCTGGCCCGGCAAGGGCGCGGGCGGAGTCGGCTCGGACTTCGGTGAAGACGACTTAAATCGTGGCCGTCCACGTGGCACAACCAATGGCCACGATCGCTGGCGGCGACCGGGTCCGGTCCGACACGGCTGCCTGGTCGAGGCGGATCTCGGCCGTTGGATCTTGATCCAACGGTTGGGATTGATTAGTGGTTAGAGTGGGTTCGGTCAAGTCAATCGGCTCGGTCGGACTCGAGTCCGACTTCGGTCGGTTGAACAAGATTTGACCCGAGTTGGATTTTCCAGCGATTTAATATTTAAAATAATTCCCAAGAATTCATTTAATTCATTAAAAATAGCAAATGACTCAGAAAAATTCGAAAAATTCTGGAAAATATTTTGGATCATTTTGGACTCAAATAAAATATTTCCAACAAAATTTTATTTGCAAAATTAAATTCTTTAATTATTTCAAAATGGAATAAATTCAAATAAATTCCAAATAAATCCAAATAAATTCCAGAAAATTCCAAAAATTCACCAAAGTGCCAAATCACACATGAATTTAAGAAAAGCAAAATTTTGGGGTGTTACAAACCTCCCCTTAATAGAATCTCGCCCGAGATTCAGGGGCTTACTAAAGGAATAGGTTTGGAAACTCTTTCTTCAAATCCTTTTCGCGCTCCCAAGTCGCTTCACTTTCTTCGTGGTTGCTCCATCAACTCTCTGTAAACGGGTTGACTTGTTTCTAGTTTCTCGATCCATTGTGTCTAGAATCCTCACGGGATGCTCCTTATAAGTCAAGTCCTCTTGCAACTCAATTGATTCTAACGGTGTCTGTTCCTTAGGAACTCTGAGACACTTCTTTAATCGGGACACATGGAATACATCATGTACTCCTCGCCAACGATCGTGGCAACTCGGTGATAAGCAACTTCGCCTCATGGCTCAAAATCTTAAATGGTCCAACATAACGGGGTGCAAGTTTCCCTTTGGCATGGAACCTCTTAACTCCCTCGAGAGGCGTAACTCGAGGTATACAAAGTCTTACGGTTCAAAACTCAAATCTCGGCGACGATTGTCAAGATAACTCTTCTGTCGAGATTGGGCTATCTTCAACCTTTCCCTAATCATAGCGATCCGCTTCTTCAAACCTCTTGAAGAATATCAGGCCCAAAGACACGGCGCCACGGTCTCATTCCAATTCAATGGCGTCCGACAGGGTCGACCATACAAAGGCCTCAAAAGGTGACATCTCAGAACTAGCACGATAACTATTGTTGTAATCGAACTCGGCATACGGCAAACTCTTATCCCAAGAGGTAGCATAAGCTAATGCACAAGCTCTTAGCATATCCTCCAAAATCTGGTTGACTCTTTTCGGCCTGTCCATCCGTCTGCGTGGATGATAAGTCAGATCAAGTTTAAACGGGTTCCCATGGCCTCATGCAACTTATTCCAACCTTGAGGTAAATTGGGTACCTTCGTCTGATACAATCCTCTTTGGCACTCCGTGCAAACAGACAATCCTCGATCATGTACAACTCGCTTAACTTATCTCCGAGTAAGTGGTCTTCACGGGGATAAAATGGGCTACTTTAGTCAGGCGATCCACTATAACCCATATGGAGTCATAACCTCCTTGAGTCTTCGGCAAACCGGTAATGAAATCCATTCCGATTTCCTCCCACTTCCACTCAGGTATTTTCAGCGGCTGTAGCAATCCTGCTGGTTTCTGATGCATTGCCTTGACTCTCTGGCATACGTCACACAATGCAACATGCTCGGCAACTTCTCGTTTCATACTCGGCCACCAGAATCTCTCCTTTAGATCCTGATACATCTTGGCGCTTCCAGGATGGATTGAGTACTTGGAGTCATGGGCTTCTTCCAAAATCAGTTGCTTTAACTCCTTTTTGTTAGGCACACAAATGCGATCCTTCATCCACAACGTGCCTTGCTCATCCAACTTGAAGTCCTCTGCCTTGCCTTCCTCCTTGATGGACTTAATCCTGCGGATCTTGTCATCATCCTTCTGTCCTTCTCGGATCTGATCCTCTAAAGTAGGCTTTACTTCCAGTGCGGCCAAGAATCCGCTAGGTACAACCTCAATCTTCATTTTCTGAAAATCCTCACATAGCTCATCCTGACTTGTGGCTAGCAACGTACTCACGGTATGGCTTTTCCGACTCAGAGCATCGGCTACTACGTTGGCCTTCCCGGGATGGTAATGGATTCCAACATTATAGTCCTTGATCAACTCTAACCATCTCCTTTGCCTCATATTCAGATCCGACTGGGTGAATATGTACTTAAGGCTCTTATGATCCGTATATACTTCACATCTGTTTCCAATCAGATAGTGACGCCATATTTTCAAAGCATGCACTACGGCAGCTAACTCTAGGTCATGTGTCGGATAATTTTCCTCATGCGGCCTCAACTGCCTTGATGCATAAGCGACGACCTTTCCATTCTCGTGATCGACACATCCAAGTCCTTGGCGCGATGCGTCACAATAAATATCGAAGCTTTGAGCAACATCCGTAGAACTAACACCGGTCTTGATGTCAATCGCTTCTTCACTCTGAAATCCTTTCTCACATTCAAGCGCCCATGCAAACTTCTTCTCCTTCTTCAGCAATTGCGTAAGGGGTTTCGCAATCGTCGAAAAGCCTTCGATGAAACGGCGGTAGTATCCTGCCATTCCAAGGAAACTCCGAATCTGGGTCACCGTCTTTGGTTGTTCCCAATGTAACACCGCTTCTACTTTGCTTGGAACCACGGCGACTCTTCATGCGGTCATTACATGTCCAAGAAACTCCACTTTGTCCTTCCAAAAGTCACACTTGCTGAACTTGGCGAAAAGTTGCTGTTCCTCGCCTTTTCCAAAACTCGCCTCAAGTGTTCGGCATGTTCATCCTCTGTCTTGGAGTAGACCAGGATATCGTCTATGAACACGATTTTACAAACTTGTCCAAATATTCCATGAACACCTTATTCATCATATTCATGAAATAAGCCGGCGCATTAAATCGGCCCAAAGGACATAGCGTAAACTCGTAATGTCCATATCTTGACGAGAATGCAGGTCTTGAATATCTTATGATCGGATCTTCAACTGATGGTATCCCGATCTCAGATCAATCTTGGAGAAAACTCCGGCTCCTCTTAACTGATCAAACAAATCATCAATCCTGGGTAGCGGATACTTATTCTTCACGGTGACTTCATTGAGTGCACGGTAGTCAATGCACATCCTGAAACTCCCGTCCTTCTTCTTGACAAACAAAACTGGTGCTCCCCACGGCGACGAACTTGGTCTGATAAATCCTTTCTCCATTAACTCTTCTAGCTGTTTCTTCATCTCTACCAACTCCTCGGTAGACATCCGATAGGGTCTCTTTGCTATCGGTGCTGTACCCGGTACAAGCTCTATCACAAACTCTATGTCCCTGTCTGGCGGCATACCAGGTAGATCTTCGGGAAAAACATCGGGGTACTCATTCACTACCGGAACATCCTCTATGCTGATTGCCTTGGTACTGTTAACCATCAACTGTCCATCTCTAACTGCAGTGGCTTGAAATTCCACTTTCTTCCCACACGGGCTCTCAACTGAGATAGTCCTTCGTCCACAATCCAATACGGCCTTGTGCTTGGATAACCAATCCATTCCCAATATGACGTCTAAGGTCTGGGTCTCCAAAATTATAAGGTTTGCTAGGAATTCTATTCCATCTATTAGTATTCTCACCCCGGAACATCCTACTTTCGTTCGGAGTTCGGAACCAGGGGTTTGAACTAAAAGCATGCACTTAAGTCTTGCAATCCTTAAATCATTTCTAGTAGCAAAGCCTTGCGAAACAAGCGAATCTGAAGCTCAGAGTCAAACAAAATCAAGCAGGTGTAATCGAGTTAACCAAAGAACTTACCCAAGATCGACGTCCGTAGCATTCTGCAAAGTGCATCCGCGGTGACATGGTTGACTCGGCCTCTCACCACGATGCAGGGTGTGGCTCCTGGTCTTTGGCGCCCTAGCCGGGTGGTGCCTAGGTTGAAACGAACCGGTCGCTTCCTCGCTGTCTTCTTCGGACAATTGTTGGCAAAGTGTCACGGCTCGTTGCGCTTGTAGCGGCGTCTCCTTCCTGTTCCTGATTTGCACTCGAGTAGCGTTTCTAAGCGGGGGCGGGGTGCAGTAGTTACGATTGACAGGTCTTGGTGCCGGGAGGGTGTCCTTGTTGCATTCGTGGTTGGAATCGAAGAATTGATTTGGTGCAACTCTCAAGCGTGCGTTCCCTCGACGTGATCCTTGCTTTGTTGCATCTGCGCTTCTGTTCTCATCCGGTTCCTTGCGCTTTGTCCTCAAGAATAAGCGCCTTATTCACCAACTCTTGGAAATATGGAAAGGTGTGGGTGATCAACCCTACTTGCAATCCCGAGTTGAGTCCCTTCATGAAACGAGACTGCCTAGATTTATCCTGTCGCTACATCCTCAGTGCGTAGCGTGCTAGCCGTGTGAACTTGTTCAGGTAGTCGGCCACCGGGTGATTACCTTGCTTCTGCTCTGAACTCCTCCTTCTTAAGGTCCATGATTCCTTCGAGCACGTGATACTTGTCGAATGCAAATTTGTGAACTCTTCCCAAGTGATATCTTGAGGGTTCTCTGCGTGTACGTGGTTCTCCCACCATTCGTAATTTGTTCCTTCCAACCGATGAGAAGCGTAGAGTACCTTCTCATTCCCTATGCATTGAGCTATGTGTAGCTTCCTCTCAATTGATCTTAACCAATCGTCGGCCTCCAATGGATTGGCATTCCCGAGAAAGTGGGTGGGTGAGTCCTCATGAACTCGACACCTTGTATTCGGCGTGGTCCCCGATTAACTTGATTAGCGATGGCCTGGCAAAGGACGTCTTGCATTTGTTGCATCATAGCATGCATCAATCGAGTCCGAGCAGCAAGAAATGCTCCAAAATTCTGCATATCATCTGGCGGTGCTGGTGCTCTATCATTAGGGTTTCTGTTTGGCGAGAACCGCTCCGTTGCTTCCAAAGTTTCCACGGGTGTTCACCATCCTGTCGATTTGCTCTAGGTTTAGAGATGAGAGGGAAACGAGAATAGACAAGTAATATGGAACTTATGCGGGCGAAAAAGGTGTAGCCTTAAGGTCCAACTTTATTATTAGTAACTTGGTATGGCTGCTTACAATGCCTAAGGGCCTTGCAACACATACTGCACACTCAGCAAACAAAGCAAATCCAAATCGAACTAACTCTGGAATCTATCGCCTAAAGGGTGACTCTTTATTCTATGACTCGACTCGGCGAAGGAGTCTCACTATAGAACCTATGCTCACTCCTCGAGAAAACCTCCACGGCCTGGAGTGCAGGTCTTTGTGGCATAGGCGCGAAACGATTGCCATGTCCAAAGAATCGTGTCCTCTCGTGGTAGTCGAAGAAGCGATGTCCTCATCGATATCCGACTCCTCCGGATCTCGGCTCGTGTAGCTCAATCGGCTCTGGTCCGGTCCGCATACAAAGTCATCTCCAACTCGTCAATCCTTCGTAGAAGGTGTGCCACATACTCTTGAGCTTCCCGCCATCTGTTCTTCTCTGTCGTGATCTCCTTGCGGGCCTTCTGTAGCTCCTTGCTTGTATTATCTAGTACATCTTCCTGGGCGACGACGAATCGTGCCAACTGTGTAGTCGTGGCATTCTCATCCTGAATCGTCTTCGGGTCAAGAAGGTTATCGCTGCGCGGATGATAACGGAACACCGTACTCTCCAACTCTCTGGCGAGATCGTAATGTGCCGCATTGCTCGTCGTGAAACTTCTTGGATACCCATCTGCATTGTAGACCTTCTAGCAGTGCAGTGTATCGGGCGATTGCCTGGGCCCCTCTTCCTGGCAGGTACCTCAATCCTCACGTCACAAGCCTTGATCAATCCTGCTTGCCTGATCACTTCCACTTGGTATTGGGGCTTCTCAAAATCTCCGAGAGTTTGTAGCATGTGCCAAAGTTCTCAAGGGCGTGACCAACTCCTAGATCAACGTAGTTGAACTCTTCCTCCATCTGTCACAAGAGTGCTTTACGTAAGAACTCGGAATTTTTGAATTGTGACAAGGTAAGGAAAAATTTTAGCAAGAGACAAGAAAAGAGAGAAGGGGATAAGTCGAGATGTCATTTCTTATCTTGACAAACTTTTAGCTTTAGAAAATAGGTTTTATCCTCACTACGACCATTCTAGCTTAGGGTTGAGCCTACAGTCAAGTATGGCTCTGATACCACCTCTGTCGGGACCCCGAATTTGCAAATCCGGACCCTCTGTGTATTCAGCACTAGTCCAGAACGCGCTTAGTGCACACAGTCTTAACATCGGTAAATATCACAATCATACCAATCGATATTATCAAAGTACTTTATTTAAATAACCAAACTGGTTACTCGACCTTATGGCCAAGTTACAAATGTATGCCTTGCAAGGCGAAACTTATTAAAAGAGAAATAACAAAGAAATGAAAATCAAATAAACCCGTGGCGCCATCCAAAGATACCACGTAACCGATCGGGCTCGCATCCCTAAGTAGACGGGTCCTCTTGGAGTTCCTCCTCCAAAGTCGGGCGTACTCTCCTCTTCAACTGATATTGTGTTGAGGCAAGGGTGAGTACTTGGTACTCAAAGAAGTCATGCACGAGAATGCAAACTAATATACTATATGCATGGCTTGGTACAAAGGAATAACTCAAGGTATATTTATGTAAACAGCTTTTGACAAGTAATATAAGTAGATTCGAAAGCAGTAGAAATAAGTAAAGCATAAATAACTTTTCAGAAATTTAATAAACATTTTTCCCCATCCTAAACCACATTTCCATCATCTTCATTATTAAACCAACCCAACTTTTCAAATCCAAGTTATTTTCGTAAAATCTAACCCTTGACTGTAATTCAGAGCAATGTCGCATCGTGGACTCGGCTATTCAAATAGATTCTACACTCGCAGAGGTTATGCACTTTACCCACAAAGATACAATCCACTCACCACGTCACCGTGAATCGCCATACAAGAGTATGCGAATGAGCGATCATAACAAAGCCTTTCTAAGCCTCAAACAACACAGGTGGTCCTCTCCGGTTCGTGCTCTACACCATCCCTTCCCTTAGCCAAGGCGAAGTATGGGACCAACACACCGTTAGATGGGTACTGGCCACAGCCACGATACGCCCCCGCACAATCACACAAAAGGTGTAATCGACACCCTGAGGCTCCACAAGTGAGTCCTTAGCGACTTAGTCAACTAGGGCCGTCCCATTCCAGCCATGTGGTTGCAAGTATGACCCAGTTCAAAGGCTTGCAAGGTTAAGTCCTTAGAGTGACCAGGGCAAGACTACCCGAAAAACCAAATCATCACTCCCAATGCCACAATCGCCCACTGATTACTCTTGCCACATGCCCCAATAAATCATTTATCAAACCCCAGTTGATTACCATGCACCACGTGCCATCAACATCACATGATACTTTTCCAAAACAGGTTCAATATATCATTAAGTCCACATTAGCATTTGGTTGTTCAAAATCATGTCATGAGCACGAAAGTGTGTCTAAGCAAAGATACTACAACGATCTAAACCCATGTTGGCAATTTAATAATGTCCAACTAATAAACCACAACTAGGGTGACAAAGGGTCATGGCTCATACTTAAGTAATCAAGGTGTCATATAGCAAATTGGTATTTATCTAACCCCATGTTTAAACAAAGTATCTTTCTAATTGAACTAGCATGCAATAGTTTAAATCAAAATAGATTTCAAATAGGATCAACATGGTCAAAGCACAACTTGCCTTCAAAAAAGTACTTGCTCTTGGTCTTGAGTTGGATCCTGAGTCAACACTTCTCCTTCGAATCCTTCCCAAGACTTCAACGCCTACTGTAAAGCGTGCAAATAGCAAATACACAAATAAACACTAGGCAAAAGATCCCAAAACTCCAAATAAAATCCATAAACAGAGAGAACATAATTTTCTGGATTTTTAGAAACTGAATCACAAATTTGGAGTTAAACGCCAAAGTTATGATTATTTAAAGTTTAAATAATCAATTAAATAATTTTACAGAGAAAAACTTTAGTCCAAAAATTAAATAAAATTTATATTTAGGTAGATCTTAATTTTATACAAATTTAGAAATTTGAATCGCTCAAATCGGAGTTGAAACGCAAAAGTTATAAGCGTTTGAAGTTTGAATCTAAATTTGAAATCATTATTCGAATTAATAAATCATTTTCTTTTGGAAATTAATTATTGCGCCAAAGCATGGACACGTGGCAGCTCCTCGATTGGCCTGGCGACGCCACCGGTCCATGGCTTGGTCCACGCCGGCTCGGGTCCATGGTGGACTCGGTCCCACGGCCACGTGGATCGACATGTGGGCCCACTCGGGTGACGCGTCATCGCCGACGCCGCTTGGCTGGTTAGCCAGCGACATCGCGGCCCTTCCGACACGCTGGCCCCGGCGGTCGGGCCACACGCACGCTGCTGGACGGCGCTGACCGCTGGCCGGTCCAACTTCCCGACACGTGGCGCAATCTCGCCCGTTGGTTTGAAAATCAACCCGCGATTGGATCCAGTGGTTTAACACGCTGAAACTACTCGATGCTCGTGGGCCGCTCGATCTAGATCGGACGGTCCAGATCTAATCCTATAATCGCATGCTACGGCACGACGTGGCGATTGTGGAGCCGTTGGATCTTGATCCAACGGCCCGCATCTAATCGGGTTTGGAACACGTGAACTCACCTCAACCGTCCGATCCGATCCGACGGCGGTACGTGAGCTCGCGAGGGTCGATGGCTTCGTGGTGGCGCACGGCCGCCGGAGTTGAAGACGACGACGAGCCCAACGGGCGTTCCGGGTTGCTCCGGCGAGATGAAGGGTCCTTCGCGCGCCTCGTCGCGGTGAGTCCGGATCCGAGGTCAACGGGCGCAGGGACGGCGACGGCGCGGCGAACGGCAAAGACCGTGGCGGAGCAGCGCAAGAACTACGGCGAGCTCGCGACGGCTAAACGGCGGCGACTTAGCCTCGGTGAAGTAGAGAAGGGAGGGCGCGGGATCACGGCGGTCTCGGTATGCCCGGCATTAAATAGCCTCGGCGTCTGCGTAAAACGGAAACCTAACTTGCTACGGCGGCGGCGCGGCGGCGGAGTCCAGCTCGGACTCGGTGAAGACGACGAAATCGTGGCCGTCCACGTGGCACAACCAACGGCCACGATCACGCGGCGCGACCGGGTCCGGTCCGGACACGGCTACTGCCTGGCTCAAGTGGCGGATCTCACCGTTGGATCTTGATCCAACGGCTGGGATTGATTAGTGGTTAGGAGTGGGTTCTGGCCGAGTCAATCGGCTCGGGTCGGACTCGAGTCCGACTCACTGGTTGAACAAGATTTGACCCGAGTTGGATTTTCCAAATGATTTAATATTTAAAATAATTCCCAGAATTCATTTAATTCATTAAAAATAGCAAATGACTTTAAAATTCCGTAAAAATTCGGAAAATATTTTGGATCATTTTGGACTCAAATAAAATATTTCCAACAAAATTTTATTTGCAAAATTAAATTCTTTAATTATTTCAAAATGGAATAAATTCAAATAAATTCCAAATAAATCCAAATAAATTCCAGAAAATTCCAAAAATTCACCAAAGTGCCAAATCACACATGAATTTAAGAAAAGCAAAATTTTGGGGTGTTACACAGAGTATGAGAAGGAGTTCAACAGCGTGGTGCGCTTCGTACCGGCTGTGGCAGCCGACGATCGGGAGAAAGCTAGGAGGTTCCGTAGGGGCCTCAACCAGGAGTTCAGAGTTGTCATGGGGGCGATCGTCCTCGTGACTTACGCTCTGTGGTGGAGCAAGCGAAGGGCATGGAGCTCGAGTTGGAGCTCTCCGGGACAAGCAGAACCCGGAGGTTCAGGGTTCTGCGGCCCCGGGCGGGGCCGAAGAGGACCTTTGGTGGAGGAGGTGGGTCCTCTCAAAGAACTCCACCTTCAAGAAGTTCAAGGGAGGACAGGGCTCCTCCTCGTGGGCTAAGATTGGGCCGCCTGATCGTCTTCTTCGCGAGCGATCGTTTCGCCCTGGTTCGTGGGCAGGGCAATGAAGTGCTTGAGTGCGCGGTGGCGAGCACCGTGCTTGAGTGTGGTTGGACCGGAGTTGCAACCACCGCGGGCAAGCCCGGCCATATGGGACGAGTCTGCCGGATGAATCCCAAGAGCATCATCAAGTGGGAGACGGTGCCTTCTCCTCCCACTCCAAATGGGCGTCTTCCAGAGGATCGGTGCACATGATGGTCGCCTGTTTCTCAGCCACCCTTTGCGTGGGCGCCACCAAGGCGATCTTGGTGCCCGCAGCTGCCTGCTTCCTCCTCGATTGCCTCCTCCGCCCCAGCGTTGATGGGGCATCACCGAGTCGGGCTCCTTCTGTCCCGGCGCCACCAAGAGTGTACGCTTTGCCGACCGCCGAGTCAGCCGGGCATCCAGAGGTGGTTTCAGGTACTCTACTCGTGGATTCCGTTGATGCCTTTGTTCTATTTGATTCCGGTGCATCCTATTCCTTTGTGTCGTCTGAGTTTGCTAGTAGAGCTAAATTGGGGGTGTTACACAATACCTTCCTATGAAAGATCGCGCGTGAATGCATTGACAACAGCAATAGCAAAATCACTGGAGTAGGGTTATTATCTCCACAGTGAGAGGCCCGAACAAGTATAAAAACTCTTGTCCACTTTTTGAGTATCCTGTGTCTTTCAAGTTTCTCCAGACGCAAACTCTTCACCGAAAAAGGGACCCGTGTTTATCCCTTATTCAACAAGTAAGCTTGGCGGGGACCCGTTTCCCCAAACGTTGGCAAGTAGGGTAATATGTTAAAGTTACATGTTGCATCACCTAGTAGTTTAGTGTCCTGTTCGTATTGACATAAATAATCTCAACCTCCTGAATTTGAAATAATACATGCATGTAAATGAAATCTAACCCTAAAATGCCATACTTGTTGTATGTAGTAATCTGTTATTTGATTTTCTATCTATTTTCTTTTTTCCTCATTGGAGTTTATTCTTTGCTATGTTCACGTGGTATGACGAGTAGAACCCGATGTAACCGATGCTACCGTTAACGAGTCTGAGTTTGTACTCGATGACAATGAACAGCAATGCAAGCACCTCCTTGAACATATTGATCCCAGTTTTTCATAAAGATTTTCATGCATGCTGTATATTCTTACAATGTTATATTGTATGATGTGGTAGTTAGAAACCTTCACTATGGATCTCCTTAAATGAACCTTGTCATGTGAACCATTGAGAACCCTAGACACTGGAATGACACATAAGCATGTGGAATGGGTATATTTGTTTAATAACTACAAATGTTTAGTTGTTCTTTAGAATGAAAAGCTTGAGTGTTTATGAAATTTAGAAATGTTGGATATGGCAGTAAAAGATACTGATATGTTGATAAAAATGAAAATAAAACTATGATTTGGACACGGGTGAATATTGGCAATAGTCGGTTGTGCATGTGACTTGCACGTAGATAGGGGGAGATTCGTCACTAGAGTCAATGTAAGGACCGAACTATGATGTTGTTATTATGCCAATATAATCATACAACCACAAGGGCTGGTATGGGATGGTTATAACTAATTAAGTTACTTAAAATTAGATTTGCACATTAGAAGATTGTAGTATCATGAGCTATTCCGGTTGGATTGCTCGTAGGGGTGTCCACACAGAGGTGTGGGTCAAACACATACCAATGCAATAGTATATGCCTTAATATGGGGAGAAGTGGGACGTAGGTGTGTTTATCTGTTCGTCGTACTGTGTGTACAAATATCTTCTGCCGCTATAGTAAGTGTTTGTCGGTACTGGGCTGGTGTGAAATTCGGATTAAGTAATGTAAAAGTTATATATGATTTCTCTGCGACATACTAAAGGATGTGTGTTAATTATGCATTGCAAAAAGAGATAATCATTCCTTACGAGTAAAGCTGTATACATATGCAAAGTTAACACTAATCAATTAGCCGCGCTCGTGATCATGAGCACTTGGTAACATCATCACATAGTTAGAATTTTGATATTTTTATAAAATGGAATGAGAAGATAGTATGTGTTAATAGAGAAATTACCCCACAAATGGTTGGATGCTTGTTATGTGTTGACAAGGTTGAGTTCAGTTATTGTGCCATGTGATGGCAGTATAGTGAGATTGTGCCATGCGTTGGTCGAGAATTTGATGCGATAAGTTAGTTATATTCATGTGAGATATGTTCTTACTAATGCTTATTATTTTACTTACTCGTCAAATTTCTTTACAAATTATACTTTCAATTTATTGTTCCGAGTTTATGTTCAATTCTGCTTTCTGCAAATAACTGTAGAAACCTCCTTTGTATCAGCTTACATATAAACAAGATTTGCAAACACTTTAAGTCTTGCTGAGTACACAATGTACTTAATCTTGCTATATTCATTGTTTTAGGTGAAGGAATAGAATACTTTGAGGATACTTACATTGACACAGAACACGAGGATATCGGCCATGTTTCTATCTAGAGTTTTATCTTGGCAGTTGCCTGTGGAGAAATGGGTAGTTGGGCAAACTGATAAAATTATCTTTTGGTTTGTAATTGATATTTGTAAGAACTGTTTTCGCTATAATTGTAATAAAATGTGATGTATGGCTGTGATCATAATTTGTGTATATACGTGCTAGCAACTGATCCCAGGACTAGCACAGAAAACATATTTAGAACCTATCTTTTATGATGCTCAATATCATAAAAGGGAGGGTCTCACAAAACAATATTGCTCAGTTGCTGAATACACATCAAAATATCACTAGACAAGGAGGATTACAATGAAGATCGTGGAGAACTATGTTGTGCTACCCTAGTCGATTGCCTATGGACATATGGATGAATGTCACTTGAAGATATTCTATTTCTTTTTGATGCAATTTATTTGAGTTGTTCGAACTTATAAAGCTATAATTGCAAGCCTTGATCGTAAGACCACTATTATGATATTTATTGTTAATAGCTTTTTTCTTAATGATTATGCATATGAAATGATATTTAATAAATGTTGTTACTGTGTGCACTAGTGTAATCCTATTATCCTATGGTCCAGATTTGCATATTTGATTCCTGACAGTATCATTATGTTAGTATATATATGAGACAGGTGTATTTGGAATCTGAAAGATCTGTACAACGTCAGCGGTTGCTTGTCAAGTTACATTCTCGCGGACAAAACGATGAAAGCGACAATAATCCGGAACTAAGTGGCAACTATTTTGTTTGATTTTCAAGTATATGAAGTTTCAAGTTTTTCAAATGCCCAAATCTGACTAGCTATTTGATTCAGGGCAAGATGCATGTGGTCTGGATTACGGCTACACCTCATAGAAATTTCAAATTATTATATAGAACAGAAAGTGCCAAAATGACTGATGCCTTTGTCTGGCTTCATCATGTTCGTGTTCGGTGTGATGTCATTTTCATTTCAGTTGGCAATGGTATGGTACTTTAATTTGCGTATGCATTTTCACATTATGCATCTATCTTTCATTCTTTCCCGAGTTACGCAATTGCAAGATGTTGACGTTTTGTCAACTATATGTTGGAAGGGTGTTGCCGCCGGGATCAGCAGTTTGGTGCGTCTGATTCATCTGGAAACAACGAAATTGATAATTTTGCTCAAATTACTAAAACATTATTATATCCCTTAAAGGTAATGTTTAAACATTCTAGATGCATATGATGTTGCCATGAGCCGGAATCAGGTGTTCGGTGGGCTGAGTAAACAAAAAAATTCGTTCAGTATGATTCAAATGGAAGGCGACAATTGTGCTGAAACTTCAGCCGAACGCAGCCCGTCCAATGCGTGGCTTGATAATTTAAGAAACCCTAAACTCCTTTAGATCACCGAGAAGCCAAGTTCATTTGTTTTTTCAAGGACAGTATCACAGTAATACTTGGTTGTTGAGTATTGGCATGATATATTTTTTCAATAACACGCAGAAGGCCTGCGTGCAGTGCAATAAAAGAGAGAAACGGAACGACCAACAACCAACCATATTACAATGCGGGAGAAGAGTAACAAAGCGTAAGGCTCCCAATGATCAGTGCGGACAATATTTATGCTCATCAACCATTTAGTATAGTTTAGATCACAATACAAAGCTGGATTTCAAAGCTTGATAGAACAAACAAACTAGCAAAACATGTTGTTGACCACATTGCTAGCAACTTCAAAGCAACATGCTCATATACGTACTACGCAACACACTGCAGGGTTTTTAGTACGGTAAAATATCCGATGCAACCACCGTTTTCGTGTAACCACCGTGCAGCCCTACTAAAAAAAGTTTCAAAAAATTCTGAAAAAAATCATGGATGTACATCTCAACTTACCCCATCTACGTATAAAATTTCATGATCAAATACGTCCTATGCTAGAAGTTACAAAAAAAAACAAATTTTCGCTTGGAATCTTGCTACAGTAGACAGCACAAAATTTGTTTGTTTTGTAACTTCTAGCATAGGACGTATTTGATCATGAAATTTTATATGTAGATGGGGTAAGTTGAGATGTACATCCATGATTTTTTTCAGAATTTTTTGGAACTTTTTTAGTAGGGTTGCACGGTGGTTGCACGAAAACGGTGGTTGCACCGGATATTTTGCCATTTAGTACCTCTTTATGCTACCTCAATGTAAATTTTGGTACCCCAAGGATAATAAAATGTCTCATAAAAGATACTAGGACAGATAAAAAACACAAATCAAAAGGTGAGGCCAGATCCTCTCAGCTTCTCGTCGACAATGCGATCTAATTTCTCCCCCATCTCTTCACTCATATGGTTCATCCAGTCCCCTACTTTTCCTTTCCTAAAAAATATGGAATTGTTGATGAACACCTTACTTCCGTGACGAATACCTCCTGCCTGGTTAACCTCTAAGCTGGTAAGTGTGGCGGTGTTGAACCACCGGGTCTCTCTTTCTTTTCTTTGTGGGATTTTTTCTTGTTTTTTCGGGGAACTCTCTCTTTTCTTCTTTCTCCTCCCCTTTATAGGGCAGGCTTGGGAACATGCACGTATGGGTCGGCCCTCTTTTTCCTCTCTGTCCTCTGCCAAGGGCTAACTTGACTCTTCATTGAGTCATTTCACCCGTATCTTCGGTTTTTGCCCTCTATTTGCACACCTTTTATAGGGGCTCGATGGGGATTTTACATATGTAGGGGTCCCAGATTAGCCTGACACATCCTTGCGTGTTCAGGAGGAGTTGTTGGGGGGTGTCAGACCTTGGTAGTTCGTGCTATGTTTGCGCTGGAAGGGGACGTAGCCGAGGGGAGTTTCCTCCGTTTTTCCCCCTCGCTACGGAGGGAAACTTCCTCTCGTCGCGGAGGGGAGCGATCTTTATTCTTTTTCACCTTTTTCCGAGGAATGGACTCCCAGGGTTTGAACTCATTGCTTCGCCAGTGGGAGGGGTTGACAATCACGGACCCATTCGTATGAGCCGCCAGGTAATGGAAGCCTCGCTTCATTGATCGAGGGAAGGTGAGTCTGTTTGGTCCACAACACTAGCCCTGCATGTCAGCGGGTAGACGTCGTTCTGCCTGCTGAGATGTTATAGCAAATATCCAAGTTTTTCCTCCTTTTGTGCACATTATGTGGGGACAAGGTTTTCCGACTTTTGGGAGGCCCTATTCGCTTCGTGTTCCTTCGCCTCTTCTACTCGCTCGCGTTCTCCTCTGGTATCGTCTCCCTGATTCCCCACTGATCTAGATCTCCATGGGGCCTCGGCGCGCTCCTAAGATAAAGTCGGTTTTGAGTAGGGAGGATGCTGCAGGATTATCCCCCGCTTTAGGGCAGTCGACCTTGAGCTCTGCCGACCTCGACATATTAGCGGGGGACTTCGGGGTGATGCGCCCTTCCATGCGTCTTCCTGGTGATGAGGAGACCCCTCTGCCCCAAGCAAATGAAGCCGTGGTATTTGCGGCGTTTCTTGAAGCGGATCTTCGTTTTCCGTCCGCCCCTCTGTTGGCATCAGTACTCCGGGCTTTCCAAGCGGAGCTTTCGCAACTTACCCCCAATGCTATTGTGCGATTGGCGGTACTGGAATGGGCATTCCGTCCAGTCGGGATCAAATTGACGGGGCGCCTGTTTTCTCTTATAGAAGATGCATTCTAGCAACCAAAACAACAGAAAACAGGGAGCGAAGGCCGTAGGTCATGTTTTGGTTCTCTGAATTTTCAGATGAATAGGTCCCTTGTAAAAGAAATCCCAGTAGCGGCTGCCAAGGGGAAATGGGATTCGGGGTGGATGTCGCGATGGTATTACCATGTCCTCGAGGGTCAAGACTCTCCCCTTCATACTTCGATGGGTCCAGTTCATGCGATTCGGTCCCCTAATTGGAGCGCAACTGCAGAAGAAATTAGGTGTCTTGATTATTTGAAGGCTCTTCCCGGTCAGAGTACGATGCGGGACTTGGTTGAAGAATATTGTTTGTGTCGTATTGACCCCTTAGCCAGGAGCTCCGCTGTTACTCTGGAGCGATCGTCGGGAGGCACGGTGTCCGTGATTCGACCTGAGGGGATACAAGATCTGGGGCGCGGGGCAGCTGAAAAATTGGCTCGCAGGCTTCTTGGTCCTTGCTAGGCAATTGAGTACGAGGCCGCTATGAGTGCGATTGGGGCCACCCGATGTTCTCGTTTCACTGATTGGGGGCGCCGAGCGGTCCCTCATCCTAGAGGGTCAATTGGTTCTCCTCGTCCTACTAAACGGGCGAGGTTGGCTCGTGTGGCTCTGCCCCAGGTTGCAGCTACTTCTGGTGGGAGCGAGGATTTGGAAGATGACGACGGCGAGGATGGGGATTGGGATGAGGAGGAGTCCAGCGACGAAGGTGGTTCTTCCGGCTCCATTGCGGCTACGTCTCTCCTGCCGCCGCCCCTTTCTGATCCTGCTGACGCTGTGGGGTCCTCCGAAGCGCTACCCTCAGCTATCGCGGACGAGCCCTCAGGTATGCCTATTGTTCCCGAGGCGGGTCTACCCGAGGCTACTTCAGTCCCAATTGTCACGGAGGTGGTTCCCTCGGCCCTTATACTTGATTCCCCCGTGGATATGCGTGTTGGCGGGGGGCAATCCCCCGGGTATTCGTTTTTAGCGATTCCCGGAGTGGAGACTATCGATTTGGGTGATGGAGATGACGATGATTCTCTGGCCTCGGAGGGCGCGCAGGAGCAGCCTGGAGGTATGGCCGGCCCCGTGATAGGGGAGACTCGTGGTTTTCGAATAAACGTTTCCACTCCTGATACCCCCATCGGGGCAGAAGGTCGTACTCCTGATACCTTTCCTGCCAGCTCGTTAGGGTGTGATGTCCTTTCAGGTTTTGACGAAGTCGATGCAGGAGGTGATAATGCGGAGGCGGTGGAAGCATTAAAACCATTGGAGCAGGTCCAAACTGGAACGTCTGCCGCTCCTCCGCCCGTCGCGGAGGAGAAGAATCGGGGGCCTCCAATTCTTACTCCTCCAGATGATCCCCTTTCGGGCGGAGGAGTTTTGCCTTCGGACCAGCAGACCCCCGCGGGTGGTGCTGGTTACTCTTTTGTTTGTTTTGATTTGTCAGATTTTTCAACTTCAGATTTTGAGAGGGGGGCCGTTACAGCCCCAACTTTAAGGAAAATGCGCGCAGCCTTTTCTCCCTATAGCAAATCTGTGGCTCTATTCGAGGGAGTTAATGACCTTTCTCTTTGTGAAATCTCCATGGATCATCATTTGAAGGTATCTTCCCTTTTGAGCTTATATTGCTGATCTCTTTGTCTTTCAACATTTTTCTTCTTCATTTCTAGGAGTCTTTGTCATTAAACCCGGAAGTATTGCGCTGATTTCGGGCATATTTTGACAAATTTAACAAGGGGGTCCAGGATTGTGATGCGGCGAAGGAACGGGTGGCAGAATTAGAAGCAGAAAAACTAATCTTTCAGAGGCGCTCCGAGAATCCAAGGAATCATTGGCTAAGGTACAGGCCGAAGCATCTCAGAGTCAAGACTTAGCAGCAAAAAATGCAGAGCTTGAGGGAGTAGTTTCCATGATGCGGAACCGTCTTGCCGAAGAGGAGCGGGCTCGCATGGCGGCGGAGCGAAATGAGAAGAAGAAAGATGACCGGATAGAGGAGTTGAAGAACCTGTTGGCGGTTGCAGAGGAGGGTAAGAACATACTGAAGAAGCAAGCGGAAGAATTCCCTTCTCAAATTGCAACAGCGCAGAGCGAGGTTCAAACGCATCTTCGTAACACTCAACGAGCGGAGGAGCGTTACGAAACGGTCCGGAAGGAATTAGAATCCATTGTCTCAGGGGTTCACGGAGCTACGGAGGCCTTTCTGCAGCAGCTCCTCCGGTTTGGCATTGATGCAGCCCCAAGCCGTATTCCTTCATCCAGCTTGGAAGCTGTCTCCTTTCTTGAGAAATCGACTAAGATATTTGGGGATTCGGCGCTAACTTTCGGTGATTACTGCGCGAGACTGGGCTCCGTCAAAACTGCTCAATTGTTGGAAGCGAAGGGATGTACACACATTCGCGAGCACTTTGGTTTTTCTTCTGCTGCTCCGTCGCTACCAGGATTTGGAGATATTCCTCCGTCTGGGAAGCCCTCCTCCGCCGCGTCCCGACTATCGTCCAGCTTCATGTCGGATTTCTGGAAGCAACACGGTGGCGAGGGAGTCAGTACGTCGAGCTCGTGCCGTAATGCGTGACTCAGCGAAGGGCAAAGAGAAGCCGCCTCCTTCTTAGCTCGTATATTTTTGTATAATGGAATCCTTATGAACACCTGAATTGGATTATCCATCCTGCTGAATGCGTATGTACATTCATTTGCTTTGCGTGTCTTTTCGCCTGAAGAATGTTCAGGTGCTCCCGACGAGGACCAGGTTGTCAGTGACGAGTATTGGGGGGATTAAGGATTCAATTAACTTCTCGGGGGACGCGGGGACGCCTTGGCTTCCCGCGTCCGTATTTAACCCAGGCCTTTCGCCTTCCTTGCTCTGGCCGACATTGCTGGTTTCAGAGTAACCGGTTACTCTCCAACTCTGTTTTCCCTTATTTTTTCGATGGCCGACATCCCCGGGGATTTCTTGGAGGAAGACCTCATTTTCGCCGACCTCGGTGAGGAGCCGCCGGTGGCGGAGGTCCCGCCGCTGCTGGGAGAGGAGGAAGCCCCTGTCTTGGCCCTTGACTTCCCAGATGACGCCCCCGCTCTCGAAGACCTTCCAGCCCCTGGCGATCATGAGGCCTTTATCGAGGGGCTATGGGCGGACTTCGACATGATCATGGCCGAGGAAGAAGCGCTTGTCCGTGATCTCGCCAACCTCGACGTGTTGATCGGGATGGTGCCGAGGTTGCTGGAGGCCAAGGATGCTCTTGCGGAAGCTGTGGCGCGTGCACATCGTATTTAAATCCATTTTAGTACATATAGAAGCTTTTGTTAGATTATTATATCTTGTATGACTGGGATGGCATTATGTAGCCCTCTGCAGTGGGTTTCTATCGACGTTTATTTTTCATCCTATTTTCTTAAATTCTGTTTGGTCATGCGTTCTTAGCCCCCTACTGAATTTCGATCAGCAACGTGAAACAGTCCTGATCCTTCACTCAGCCCGGTACCGGGTTAGAGTACGAGGACAGGTGTGGCCAGGTAACGCGAGCACCTTCTCCTTCACAGCCGAAGGAAGCATAGGATATTGGCCCGGTTGTGTGTTCTCAACTGTCCAGTTGACGCAACGCGGTGTGCTCTCGGGGCTGGGGGGTAACTAAGGTTTTTTAGCTTCCATAGGCTCCTTGCTGAATCCTACTCAGAGCGGAGCCCCTATTCTTCAGAGAGAAGGAGAGGGTGGGGCGTTAACCCGACCAATCGTCTCGCTAAGTTGTAGCCGGGGCAAAGGATGGGTGGCGGCGTTGGCCCGACCAAATATCAGCAAACTCCTACGAGGCCACGGGTCTCCGGAGCGAAGGATGGGTTGGACGTTAGCCCGACCAAGCATCCACGAACTCCTACCCGGCCCGAGGCAACGGGTCTCCGGAGCGAAGGATGGGTGGGACGTTTGCCCGACCAAGCATCCGCGAACTCCTACCCGGCACGAGGCAACGGGCCTCCGGAGCGAAGGATGGGTGGGACGTTAGCCCGACCAAGCATCCGCGAACTCCTACCCGGCACGAGGCAACGGGTCTCTGGAGCGAAGGATGGGTGGGACGTTAGCCCGACCAAGCATCCCCAAACTCCTACCCGGCACAAGGCAACGGGTCTCCGGAGCGAAGGATGGGTGGGACGTTTGCCCGACCAAGCATCCGCGAACTCCTACCCAGCCCGAGGCAATGGGTCTCCAGAGCGAAGGATGGGTGGGACATTTGCCCAACCAAGCATCCGCGAACTCCTACCCGGCCCGAGGCAACGGGTCTCCGGAGCGAAGGATGGGTGGGACGTTTGCCCGACCAAGCATCTGTGAACTCCTACCCGGCCTGACCCAACGGGTCTCCGGAGCGGAGGATGGGTGGGACGTTTGCCCGACCAAGCATTCGCGAACTCCTACCCGGCCCGAGGCAACGGGTCTCCGGAGCGAAGAATGGGTGGGACGTTTGCCCGACCAAGCATCCGCGAACTCCTACCCGGCCCGAGGCAACGGGTCTCCAGAGCGAAGGATGAGTGGGACGTTTGCCCGACCAAGCATCCGCGAACTCCTACCCTGCACGAGGCAACGGGCCTTCGGTTTTGAATATCGGGGTATATAGAGATGACCTTCGTTCACAACGTCTTCTCATTATTTCATTGATAAAGACAAGTACACACATTTTTTTGCCTTCGTATCCCATCATCTACGGGTAAAATTTATTGAGTGCGTCGGTGTTCCATGTTCTTGGTATCTCCTCGCCATCCGGAGCGATGAGTTTGTGCGCTCCCTTCGCGGTTGACTCCCTGATAACGTAGGGCCCTTCCCATGTTGTTTCCAGCTTCGCGAAGGCCGGAGCAGCTCTCTTGAGCACCATGTCCCCAGGATATAGCTCACGTTTCTTCACCTTCTTGCTGAAGCTTCGAGTTGAGGCCTTTGCATAGGCTTTCATGGTCTTCAAGGCTTGAAGTTTTTGTTCTTCCTCTAGATCACGCGTGATGTCGACCTCCTCGTAGGTCGGAGTTTTGATCACTCGCAAGGATTTTGCTCGGATTTCTGCAGGTGAGACGGCCTCTTCCCCGAAGAGGAGCCGGAACGGAGAGAATCCGGTTGCTCTTGAGGCTGAGGTGCGGGTTGCCCATAAAACGTGGTCAAGCTCGTCGGGCCAGAGTCCCTTTTTAGAGTCGTACAGCCTTTTTTTGATGCCATCAAGGAGCAACCCGTTCGCTCGTTCCACTGCTCCGTTTGACTGAGGGTGACCTACTAAGGCGAAGCAAATGTTCGTCCCGATGTTGTCACAGTAATCACGGAATTTCCTAGAATCAAATTGGGACCCATTGTCGGTCACGATCTGGAAAGGGACTCCATATCTACAAATGATGGTTTTCCATAAAAACTTGATGGCAGCGTCAGCGGTTATCTTTGCTACCGGCTCTGCCTCGATCCAGCGGGAGAAGTAGTCGATGGCGACAATTACGAACTGAAGATTTGCCCAGGCTTTGGGAAGCGCTCCAACAATATCCATCCCCCACTTGGCGAAGGGCCAGACAGGGGGCACCACATGCAGTTCGCTGGGCGGGGCCCTTTTTTGCTTGGTCATCCATTGGCACGCGTGATAGTGTCGAACCATCTGTTCGGCGTCTTGTAATGCCGTGGGCCAGTAAAGTCCCATTCGGAATACTTTTCTTATAAGATTCCTGGGGGCCTGGTGTGCTCCGCAATCTCCCTGGTGGGCTTCACGCAGAGCCTGCATTTCCTCCTCTCGTGAAATGTAGCGGAGCCATGGAGCGCAGAGGCCGCTGCGGAATAGAAACCCATCAATGATGGCGTATTTCTTCGCTCGCCTTTCGAGGCGTCTCGCTTGTGCCCCGTCATCTGGTAAAATTTCCTCTAGGAGATAGTTGTATATCTCACTCCTCCAGTCCTCGCTGGTTGCTCTAGCAGTGAGGTTTATCTGGGAGGGAATGGAGGTAGTGCGGAGTATCTCAAAGAATACTGTTGAAGGTAGACCTCCTCTGGTGGCGGCGGTCTTCGCCAGCTCATCGGCTCGTTCGTTCTGGGATCTGGGTATTGCATTAATGGTGAACTCGATGAAGCCCTTCTCCATTGTTCGGACCACCTCGACATACTTCTGGAGCTATTCGTCCTTCACCTGATATTCTTTGGTGATATGCCCCTGAATAAGCTTCGAGTCGGTGTACAAGATTGCCCTTCTCGCTCCCATGGTCTTCGCTTTTCTGAGCCCCAACAGGAGCGCTTCATATTCGGCTATATTGTTAGTTGAGGGAAACTCCAGCCTTGCTGCGAACTCAACCTTTTCGCCGCTAGGTGCTTGTATCACAGAAGCTATTCCCGCTCCGCTCGCTCCCCATGACCCATCGGAATTGATGAACCATATCGCTGAGGTTTCGTTATCCTCAGAGACTGGAGAAGTCCATTCCACCATAAAATCGGCGAGGGCTTGGCTCTTGATAGCAGTGCGAGGCATTATAGTTAGCTCGAAGGGGGCTAGCTCGACTGCCCACTTGCTGATGCGGCCAGTGCTTTCCTTGTTGGATAGCATAGATCCAAGAGGGTACGTAGTTGGTACTTTGATGTGGTTGGCCTGAAAATAATGTCGGAGTTTTCGGGAGGCCATCACCAAAGCGTATGCCAACTTTTCCACTTCCGAGTATCGTAGCTTCGCTCCTTGGAGAGCTTCAGAGACGAAGTACATCGGCTGTTGTTTAACGCCTTGGGGTCGTACTAGCACAGCACTGACGGCCGAGGGGCTAGCTGCTAGGTATAGCAGAAGCTCCTCACCTTGCTTCGGACTTTGCAGAACAGGGATCTCCATAAGGCTTTGCTTCAGATCATCGAAGGCACGTTGGCACTCCTTTGTCCAGACGAAAACATCATTTAAGCGTAGGGCTTTAAAGACCGGCAAACTTCGCTCTGCGGATTTTGGCAGGAATCGACTGAGTCTTTGCTATCCGCCTGCCCGTTGCTGTACTTCTTTTAGATTTCTTGGTGGAGCCATGTCTTGGATAGCTCTTATCTTTTCTGGATTCGCCTCTATGCCTCGTTGAGAGACCAGGAAGCCTAGCAGCTTTCCCGTGTTTACACCGAAAATGCATTTGGATGGGTTGAGTTTCACCTTCCCCTTTATCAAGTTCTCGAAGGTTTCCCGGAGGTCCCCGACGTGGTCTTCTTTCTTTTCGCTTTTGACAATGATATCATCGACATAGGCTTCCATATTTCTTCCTAATTGGCCAGCGAAGATCTTCGTGATGAGCCGCGTGAATGTAGCGCCCGCGTTTTTGAGCCTGAAGGGCATCCGCACGAAGCAATAGGTACCGAAGGGAGTAACAAACTCCGTCTTACCTTCGTCTTCTTTTTGCATGTATACCTGGTGATAGCCAGAGTATGCGTCGAGGAAGCTCATCCTTTCTGACCCGGAGGTCGAGTCGACAAGTTGGTCAATGCGGGGTAGGGGGAAGTCATCTTTTGGGCATACTTTGTTTAAGTCAGTAAAGTCGATGCACATCCTCCACACCCCGCTGGCCTTCTTGACTAGGACGATGTTGGCCAACCACTCCGTGTATCGGGCTTCGCGGATGATCCCCGCATGAAGCAATTTGGTTACCTCTGTCTTCGCGGCTTCTTGTCTTTCTACCGCGAGTTTTCTTAGTTTTTGCTTTTTAGGCTTCGCGTTTGGGCTAATGGCGAGGACGTGTTCGATAGTTTCTCTTGGGACTCCAGGAAGGTCTTCAGGCCCCCAGGTGAACACGGTTTCGTATTCTTGGAGGAGCAGCATCATGCGTTTCTCTTCCTCGGGGGGCAGCATGGTGCCGAGGATCACTGCCTTACTACCTCCTGGCTTGAGCAATACTCGTTGGGTTTCTCCCTGAGGCTGTGGTTTAGGGAGCCACCGACTACGATTTGTGGGTACAACAGGGTCCAACTCCGTGGTGCAGACATGCTTGACCTGGGGTGGGTTTTCCATGTCTATCTTTGTAACACCCCAAAATTTTGCTTTTCTTAAATTCATGTGTGATTTGGCACTTTGGTGAAATTTTTGGAATTTTCTGGAATTTATTTGGATTTATCTGGAATTTATTTGAATTTATTCCATTTTGAAATAATTAAAGAATTTAATTTTGCAAATAAAATTTTGTTGGAAATATTTTATTTGAGTCCAAAATGTTCCAAAGTATTTTCCAGAATTTTTCTGGAATTTTTCTGAGTCTTTTGCTATTTTTAATGAATTAAATGAATTACTGGGAATTATTTTAAATATTAAATCGCTGGAAAATCAACTCGGGTCTAGTATCGTTCATCCGATCGAAGTCGAACCCGAAGTCGGACTCGAACCGACCCGAGCCGCTTGGCTCGATCAAACCAACTCAAAACCCTAATCAATCCCAACCGTTGGATCAAGATCCAGCGGTGAGATCCGCCGTCTGGGTTCGAGCCGTATCGGCCCGGATCCGATCGCGCCGATGCGATCGTGGCGTTGATCGTGCCACGTGGGCGGCCGAGCGTCATCGTCTCCGCCGAAGTCCGGAAGCCGGACTCACGCCGCGCGCCGCCGTGTAGAATTAGGTTTCCGTCTCGGCACGGACGCCGAGGCTATTTAAAGCCCTGGTCACGCCCGAGGTTGCCCTCATCCTTGCGCACTGCTTCCTCGAGCCATCTCGCCGAGCCGTCGCCGTTTATTCGCGGCGAGCTCGCCGTAGTTGGAGGAGGTGACCGCCGCGTTTTTGTTCGATTCGTCGCCGTCTGTCTTCCGCCGAGAAGGAGCCCAGATCCGGAATCCCGTGACAAGACGCACGAAGGAAGGACTCATCTCGCCGAGCAACCCCGAGCGCCGTCGGGCTCGCTGCCGTTTTCGTCTCCGGTGGCTGCAGCTCCGCTGCCGCCATCGCCCTCGCGAAGCTCGTGGACCGTCCGATCTTGATCGTGCGGTTGAGGTGAGTTCACGTGTTCTAAACCCGGTTAGATTCGGATCGTTGGATCAAGATCCAGCGGTTCACAATCGCCACGTCTGTAGTAGTGTTATTATAGGATTAGATCTGGACCGTCCGATCTAGATCGAGCGCCCACGATCATCGAGTAGATTCAACGTGTTAACCCTGGATCTAATCGCGCCGCCGAATTTCAAATCAACTACGGGATTGCGCCACGATGTCGGGAAGTTGGACCGACGCGTCAGCGCCGTATGCGTGTGAGCGTGTCCTCGACACGCGGCCCGCGATGTCGAGGGCCCACACGTCACCGCTTGCGTGAGACCCGGCTGTGTGGGTCCCACTGTCGACCTCACCCGAAGCCGTGGACCGGGTCCACCGTGGACCAAACCGCCGCTGGTGAGCCCATGAGCCGGCGTCGACCGACCAGCCAATCAGAGCTGACACGTGTCCTCGCCGACGCAATAATTAATTTCGAAAAAGAAAATGATTTATTAATTCGAAATAATGATTTCAGATTTTGTTTCAAACTTCAAACGCTTATAACTTTTGCGTTTCAACTCCGATTTGAGTGATTCAAATTTCTAAATTTGTATAAAATTCAGATATACTCAAATATGAATTTTATTTAATTTTTGGACTAAAGTTTTTCTCTGTAAATATTATTTAATTGATTATTTAAACTTTAATAAATCATAACTTTTATGCTTTAACTCGAATTTGATTTATTCAGTTCCTAAAAATCCAGAAAATTATGTTCTCTCTGTTTTTGGATTTTATTTGGAGTTTTGGGATGTTTTTGCCTATTGTTTATTTGTGTATTTGCTATTTGCACGCTTTACGAGTAGACGTTGAAGTGCCGGAAGGATTCGAAGGAGAAGTGTTGACTCAGGATCCAACTCAAGACCAAGAGCAAGTACTTTTTGAAGGCAAGTTGTGCTTTGACCATGTTGATCCTATTTCGAAATCTATTTTGATTTAAACTATTGCATGCTAGTTCAATTAGAAAAATACTTTGTTTAAACCTGGGGGTTAGATAAATACCAATTTGCTATATGACACCTTGATTACTTAAGTATGTGCCATGACCCTTTGTCACCCTAGTTGTGGTTTACTAGTTGGACATTATTAAATTGCCAACATGGGTTTAGACCGTTGTAGTATACTGCTTAGACCTGCTACGTGCTCAGGACATGATTTTGGACAATCAAATGATAATATTGACTTAATGATATATTGAACCTGTTTTGGGAAAAGTATCATGTGATGTTGATGGCACGTGGTGCATGGTAATCAAGCGGGTTTGATAAATGATTTTGACCGGGCATGTGGCAAGAGTAATCAGGTGGGCCAGTTGTGGCATTGGGAGTGTTGATTTGGTTTTTCGGGTAGTCTTGCCCTGGTCACTCTAAGGACTTAACCTTGCAAGCCTTTGAACTGGGTCATACTTGCAACCACATGGCTGGAATGGGACGGCCCTAGTTGACTAAGTCGCTAAGGACTCACTTGTGGAGCCTCAGGGTGTCAATTACACCGTTTGTGTGATTGTACGGGGAGCGATCGTGGTCGTGGCCAGATACCCATCTAACGGTGTGTTGGTCCCATACTTCGCCTTGGCTAAGGAAGGGATGGTGTAGAGCACGAACCGAGAGGACCACCTGTGTTGTTTGAGGCTTCCAAAGGCTTTGTTACTGAACTTCGCCTTTGTGGTGTTTGACTGTATCTTGTGGGTAAAGTGCATAACCTCTGCAGAGTGTAGAATCTATTTAAATAGCCGAGTCCACGGTACTGGACAATGCTCGGGAATTACAGTCAAGGGTTAGATTTTCTCAAAAATAACTTTGGATTTGGAAGTTGGTTTGGTTTAATAATGAAGATGATGGAAATATGGTTTAGGATGGGGAAAAATGTTTATTAAACTTCTTGAAAAGTTATTTACGCTTTACTTATTTCTACTGCTTTCGAATCTACTTATATTACTTTTCAAATCTTGCATCGCAAATATACCATAAACTATTCCTTTGTACCAAGCCATGCATATAGTATATTAGCTTTGCATTCATTGCATGACTTGCGTCGAGTACCAAGTACTCACCCTTGCCTCAACACAATATCAGTTGAAGAGGAGACTGCACCAGCTTTGGAGGAGGAATTCCAAGAGGATCCGTCTACTTAGGGAAGCGAGCCCAGTCAGTTGCCTGTGGTATACTGGATGGCGCCACGAAGTTATTTGATTTTTCGCTGCTACTACTTTTCTCTGAATAAGTTTTGCTTTGCAAGGCATATATTTGTAACTTGGCCATAAGGTCGAGTAACCACTTTGGTTATTTAAATAAAGTACTTTGTTAATATCGATTGGTATGATTGTGATATTTACCGATGTTAAGACTGTGTGCACTAAGCTGCGTTCTGGACTAGTGCTGAATACACAGAGGGTCCGGATTTGCAAATTCGGGGTCCCGACAGAGGTGGTATCAGAGCCAGGTTGACCGTAGGCTCAACCCTAAGCTAGAATGGTCGTAGTGAGGATAAAACCTATTTTCTAAAGCTAAAAATTTGTCAAGACAAGAAATGACATCTCGACTTATCCCCTTCTCTCTTTTCTTGTCTCTTGCTGAAATTTTCCCTTACCTTGTCACAATTTAAAAATTCCGAGTTCTTACGTAAAGCACTCTTGTGACAGATGGCGGGAAGCTCAAGAGTATGTGGCACACCTTCTACGAAGGATTGACGAGTTGGAGATGACTTTGTACGGACCAGACCCAGAGCCAGTACTCGAGCTACACGAGCCAGATCCAGAGGAGTCAGATCTCGATGAGGACACCGCTTCTTCGACTACCACAGAGGACACGATTCTTTGGACATGGCGATCGTTTCGGCGCCTATGCCACAGCACCGTGCCCAGTGCCGTGGAGGTTTTCTCAATGAGTGAGCATAGGTTCTATAGTGAGACTCCTACGCCGAGTCGCGTCATAGAAGAAAGAGTCACCCTTTAGGCGTTAGACTCGAGTTAGTTCGATTTGGATTTGTTTTGTTTCTTTGAGTGTGCGATGTGTTGCAAGGACCTTAGTCATTGTAAGCAGCCATACCAAGTTATTAAATAATAAAGTTGGACCTTAAGGCTACACCTTTCGCCCCGCATAAGTTCCATATTACTTGTCTATTCTTGTTTCCCTCTCATCTCTAAACCTAGAGCAAACCGACAGATGGTGAACACCCGTGGAAACTTTGGAAACAATGGAAGAGGTTCCTTGATGAAAACCCCAATGATGGAGCACCAAAGCTTGCCAGTTGATATGCAGAATTTTGGAGCATTTCTTGCTGCCCAGACCGATTGATGCATGCCATGATGCAACAAATGCAGCACGCCACCGCTTTCAAAGCCACTTTGCTAATCAAGTTAATCATGGACAACGCGAGAATACAAGACTATCGAGTTCATGAGAACTCACCCACCCACTTTATTCGGGAATGCCAATCCATTGGAGGCCGATGATTGGTGAAGATCAATTGAGAGGAAGCTACACATAGCTCAATGCATAGGGAATGAGAAGGTACTCTACGCTTCTCATCGGTTGGAAGAACGAATGGTGGGAGAACCCGTGCCACGTAGGAGAACCCTCAAGATATCACTTGGGAAGAGTTCACATTTGCATTCGGTATCACGTGCTGAAGGAATCATGGACCTTAAGAAGGAGGAGTTCAGAGCAATCAAGCAAGGTAATCACCAAAGGGCCGACTACGAACAAATTCACACGACTAGCACGCTACGCTTTGAGGATGTAGCAGCAGGATAAATACAGATACCTCGTTTTATGAAGGGACTTAACTCAGGATTGCAAGACCTAAGTGCATGCTTTTAGTTCAAACCCCTGGTTCCGAACTCCGAACGAAAGTAGGATGTTCCGGGGTGAGAATACTAATAGATGGAATAGAGTTCCTAGCAAACCTTATAATTTTGGAGACCTGCACCTAGACGTTATATTGGGAATGGATTGGTTATCCAAGCACAAGGCTGTATTGGATTGTGGACGAAGGACTATCTCAGTTGAGAGCCCGTGTGGGAAGAAAGTGGAATTTCAAGCCACTGCAGTTAGAGATGGGCAGTTGATGGTTAACAGTACCAAGGCAATCAGCATAGAGGATGTCTCAAGAGTGAATGAGTACCCGATGTTTTTCCCGAGGATCTACCTCGGTATGCCGCAGACAGGGGACATAGAGTTTGTGATAGAGCTTGTACAAGATGCACAAGACCGATAGCAAAGAGACCATATCGGATGTCCACCGAGGAGTTGGTAGAAATGAAGAAACAGCTAGAAGAGTTAATGGAGAAAGGATTTATCAAGCCAAGCTCGTCGCCGTGGGGAGCACCAGTTTTGTTTGTCAAGAAGAAGGACGGGAGTTTCAGGATGTGCATTGACTACCGTGCACTCAATGAAGTCACCGTGAAGAATAAGTATCCGCTACCCAGGATTGATGATTTGTTTGATCAGTTAAGAGGAGCCGGAGTTTTCTCCAAGATTGATTTGAGATCGGGATACCATCAGTTGAAGATCCGATCATAAGATATTCAAGATCGCATTCGTCAAGATATGGACATTACGAGTGCTGATTATGTCCTTTGGGTCGATTTAATACGCCACTTATTTCATGAATATGATGAATAAGGTGTTCATGGAGTATTTGGACAAGTTTGTCGTCGTGTTCATAGACGATATCCTAATCTACTCCAAGACAGAGGATGAACATGCCGAACACTTAAGGCGAGTTTTGGAAAAGCTGAGGGAACAGCAACTTTTCGCCAAGTTCAGCAAGTGTGATTTTTGGAAGGACAAGGTGGAGTTTCTTGGACATGTAATGACCGCAGAAGGAGTCGCCGTAGATCCAAGCAAAGTAGAAGCTGTGTTACATTGGGAGCACCAAGATCGTGACCTGATTCGAGTTTCCTTGGAATGGCAGGATACTACCGCCGTTTCATCGAAGGCTTTTCGACAATTCTGCGAAACCTCTTACGCAGCTTCTTTGAAGAAGGAAAAGAAGTTTGCATGGACGAGAATGTGAGAAAGGATTTCAGGAGCTGAAGAAGCGATTGGCGCCAAGACCGGTGTTAGTTCTACCGGATGTTGCTCAAAGCTTCGATATTTATTGTGACGCATCGCGCCAAGGACTTGGATGTGTGCCGATGAGAATGGAAAGGTCGCCGCTTATGCATCAAGGCGATTGAGGCGCATGAGGAAAATTATCCGACACATGACCTAGAGTTAGCCGTAGTGCATGCTTTGAAGATATGGCGTCACTATCGATTGGAAAGCAGATGTGAAGTATATACGGATCATAAGAGTTTTAAGTACATATTCACCCAATCGGATTCGAATATGAGGCAAAGGAGATGGCTAGAGTTGATCAAAGACTATAATGTTGGAATCCATTACCATCCGGGAAGGCCAACGTAGTAGCCGACGCTCTGAGTCGGAAAAGCCATACCGTGAGTACGTTGCTAGCCACAAGTCAGGACGAGTTATGTGAGGATTTTCAGAAAATGAAGATTGAGGTAGTACCTAGCGGATTCTTGGCCGCATTAGAAGTAAAGCCTACCCTAGAGGATCAGATCCGAGAAGGGCGAAGGATGATGACAAGATCCGCAGGATTAAGTCCATCAAGAAGGAAGGCAAGGCAGAGGACTTCAAGTTGGATGAGCAAGGCACGTTGTGGATGAAGGATCGCATTTGTGTGCCTAACAAAAAGGAGTTAAAGCAACTGATTGGAAGAAGCCCATGACTCTAAGTACTCAATTCATCCGGAAGCGCCAAGATGTATCGGGATCTCAAGGAGAGATTCGGTGGCCGAGTATGAAGCGTGAAGTTGCCGAGCATGTTGCATTGTGCGGCGTATGCCGGAGAGTCAAGGCAATGCATCAGAGACCAGCAGGATTGCTACAACCGCTGAAAATACCCGAGTGGAAGTGGGAGGAAATCGGAATGGATTTCATTACCGGTTTGCCGAAGACTCAAGGAGGTTATGACTCCATATGGGTTATAGTGGATCGCTTGACTAAAGTAGCCCATTTTATCCCCGTGAAGACCACTTACTCGGGAGATAAATTAGCAGAATTATACATGACCAGGATTGTCTGTTTGCACGGAGTGCCCAAGAGGATCGTATCGGACAGAGGTACCCAATTTACCTCAAGGTTCTGGAATAAGTTGCATGAAGCCATGGGAACCCGTTTGAACTTGATCTGACTTATCATCCACAGACGGATGGATAGACCGAAAGAGTCAACCAGATTCTGGAGGATATGTTGAGAGCTTGCGCATTGGCTTATGCTACCTCTTGGGATAAGAGTTTGCCGTATGCCGAGTTTAGTTACAACAATAGTTATCAAGCTAGTTTACAGATGTCACCTTTTGAGGGCTGTATGGTCGACCCTGTCGGACGCCATTGAATTGGAATGAGACCGGCGAGCGCCGTGTCTTTGGGCCTGATATTCTTCAAGAGGCTGAAGAACAGATCGCCATGATTAGGGAAAGGTTGAAGATAGCCCAATCACGACAAAAGAGTTATGCTGACAATCGTCGCCGAGACTTGAGTTTTGAACCAGAAGACTTTGTATACCTCAGAGTTACGCCTCTCAGGGGAGTTAAGAGGTTCCATGCCAAAGGGAAACTCGCACCCCGTTATGTTGGACCATTTAAGATTTTGAGCCGCAGAGGCGAAGTTGCTTACAATTGGAGTTGCCACGGTCGTTGGCGAGTGCATGACGTATTCCATGTGTCCCGATTGAAGAAGTGTCTCCGAGTTCTGAGGAACAGACACCGCTAGAGTCAATTGAGTTGCAAGAAGATTTGACTTATAAGGAACATCCCGTGAGGATTCTAGACACAATGGATCGAGAAACCAGAAATAAGTCAACCCGTTTCTGTAGAGTTCAGTGGAGTAACCATGCAGAGAGCGAAGCGACTTGGGAGCGCGAAGAGGATTTGAAGAAAGAGTTTCCAAACCTATTCCTTTAGTAAGCCCTGAATCTCGGGGACGAGATTCTATTAAGGGGGGGAGGTTTGTAACACCCCAAAATTTTGCTTTTCTTAAATTCATGTGTGATTTGGCACTTTGGTGAAATTTTTGGAATTTTCTGGAATTTATTTGGATTTATCTGGAATTTATTTGAATTTATTCCATTTTGAAATAATTAAAGAATTTAATTTTGCAAATAAAATTTTGTTGGAAATATTTTATTTGAGTCCAAAATGTTCCAAAGTATTTTCCAGAATTTTTCTGGAATTTTTCTGAGTCTTTTGCTATTTTTAATGAATTAAATGAATTCGGGAATTATTTTAAATATTAAATCGCTGGAAAATCAACTCGGGTCTAATCTCGTTCATCCGATCGAAGTCGAACCCGAGTCGGACTCGAGTCGACCGAGCCGCTTGGCTCGATCAAACCCGACTCAAAACCCTAATCAATCCCAACCGTTGGATCAAGATCCAACGGCTGAGATCCGCCCGTACCGGTTCGAGCCGTATCCGGCCCGGATCCGATCGCGCCCGTGCGATCGTGGCCGTTGATCGTGCCACGTGGACGGCTGAGCGTCATCGTCTCCGCCGAGTCCGAGCCGGACTCCGCCGCGCCCGCGCCGTGTAGAATTAGGTTTCCGTCTCGCACGCAGGACGCCGAGGCTATTTAAAGCCCTGGTCACGCCCGAGGTTGCCCTCATCCTTGCGCACCCGTTTCCCGAGCCATCTCGCCGAGCCATCGCCCGTTTGCCGTGCGAGCTCGCCGTAGTTGGAGGAGGTGACCGCCGCGTTTTTGTTCGATTCGTCGCCGTCCGTCGTCTTCCGCCGAGAAGGAGCCCAGATCCGGAATCCGTGACAAGACGCACCGAAGGAAGGACTCATCTCGCGGAGCAACCTCGAGCGCCGTCGGGCTCGTCGTCGTTCGTCTCCGGTGGCTGCAGCTCCGCTGCGTCGCCATCGCCCTCGCGAGCTGCGTGGACCGTCCGATCTTGATCGTGCGGTTGAGGTGAGTTCACGTGTTCTAAACCCGGTTAGATGCGGATCGTTGGATCAAGATCCAGCGGTTCACAATCGCCACGTCTTTGTAGTAGTGTTATTATAGGATTAGATCTGGACCGTCCGATCTAGATCGAGCGGCCCACGATCATCGAGTAGATTCAACGTGTTAACCCTGGATCTAATCGCGCCGTCAATTTCAAATCAGCGGCGGGATTGCGCCACGTGTCGGGAAGTTGGACCGACGCGGTCAGCGCAGACGCTGGCGTGTGGCGCGTGTCCTCGACACGCGGGCCCCGATGTCGAGGCCCACACGTCGGCCGCGTTTGCGTGAGACCCTTAGCGACAGTGGGTCCCGCTGTCGCCTACCCGAAGCCGTGGACCGGGTCGCGTGGACCAAACCGCGCCGTGGTGAGCCCATGAGCCGCTGACGTCAACCACCAATCAGGAGCTGACACGTGTCCTCATTGGCCAATAATTAATTTCGAAAAAGAAAATGATTTATTAATTCGAAATAATGATTTGATTTTGTTTCAAACTTCAAACGCTTATAACTTTATGCGTTTCAACTCCGATTTGAGTGATTCAAATTTCTAAATTTGTATAAAATTCAGATATACTCAAATATGAATTTTATTTAATTTTTGGACTAAAGTTTTCTCTGTAAATATTATTTAATTGATTATTTAAACTTTAATAAATCATAACTTTTATGCGTTTTAACTCGAATTTGATTTATTCAGTTCCTAAAAATCCAGAAAATTATGTTCTCTCTGTTTTTGGATTTTATTTGGAGTTTTGGGATGTTTTTGCCTATTGTTTATTTGTGTATTTGCTATTTGCACGCTTTACGAGTAGAGCGTTGAAGTGGGAAGGATTCGAAGGAGAAGTGTTGACTCGGGATCCAACTCAAGACCAAGAGCAAGTACTTTTGAAGGCAAGTTGTGCTTTGACCATGTTGATCCTATTTGAAATCTATTTTGATTTAAACTATTGCATGCTAGTTCAATTAGAAAAATACTTTGTTTAAACATTGGGGTTAGATAAAAACCAATTTGCGATATGACACCTTGATTACTTAAGTATGTGCCATGACCCTTTGTCACCCGAGTGGTGGTTTACTAGTTGGACATTATTAAATTGCCAACATGGGTTTAGACCGTTGTAGTATCTTGCTTAGACACACGTGCTCAGGACATGATTTTGGACAATCAAATGATAATATTGACTTAATGATATATTGAACCTGTTTTGGGAAAAGTATCATGTGATGTTGATGGCACGTGGTGCATGGTAATCAAGCGGGGTTTGATAAACGCTTTTGACCTGGGCATGTGGCAAGAGTAATCAGTGGGCAGTTGTGGCATTGGGAGTGTTGATTTGGTTTTGGGTAGTCTTGCCCTGGTCACTCTAAGGACTTAACCTTGCAAGCCTTTGAACTGGTCATACTTGCAACCACATGGCTGGAATGGGACGGCCCTAGTTGACTAAGTCGCTAAGGACTCACTTGTGGAGCCTCAGGGTGTCAATTACACCGTTTGTGTGATTGTACGGGGGAGCGTATCGTGGCTGTGGCCAGATACCCATCTAACGGTGTGTTGGTCCCATACTTCGCCTTGGCTAAGGGAAGGGATGGTGTAGAGCACGAACCGGAGAGGACCACCTGTGTTGTTTGAGGCTTAGAAAGGCTTTGTTACTGAACTTCGCCTTTGTGGTGTTTGATTGTATCTTGTGGGTAAAGTGCATAACCTCTGCAGAGTGTAGAATCTATTTAAATAGCCGAGTCCACTGTGATCGACAATGCTCTGGAATTACTGATCAAGGGTTAGATTTTCTCAAAAATAACTTTGGATTTGGAAGTTGGTTTGGTTTAATAATGAAGATGATGGAAATATGGTTTAGGATGGGGAAAAATGTTTATTAAACTTCTTGAAAAGTTATTTACGCTTTACTTATTTCTACTGCTTTCGAATCTACTTATATTACTTTTCAAATGCTGTTTACTGCAAATATACCTTAAACTATTCCTTTGTACCAAGCCATGCATATAGTATATTAGCTTTGCGTGATTCATGCATGACTTGCTGAGTACCAAGTACTCACCCTTGGCTCAACACAATATCAGTTGAAGAGGAGACTGCACCAGCTTTGGAGGAGGAATTCCAAGAGGATCCGTCTACTTAGGGAAGCGAGCCCAGTTAGTTGCATGTGGTATACTGGATGGCGCCACGAAGTTATTTGATTTTCCGCTGCTACTACTTTTCTCTGAATAAGTTTTGCCTTGCAAGGCATATATTTGTAACTTGGCCATAAGGTCGAGTAACCACTTTGGTTATTTAAATAAAGTACTTTGTTAATATCGATTGGTATGATTGTGATATTTACCGATGTTAAGACTGTGTGCACTAGCGCGTTCCTGGACTAGTGCTGAATACACAGAGGGTCCGGATTTGCAAATTCGGGGTCCCGACAATCTTCCTTGCCAGGGCTTGATCTCCTTGCACCGTGACGACACCATCTGCGGAGGGAATCTTCATACATAAGAACCCGTGATGAATTATGGCCCCCATGGTCGTCAATGAGCCCCTGCCCAGGATCGCATTGTATTGAAACGGCATGTCTACCACGTCGAATGTTACACGACTCATGACGCTGGCTTGTGGCGTTTCGAATGTAACTTCTAGCTTCAATTGCCCCAGGGTGTTGACCATGCTTCCTCCAAAACCCATCAGTGGCACCTCTGATTTTTTCAATCGGTCTTGTGGAATCATCATTTGTCGAAAAGCCTTCATGGACAGAATGTCCGCCGCACTTCCCCCATATCAATATGCGACGTACTTCGCAATCGGCGATTATAGCAGTTACTACTAAGGAATCTTGATGCGGGAAGTGCACCCCCGTGGCATCCTCCTGCGTAAAGGTGATTGGCTCAAACTTTACCGGAGGAGGGGTAGTGGGGGTAATCGCAATGTGGTTAATTTGCCGGGCATAAGCCTTCCTCTGCCTTTTCGACGAGAGATGTGACGAGGAGCCCCCCGCAATGACGTTGATAATGCGACGGAGATGATTTATTCCTACCCGAGGGGGGGTGTTGTCGTCCGACTGAGGGTGCTTCCGGCGGTGTATGGTGCGTCTCAACTTCTCTTTGTTTGGCCTCAAACCGCCGATACCCATTAATCACTTTGCACTAGGCGGTGTCGTGGGTGATATTTTCTCCATGATATTCACAAAAGTACTGCCGGGGCTCTGTCCCTTCCCTTTTGTTAACTCGACTTCCTTCATCTTGCCTTCCTCGGCTTGGGGGTGGCCCTCGTCTCTGTTGTTCCGCTCGTTTGTCGCCCATGACTTGCCGATTTTGAATTCTCCTCCTTTCGTCTCTTCTTCCGGGCTCTGGGTATCGTTCCTTCGTTTTAGTGTTGGGTGGGGGGTCTTTCCCTCACCCTCTCTTGCGTGGGATGAATTCTTGGTTCTCTTGCTGGGGCCTGTCTTCTCTTCGGAGGTTGTCTTCCTCCGCTCGCGCATACTCCCTCATCTTTGCAAATAGTTCTTCCACCGTACACACCTCTTTGCGAGCGAGCCTTTCTGCCAACGGTCCCCTGCGCAGGCCACAGCGTGCCGCTTTGATGATAGTGGTGTCGTTTACCCCTCGTATTTGGCACTTAACCCGGGAGAAGCGCTGGAAGTAACTCTTAAGGGTTTCTCCTTCGCGTTGTCTGACCGCAAATAGGTCACTTTCCTCTTTCATTCTGTCGAAGTTGCCCTGGAAATTGCCTTCAAGCTTGCGGCGGAGTTGCGACCAACAGGTGATCGACCAGGGCTCCAGCGAAGAGTACCAGGACAGGGCTATACCTTCAAGTGCCAGAAGGAGCCCCTTCGCCTTGATATCATCATCTCCTCCCGTAGCTTCAATCGCCGTGTCGTAAACGCGGAGGAACTCCCTTGGGTCTGTCCGACCATCATAGGGCTTAATGGTGGAAAATTTGAAGCTTCCCGGGGAGGGCCATTTTTTGGCCTGCAGACAGGTGCTGAGGGGGTTTGGATCATGGTCTTCCCTGTGTACCGTCGCAATCGCCGGGGATAGCACCTCGCGGCTCGGGCTTTCGTCTTATGACTCGTATTGCTCCCCATCTGATCGTCCTTGCAAGCGCTTCAACTCCGTCATGAGTTGCTCGTTAGCTTCCATCAGCGCCCGCACGTTGGGGTCAAGCTCCCCCTGAGTCCTAGTCCCTTCTCCAAGGGCCTCCTCGTTCCCATGGGTCTCTTGGCGATGGGTCGGATGTGTCGACGCTTCTGCCACATATCCTCCTGGTATCGAAACTGTTCGGCCTATCGCCGGAGGCCGTCGTTTGGGGGCTCGTTTGTGCACGGCTACAGGGGTCTGTGGAGGTAAAGTTCCCACCACGTCTCGGGCTTCTGTTGTGGCTGGCAGCCGCGTCTCGTCATCCAGAAGTCGAGGTGGGTCTCCAGATTGGCTCCTCGCACGCCGTCTTGATTCTTCTGCTCCTACCGTCGTTGCCGCCACCTTGGATACTGCCTCCTTTCCCTTCTTTGGTGGCATGGCTACAGAAAACTTACCCTTAGTCTTGATCGGCGGGCGACGGTTTCACCTCATGGTTAGGGTTCCCCACGGACGGCTGTTGAACCACCGGGTCTCTCTTTCTTTTCTTTGTGGGATTTTTTCTTGTTTTTTCGGGGAACTCTCTCTTTTCTTCTTTCTCCTCCCCTTTATAGGGCAGGCTTGGGAACATGCACGTATGGGTTGGCCCTCTTTTTCCTCTCTGTCCTCTGCCAAGGGCTAACTTGACTCTTCATTGAGTCATTTCACCCGTATCTTCGGTTTTTGCCCTCTATTTGCACACCTTTTATAGGGCTCGACGGGGATTTTACTTATGTAGGGGTCCCAGATTAGCCTGACACATCCTTGCGTGTTCAGGAGGAGTTGTTGGGGGGTTTCAAACCTTGGTAGTTTGTGCTATGTTTGCGCTGGAAGGGGACGTAGCCGAGGGGAGTTTCCTCCGTTTTCCCCCTCGCTACGGAGGGAAACTTCCTCTCGTCGCGGAGGGGAGCGATCTTTATTCTTTTTCACCTTTTTCCGAGGAATGGACTCCCAGGGTTTGAACTCATTGCTTCGCCAGTGGGAGGGGTTGACAATCACGGACCCATTCGTATGAGCCGCCAGGTAATGGAAGCCTCGCTTCGTTGATCGAGGGAAGGTGAGTCTGTTTGGTCCACAACAGTAAGCTTTTCAAAGCTACATAGACTCACCACCTGCTTCGCAACTCCATTCCTTTCCTCATCTTGAGTGACTGGGACGCCAACGAAGTTAGCGAGTTTCTTAACAACATTTACTGTGTCTGACATGATCTCTTCGTACTTCAGGAAAAGAACCTCGATCGTCTGGTCTTGCAAAACTCTCCTTCCAGTACTCAAGGCAGTGATCCCAGAAGGGCCCATAAGGTGAGAAACCCTCACAAAACATGCTGAAAGCTTTGTCTAGCTCAATATTCCAATGCTCAAACACTCCATTTTCAAAGTGCAACCTTGACACCAAAGCATCCTTGGGATCCCGGCACAAGTAGACAATTCGACAACCGGAGGAGGCTGTTTCTGGCGGGAGCAGTGACAATGGCATGTGTGTGCATAGAAGCCTTGGGGAGGGAAGTGTTTCGGTGTAGGTAAGGTCTCTTCCTTCATTGGGGATCTCGATGAACGGCACAACATGCTGAAGGTGCTGAGTGAGGAGTGGGTGGTTGCCAAAATTGTAGTGAGAGCGGTTTATGATTGTGAAGGTAAGGGCCTTCAGCCAGGTTGTGCCACATTTGGGTTGTGTGGCGATGATGATGTCATCGCTGCGAGGCTTGAAGATGTCAGGAACAAGCAAGATTTTCTCGAGGAGAGCCTTGAACCAGTAGTTCTTGTACAGAAAAAGTGGTTGTGACCATCCTTCTCTTGTTGGGAGTGTGGATATGAAATATCTCCTGCTTTTGGGTGAGACATATTCAGATGATGTCTTGGAGGCACTCTCCTCTATCAGGTGGATCTTTTGATGCCATAGCTTACCTGTAAGGGCCTTCAGCTCTTGTTCAGGATAGCTTTATGTAGTGTCTACTGTCGGTTGTATGGAGGCAATATGCATGTGCTGCCATGAAGACACCATAGATGTAAAAGGGAGAGATATATCGGCTATGTTTGAAACGGCTCCAATTTCAGCTGCTTCTTCCCTCTCAAAATTAGAAGCTATTCTAAACGGTTAGCTTCTTTGTAGCTGAAAGGCAAAAGCCAGCAGCTTATTTGTATTAAGAGAAGTTGAAAATCGAAACCCGATTGGAGTAATTTCTAATGGCTTTGGTGGAGTGGGATTCTAACTTTACTACTAGAGTTGAAGAAAATTACCGCCTACTACCCGGTATACAATCTCAAATCCTACCACTCATTCTCATTCCTGACCTGCACCCCTTACACCAAAAAGCCAGACTGTGAAACACTAAACCACTTTAGGTACCCTGCCGTGCAAGCTTGCAGTCAAAAGCTATTTTTTTGGGAAAAGCTATAATTATACGAAAAGGGCCATATACCGGTTGGTCTCGTGATAAGATAATAGAAGATTATTGGTTAGTTTTCTTACCCTAAAACCTCATTAGTGTTTATCCATTTTCATTGGCAATTTATTGGATAGTATTTTTCATTGGTCCCGCCCGTCATTTAGTGAAGGCACTAGCTAGCTATATGGTACTGGTACGGTGATACCTCCATTGAAAGCGAAACATTATAGATCAAACGCTTGTGGTAGGTTTGGCAAAGTGAAAGGTAGTGGACATCGTAGAAGAAACTGAGGATCTTAATGCCTAGAATAGACACCTAGAGGAGTACTTAGGGTTACCTTCGGGGTTGGAGCTAGATGACGCCATTGCCGGTGATGGAGATGAGGCAGTGGCAGTGGTGAAAGAGGACGGCGGTAGCAGCCTTCCCGTTGCTCCACACGCTAGAGGATCGGTTGGTTAGATTCTGTTGGGGTGGAATGCATCAAGAATGTGGGTTCATGGGCCGGTCTACCCCCCTATATTTATAGCGCGTGTGCAACAGGGGGCCACAACCATGACGGTTGGTTGCGCCTCCGATCAGGGCGCGAGATCAACCCAACATTCTCCCCCTTGATCTCGAGGCAAAATAGTTTGACTTAATACCAACTCCGCTTCTTAATAGATTAGTGCATCAAGACCAAAGTGTTACAACAACCAGTTACGTGCTGTTGAACTCAATGACTACAATACACCTTTCTATCTTAAAACGGAAACTTAATCTTGTGGGAGATGGTTACTTATTTTACCCATTATATCCAGAATCATAGGCTTTCCAATAATCCCATGCCGGCTACGTGTTCTCTGAACACATGTGGTGGTAAGCCCTTAGTCAATGGATCCGCAAGCATTCGCTTGGTACTTATATGCTCAATTCTTATAGTTTGATCCTGGATTTTCTCCTTCACAACATAAAACTTAATGTCAATGTGTTTGGCAGCACCACTTGACTTGTTGTTATAGGAGTAAAATACTACTGGTTCATTGTCACAGTATAACGGGAGTGGTCTTTCAATGCTGTCTACCACTCTTAATCCCGGTACGAATTTCTTAAGCCATAGTGCCTGCCGGGTTGCCTCATAACAAGCTACAAACTCAGCATGCATTGTCGACGATGCAGTGACTGTTTGTTTGGAGCTTTTCCACGAAATAGCTCCCCCTGCGAGGATGAATACATAACCTGATGTGGATTTCGTAGTATCTACACACCCCGCAAAATCTGCGTCAGAGTAACCCACAATCTCGAGGGTACTCGACTTTCTATACATTAACATGAGGCTTTTAGTTCCTTGCAAATACCGCAAGGCCTTCTTAACTGCTTTCCAGTGATCTATTCCTGGATTTGATTGATATCTACCAAGCATTTCGGTTACAAATGCTAAGTCAGGGCTAGTGCATACTTGAGCATACATTACACTTCCGACAGCTGAAGTGTATGGAACCGACTTCATTTGATCGATCTCATATTGGTTCCTGGGACATTGAAAATTCCCAAACTTATCACCCTTGACTATTGGAGCAGGCGAAGCCTTACACGCATGCATACTGTATTTCTTCATAACTTTTTCTAAGTATGCCTTTTGCGATAAGCTTAATACCCCTTTTGTTCTATCTCGGTAAATCTCAATTCCTAAGACATAAGATGCTTCACCGAGATCTTTCATCTCAAAATTTGAGGACAAGAAACTCTTTGTTTCAAGAAGTAGATTTTTATCGCTGCTTGCCAGCAGGATATCGTCTACATACAAGACTAGGAAAATGAATTTTCCATTCTTAAACTTAGCATAAATGCAATTGTCCTCCTCATTTTCCTTAAAGTCAAAATTTCTTATAGTCTCATTAAATTTAAGGTACCACTGTCTAGACGCTTGCTTTAGTCCATAAATGGATTTCTTCAGTCGGCATCCCATGTTTTCTTTCCCTTCCACGACAAAACCTTTGGGTTGAGCCATGTATACATTTTCATATAGATCTCCATTAAGGAATGCCGTCTTAACATCCATTTGATGTAATTCTAAATCGTAATGTGCTACAAGCGCCATAATGATTCTGAAAGAATCCTTTGTCGAAAGCAAAGTAGAAGGTTTCATTATAATCGATCCCTTCTCTCTGAGTGAACCCTTTTGCCACGAGCCTTGCTTTGAACCTTTCGAGATTCCCTCTGGAGTCACGCTTAGTTTTGTAAACCCATTTACAGCCTACTGTTTTGGCTCCTTTAGGAATTTCTTCTAGGTCCCATACCTTATTGGTGTTCATGGACCTCATTTCATCTTCCATGGCTGCGAACCAGTCAGATGAATGGGGACTTCTCATGGCTTCCTCAAATGAGGTGGGATCACCCTCTGTTTCTAAATCTTCACTTACATAAAGTTCATAATCAGCAGAAATAGCTGATTTCCTCTTCCGTTGTGACCTTCTAAGAGGTTCTTGAGCAGGTACGCTGCTCGATACAGGAGGCTGCTGTGGCTCTTCAGGTGTAGCTGTAACAGGTTCTTGGGGCTCCAAAACAATAGGAACCTTAGGAATGTTAACAGCTGCACTAGGAGAGCCGACGGCAGATGTTGCAACTACTGGAGGTGCAACAACAACAGGTATCGAGAAAATGGGCTCTTGAATCATCGGAGTTGGGGCACAGACCCGCTTCTCCTCAAGGCTTATTTCTCGGGATACCATGCTCCCCCTGATCATATCTTCTTCTAAGAACACAGCGTGTCTCGTTTCTACAAACTTAGTCTGTCTGTCAGGACAGTAGAAACGGTACCCTTTTGATCTTTCAGGATAGCCAATGAAATGGCAACTGACAGTCTTAGCATCTAACTTTCCAATATTTAGATTAAATACCTTAGCCTTAGCTGGACAGCCCCACACATGTAAATAATTTAAAGTGGGCGTCCTCCCAGTCCATATCTCATATGGTGTTTTAGGCACCGACTTCTTGGGGACCCGATTAAGAATATGAGCAGCGGTTTTTAATGCCCCCATCCATAAATTAACTGGTAAAGTGGAGTAGCTTATCATACTACGTACCATATCTATTAAGGTACGATTACGCCTTTCAGCTATTCCATTTTGCTGAGGTTCGCCCGGTGTTGAATACTGGGCCACTATGCCATTTTCCTGTAAGTACCTTGCAAAAGGTCCAGGAACTTGGCCATAAGGGGTATGTCTACCGTAGTACTCCCCTCCACGGCCTGATCTTATTACTTTAATCTTTAGATCATGCTGATTTTCTACTTCAGCTTTAAATATCTTAAACTTATCTAGTGCTTCCGATCGTTCTTTGATTAGATAGATATAGCCATAACGCGAAAAATCATCAGTGAATGTTATGAATGAATCAAAACCATCCACTGACTTCACAGGAAAAGGACCACAAATGTCTGTGTGAATGATTTCTAAAATTCCTGTGCTTCGTTTGGCAGTCTTCTTAATTTGCTTAGCATATTTGCCCTTAATGCAATCAATGCAATGTTCTGAATCTGAGAAGTCTAACGGGTGGAGAATTTCTTCTTTGATTAATCTCTCAATCCTCCCCCTCGAAATATGGCATAAACGACAATGCCATAATTTCGAAGACGTCTCGTTTGCTACTCTCTTACGCTTATTACATTCATTCACAGATGAAGAGGCATTCACAACATTCACATTATTGCTTTGGGAAACTAAATAAAGCTTGTCTTGCATGAAAGCAAGATCGACACCAATGTTATTGAATTTAATCAAACATTTCTTATTCCCAAAATGACATGCATAGCCATCATCATCTAAACAGGATACTGAAATCAAATTCCTCCTCATGGAGGGTACAACTAAAACATTATGTAAATGGAGAATGAAGCCATTATGTAATTCTAAGGGGAGTTCTCCAATAGCTTCGACGTCAACTTCGATGCCATTGGCGACTCTAATGCTTCTTTCTCCTCTTTTCAGGATCCTCCTCGTACTTAATCCCTGCAAAGAATTTGCAACATGAACAGTTGCACCTGAGTCAATCGACCATGTATGAGTGGGGAAATCTAAGTACAGGGATTCATCTACGAATGTAATCTTATCCTTACCATTCTTGTTCAGCCATTTGAGAAACTGAACACAGTCCTTCATGTAGTGCCCCTTTTGATTGCAATGCCTACATGTATCCTTGTCCACCTCTGCTGGAGCCTTGCCCTTGCCTTCATGAGGCTTCTTGTCCAGGGAAAATTTCTTATTGTGAGGTTTGCCCTTATTCTTAAAAGTAGGCTTAGATTTGCTCTGAAAATCTCTCATTTTCTTTGAAGATGACTTGATATGATTGATATGGTCAAGTCTTTGAACTCTAAGACTTTCTTGTTCTTGAGCACACATAGCAATCAATTTTTCTATACTCCATTTTTCATTCATGGAGCTGTAATTGACTGCAAAAGTCTCATATTCCTTTGGTAAGTAATTCATGATAAATTGCACCAAATACCCTTATGATATTTCCATTTTCATGGTCTTAAGTCTGGCAGCTATGTTGCTCATTCTCAAAATGTGCTCTCTTATGTTGCTTTACCCATCGAACTTCCCATTTGAAAGCTTTTGCATGAGAGAACTCGCATACATCTTAGTAGAACCAGTGAACTGGTTCTGAACTTTGCTAAGGTAGTCCTCAGTACTAGCACATTCTGGGATGGCACCTCTTATTCCTTCTGTGATGGAATTTTTAATCCCAATCATGCACTTACGGTTGGAATTTTCCCACTTCACACGCTCAAGGTCGTATGCCATTCTTATGGTTGGATTATTCTCAGCACCCGATTGACCATCAGGGATTGGCTGAGGCTCAATGGGACGATCATGCATAATTGTTGTGACACCACGGAGTGTCGTAACCTTATAAAATGTGAATGTTGAGGTCAAAAACATTATGGGATGTGGAATTAGAGGTTGAAACCATACGGCATGAGGTTTATTTGCGTTTCCGGGCCGATTCCGGGAGTTTGGGCCTTTCCGGGGGAGTTTGGGCCTGAGGGAAAGGGTCGTGGGCTTTGGTGGGAAGGAGTTTGAGTCCAAATAGGAGTAGGAGACCTAGTTGGGGGCCTCACCCAGCCCTTATTGCGCCCCATCCCCTGCCCATGTGCACCCCCATGCCCTAGCCGCCCCTCACCTCCCCCACCTCCCCAAGCCGCCCCCTTGCGCCCCTCTCCTCCCCATCCCTCTCCACCACCCCTTGCTGCCGTAGGGAAGCTTCTCCACCTCACCACCCCAAAGATCCATCCATTGGAGTGCTCCGCGACGAGGAGATCCGGTGGGTTCGGAGCAAGGAGGGAGATCGCGCGAACCGGGAGGAGATCCGGTGGGTTTTCGTTCGTCGGGCGAAGGTATGGCCACAGGGATCCTTGGGGTTGGTCTAGGATCTGTTCTAAGGGTTAATATCATGATTTTAGATCATTTGGTGGTGCTGTAGTTGGGTATATTAGATGGAATCTAGAGTTTGCCACGTTCTCTGTTTCGGGCAGCATGAGCAGTCGACCTAGGGTTTGGGTTTTCGCCAATTTAGATTCAGAATTTGGTCAGCCGCCTATTGAAGAAGTTGTAGGTAATTTCAATACTTTTCAGTGGGTACAAAGAACGTCCAATTCTGCCCAGCTGTTTGAAAATTATGCTGATTTTACCGAACATATTAAAAACTGTGACGTGATTGGAATAGATCACGGTATTCTGTAGATTAAACCACTTTAGAGTCCGAATAAGTCTTTCCATATACTTAGAAAAAGTTACGAAATTTCCTAATCTACGCGAGGATGTACTCGTTTATTCGATTCGGAGTATTAGAACCCGAGTTATGCCTTTTGGAAGGCTGCTGTCCCGACGGGACAGAACCTCTGTTTTTGGGTTTTGCGAGTAGTTTGCGATGTCGGAGTAGAAGAGTGTTTGCATACTGTTTTGTGGACATGATTGTGAGTGTGTGGTACCTATGTGCAGGTGGTGTGACCCCGGGAGTGCCTTCTACTTCTCGCCAATCCGTCGCCCGTGGTTGAGGCAAGTGTATTGGAATGGGTAGCGGGTTGTAGTTTGCTAGATTGATTGAGATTGAGATTGAATATATGATATGTTCACATGCCATGCTTTAATGATTGCCATTGATATGATGAATATGCTTATTATGTTATGATGCCATGTGTTAATGTACAAGTTATTTATGATGTTGGAATGTTTGCATACATGGCATGATACATGGCCCGGGCGGTGAGAAAGTCATAACTAGTCCGGGGAAGGTCGGTGAGAAAGTTATGACTATTCCGGAGAGCCAATGAGTAAGTCCTACATCGTGATTCCATCCACCGCGGTGTATGGAAGCGAGGAGTAGGCACCCTCCATCTTCGGGATGCAAGGGGGGAGAGGGTGCACACCGACGGGTGTGTACTCAACCATACCGGTATGAGTTTCCAGGAGATATGTGCATCGCATTGCATTGCATTGCATTGCATTATATGAGGATGTTATATGATGATGATATATGTTGATGTCAATGATATGCTTACGCTATGAATATGAGATGTGTATGATGTCGTATGTGAAAAGTGGTGATGGAGGTATTAGAATGTATTTTCTTGCTCCATTGCAATATACTTGCTGAGTGATGAACTCACGCTTGTGTTTATGTTGTTTTTCTTAGGTACCATGAAACCGGCATGTGGGAAAGGGAGCTAGTCACACGTCATACCTTAGCATCACACATATAAACAATGACATGTTCCTTCCTTTAATTGTGATGGTTAATTTGTGTGCTTGGTTTCCTCATTTACTTCGTTTGGCACATGAGATGGTTGGAATCTTTACTCTAGGCTTATACTGCTGCTAGAACCCTTATTATTGATTATTTAGATGTCATTCTTTATACTATATCTTGTGATCATATTGTTGTTGCTTCAATTCATGGAAAAACAAAGGAGATGCTGCCGAAATTTTCGGTTCTAGCATTTACTCTTTTGCTGTAATTTATCTTAATATATGGTATTTAGATGTTGGTTAGCCTATGGTTGGTAGCATTCAGGCATGCTAGATGCCGGGTTGTTACAGTTGGTATCAGAGCGGGCTGTAGGTCCTTGGAATGTGTATTTTTTTTAGTGTCATGCTATAGGGTACAACTAAAATGTGATGTGGAATAACTTAAAAAAATGGCTTAGGTTTTAACTAAAATTTTGTCGTAGGATAGCAACATTAAAACTTGCAAAAGTGGAATAACTAATCTAAAATTTGACACACATGGATGCACAGTAGGAAAGGGTATGGGTATCGTTTCTTTACGCTTAAATGTTGTATTTAAGCTTTGATGTTGAATGCTTCATTTGATAATGCATGTTGCTATGTCTATGAGATAAATGATTGAATTGTGCTTGTTGTGGTGATAAAGTGGGGTTGTGGTGCCGAAGGGTTTCGGTCACCACTTTTGTTCATAGTAAGGGTGTGGTTTGACGATATGGCCGGTTAAAGCCATCACCGAAGAACTATTAACCCCTGTAGGAGAAGAGTGCTTACCCTTTATGTCGTAAATCGGGTAGTTTACTGGAGTCAAATAGAAGAGTTTGGTGGTGGATTCCTTCGTATGTTCTTTACCGTTATGACGGTCGGTTTTGGTTGTTTTTCTTGATTTTAGTTGATTGAAATCAAAAGAAAAGTGTTTGGAATTGGATTTTGCGCAGAGAGTCCCTTTTGTGTTTCTTGGTTTTGTCTTCCTTGGTTGAAGACGAAGAAGAGGAATTTAGCATTGCGCCTTTTTAGTCGACTTTTGGCTTTGACACCGGTTTTGTTGGTTGCCTTGCAAAGAAAAGTATAGTTTTGGTTCTTGTGTGTCTTACTCTGAGTTTAAAAGAAGTTATTGAAGCGTGTGCAAAAAGTTAAGTTGTGTCGATTTATGTTTTGTGCCTTTGTCCGCAAAGGTTTATTTGATCGCTTGGTTCCCTCCTGTGGGAGTCTTTGAGATTGAAAAGTGTTTTGGAGAATTCCTTTGCATGACCAAGTTTGGGTTTGTCTCATTGCAATTTTGAGAGTCAAGTTTCCTTATGAATTTGGGATGAGTTTTAAAACTAAAATGCTGCAAACAAAGTAAGTAGTCTTTTCACTGAAATCGTTTGTCCCTAGTAAGAATTGTTGTTTAGCATGTTATGTAGCATGTACCAATGTGGTTTTTGGGATGACGTATTGTTAAGTTAATTTGTGAGTTGAAACAATTCAATGCGGTTGTTATCTCTAGCTTGAGAATAAATAGACTACTAGTGTTGTAGTTTACTCTTAGCGAGAATGATTGAATGCGTTAATGTACATACTTAGAATCTGTTGCTTTGTTATAAAAGTGCTTATGACCCCCGATAATGTTTAAAGTTTAAACCTTGATGCATAGTTAGAACATTCAGATGATGTAAATTACTGATATTGTTAAAGAAACTCTGCTGGTTGTTAAAGATGCTCTAATTTTACATGTTAATAGAGAAATTTAATCGTGTTGACTAGTGACTTTAACTCGAAAGTTGATTAGAGTTGCCATTTATGTTGTTGCAAACTACTTGTATATTTGGAAGTATGCAGTTGTATCTATACAATGCTAGTATTGATATCAATTGAGAAGACATAAGACTTATTGTTAATGATGTTGTCAAGGGCAGTGTTAGTGCTAGTATTCAATCTATTTTTAAATAGTTGGAGTATGTTGTGTGGTGGTAATTTGTTATAACCGATGTATAGGGTAGCTAAAGGTAATGTTGTTGATTGATGATTATGCAAATTATTGATATTGACGACTTAGTAGTGGTGGTAATTGCTTAGATTAATTGTTGAAAGTCCTTGTTAAAAATGGAGGTTATTGTAACATGTTGTGATGGAGTGGACCATGGATAATTAACATGATGTAGGATTTTATTCTTGATGAATGTATATCCTAGAATCATACTCACGAATTTTGTCTTGTAGAGATAACATTTATGTGTTGAAGTCATTTATTGATTAAGTTTTGTTGTCGAGAAGTTGACGTATGGATTATATAAAATTGGTAGGTTGATCATGCTCAAGTATCATCTATTGAAGTACTATGTTTGAAATAGAGAATACGTTGTTATATGATTTGTTGGTCTGTGGGGATCTTTATGAGGTAGTATTGGTTAGTTGCCTTTTTGATAAGCATCGTAAACTTTATTTATAAGTGTTGGGAATGGTAACTAGAGAAAGAAACGGTTATGTAAATTTTGTTAAGTCCGGTTGGACTTCCTCAATGAGTACATAGTGATTATTGAATGCTTAAATGGTAAGTGTAGTGGAATACAAGTTATGGTGGGATTCATGCTGAGCTGGTGTTTAAAACCTTTTGAACTGGTGTGGTTGTTTACCATTTTGGTTGAATGCCTTCGGTCAAGGTATTCCTTGTGTTGTGTTTCTGAGTTTCCCTAAAACCTGTAGCTATTGGTGCCAATCTTTGGTTTTAGCTATTTTGTTTAATTTGTGCTATGAGCATGGATTTACACCCAAAAGTTTTTGAGTGGATCGCGCTCCTTCGCATTCGCCCTGAATTATCTTTGGAATAAATTTTAACAGAAGCAGATGGACATAGTGGGTTGTGTTAGAATGTAACACCCCAAAATTTTGCTTTCCTTAAATTCATGTGTGGTTTGGCACTTTGGTGAATTTTTGGAATTTTCTGGAATTTATTTGGATTTATTTGGAATTTATTTGAATTTATTCCATTTTGAAATAATTAAAGAATTTAATTTTGCAAATAAATTTTTGTTGGAAATATTTTATTTGAGTCCAAAATGATCCAAAGTATTTTCCATAATTTTTCTGGAATTTTTCTGAGTCATTTGCTATTTTTAATGAATTAAATGAATTACTGGGAATTATTTTAAATATTAAATCGCTGGAAAATCAAACCGAGTCGGGTACTGTTCATCCGACCGAGCCCGAGTCAGACTCGAGTTCGAGTCCGACCCGAGCCACGTGGTCGAGCCGAACCCGCTCGTCCCGAACCCTAGCCACGCGACCGTTGGATCAAGATCCAACGGTTGTGATTGCGCCACGTCACCCCGAGCCGAGACCGAGTCGAACCCGTACGTGCCCGTGCGATCGTGGCCGTCCGTCGTGCCGCGTGGACGGCTAGGATTGAGCCGCGTCGCCTCGCCGTGTCCGAGCCGGACTCCGCCGCCCGTCTGCGGCCTCGCCATGGAAACCGAAGCGAATCTCGACGCCTGGTGTTTGGATTTAAGGCGTGAGTGCGTGCGAGGATCGCCGCTCACCGTGCGCACCTTTTGCTCTAGCCGCCGCCACTCGAAGAGCTCCTCCGTGCTCGCGATTCCTCGCCGGAGTTGATTAGGGTTGTTTAGGGTTTTGGCATCGTTCCGCCGCCGTCCACCGTTCTCCGTCGCGTTTGTGGCGGATCAGACCGCAAGGACGCAGGCGCGTCTGGGAGTGGCATTCACTTCGCGGATTCGCCCTGTGGGCGCCGGGTGTGTCGTCGTCTTCAAGTCCGGCCAGACCTCGACAACCAGCGCCGCCGCAATCCCACGAAGACTGTCCGCCGTCCGATCTTCATCCGACGATCACGGTGAGTCCACGTTTCCTTGAAACGGTAGAAAACCAGATTGGATCTGGACCGTGAGATCAAGATCCAACGGTCCAGGTTAGCCACGTGTGCTCCTAACCTGTAGAACCCAGGATAGATCTCAACCGTTGGATCAAAATCCAACGGCCCTCGTTCGTCCACGACACTGCAGCGAAATCCACGTTGCGGTGGATTGGATCCAACCTCAACCGTTCGATCCGAATCGAACGGCTCGGATCGTGCCAATGAAGTCGTGCCACCGCGACGCGACTCCATCGACGGTGGGACCCGCATGTCACCGCCGTCCGGTGGACCAGATCCACCGTGGACCCGAACCGAGTCCGTGGATCGCTGACGCCAAGAAGGCCAATCAGAGGCTGCCACGTGTCCATGCTTTGACGCAATAATTAATTTCGAAAAAGAAAATGATTTATTAATTCGAAATATTGATTCAAATTTAGATTCAAACTTCAAACGCTTATAACTTTTGCGTTTCAACTCCGATTTGAGCGATTCAAATTTCTAAATTTGTATAAAATCAAGATCTACCTAAATATGAATTTTATTTAATTATTGGACTAAAGTTTTCTCTCTGTAATATTATTTAATTGATTATTTAAACTTTAAATAATCATAACTTTTATGCTTTAACTCCAAATTTGTGATTCCAGTTTCTAAAAATCCAGAAAATTATGTTCTCTCTGTTTATGGATTTTATTTGGAGTTTTGGGATCTTTTTGCATAGTGTTTATTTGTGTATTTGCTACTTGCACGCTTTACGAGTAGACGTTGAAGTGCCGGAAGGATTCGAAGGAGAAGTGTTGACTCAGGATCCAACTCAAGACCAAGAGCAAGTACTTTTTGAAGGCAAGTTGTGCTTTGACCATGTTGATCCTATTTCGAAATCTATTTTGATTTAAACTATTGCATGCTAGTTCAATTAGCAACATACTTTGCTTAAACATGGGGGTTAGATAAATACCAATTTGCTGTATGACACCTTGATTACTTAAGTATGTGCCATGACCCTTTGTCACCCTAGTTGTGGTTTACTAGTTGGACATTATTAAATTGCCAACATGGGTTTAGACCGTTGTAGTATCTTTGCTTAGACACACTTTCGTGCTCATGACATGATTTTGGACAATCAAATGCTAAATATTGACTTAATGATATATTGAACCTGTTTTGGAAAAGTATCATGTGATGTTGATGGCACGTGGTGCATGGTAATCAACTGGGGTTTGATAAACTTGATTTCGACCAGGGCATGTGGCAAAATGTCAGTGGGCCGATTGTGGCGTTGGGAATGTTGAGTTGGTTCTTCGGGTAGTCTTGCCCTGGTCACTCTAAGGACTTAACCTTGCAAGCCTTTGAACTGGGTCATACTTGCAACCACATGGCTGGAATGGGACGGCCCTAGTTGACTAAGTCGCTAAGGACTCACTTGTGGAGCCTCAGGGTGTCAGTTACACCGTTTGTGTGATTATGCACGGGGAGCGTATCGTGGGCGTGGGTCGATACCCATCTAACGGTGTGTTGGTCCCATACTTCGCCTTAGCTAAGGGAAGGGATGGTGTAGAGCACGAACCTGAGAGGACCACCTGTGTTGTTTGAGGCTTAGAAAGGCTTTGTTATGATCGCTCATTCGCATACTCTTGTATGGTGATTCACTACCGACGTGGTGAGTGGATTGTATCTTGTGGGTAAAGTGCATAACCTCTGCAGAGTGTAGAATCTATTTGAATAGCCGAGTCCACGGTACTGGACAATGCTCGGGAATTACAGTCAAGGGGTAGACTTTCTGAAAATAACTTGGTTTTGAAAAGATGGGTTGGTTTAACAAGGAAGATGATGGAATTATGGTTTAGGATGGGAAAAATGTTTGTTAAACTTCTTGAAAAGTTATTTATGCTTTACTCATTTCTACTGCTTTCGAATCTACTTATATTACTTTTCAAATGTCAAGCATCGCAAAAATACCTTGTGCTATTCCTTTGTACCAAGCCATGCATATAGTCTATTAGCTTGCATTCTGTGCATGACTTGCTGAGTACCAAGTACTCACCCTTGCCTCAACACAATACCAGTTGAAGAGGAGACTACGCCAGCTTTGGAGGAGGAACTCCAAGAAGACCCGTCTACTTAGGGATGCGAGCCCAGTCAGTTGCCTGTGGTATACTGGATGGCGCCACGAAGTTTATTTGATTTTCCGCTGCTATTGTTTCTCTCTGAATAAGTTTCGCCCTACGAGGCATACATTTGTAACTTGACCATGAGGTCAAGTAACCAGTTTGGTTATTTAAATAAAGTACTTTGATAATATCGATTGGTATGATTGTGATATTTACCGATGTTAAGACTGTGTGCACTAGCGCGTTCCTGGACTAGTGCTGAATACACAGAGGGTCCGGATTTGCAAATTCGGGGTCCCGACAGAGGTGGTATCAGAGCCATACTTGACCGTAGGCTCAACCCTAAGCTAGAATGGTCGTAGTGAGGATAAAACCTATTTTCTAAAGCTAAAAGTTTGTCAAGATAAGAAATGACATCTCGACTTATCCCCTTCTCTCTTTTCTTGTCTCTTGCTAAAATTTTTCCTTACCTTGTCACAATTCAAAAATTCCGAGTTCTTACGTAAAGCACTCTTGTGACAGATGGAGGAAGAGTTCAACTACGTTGATCTCGGGAGTTGGTCACGACTGCAGAACTTTGGCATATGCTCTGCACTCTCGGAGATTTTGAGAAGCCCCAATACCAAGTGGAAGTGATCGGACAAGCAGGATTGATCAAGGCTTGTGACGTGAGGATTGAGGTACCGCTAGGAAAAAGGGCCAGGCAATCGCCCGATACAACAGACCTTTGCCAGAGATCTACAATGCGAGATGGGTATCCAAGAAGTATCACGACGCCGCAATGCGGCACATTACCCGTATTCACGCCAGAGAATTGAGAGTACGGTGTTCCGTTACCATCCGCGCAGCAATAACCTTCTTGACCGAAGGAGATTCGGGATGAGGATGCCATGGTTACCGCAGTTGGCACGATTTGTCGTCGCCAGGAGGATGTACTAGATAATACAAGCAAGGAGCTCTGAAGGCCCGCAAGGAGATCACGGCAGAGAAGAGCAGGATGGCGGGAAGCTCAAGAGTATGTGGCACATCTTCTGCGAAGGATTGACGAGTTGGAGATGACTTTGTGCGGACTGCACCGAATCCAAGATTCGAGCTACACGAGCCGATCCAGAGGAGTCGAGATCTCGATGAGGACAACGCTGCTTCAGCCGACTACCACAGAGGACACAGTTGCTGGACATGGCAATCGTTTCGCGCCTATGCCACAGCACCCGTACCCAGGCCGTGGAGGTTTTCTCGATGAGTGAGCATAGGTTCTATAGTGAGACTCCTTCGCCGAGTCGAGTCATAGAATAAAGAGTCACCCTTTAGGCGTTAGACTCCAGAGTTAGTTCGATTTGGATTTTCATTGTTTGCTGAGTGTGCAGTATGTGTTGCAAGGCCCTTAGGCATTGTAAGCAGCCATACCAAGTTATTAATAATAAAGTTGGACCTTAAGGTTACACCTTTCGCCCCGCATAAGTTCCATATTACTTGTCTATTCTTGTTTCCCTCTCATCTCTAAACCTAGAGCAAATCGACAGATGGTGAACACCATGAAACTTTGGAAGCAATGGAAGTGGTTCTCGCCAAAGAGAAAACCCCAATGATGGAGCACCAGCACCGCCACTTTGGATATGCAGAATTTCTGAGCGTTTCTTGCTGCCCAGACTCGATTGATGCATGCTATGATGCAACAAATGCAGCACGTCATCGCTCGTGCCATCGCTAATCAAGTTAATCAGGGACCACGCCAGAATACAAAGGGTCGAGTTCATGAGAACTCACCCACCCACTTTCTTCGGGAATGCCAATCCATTGGAGGCCGATGATTGGTTAAGATCAATTGAGAGGAAGCTACACATAGCTCAATGCATAGGGAATGAGAAGGTACTTTACGCTTCTCATCAGTTGGAAGGAACAATGCTTGAATGGTGGGAGAACTGTGCCCACGCAGAGAACCCTCAAGATATCACTTGGGAAGAGTTCACGGTGCATTCCGAAGCGATATCACGTGCCTGAAGGAATCATGGACCTTAAGAAGGAGGAGTTCAGAGCACTAAAGCAAGGTAATCAGCGGTGGCCGACTACGAACAAGTTCACACAGCTAGCACGCCACGCACTGAGGATGTAGCGACGGATAAATCCAGGCATAGCCTCGTTTTATGAAGGGACTTAACTCGGGATTGCAAGTTGGGTTGATCACCCACACCTTTCCAGATTTCCAAGAGTTGGTGAATAAGGCGCTTATTCTTGAGGACAAGCGCAAGGAACTGGATGAGAACAGAAGCGCAGGATGCAACAAAGAAGGATCACGCCAGTGAACGCAACGGCGCTTGAGAGTTGCACCAAATCAATTCTTGATTCCAACCACAGAATGCAACAAGGACACCATCCCGGCACCAAGACTCCGCCAATCGAACTACCAAACCCCAGCCCCGCTAGAAACACTACTCGAGCGATCGGCAAGAAGGAACAGTGAGGCGCTGCTACAATCGCAACGAGCCAGACACTTTGCCAACAGTTGTCCAAAGAAGACAGCAGAGCGACCCTGGCCGCTTCAACCTAGGAACCACCCAGCTAGGACGCCAAAGATCAGGAGCCACACCCTGCACCGTGGTGAGAGGCCGAGTCAACCATGTCACCGCAGATGCACTGCAGAATGCTACTGACGTCAGATCTTGGGTAAGTTACTTGTTAACTCAAGACTGCAGCAGCTTTGTTTGACTCTGGAGCTTCGCATTCGTTTGTTTCGCAAGGCTTTGCTACTAGAAATGATTTAAGGATTGCAAGACTTAAGTGCATGCTTTTAGTTCAAACCCTGGTTCGAACTCCGAACGGAAGTAGGATGTTCCGGGGTGAGAATACTAATAGATGGAATAGAGTTCTGGCAAACCTTATAATTTTGGAGACCAGGACCTTAGATGTTATATTGGGAATGGATTGGTTATCCAAGCACAAGGTTTGTATTGGATTGTGGACGAAGGACTATCTCGATTGAGAGTCTGCAAGGGAAGAAAGTGGAATTTCAAGCCACCGCAGATTAGAGATGGACAGTTGATGGTTAGCAGTACCAAGGCAATCGGCATAGAGGATGTCCCAAAGTAGTGAATGAGTACCCAGATGTTTTTCCCGAGGATCTACCCGGTATGCCGCTGACAGGGACATAGAGTTTGTGATAGAGCTTGTACACAGTGCAAGACCAGATAGCAAAGAGACCCTATCGGATGTCTACCGAGGAGTTGGTAGAGAAGAAGAAAAATCTAGATGAGTTTATGGAGAAATGATTTATCAGACCTATTTCGTCGCCGTGGTGAGCAACAGTTTTGTTTGTCAAGAAGAAGGGCGGGAGTTTCAGGATGTGCATTGACTACCGTGCACTCAATGAAGTCACCGTGAAGAATAAGTATCCGCTACCAGGATTGATGATTTGTTTGATCGATTAAGAGGAGCCGGAGTTTTCTCCAAGATTGATCCGAGATCGGGATACCATCGATTGAAGATCCGATCGAGGATATTCAAGACCGCATTCTCGTCAAGATATGGACATTACGAGTTTCTGATTATGTCCTTTGGGTGACGAATGCGCCACTTATTTCATGAATATGATGAATAAGGTGTTCATGGAATATTTGGACAAGTTTGTAAATCGTGTTCATAGACGATATCCTAATCTACTCCAAGACAGGAGGATGAACATGCCGAACACTTAAGGCGAGTTTTGGAAAAGCCGAGGAGCGACAACTTTTCGCCAAGTTCAGCAAGTGTGATTTACGGAAGGACAAGGTGGAGTTTCTTGGACATGTAATGACCGCAGAAGGAGTCGCCGTAGATCCAAGCAAAGTAGAAGCTGTGTTACATTGGGAGCGTAGAAGGCTGTGACCTGCATTCGGAGTTTCCTTGGAATGGCAGGGTACTACCGCCGTTTCATTGAAGGCTTTTCGACAATCGCGAAACCTCTTACGCCAATTCTTGAAGAAGGAAAAGAAGTTTGCATGGACGCCTTGAGAATGTGAGAAAGTATTTGGGAGTGAAGAAGCGATTGACGCCAAGACGGTGTTAGTTCTACGGATGTTGCTCAAAGCTTCGATATTTATTGTGACGCATCGCGCCAAGGACTTGGATGTGTCTTGTCTGCAGAATGGAAAGGTCGCCGCTTATGCATCAAGGCGATTGAGGCCGCATGAGGAAAATTATCCGACACATGACCTAGAGTTAGTCGTAGTAGTGCATGCTTTGAAGATATGGCGTCACTATCGATTGGAAACAGATGTGAAGTGTATACGGATCATAAGAGCCTTAAGTACATATTCACCCAGTCGGATCTGAATATGAGGCAAAGGAGATGGCTAGAGTTGATCAAGGACTATAATGTTGGAATCCATTACCATCCCGGGAAGGCCAACGTAGTAGCCGACGCTCTGAGTCGGAAAAGCCATACCGTGAGTACGTTGCTAGCCACAAGTCAGGATGAGCTATGTGAGGATTTTCAGAAAATGAAGATTGAGGTTGTACCTAGCGGATTCTTGGCCACATTAGAAGTAAAGCCTACCCTAGAGGATCAGATCCGAGAAGGACAGAAGGATGATGACAAGATCCGCAGGATTAAGTCCATCAAGGAGGAAGGCAAGGCAGAGGACTTCAAGTTGGATGAGCAAGGCACGTTGTGGATGAAGGATCGCATTTGTGTGCCTAACAAAAAGGAGTTAAAGCAACTGATTTTGGAAGAAGCCCATGACTCCAAGTACTCAATTCACCCTGGAAGCGCCAAGATGTATCAGGATCTGAAGGAGAGATTCTGGTGGCCGAGTATGAAACGAGAAGTTGCCGAGCATGTTGCATTGTGCGACGTATGCCAGAGAGTCAAGGCAATGCATCAGAGACCAGCAGGATTGCTACAAATTACTGAAAATACCTCGAGTGGAAGTGGGAGGAAATCGGAATGGATTTCATTACCGGTTTGCCGAAGACTCAAGGAGGTTATGACTCCATATGGGTTATAGTGGATCGCTTGACTAAAGTAGCCCATTTTATCCCCGTGAAGACCACTTATTCGGGAGATAAATTAGCAGAGTTGTACATGATCAGGATTGTTTGTTTACACGGAGTGCCAAAGAGGATTGTATCGGACAGAGGTACCCAATTTACCTCAAGGTTACGGAATAAGTTGCATGAAGCCATGGGAACCCGTTTAAACTTCAAGATCTGACTTATCATCCACAGACGGATGGACAGGCGAAAGAGTCAACCAGATTCGGAAGATATGTTGAGAGCTTGTGCATTGGCTTATGCTACCTCTTGGGATAAGAGTTTGCCGTATGCCGAGTTTAGTTACAACAATAGTTATCGAGGCTAGTTCTGAGATGTCACCTTTGAGGCCTTTGTATGGTCGACCTGTCGGACGCCATTGAATTGGAATGAGACCGGCGAGCCAGTGTCTTTGGACTGATATTCTTCAAGAGGTCAAGAGCAGATCGCTATGATTAGGGAAAGGTTGAAGATAGCCCAATCTCGACAAAAGAGTTATGGCCGACAATCGTCGCCGGATTTGAGTTTTGAACCGTAAGACTTTGTTTACCTCGAGTTACGCCTCTCGGGGAGTTAAGAGGTTCCATGCCAAAGGGAAACTTGCACCCGTTATGTTGGACCATTTAAGATTTTGAGCCGCATGAGGCGAAGTTGCTTATCACCTAGAGTTGCCACAATCGTTAGCGAGGAGTACATGATGTATTCCATGTGTCCCAGTTGAAGAAGTGTCTCCTGAGTTCCTCGAGGAATGCATACATTGGGAGTCAATTGAGTTGCAAGAGGATTTGACTTATAAGGAGTATCAGTGGGATTCTAGACACAATGGATCGAGAAACTAGAAACAAGTCAACCCGCTTCAGAGAGTTCGATGGAGCAACCATGCAGAGAGCGAAGCGACTTAGGGAGCGAAGAGGATTTGAAGAAAGAATTTCCAAACCTATTCCTTTAGTAAGCCACGAATCTCGGGACGAGATTCTATTAAGGGGGAGGTTTGTAACACCCCAAAATTTTGCTTTCCTTAAATTCATGTGTGGTTTGGCACTTTGGTGAATTTTGGAATTTTCCTGAATTTATTTGGATTTATTTGGAATTTATTTGAATTTATTCCATTTTGAAATAATTAAAGAATTTAATTTTGCAAATAAATTTTTGTTGGAAATATTTTATTTGAGTCCAAAATGATCCAAAGTATTTTCCATAATTTTTGGAATTTTTCTCGAGTCATTTGCTATTTTTAATGAATTAAATGAATTATCGGAATTATTTTAAATATTAAATCATTGGAAAATCAAACCGAGTCAAGTATCGTTCATCCGATCGAGCCCGAGTCGGACTTCGAGTTCGAGTCCGACCGAGCCACGTGGTCGAGCCGAACCCGCTCGTCCGAACCCTAGAAGACGCTGACCGTTGGATCAAGATCCAACGGTTGTGATTGCGCCACGCCACCCCGAGCCGAGACCGAAGTCGAACCCAGATGCGTTCGCGGCGATCGTGGCCGTCTGGTCGTGCCGCGTGGACGGCTAGGATTGAGCCGCGTCGCCGCTGTCCGGAAGCCGGACTCGCCGCCTGCATCGCCTCGCCATGGAAACCGAAAGCGAATCTCGACGCCTGCGGTATTTAAGGCGTGGAGTGCGTGCGAGATCGCCGTCACCGCGGCGCACCTTTTGCTCTAGCCGCGCCACTCGAAGAGCTCCTCGTGCTCGCGATTCCTCGCCGGAGTTGATTAGGGTTGTTTAGGGTTTTGGCATCGTTCCGCCGCCCACCGTTCTCCGTCGCGTTTGTGGCCGGATCCGAGACCGCAAGGACGCAGGCGCGCCTGGGAGTGGCATTCACTTCGCCGGATCTGCCTCGTGGGCGCCGTCCGTGTGTCGCCGTCTTCAAGTCCGGCCAGACCTCGACAACCAGCGCCGCAATCCCACGAAAGATCGCCCGCCGTCCGATCTTCATCCGACGATCACGGTGAGTCCACGCTTCCTTGAAACGGTAGAAAACCAGATTGGATCTCGACCGTGAGATCAAGATCCAACGGTCCAGGTTAGCCACGTGTGCTCCTAACCTGTAGAACCCAGGATAGATCTCAACCGTTGGATCAAAATCCAACGGCCCTCGCTCGCCCACGCCATCGCAAATAAATCCACGTTGCGGTGGATTGATCCAACCTCAACCGCTCGATCCGAATCGAACGGCTCGGATCGTGCCACGAAGTCGCCACCGCGACGCGACCCATCGACGGGTGGGACCCGATGTCACCAGACCGGTCCGGTGGACGAGATCCACCGTGGACCCGAACCGAGTCCGTGGATCGACGTCAGCAGGCCAATCAGAGGCTGCCACGTGTCCATGCCGACGCAATAATTAATTTCCGAAAAGAAAATGATTTATTAATTCGAAATATTGATTCAAATTTAGATTCAAACTTCAAACGCTTATAACTTTTGCGTTTCAACTCCGATTTGAGCGATTCAAATTTCTAAATTTGTATAAAATCAAGATCTACCTAAATATGAATTTTATTTAATTTTTGGACTAAAGTTTTTCTCTGTAATATTATTTAATTGATTATTTAAACTTTAAATAATCATAACTTTTATGCTTTTAACTCCAATTTTGACGATTCCAGTTTCTAAAAATCCAGAAAATTATGTTCTCTCTGTTTATGGATTTTATTTGGAGTTTTGGGATCTTTTTGCATAGTGTTTATTTGTGTATTTGCTACTTGCACGCTTTACGAGTAGACGTTGAAGTGCCGGAAGGATTCGAAGGAGAAGTGTTGACTCGGATCCAACTCAAGACCAAGAGCAAGTACTTTTTGAAGGCAAGTTGTGCTTTGACCATGTTGATCCTA